>OX438581.1:4030984-5250477 GCA_949316365.1 Hoplodrina blanda | reverse complement strand
TTAAGCGTGTCCCACACTGGCGCGGCCTGCGGTGCGGCCGCGGTGGCGGTCAGTTGTATTCTTTAGAAATGTAGGTGAGCCTTCAGACACGCGCGGCCAAGACGCGGCCCGCGAGCGGCTGACCGCGGCGCAAGCCCCGCCCCCATGCTAATGTGACCATTTTATTTTGACTTAAAACGGGACATTTTCAAAAGTACGACGTCAGTAAAGTCGCAGTAATAAAATAAATCTGTTGAGATCATTTCTTTAAGAAAATTAAGTAGATATTGAATAATTAGCTAAACGATAAAAAATATAAGGCTATTTCGTTGAGGTTTTGTAATGTTTTTATGCACTTTAAAAAATATTTTATCTTTAGGAAAATTACAGAGAACTGTTAAAGGATGCGTAGTTTTTATGTTTATTGAAAAAAAACGAAAAAATTCTGCGTCCCAAAGCATCGTTCGGGAACACCCGGACGAAGTCACGTATAAAGGGACAGTCCCGTTCAAAACGGGACGTATGGTCACATTACCCATGCCACGCCCCTTCTGCCACATGAGTAGAATATACTCTGTGCTTCTGTCACTCGGCACCACGCGGTCAGTTGCAAATTTTTGCAACAGGCCGCGTGTACCACGTTGAAAAATGACGCCAAATACGAATATTGTAAAAGAAATAGTAAATTTAAATAATAATTTCGCACTTTCTGTTCATAAAAGTAATATTATGAGATGCCAATAATAGATAATATAGGAATCTCACACATCAAAATAATGTTTAATTATAGTTTGACCGAAAGTGTTGTACCGCCCCTTAGGAAAGCGCGGGGAGCTGTGGGGTCCCAGGAAAAAAGACCATGAGTTCACATGAGATCAATATTGTCGGACTGATCTTACGATATCGGTTTACAATATTTTATGTAAAGCCAGATGCGATTCCAGACTTATATTAATTAGAATTCCAGGTTTCTTCACGATGTTTTCCTTCACCGATGTCAGTAACATCCAAGATAAACTTTAGAAAGTTTTTTTCATTTGAATTGAAAATTGCCTCCGCTACGATTTTGGCAATATTCGCATCACTATTCTATTCAAAGCTTTTGGTCTACTTTTCTTAAAATATCCGACCATTTTAAAAATGACGGTCTTGACATCACGAGATAACGCACGACCCATCTTTGTATATTTATCTCATGTGCGTCTGTCATAGACGGTCCGGTACAAACAAATGCTAGCTACCGCCGTGAGCGTCGGCGGCAGACTGACGGCACGGAGCGGCCGGTACTCCCCCGCGTCTCGCCGCGCACATACCTAAGGCGCCGTACAGCAGTTTCGGTCAAACTATATAGTAGGGGAGCCCAGGAAGGGATTTTTGGATTTACTCGAGCGTGGCAGATTAATATAAGGGGGGATACCTTGCACCCTGTTAAGTACCTCCACCATATACAGGGTGGAATTTTGTAATGCCACCTGGAGGAAAACTACTCTTAACACTGCAGATAGAAAATTTTACTCAAAGGAAACATTCCTTTAGGCGATTAACACACGTCACCGCACGCCGCTCCGGCGTGCGGTGATGCGGTTCTCACGTCGCACTAGCCTCTATGAAATCCGCTTGAACCTTGCACACGAACACCGCACGACCGCGCGGTCGAGCGGTGTTCTCGTCACAACCGCATCACCGTGCGGATCATCGTGCAGGGTTCCCAATTTAGGGGTTTTCTCCCCAAAAGGGGGTAATATAATTTTTTAAAAGGGCGTTATATGTTTAGGTGTATTTTTAGGGACTTTTGGCTTCTTATATTATTAAATCTATTTTTTTATTTGTTGACCTAGGCAGCATAGTGGGTATCAGGACACATGCGCGAAAGACATTTACGCGCAAGACTCTTGCGCGAGACCCTTTGCGCGCACGGACACTTGCGCGACTCCCTTTGCGCGATAGGTCACTTGCGCGAATGACAGTTCCACGATAGACATTTGTGCGCCTACACTTGCGCGATAGATACTTCCGCGAATCCACTAGCGCGAATGCAGATATGCGCGAAGTATATTTTTATAAAGGATATAATGGGCAAAATTCTTGAAATAAGGTTCCGTACACACATCACTTTATCCATTAGATAAAATTTATAACGGCTAATTACGCGTCATGGGTGTAGTGTCCATGGTTTTCGAGGGTGCTGATGCCGAAAATGTAGTCAAAATGAAAATCCAAGATGGCGGCCGCAAAATTTTACAAAATATGCTTCATGGGTGTCGCGTCCATGGTTTTCGAGGGTGCTGATGACGAAAATGAGGTCAAAATAAAAATACAAGATGGCGGCTGCAAAATTTTACAAAATATGCTTCATGGGTGTCGTGTCCATGGTTTTCGGGGGTGCTGATGCCGAAAATGAGGCCAAAATAAAAATCCAAGATGGCGGCCGCAAAATTTTACAAAATATGCTTCATGGGTGTCGCGTCCATGGTTTTCGAGGGTGCTGATGACGAAAATGAGGTCAAAATAAAAATCCAAGATGGCGGCTGCAAAATTTTACAAAATATGCTTCATGGGTGTCTCATTTTCGGCATCAGCACCCCCGAAAACCATGGACACGACACCCATGAAAAATATTTTGTAAAATTTTGCAGCCGCCATCTTGGATTTTTATTTTGACCTCATTTTCGGCATCAGCACCCCCGAAAACCATGGACACGACACCCATGAAAAATATTTTGTAAAATTTTGCAGCCGCCATCTTGGATTTTTATTTTGACCTCATTTTCGTCATCAGCACCCTCGAAAACCATGGACGCGACACCCATGAAGCATATTTTGTAAAATTTTGCGGCCGCCATCTTGGATTTTCATTTTGACCTCATTTTCGTCATCAGCACCCTCGAAAACCATAAACACGACACCCATGAAGCATATTTTGTAAAATTTTGCAGCCGCCATCTTGGATTTTTATTTTGACCTCATTTTCGGCATCAGCACCCCCGAAAACCATGGACACGACACCCATGAAAAATATTTTGTAAAATTTTGCAGCCGCCATCTTGGATTTTTATTTTGACCTCATTTTCGTCATCAGCACCCTCGAAAACCATGGACGCGACACCCATGAAGCATATTTTGTAAAATTTTGCGGCCGCCATCTTGGATTTTCATTTTGACCTCATTTTCGTCATCAGCACCCTCGAAAACCATAAACACGACACCCATGACGCGTAATTAGCCGTTATGAATTTTATCTAATAGATAAAGTGACGTGGGTATGTGTACGGAACCTTATTTTAAGAATTTTGCCCATTATCCTTTATAAAAATATACTTCGCGCTTATCTGCATTCGCGCTAGTGGATTCGCAGAATTTTTTTTTTTTCCCAGAATTTTCCCCGCAGTTTTAATTTCACCAAAAGTTCCCTAAAATTTTTCCCCAAATTGGGGGGAAAGAAAAACCCCAACCTGGACACCCTGAAAACTGGTCAAAACCGGTAAAAAATAACTGGCTAAAACCAAAACCGCATCAAAATCCGCTTCACCGCCACCGCATGCCGGAGCGGCGTGCGGTGCCGTGTGATAATCGCCTTATTTTTGAATAGAAAGCAAACTGCATTCAAAGATTTTCGAAAATTCTCTTCTCCCACACCCGGGAATCGAACCGGCTTAAATCTGAAAAAATTATACCCTGTACTTTTATTGCATCGATCGTTAGGGTCAATTATAAGGATGAAATCTCTTTCTGAGGAAAACCAGGAAATCTAAATTTTTGTAAATAGTTAAATTAATTTAAGATTTCCTGGTTTTCCTTTCATTTAATTTATCATGTTTGTTAGAGAGATTTCATCCTTCATCCTCACTCCACCAGTGAAAGGGTTCCATCTTTAACCATTTTTTCTTTTTAGCATCTAATCTTTACAATCTAAAAGGTCCCCACGACGCTGGAGTAAATCCACATTTAGCATTTTGGGCTCCCCTACTAATTTAATAATGACGCATCAGGCCGCCACCGCCACCGCGGCAGTGTGTTGTCGCAGGGGGCGGGGCCGCGGCCCGCGGTTGGCCGCCACCGCAGGCCGCGCCAGTGTGGGACACGCTTTAAGAGGGTTTTTGGCTTCCATGCGGATAAAGTCGCGGGCGAAACGTAGTATTTTATTTATAACATCAAAAGAGTTGTCACTGTCCTAAGAAATGTTTCCATACAGAATTTATTTGCTTATTTATTTATACTTACTGTTATGAAATGTGTTATAACCCAGCTATTACTACGTTCATAATAATAAAGAAAGTTTGTTAAAATGTTATAACAGTACGGTCAACAAAAGAGTAATAGGTCGTCCGATAACAGTAGGTAATAGGTTGTCCGATACAGTTAAGTTTTCTTAGAAATCAATAGATGTCTTTGACTGAAACTTAATTTAATAAATGAACTGTTATTATCTACTTTTTGAATTAAATTACATTTGAACACATCCATCGGTTTCTAAGGAAACTTTAACTAGGTATATCTGACGACCCTGGGTCCTTAGACAAAGTAACATCGCTTTGTAGCGAAACGATATCTAAATTCGTCATCGTCTCTGACTTGCTTGTGATTAGTTGTCATGTCTTGCTTCATGTCCACGTGACTTAACGCGGCTTATGTCAATCCCATACATTTTAGTCTTTTCTAACTTCGTTATCGTTTTGAAATTGTTACTTTGTCTAAGCCCCCTGGTTACTTATCTCTTTTGTTGACTGTACATAATTCAGTTGTCCAGTCTCATGTTAGCAGTTGAGATCAATGACACAAGCTGGCGCGACTTTTCGCGACGGAATAAATGAAATTGGCTTTCAGTAATTGGGAAGATGACATCTCGTACAAATTCTATTGGTATATCTCCGAACATACTCATATGACTTGTAACGTGCAACCGTGAAAATACATTATCATCCTCGCCCCCAACACTCAGACGTGTTGTAATTAAATTTAGTGCGGATGAGGGGATGACTGGATGAGTGGATGAACCCTACCTTCAGCACTAACATGGCGATGTCGTTATCTATGCGGCTCATGTACTTGTAGTACTCGTGTATTTTTATGTCCACGACTGGTATTATTTGTCTGAAAAAATAAATTGTTAAATTATAGTTTCTTACCTTTTATCCGTGAAATTTTCATACATTCATTATTAAATAATAACACATATTAAACTTGTATTTTACTAGCACATTTGTGTGATGTATAATAATATTTTTCATAAGCGAGTCTACGCAATAAGAGGTGGGCCTGTAGTCATACACATAATTATGGTATAAATTGTAACATAATTATTTCATTTCTTTATTTATGTTTTAAGTTATAATGGGTAAGTTAAGACGTCCAAAATAAGTACCTTCTTAATTGTAACAAGAAAAATTGATACTTTAATATGTACTTTAAATTCAAACTGTTTATTATTTTAGCATTTGTGTTTTATAAATTAAACTGGTATGTCAGTTGTTGACTCTTAAAATTAAAAGCCATTCATTAAAATCTTAGTGCAGCGCTCCGGCGGCAAGCTAGTTATAAATAATGTCTTTTATACTAAGAGCCGTTGCTCCTTAAGCTATTACGTTAAAGATCACAGCCTCGGAGCTTCATCCATAATAGATTTTATATTTATAAATCTTGATTACTCTATTAAAAGGAAAAGGTATTAAAAGCTAGCAAGAAATTTTGTCTTTCTATTCAAAAAATATCTGTAAGTAGATATGTGGGAATAAATATCTAATACATACGTATATACTATAAGTATGTAATTAAAGCTTATTTAACAGAAAATACAAAATATAAGTCTGGATTACCCAGTCTGGTTTAGGCGCCAGCCTCTTGAACATGAGGTTGGGTTCGATGGGCCAGTACCAAAATATTAGAAGTACACTTATTGAATTCTATCTTGGACATCGTTGAGATCGGTGAAGGGAAACATCTTAAGTAAACCTGGACTTATAATTGATATAAGTTTGGAATCGCTAATCCGCCTCCGGCGTGTGTGGTGGTCAATGCTCTTACCATCTCTGTATGACCTGTTCCATGCAGTGGCACAGTAGACTGGTATTATTTTTATAAAATTCTAACTAAAATCCGACAAAATACTCACCCTACACCAGCAATAGTGTCAGCACCAATTTTGACAATGGGTCTTTTTAGTTTATCAGTGAGCAAGCAACTAGCAGCCGTGATAACAATCTTGCTCCTGACCAGAGTCCCAGAACAGTACAAGCCGTTATAAACTATCAGCACATGGAACGGTATGTCCAGTATAGTAGCTCGGTACTTGTGATAAGCGTGTTTCGTCCCGTACGAATATGTAGGCAGCTCGCCCTTCGGAAGGTATCGATACGAAGCGGCGAGGTGTAAAGTATTCAGTAGCCATGTCAGATGTAATCTGGAAAATAAATGGAATTATGACAAGGCTATTTCAGATTCGTGAGGGCGAATGAGATTACTTCCTCTTCCCTCATATCTACATATACTTAATATTAAAAATCTGAAGAGTATGTCAAAGTCAAAGTCAAAGTAAAGCCGCGGGGTATTACTAGTAGAATTTATTTATTTAATGTAAATCGTTATTTTAAAGAAAACTACCTATGAGACTAAAGACGTTATAAAAGCGTCATTTAAAATTAAAAATATATTTCTTCTTAGCACGCTCTGAATTAAATGGAGTCTAATGAATAACTTATTATTGGGACCATAAATACCTACCTACGAGTAATCTATGTGTGGAAGAAATTGACGGCGTTTGCATTCCTCCTCTCATTGTATACTCAAGTCACGTAGAAAGTAGTCAACTGATTTAGGCGAGTATTCTAGAAAGTGAGTCCAAGTTCGAAACGATGGCTATTGAATTAAGACATACAGAATAAGTCCACATTAATTACATTCGACTGATAAGTCGATGTAATTTAGTAAGTACTAGCGACCCGCCCCGGCTTCGCACGGGTGCAATGCTGTATTCTATAAAATTTATTTATATACAACGTTTACAGCTTTTAGGCAAGCGCCGCCGCCGCAGACGCTATGTACCTGCATTTTAAATCTGTAATATCTTCAAAAATATTCATTTAAATTGCATGCTGTAAAGGGCCATAATGATCTATATGAAATGCACAATGTTTTTAAGGTACTTAATTGGATAAGGATTAATGCTGTATTGCCTAAAATTGCTTCTTAAATAAGCCATTATTTTTCGTAAAAAGTTAAGGATAAAAAATGGTTATTGTGGGTTATCCCTAAGAGATAGACATATACCGTCGCGGACTTTTTTGTGGACCTTTTTAAGGTGTACAATACTGTAGTACATTATTTTGATCTATCTCGAAGGGTTTAGCCAGCGTTTATAATGTAAGCGCAAAAAAACGTGTTTATTTACGACATCACATTAGAAACCTCTAAAATTATCAGTGTTTCTCTTCTATATTATGCATGTATTATACATATAAACCTTCCTCTTGAATCACTCTATCTATTAAAAAAAACCGCATCAAAATCCGTTGCGTAGTTTTAAAGATCTAAGCATATATAGGGACAGACAGACAGGGAAAGCGACTTTGTTTTATACTATGTAGTGATGATGAAGTACCTACATAACTACCCGTGTCAATGTTAATAAAAGACAATTAGCTAAGCAATTACCTACGTCAATGCGCGTAATTACGAAACATTTATTGATAAAAACGTCACTTTATATGGTCACATCACTTTTTATATAATAGTTATTTATATAAAATAGGTAGGTACCCCACCAAATATAACATTTTCAACAGATTTATTCTCATAGAGCTCTCTTTCTCTAGTGATATTTTAAGTAATTTAAAATTCCAATCGTGGACTCAGCCAAGCAAACACTGTCCCGCGAAGACGGAAATTCCGTAAGTACTCACTCAATCATCTCGCTTCAGTGCGAATAGTATGAAAGTTAATTTGGAACCGGCCGCGGGTCCTGCATAATGGAAAATATTTTCAAGAGCAACGCTTGTTAGCGTCGAGACTTTAAACTCAAGTAACAAAGCGGGAACAACAATAAACAGAGAGAGAATGGTAACAAACCGATAAAGCGAACTCGTATTTGTGAGTAAAATTCGCAATCATAGTTCGACGAGCCGAATAGCCGATACCGAGTTATTACTGATTTCGTAAAAACATCGAATGAGTTGCACATAAAATTATATACGCCGTTCTGAAATGTTTGTTCATCAGGTATATTTTACAATAACAATATAAAGTTATTTCTGTTATGTTTTTGTGTACTTGTCGAAGGTGCCTCTACCTACAAATACAAACATACTTTTAAATGTAATAGGTTCGATTTGGGATGGAAGTACCCAGTTACTGGGTTGTGGAGGTCAGATAGGCAATCACTCCATGTAAAATACTGGTATTCAGCTGCATCCGGTTAGACTAGAAGCCGACCCCGAAGATTACATCCAATATCGACTCCAAGTTTACACATACACACACACATACATACTCTGTAACAAATATCTCCATCCAACACGACGTTATATCAATACCTACATATTCGATTATTATATGAAACTTATTGTTCGGAGAATATTTTCTAAAGGAGAACGAGTTTGAGAAAAGGACAATAAAACACTTGGCGGACTGCCTACTATATTATGGCCCATTTGCATGGTTGTCACGTGCTGAGGAAACTCAAACAGATTCACAAGGACATGCGTTCGGTGCGGGAACTGCCTCATTTTCGTCAACTCCACTCTTTACCTCATTTGCCTGTACTGTGCAATACGCTGATTCAGGAAGCAAGCTTGTATGTTGAGGAAACTCTGCGGATATCGCCGGTGGGTTATCAGGAAGGAACAATTTTACTCGGAAGCGAATTGTTACTTTGTGACGTCGATACATCAATCTTTGAGTTTTTTTTTGAGGAAACCTTTTACTACGATTATTCTTCTTCTCCTTCCATATTTATTTGTTTTGAGGTTTTTATCTAAACAGATATACTACAATTAGCGATAAACATAAATTGAACATAAACTCTCGTAATTTCAAAGCCCCTAGGGAGCATCATAAGTGTACCTCGCAAAAAGAAATGTATTCTCATCTATAAAAATAAATAAAATGTAAGTGTCTGTTTGTAATATCAAAATAACAGCTTTTTACTACATGCATATAAGTATAAATGTTTACGTACCAAACTTATACAAAAAACCTTAACCATTTATTTTTTGTCTGTCTGTTGTTTGAGCTAATTTCCAAAACGGATGAACCAATGATGACTAGACATCGACTGGCAGATAGTTGTTGTTATAAGGAGTAGCTTAGGCTTTTATTTTAGAAAAAGAATTAGGTTTCCGCGGATATAAAAAAAACCCTGTAAATAACCGACATTCACGCGGTCGATCGAAGTCACGGGCATAAACTAGTATTAGTAGAAGCTTAAACCATAAAAAATCAATAATAATTTCCTTTCTTTACCTTATTACTTTCACGCAATTTAACAAGCTTGTAAATCGAAACTGTTTTCGAAGCCATGCTGGTTTTAGAGGCACACAATAGAAAGCAATATGCATGTATCTTACGTAACATCTTAAGAGGCAGAAGCCATGAAACTATACCATCAATCTGTTGTGTTAGAAGATTGCCAACTAAGCCGAGCAGCACCATAATAATGCGTCTTGCGCAGAAGCCTACAGGGGTAACAAACTGTAGCCACATCACATTTATCTAACCTTCCCAAGTTTGTAGATTATTTATACTAAGATTTATTTTTACAACAGTCGAAAAATATTTGTTTAGGAAATATTTTCGACATTTTTGATGAATATTTCGTAGTTCCCAATGTTTCACGTTGGCGTGTAGGTGTTCTGTTTGTACATACAAGAGACGAGGATTAATTGAAAAAGTTCACGTGCAGTTACACTGCTGATGTTTTATTCACGAGTTTTGTTAGAATTTTCATTAGATTTTTAAACAAATTACTGTAGGTACGCTTTTGTTGTTTAGCATACTCACAACTCTAAATTACTTTTGAGTTTTTGTCTGCTCCGTGCGTTTATGAATTGAGCTTAGTTATTACCTTTTATTAGCTTAGTTATTGTGGGTGAAGACGGGCTGTGGATGATGATGATGATGATGATTACCTTTTACAAACAGGTTTCTGTAAACGCCTTTAAAACAACAACAACTCTACTAAAATAACTTCTGACAGTATGAAAGTTACTATCTTTTGCCCGCGACTTCGTCCGCGTAAATGTCGGTTACCGCGGACGCAGATGACGCGGAATAAAAACGAATAATAAAAAATATTTTTAAAAACCAGCTTAAATTAAAAATTCGACAATATTGATTATTGGACATTGTATTGTCACCAGAACTAAAGATGTATGCAAAATTTCAGCTCAATCGGATAACAACAAATGGTGGAAAAATGGTTTGCAAATTTTGAAAGGACAACTTATTTATGTACATCCATGCTTACTTACATACGAACAGTGCAAGCTAAATAAAAGCTTGTAAAAAGGTGTCTATGTTCTTTGTTGGGGTTTAAAGTCACTCCGTACTTAATTTCATGAAAATAGGTTCAGTAACTTCAATGGTTTAGTCGTTAAAGCGTAACAGGCAGACAGACAGAGTTACTTTCACATTTATAATGTTAGTATGGATTGAATTTAATGAAAATTGTCAGCTCAGTTCATTCTTTCAGATCAAAGTTACAAAAAAAAGAAGTTTTTACACGACAATTTTCATCAAAGGTTTCATTTCGTATTTTCATTTTAATACTTCAACACTTTACTGAACAGTTTTTTTTTAATTGGAAGGCGGGCGTCATCCTTCCAAGTTTGTTTTAAATCTTAAAAAAGGCAAAGCGCAAACTTTTGAAATTAACCTTCCGCCACGCAAACGGTTTGTTAAGCCTTCTACCTACTACTAAGTACTTATATACCTTAAATCCGACGATCAAACCACCCTCAAATTAAATTATTGAGTTTCCTTTAAAGAATTTATAAAAACTTTTTGAAATATTATTAATTTTCTTGTTTTAATCTTCTCAAACCAGTAGCCAACATTGAATTTATTTGTAATTACTCGGTTCGAGAGTTTATTATTTTGAAACAAATTACGCAAGCATAATTTGATAACTTTTTGATGATTTACTTATAATTTATGGTCGACTTGTTTGATGTGTTAATTAAGCTAAGTAACATGGGTTTATTGCTTGTTTATGGATAACATGGAAGGTCCAGTGGTGTATACCTACACGCTTGTAAGTACAGCCCATACGATAGTTGTTGATGGGTCGTGAGATAGTTTTACGACGGCTATAAACTTATGCGTAAGCACACTAGTTAAACATCAACTGTTATGTATACATACTTTAGCAAAATATACAATATATCACCATAATTTCTCTGACAATGATCAATAACGTTTGGTTTTATTTGTTATGCAAAAACAAACCATTATCCTCATCCGCGCGACTCAATAAGTCGTTCCAGAATATGGCAATGTAGGGATATCAATGAATACGCAATGTTCATTGTCCTATTTTTGTCTCTTTCAATTATTTTAATCAGAAAAGTCTCGTATTTAGAAAGATGTGATAAAATCTTTTGATTGCTAAAACTTGGACGTAGTTTACTGTAGTTCTTAAACAAGGAAGGGTCTTCCTCTTTGTTTAAGCTGTATTTTATTCCGGCGGGGACTAATGTCTTTTGAAGTAAAAGGAAAAGTATTATCTGGCGGTAATATCAAAGATTTCATTATTGATAAGCATCCTTGACCTTGTTTTACTACAAACAGACAGTCGGGTGTAAACAAAAAAGGTCGATCGTTACTTCTATGTTATTGTCAAATACTTTGTTTACATAATGTACTACGAAGGTCCAAGCATAAGGCCGTATGGCGCGCGGCACGCGACTAGCGTAGTCTCGTAGCGGAGTCGTAGCTTGCGGCAGTCACGCTACGGCGAGCGGGAGCTACAGTCGGTCGCTACGCGGCGCTACGAGTGATCGCGGCCACGTAATGTTGTGGTGTTCGGTCGCGCTTTTGGCTCTGTTCGCCTCCGTCCAAGGACGTGCGGTAAGAATCACTTTTAATTTTAAGCTTCTATTCTTATAACCCCATAATGAAATACTTGGCCGGTTCACTTGCGGTAGTTAGTTTAAAAGTTTAGTGGCGCAGTCATACGAATTTAAGATGAAGCAAATAGGTTTTTAAATTGAATAATTATCGCAGTTTCTTAACCACGTACGAGTAATTTTGTTACTGATAAGGAAAAAAGAATTAATAAAAATTGATTTTAATTATCAAAAATAAATTAACAATTAAAAATTTAGGCATCTGTGTACAAGGGCCAGCAACTTCGATGTTACCTATTATTTAAGTTATGTTTATTATATCTAATTAATGAAAATGCTAATTGCTTAAAAAGCTTAATAAAATACATTTATGAAAAATATTTTAGTTTATTTTAATTTTCTTATGTAGGCAATAACATCTCAATTGGCAGTTCAAAAACTTGTAAACAGATTACGGTTAACGAAACTTATTTGATAAATTCAACAAAACTTTTAACTTCAAAACTTATTAATCCAATTTCTTGTGTCACACGTCATTGGCACAGGAATGTACTCATTAAGTAAAATTAATACAACATACAATTATACATTCATCGCCGTTAACCCTCGAATGAATTGACCTCGGACTCGCATTCACCCGGGGGGTTAATTTCAGCAGGATTGCGCCACATGTGCGTCATTATGTTCGGAGGGTGCAAATAATCGTCTTAAGTACCATCTTAAACTACTAACGGCTGAATACACAAACAAGTTGGAGTCGGGTATTAGCCACAATGTTAGCGCGCCACCGCTTTGTGCTTAATGTTCTTGCGTCTTCTGTCACGGAGACAGTGACGCAACGATTACCTTAATGGAGGCCATTTTTTATACAAATTGAGCTATTTCGTATAACTGTTCTGTTATACAAGTATCTCATGTAAGAAGATATAGAGGGTGAAGTGGCAACGTTTCATATTTCTGTGAGTTTAAAAGTAAGGTTTAAGACGACAACCTTGGCACAGGGTCGCGGGTTCGATTGCCGCTCGGAACAAATATTTGTATGAACTACATATAGTTGATTTGGGTCTGACTGTTTGTGTATGTAAGTTTATATGTATGAACGCACCCACGATACTAGAGAAATTTCTAGTGTGGAGCAGCTTAAAAAATAAAATAATTTTAAATGTAGGTAAATAGAGTTCACAGTACTTACTTAAATTGTTTGTCTTATCAATTATATTGTAAAATCGTTCTCCAGCAAAGTAATAAGTTAACAAACAAAGGTAGTCAAACTTGGAAAAATATACTTAAAGTTCTATTGCAAAGGATCCTTTGAAGTTAAAAGTTAACCGAGGGTAATAAATAAATATTATTTCTTGAAGACAAACGCAAACAAACAGAACTTCCAACCATTGCGTATTTACCCTTTACTAGTCCAAGATCCAAGAGCCGCCGGACACACGTCACTTAACATGGCTGAAATTTAAAAAATAAAGGAATATGTATCTAGTTCATCATCTGCCTAGCCTTTTCCCAACTGTGTTGGGGTCGGCTTCCAATCTAACCGGATGCAGCTGAATACCAGTATTTTACATGGAGCGACTGCCTATTTGACCTCCACAACCCAGTAACTGGGTAATACGATACCCCATGGTAAGACTGGTTGTCAGACTTTCAAGCCTCTAACGACTCGTAACGACTGTACGAATAACAGCTAGGACCAACAGCTTTTTAACGTGCTTTCCGAGGCACGGAATGATGTCAATAATGTCTAAGATAAACTTAAGAACTTTAAATATTGAGCTTTCAAAGCATCTGGGTAAAGTTATGGCCCACAAAAAATGTCCGATAATAACGAATAATGATTTTTAACAATATCTTGTAAAACATGTAGATATAAAAACTGTCACATTTGAACGTTGGTCTGTAAAGTACATTCTATACCCGATATCAGAAAAGCGGCACAACAGGAAAACTATATTCCATACAATATGAACTTAAAATTAGAAAAATAATGTTACAGCGCTGTCATTATTACACTGTTAGCATATAATAAGGGCCGTTATTACATGATAAATATGAAGCAATATAGATTATTACCTATTAACAAAAAATATTCCAAAATGCAGTTATTTCATTACACATGTCATGTCTTCATAACGACATATTCCTATAATTATACTTATTTTTTTAGCCTTGATAAATGACAGCTCTAGCGACTCCGAAATCTCAGTCCATAGCTTCACTTCACTACATAATATAAAACAAAGTCGCTTTCCCTGTCTGTCTGTCTGTCCTTATATATGCTTAGATCTTTAAAACTACGCAACGGATTTTGATGTGGTTTTTTTTAATAGATAGAGTGATTCAAGAGGAAGGTTTATAAATGTATAATACATGCACCCGTGCGAAGCCGGGGCAGGTCGCTAGTTTGGTATAAAACTCTTTTGTCTGATAAAAGTAAAGTGAGCACTTACATAATTAAATGTGTGTAGTACTGGCACCTACGTACTCATAATATACTCATATAAAGCAATCATTCATGCTAGGCAAGCTTTTTTAAAAAAATATTTCCTTTTCATTTCGCTGCTAGTTTGAAATGAAAGAAAAACAATGTGCATTCGCGTATTTACTGATAATATTTATACTGTATGAGTAAGTAAGTGTTATTGTTTGTCGCGTGATCCGAGCGCCCAATGGAAGTACGTTTACCGCCGGAATCATTGCACAAACTATTAAACCTATCTTTAGCTGCGTATCAGCTCTGTAGTCTCTGGCTAGCCACATCCAACCTGGAAAATATTTACAGACGAAATTATAAAAAAGCAATCATAATAAAAAAAAACTAAAATTAAATGACATCAAAAAATTCTTCCGCATCGCCGTCAACTGGAAATGTCTCCAAAAGATTGGCGGCAATGCCACGTTGGATGGCATTGCTTAGCCTCTGGCCAAGGTAATAGCCAGCCCTTGGGTCACGGGAAGTGTCAACCAACAGTTTGGACAACTCCTAAAAAAGGCCATGGATACACTTACCACACGACCCGAGGGTTTCCACCCCAAACCTTATTTAATTAGTTAGTATGCCTATGAGATAAACTTTGTTCTTAATTAGAAGAGACTTGACAGCACGCTACGAGGGCTGACAAGTGGGTTTAGCAATAAAATAATATAAAGCGCAATATATAAAATATCTATTAACTGAAATCGTTTCAAGCCAGTAGATTGCACCCTATATCTTAGTCACGTCTTAGTGGTTACAGTAACAATATGACTATAATTATTATTAACTTTTATTATAAAACACGGATCTCGTTGGAGACTACTTTTCTGCAGTCTGACTTTAAATTAACTAGCAATCTTCATGAGTGAAAGTACTTCTAAATATTTACAACTTTTATTTCAAGATCAACTCTGAAATCTATATAAAAAAAAGCTAGCTGTTCCCTAGAAAAATACACGACAGCACGATCTAAAAGTATTGTTTTTTTTTTCTACTTTCAGGATTGGTCCCATAGTCAAAGTTATTCGTATTGAAAAGTTCTTTCACCCCCTGAAAAATGATCAGTCAATTAAAATTCAGCCCGTATAATTTAATTTATTTTTATCGTATAATCATGCAGCAGTCGGCTGATTTTACAAAAGTATTTCGAAATTCTAAAAGATTACGCAAGATTTAAACAAACTTTCATATCACAGATCCAGTCGTTCTGCATAAAATTACAAGTCGGCTATATCAAAATGAAAGAGCTTATTCAGCGCTTTCTAGAAAGCTTTAGCGCTTTATTTTAACTGAGATTTAGATTTTATTCAAAGAAAACTTAGACGTATGTGTGGTATATTATAACATATTAGTTTTCGTAAATGGTACATACTATACTAGATAATATATATTATGTAAAATTATCCGTTATTGGTTGTTTACGTGGCAGTTGCCTTTGTAAAGCAAAAATACACTGGGACATTAAAATTCGGCAATTGATAGGACCTAACCATAACGCCACTAGTTACATATATACAGCCTGAAATTAAATTCACTGGCATATTTTCATGGAGTAGGAGTGCTCATAAATATGACCTTTATAATAATCAGACAACAATAAACAGAACAGTTGTTCCGTACAATAACGCATTACAACACGATAAAAATACATGGAATACTTAGAACAGCTGATTTCTTTTTCATTTTCAATGGTTGGTCCCATAGTAACAGTTATTCGTATTATTATTATAGGTACTTTAAACATCTGAAACATGGCCAGTGAATTTAAAAGGTAGCCGAAACCAAAACCTGGATTTTAAATCCAGGAATAACAAGTTCCCTGTACAAGATAAGTCAAAGTCAAAAGTCAATAAAGTGTTTATGCCTATACCTACAATAATAAACAGCCAAAGACTTGTGATTTATCTGCCTCCCGCGCCACTTCACCCGTCAAGCGCAAACCGCGATTGTAAACTTGATAAAAGACAAAAGATAGAATGTCAAGTACCACAACAAAGTACAAATTGGTACTTCTTATTGAAAACCACAATACAAATGAAACGTCTTTATAGTTAGATACAATGAGTGACTTTGAACTGCGGTTAATTACTTTTTAATTTTGATTGAATATGTGTCTTTTAAATTTCTCCCTCTGAATTTCTCCTGAATCTTTAGCCATACCCGGATCAGCTATCTGTAGGCCATACAAATATTTGTCCCGTGCGGGGAACAAATATTTGTATGGCATACTGATATTCGTAGCTGCAGAATCGAACTTACGACACCCAGCAGTGCAGTAGCTCAACCACTGCGCCAACATTGTCATTTTAGATAAGTTTTTTATAAGCAATAACTGCGTCGATCGACGGGTATTTGTCTTATTTTAAAACGCAACTATTAAGTTAATTTACTTTATATAGAGAAGGCATTTTGTAGAAAAACTATACCTAGAATAGAACTCATTAGGGTAATGACGTCATTTATCTTTCACGAGACGTCTAAGTTACTTGAAGCGATAATTATTTGATCCTTCGGTAGCTAAAGACGGTACCTACTTGTCAACACAATGGAGATTAAAGGAATTCTGTAGAGTGTCATCAAGATATTATATCAATTGAACTGAATTGAACAATTGGAAGATACGCATAAACATGACGGCACAAGCGATTGTTTAAATTACGAAGTCAGATGAGAGTTGAGAATTCAGCATGTTAATTGAGTTATCGGGAACAGCTTGATCGAAGGCTGCTTTGCAAGTTCGCTGCGCACGCCCAAACCACCTCAGAATACCAATTATTGGAATTCTCTTCGTTAAACTATATAAATAATTCGGTTCGAATTAATCTTAAAGTAAGTATGACTTAAAATGCTTAATTTTTTCTTAAAAAAAAAGGAACATTCCTATTCAGTATATTTTGACTAACACCGAAAACAAACGAGTTAAATAATGTATGGGTCCTTTTAAAATAACGTACGTAAGTAAGTAGGCCTCTGCTTGAATTTATTTTTGCCATTAACAAGATTGAACAAGACTCGTGGAAATTTCATGGACGACTGCAGACGAAATTACCTTTAAATCTACAGAGATTCCGCGGAAACAAGTTCGAGAGAAGGCGGTCAGATTTCACGTTTCATTACAAAAGGAGCGGTTCTACTAATTTAGAGAACATAAATGTTAATTTGCCTAAATAGTAGGTAGGTACTTAATTTGTAGCTACTCCAGTGGTGCGCATGGTTGGATGGCAAAATTATCAACAACAACTTTGAACAAGTTCAATCATAGTTTCCAAAATCTCATCTCCGCTGTTTGTTGCTACGTGTTCTATAGTATTACTTTAGTCCAATAACATCTTTGAACGTGCAATAAACATTTGCAACAATAGAAAAAGATTATTATTTGCACTTATTGTTATGCGGGTCCTCTATGCAACGATTGTAGCGAATGGAAAAGTTCATTAGAGTGGCGCGCCGGCACAATCCTCTGCAAATATTGACGCTTTTTGTATAGAATTTGTGCAAGTTTATGCATGCAATCCGAATACTCGAATGTATTCGAAGCAGTACACTGACTTCAGAAACTTTCTTCTTGGAGAGAAGTTTTGACATGGTTGACTGTGTTCTGCATTTTATTGACAGACAAAGTTTGGCAGAATTATATTGGTGGCGTGGAGACTTTAGAAGTTAGAACGGTGAAAGAATAACAATGTTTCATTTTGAAAAAAGTCAGTACGTGTCCCTGAACGTAAGACAAATAGTTGACGAGTGCAATAGACAGGTGCTGTGATAAATTGCTAAGTTGGGACGGGACGAAAAGATGTTACAAGTTTTTGTAATGTTTTACTTATGTCTTTTATGTTTAGACAATCTTTATTGTGTTCGGACGTCGGTCGCTCTATAATGCGTCGAGAACTAGCTCACTCAATGATTTTTTTCTTGGAATAATGAACGTATGTGTGTGTGTGTAGGTGAACATCAGCAATACATGGGTCCTGCCTGAGGAAGGGTTCCCGGTGTTCTACCGCTACTTCAGGGACCGCATCTCATGGTACGAGGCAGATGCGGTCTGCCAGTTCCACCACGCCAACCTTGTAACAGGTTAGTAATAAACAATATCCTTATTTATTTACCTAACTGAGAAACTTATAAAAGCACATAAAAGTCTCCAAGGTAATATTTAAATTTGAATTAATTCTATTCCAACTCCTCTTAAAAATATTTTTGGTGCACGAGTGGCCAGCGCACATTAAAATTATGAAAAGTTTAAATGGCTTTCACAACTTAGTTACTCTCTTAAATCAAGATCCGTGATTATTTTCCGACGGAAAATTAAAACTTTCACAGTATATACCTCATTGTACGTCGTACGGTAAGTAGGTAGCTATACATATGATGCAGGGGTTTTTAAAAACAAAGTAACATTTGGACAGATCTTGCCAATTAACAACCATAAAAAGAAAAAATAAAGCCCAGCATTCTTTTATTTTTGTGTAGGCAACGTAACCATCTTAGCCAGTGGAAGAACAACACCATTTCTAAAAGTCTTTGAAAAATTCTTAAGAAGCTATCTGAAGGTAGCACAAAGCCTTTCGTAAAGATAAGTAAAATTAATACATTCTAAGATACGATTCAGTAAAAAGGCTCCGTTATTGTCAGCTTTCACGATATCTCCGAATTGCTCCTACATTGTTCGTTAAAGATGCCAGTTGTGGGAGTACAAAAAGAGGTATATAATATATATTTCAATATTCCCACGGGCCGTTAGGTCTAATCGGCGGCAATCCAGCCAAGACCCCCATTACCGTTGATAGCGCCCTCGACCCTGCCACTAGCGAGATACAACCCCGTCACATATAAATGTACGTGCCGATAAGAAAATGTAAATATACGGCTTGTCGTTTTGTACACCACATTAACTTGTTTAAGGAAGTGGCTTTGGAAACAGGAATATTTGGCATGTTTATGTTTGTAATACTCGTATAAACATTCACATAGATGTTTAAAAAATCAAACAACTTTGAATAACAGACTAAATGGGAGAGTACGGGTATCTAATTATATAGCTACGGCTGCTAGCAATCAAGAAAATATACAGAAAAACTTGCAATGAAATACCAACATACTTAAGACTCAGGTTCAATTTCTACTTCAAATAAGCTTAATGAGGCATTCAATCTCGATCGCATTTCATTCAATGTCTGTTACGTGTGTATTTGTAGCAATATTGGTATATTTTTGTCAGTAAGTATCTTTAGATACTTAAGGACGAGTCATTAGGTTCCCATAAGCGAACTACGAAGGTCGGTTAACTCACAGAAATGACAGTTGAATCGTTCGGTCCCTTTTCCAAGACTGATTCCTGCCCCGATTACGTTTGGGCCCACGATTGATAACATTTCAATATCGCTCCCTAATTGAAAACGATAATTTAAAATGTGTTTCCATTTCGATTCATTAATTCGCAATCATAATTTTCGATGTTTCTGTTTTGAGATGTAAACGATTTGTCTATACTTACATCGTGTTTAATGCCATTTTATATTATGTTAGAAGGTGTAGTATTTCGTCAGAATATAGCGCAATTTCAAACTTATGGTAATAAAAAGAAGCGCATGGCATGTAATAGAAGTTTCATGCGCTTATTTTCCGTCGCAAGTCGTAAGAGCAAATGGAGGGAAGCGAGTGACTTAATGGCCCAGTAACATGTTACTACTTCTGCACTTTCTAAACGACACGCTGCTATTCACGTCTCAAGAGGTACTAGCGCACAGTCAAACGAGGCATGGAGCCGGGATCCTACTCTGTCCCACATGAAAGAGGGGAAAGAAGACGTGACACAAGTATAAAGGCGTAGGTACTTATAGATAATTGAACTACATCAGTGTAACAGCTCCAAGTAATGTTGCTTTGTTTTATAAGAGCTGACGAAATGTCCCCATTATCCAGGCCGCGTCTCATTTCTACCCTTCGAAAGCGCCAGTTGAAGGCAAAACAATACCTACTTATTCGTCTTTGCGCACAATGAGTGTGACTCGCTGAGCCTGTAGGCCTCCGCGGATGTTGTCGAACAAATCCTTTGTAATTCAAGACGCTTTTATCCTGAAAATGAAAACTTTAATTAGTTTGAAAATGCCGACTCGAAAGAATTCCTTCTATGTTATTTGGAATTAAAGGAGTCTAATTAAAGCCCTATGTAAAATTAGATTCTTGTCACTACAATTTTATTCATTGAATGCTTTACAAATTCTCTGGAATTTGAAACCTGTTTCACTGAATATTAAATGGAATGAGTATTTTAAAATGTTGAGCCTTACTTTTATTTAAATTTAAATACACAGGCAAATACCTACCTATATTCTGAATCCTTTTCTGAAAAAATCAAAATATCTTCATGTACCTACTTTTATTTCTAAGTAAGTTTTGTTTCTATCTCCAGATTCCACTGATCACCAAAAGCTTCTGTTCAAATATTGTTAGGTAAGAGGAACTTTGCCGAGCAGAAACTTTAACGAACTCATAAAGGACTGTTAATTTCAAAACCAAATAAAAAGTTTTAGCGGCCAGCACGAAAAAGACGTTGAAATACAATCGTTCATTATCATCAATTCTTCTTACACAAGTTGGGAAGTGTCCCCGACAGAACCTTCCTCTGCTTACATTATTCAAGCATCTAGTTAACAGTTGGGCTTTTCAGAGGGAACACTGGTGTAAATTGCCACTCCGACATTGAATATTAACTTTTAGAATCCAGTTTGCTCGCCGAGATTTACTCACATAACTTTTCATTTGAGGCCTTTTAATACAAAGTTATTCATTTTGAAAGAATATTCCTGAAGTTTTCAAGCAACTATATCAAATACAAGCAGTTTTATTAGATTTAGTAACCTGAAAACTTTTCGTAACAACAAATGCCTAGATGTTTTTTAAAAGACGAATAGCTATTTTTTGGCAAATATCTTTTTGTATTTTGAAACCTAACAATAAAGATCTTACTACGGCGACATGACAAATGCTACTGACACCTCAATTCAGTGACGACACCAGGATAATTTATGCACGTAAAATTGAAGTGGTTTCGAAATTCAGCATGTTAAACTTGTATGCAGTCGCAAACGCCAGGTCACAGCGTTGGCACTTTATAGTTTAGTACCGACGTTAGTCTCTGTAGGGGACGAAGGAACGGCCTACATACATTATGTATTTCTACTACTGCAATTCTTTACGACCGAGGGCGGCCAGGCGTACCCATGAATATGGAAGCTTAAATGTTGAAAGTAAACAAGAAAAATTTATACAAAATACAGCCAAGAAAATGGTTCGGTTAGCAGATGGATATTTTCTTTAAAGTATGTAATTATACGACTAATAATACGTTTTATACGACTAATGACAATATTTTGATTTGAATATACCTAGGGACAATTTCAAAGTCAATTACAAAAGTCAATTTACAAAGAAACATTTTTCGTGAATGTACTTTTATTTAGGTATAATAGCTTACTACTTGATAGTAGGTCTGGTTTCATTAAAGTCAGCGTTTCTAGCAGGGTGCTAATTGTATAAACTTTTGGGAATAATTGCAATCTGACCTGTCACAAATTCACAATCTGTTAAAAATGCCTCTAATTTACCTACAGTTTTTGACATAAGATGAGATTGCGACAAGATTTTAAATGTTCTTAATTAGTAGAATTGGCCTTCTGGGTAAATTATTCTAACTGAGCAGTTCTTAAGCTGCGGCTAGACACGACTTAGTTCCGAGTGAGCTGTTACCAATTTACACTCATACTATTTAATCTGTTCGAGTAGGAAACAGTTGGATGGAGTTTCAAACACAGCATTAGTTTCGCTTGCTCGCATGCTTTCTATTAATTCACTAGGGTGGTCTGTCCACCTCCTTAAACATATTTTTACCAATTGCTCTCTAAAGCCATGTACTTACATGATGCGTAATAAATGTCGATGTATTTAAAATTTATTTATCCGTTACAAATTAAATAGCCTCAACTTTCTGACCGACTAACTCCTTGACAATTCAAAAGTGCCTGTTAATAATTTGAAATAAATGATTTAGATTTGTTTTGATATAATATTACTGAGTAAGCTTAATTTATTTCGTAGCCAGCAATTTTAAATGTTCAAATCAACCCATGTTTATAGTTTCACATCCACACACAGTAAAAAATGGCGACAGGAAGTTGAACGTTTTTATTTTACCAGAAACGTTATTATAGCTAGTCGCCGGGCGGACGACAGTTGACCCTGGGCCGTATATCACACGAATACATCGACTCGCACAGATTTCAGATCTCTTGAAAACCTATTCGTTTACTTTTCCGCATTTCGTTCATAAACTTTTCTTATTTCTTCTCGCAAGGGAAAACAAGACGAGCAAGTTTTATATAACATGAGAAATTTCAGAAGCGATAACAGAGCGTCGGTATTAGATATCTTTGAGCGGCTGTCACGGCAAATACATGACTGTGTTCACTAGTTTATTCAAAGTTATATGGATCAAATAAGCAGCTATGTAAGTACTAACAGTTCTAGGTGTCAGACAGCAGTACTAAGTTAAAACACAATTATATTGACAGCTTCCTCCAATAAATAATATTTTGACTCCAATTAAGTACTTCCTTCTGATTTACTTTTATTTTTGTTTTTTTTATACAACCAATTATAAAAACAGGCAGAAAATAAACATGACATGTTTTACCCTTTGTCCCTTCAAAATAAAATACGCCATGAAATAGACATTTCGACAAAATATATTTGTACCATATAACATGTAAATAGGGAAATCTCTATCCCCAGGCCATATTACCCACAATCACGTACTAAAAGAGATAAGATAAAACGGGGATTTGCCGACGCCTCAAACAAATTTCTATGCAAAATAATATCTACTCAAGGGATTTCGGTAAATAGGTTTTAGTCGATGAGCTAAGCATGTGAAGTTTTTTTCTATGATTTGCCTTATAATAGGGTACCCTGAGACGGCATTTGCTGAATACAGCGTTATTATATACTTGGAGACTTTTATATGAAAAGTAATTTTTACTGTTAACGCTTATGATGCAAAATTAAATCGTTAAAAATCCTTTTGAGGGTCTATAAGCTTTTCTTTTTTTAGGCATGTACAATAATATATTGTTATTTAAGACTGTTAGTTAGATGGAAGGAGTTATGTAATAATTAAGGGAGTAGTTAATTATTCAATCAATTTATAATGCTGAGATCAAATAAGTGTCAATCGAACCGTACCTACATTACGTCTCTCTACTCCAGCAATGCCCTGATTGACGCCAATCTTGCTGCTCAAGTACCACCTAAATCTGACGCGACGTCTACAGGTATATCTCTCTCATTAAAAAAAGTTTCGCGAGAGATGCCTTTGAGCGGAGACTTTGACAACATCAGCCTCTTTGAGGGTCAGTGAATATTTGGGTCAAAATGTTAAAGTGGGTAGGTATCCTTTGTTTGTCTTGGTATTTAATGTTCATTCATGATGCATTGTCGTGTTACATTCCAACCTTTACGTGTTAACCTTTTCATAGTTTCACGACTAAAATAGAAATACATTTCCGAAAACTAAATGTGGAAATAAATCTGAAAATAAACCAGTACAACTATTCCGCAAACATGTTTTTATTTACTACGTAGGTACATGTAAATACTTAATACGAAATCGTATTTCGTAGTGACTGTTACAGTCGTAAGCTGAGGTGCGTCGAGCAATGTTGTCAAATAGAAATTAAATCCAGTAGGCACAGACTTATTGAATGACAATGTACATTCGTGGACTTTTGCGGTTAACCACTTTTAACCTTTACGCCCTTAGTATTAAGGTTAAAAAGTGATCAACCGCCATTTTCCTCAGATGTACATAATAATATGCAGATCTCAGGTGAAGTTACCTGCGTACCTGGGTACCTACGTAAAAAGTTTTGAAAGTTACATAACAATAAAGTCTTCTTAGTACTTGTCAATGGAAACAACTTAAAAACTTTAATAATGAAACAGTCCCTATTTTTTGGCAAAAGTAGCAGGAAAACCGAGTAATAGAAAGCAATTAGCTTCTAAGTGTAGTCACTCACTTTGCGGGCAAAATTCACCAACAGTATTATTTTAATATTACTTTGCCTTGCGCTGCACTGTTGAATTTTCAAAGTTCGGCTCAGCGCCGAGAGTTGAAAATCCAACAACAGGAATTATAAGGTATTATTAAAATGGTTTTAAAAGATGTACGTTTTTATATGTAAATTGCACGTGTAAATTTTCAACACAATAATTTGTTTATGAATAAATGAAATGAAATGATGGCGGATTGGCGGTAGGCAAGTTTAGGTGTTCAGTTTATCCTGAGCGAAAAGTTAAATTTTAGTTTTCCGGTGTCATTTTAAAGTGAACCTTCTGTGCTTCAACTTCGTCATGTATTTTAACTCGGGGCACATCACGTCCGCAAGATTCCAAGCCTACGATCATACCGGGGGTGGGGTTACATTGGACCCCCGGATATGTGACTAGAATACCAAATGCGCCAGATATATAAGCCTGATCTCATCTAGCCTCTTCGGCTGTTGATTTGATATTTGTTGTCCAGCGCAGATTAGTTTTTTCTGAATATAAAATTTCAACCAGTGAAATACATATTTTGATAGGTAAGTATTTCTTAATTCTTTCTTTGTGTTATAACGCACATACCGTATGTATGAGTAAATGTAAGTATATAAGTATCTATTGAAATCCGAATACACACATATTGAGTAAGAAAAGTATTTATCCATCTTAGATTACCTATAAAAAGTGAAAAGAGTATGAAGCACAAAATTCAAATGTATAGTTACAACACAAAAAGATTCCTTATAATAAAGTAAGACATTTGTTTTAGTACAATTAATAATGCCTAACGGCTTAGATACTTGTGTATGAATCGACAAACCCACGTGCTCCACGACTTGAAATTCACAAAATTACATCAATTTATTACCGGAGCCTTGAAAGTTGAACCCGCCTCACTGTTGTAACTCACCAACTTGCAAACAACCATTTATCTACGAGGAAAAATTCTGAGTTATATTTCTTTGGACAATTTCTGATTGTAATTGAAAGTTCCGGTGAAGTATATTATGCGGAGTTTAAATATAATCATTTTAAAGTTAAACAAAACGATTGATTATTTCCGTAAAGTTTAATATTAAAGCTCATTAAGTATGTATATTACAAATAATATTGATGTGGTTTGCTTGAAACGAGAGTGAGTAAGATACACGATGTAATGGACTGAAATGTTATAGTTAGAAATAGGCTTGCCATAACTTTCAGGGACCAATACGGGACGTGTCAAACAAATCAAATAAAAAAATAGAAATCAAAGTTTTTATTCGTACTTACACGTTTATTTTTCGGCTCACGCATATTTTGAGGTTGATTTTACTTTTGTAATTATCTCGTTTTAAATTGTCATGTTAAATGTTGTCAAAATTATAGAAATACGCGACAATAGGATACATGATAACACAAAATTGACGTACTTTTTATGGCCTGTCAAAACGCGCTTCATCCATTAATATTAAGTGGCAAAAATAACTGTGATGTCACCTTGATGTCAACTCGATTAACTAACAATTTATTAATTTGAAAGCAATTAAATATCAAAGAACAATGTCAGGTGTCCATAGTAACTTAGGCTCAATAAAAAATTTTCATGGACAGTAAAAATTCTCACGTTATTTTGTGTAGTTTCATGTCAGAAGCTTATCTGTGTTTTCTTCTTTTACATTGAACTTCTCAAAAAGTAATTATTCAGACATTGTAAATTGGAGGTTATTTATTTCTACGGAGTAAATTAGACAAAAAATATACAGTAATTAAACTTTTATTCGTTTTCATTCATTAAATCATTATCAACACACCTATAAATGATTTTTTTTTGCATAGTCTTCACAGGACATGTCCCACAACGCCCTCCTTGTCTCAATCTCGGTTATCAATCTTTCCGTGTCGGAAGACATCGCGATAATCACAAATCACGCTGTAGTTCCACAATACATGCGGCCGCCGCGGCTAGTACGCGCACACTGGTGATTTAACTACAATGCAATTGATCTCAGTGGCCGCAGCGACCAGCGACTGAACACGGGCCGCAAATGCGTCGCTTCGATCTCGCTGGCCGCTGCGGCCAGGTGCGCGCGCTCTGTGGCGATTTCATAAGTTAAGGTATGTATCTCGGTGGCCGCCGCGACCTGGCCGCTGCGGCCTAGCCGCTAGTGCGCTATTGCTCTTATAAGAATCGTAGGTACTTTACCTCAGAAAGTGAAGTCCATTGCTGTAACCAGTGGCGTAGCGTGGGTCTTTGCCGCCCGGGGCCGGCCGAATTTTTGCCGCCCCCCCGTAATGATTAGTTTAAAGTTTAAATATTCTATTTAACGAACTATAACTTATTGAAAATCAAGATAAAATTTACCACTGCTTCGAAAGGAACATACATCTATCAGTCAGGGCCCAATCTAAGGGGGGGCCGGCCGGAGACTCGCACTACTCCTCACCAGGCGGTGGCACAAGTCCGGGGCCATGTGCTTTCATGGTCTTCGGAACGCGCCACCGTCGGGTTCCCAAATATCACTCTCACTGCCAGCATTATATAGCATGTTTCCAATTCAGCAAGCCATGGAGTCCGCCTGCGGGTCCTAACGATTCCGCTGCACCAGGCCGTCACTCAAAATGAAAAAATATTACAAAATGTTTTAGGGGCAGCCGGCGACCCCCACGGCCTGCTGGTTAACATTTCTTTAAAATAAGACCGGCCCTACGCACTTGAAAATTTGGGGCCCGCCCGCGGATCCCAGAGAGAGTGATATTGGTGGGAGGGGTTCACATCGGCATCGAGTCGACTATAAAGTAGGACTCATCCTTGACAGCCGGTGGAGCTTCAAGGAGCACTTCCGACGTCTGGCTCCTCGATTGGACCGGGCTGGGGCTGCTTTCTGGTGGCTCCTGCCCAACCTCAGGGGACCAGGCGCCTCCTGCCGGAGGCTCTACGCGGAATTCGTGCGGTTCATGGCCCTCTACGGGGCCCCTGTGTGAGCCCCCACCATCAGGCGGCGGCCACCAGCCAAGTTGGTCGCATGCCAGAGGGTCATGGCCATCCGGATGATCTGGAGATACCGCACGATCTCCGGCGAAGCGGCAAGCCTCCTTGCCGGATTGCTACCATGGGATCTGGAGGAGCAGCGCCGGGGCGAAACCCCGCTGCCGGGGCAAATCGCGGCACTGCGGGCTGAGCTCCGGTGTGATCTCATGGCGGCATGGAGCATACGTCTGTCGCAACCCAAGTTCAGGCACGCCGCAATCGCGGCGGTAAGACCTCTCTTTGAGGAGTGGCTAGAGAGGCGCTACGGTGTCCTCACCTTCCGCCTGACGCAGGTCCTCACCGGACACGGTTGTTTTGGGAGGTTCCTGTGTCGTATTCAGCGGGAGGAAACGCCCGGGTGTCACCACTGTGTGGACCGCCTGAAGGACACGATGGAGCATACGGTGCAGGTCTGCATTAAAAAATTCGTGGCACTTGCCGCCCCCTGACATATGCCGCCCGGGGCCATGGCCCCCCCGGCCCCTCCCAAGCTACGCCACTGGCTGTAACAATGAACGGATATCATCAGATTCAACTAAATGCCGTTTCATCCGAAACACATTTATACCACAATTAATACAACGTAGTTGATGGGACATTGTCACAAAATGTGTGATATTTGAGAAAAAAACAACCGTACTCATAGAAAAACACTAGCAACAACACAAACAAGATGTTTGACATTGATTAACAGTCAGACAGACACGACAGACAGACAGAACCTAACAGTGTTGCCATTAAATTACGATTAAGTTATCGAGCACAGGTCATGAAAATCGATTTCTTGAGTTTTTATATTCTATAAAAATACTAAATGTATTTAAAATAAACACGATTAACGTATTATGTAGGTAAAAAATAATATTAAGAGACAATTGTGAGGTGGTAAATAAAAAATAAAGAGTAAATCGGTTTAATTATTTAGAATAATCGATTAGTGGCAGAACAAGTTACTACCTGAACCTTTTTATTTATAAAAAAAAAACCAAGAACAGGATGGACCAAATGATTTACGATTATTTTTATAATTTATTTTTGGAAAAGTTCTAGAAAATAAACAAATGTTTTTTAAGAAGTTAGAATTTTATATTTAAATTGTTGTAGGTAAAAACTTTGTGTCCGTGTGAACTTAGTTTTAAAAGTTGTGTAGGCCGAAACCTGACATTGTTCTTTTACAGTTAATTGAAAATAAATCGGGATTTTAGGGCTAAAATAAAGTGTTTCTTTTGAGAAATTGTGTCTTGAAAATTATTTAAGTATTTTTTATGTACCCAATTACGAAGCGTGAAGCTATACGGGACGCGATGGTCAAATATAGTGACAGTCCCGTATACACGGGGCGTATGGGAACTCTAGTTATAGAGACAACAACAAATTATTGAAGATACTGGCTTACAATTTCTGGGTATATCATTAATATTGCATATGTAGGTACCCTACAGATAAATCAATAATATTCCCAATATTCATACACAATGTACATTGTTAGTGAATAAATTGAATTGAATCGCAATATTTTGCCTTTATGTTGTTTTCATTTTCATTATTTTGCAGCTGCAGCCTTTTCACAGAAATAAGCAATAACACTTATCAGACGTGACCGACTAAAGCCAGATTAGACGTAAGGCTTTTATTTATAAGTTTCTTTGGCCAAGTTAATAAGTGGCCAACACTGGAACTTCTTGGTCTTCTCTTCATTTAATTTCTCCAGAGAATCCGGGTGGGCCAATTTCTTTGGGGAAGTTTTCCCGAGAAAATAAAAGTTTATTAGTAAGAAGTACGTGTACAAGATAATCATGATGACGTTGATTGCCCCAGACACCGAAACTTGCTTTGCTCACTCATGGTAAAAGTATCTGTTCTAATATTATAAAAACCGGTCAAGTGCGAGTCGGACTAGCACACGAAGGGTTCCATATCGAGCAAAAAGGAAAAAAACAGGTTTCTTGTGTAATATTGTACCTTTCATTTTAAACTTTTATTAATTTTTATTTATTGGTTGGTAAAGCGGCAATATAAATACACATTCTGTGAATTTCAACTCTAGCTATTACGGTTCATGAGATACAGCCCGCTTTTTGTGTAGAACTAGCTTTTGCCTGCGTCTGCCGCTAGGCATTATTCAAATATGCTAGTAAGAAAAGTTTACGTTCCTTTTTTAAACCTTGTTTTTTTTTTTAAATTAAATAGCTTTGCTATTATTTTTTGCTTTAAGCGACCAGCATCTAATTAATACTAATATAATTCAACCTCTTTAACAAAAATGACAAGCCGGCTAATACTGGTCATTTGCTGTTAAAATGATCCAGCGACGCCATTAAGTTTTTCTTTTTTTTATTATGTTTCTATTGTGTAAATGGTTTGTCTCTATTATTTTGTTGCTAAAACGGCCTGTATTGTAAGAAATTATGAGAAAAGACCTCCTTTATGAAAACTTAAACACTGATTATGAAAGTCTTCTTTCAATTGTACGAAACCACACAAACTTAACTTGTTTTTTATTATTTTAAAAATAATCAAACAAGCTGGCTTAAAATGGCATCGGTTTACTTGAAGCTTTAAAACAAAATAGCGGTTTTCTTTTTTATTCTTATTTCTTCTAATTTGTTTCTTGGTTAGTTTGTTGTAAAGAGCAATATAATAACAATGTTAAACATTAAAACCAATTTCTATTGTTTTTAACCGTCTTCAAAAAAGAGGAGGTTCTCAATCCATTGGTATCTTTTTTTTAAACGCCTGAACCAATTTTGAAAATAAATTTTAATCGACAACCTGAACTTTTACACACCGCCTGAATATTTGTCAAGTCGTTTATTTCTATCATCGACAGGCCACAATGCGCTTGATCGAGGTCATAATCTATTAATCTCGCCCATAAAAGGCGGGAGGTGTCCGCGGGAAAGTCGGATGTTAATAAATGACCGTCTTTTGTAGATACAAACTTCTCAGTTCGCCACACAGTCTCAAATAGCAGCCATTTATTATTTAAATCCTACTGGACTAAGAACTCCAATCCGTTTATGTAAATCGATGCTAATGCGCTTTGTAGTTGAGGGTTCGTACTTACCTTTGACAATTTCGCTCCTGTCGTCGGCAACGCTATTGATATGAGACCCTCACAGGAATAGTTTGTAGAATTGTAATAAACAGGATATGGAACTGGAAAGTACTTCGATTATTTGTTTAAAGCTTTTATTTTTGCTCAACGTCATTAAAAAAATATATATGTTTTTCGCTTTCTCTCTCTCTCTCTCTATTTATCTCTGTTGTATCTATTATGTAAAAGATAAGTAAAGCTCCGAGAGCGAACTCTTGTAAAATGTAGGACGCATGGTTTTTATGATCAATAAAAAGCATGTTTAAAATTTCTTTTTCCAAGAAAATTCACTTACCTAACTCTAAATATTTAAAAAGGTTTTGGCGCACAACACACCACGGCTAGATACACGCATGATGACTTGCGTTTGTGTGCAATTTCCGAGAACACTCTCATCCGATACATTACGACGGGAACTCCACTGACTGACGAGGCAAGGTGATCACTTTTAAAGCATCGGAGCTACATATTTCCACCGCACATCGTTTTTCACCGATCTCTCGTTCATTGGATGTACCTATGAATATTTGCACTGCCTGCAAAATCATTTCATTGATCACAGCCGATACGAAAATAGGCTCTCGGGCAATAGGCTTTCAAAAGCTTTTCAATTTAGTCTCGCGGCCGGGCTCCGGGCGCGCTGGCGCTGTCACGGATTTTGTTGCGAATTTCCATTTACGGTATTGGTAGTTTTATGAAAAATCTATTATTCTGTTCTGAGCGGCTAGGCTCGCTCCACTTCCCATTTCAAAGGGAAGATATGATCTGAGATATCGCGTTGAATACGATATGATCATATTGTGTGTCCGGAGCGCGTCGGTAGGTATGCGGGCACTCGCTCGGACATAATCAGGTTTATTAGTGGGAATAAGGCGAGGTGCGGCTTTATTATCGTTATGTATTGCCTGTCCACCCGCCTGGAAGGCGTGTCCGCTATCGATCGCCTATTTTAGTCAGGTTCTTTCATTAAAGTTAAGCGAGGCGTTAAGTTTCACGAAACGAGTATCTTATAGACCCTCATGCCTATTTTAAAGGTTATTTAATAGCGGAGAACAATACGGGGTTAATAGCCAATTAAGTCCCTGGAAACTGCAAAATGGATTCCGAACTCCTTGTTTGATTAATTTACATGAAGGTTAAGGTGTATTGGATTAGACGATAGTTAGTAACGGGCCCTTAAGTTGCTATTGTTACGCTTTGTAGACGATATTTATAAGGCAGTCAAAAGTGACATTTTTATTTTACTGTTTTTTGACTCTTGTTTATAAAAGTAGGTCACATCAGTGGATCAGAAGCTTTCTTATCTCTAAGCTTATTACACTTCATTAATTCAAATACATGAGAATGGCTGGAAGCTGTTTTAACGATACGCCATTACTTTAAGAGGCTATACGGAGGAAAATGAGATCTTAAGAATCGACCCGAAATCGAGTCGCTGATGTCGTTTTGAATACCACCCAGCTATTTGTTACAGATAAATTTCCCTTTAACCCGGAAGATACGCGTTTCCTTATTACAGTAAAGGTGTATGTTTGCGAACGATATGCTCTGCTCTTACGCATTAGATGCGTGTATTAGTACCCAGATTAAACAAGATTACAATATTTTACCTTTTCGCTTCGTTTAAAAAGTTTTTTTTACTTGTTGTTGATTTTAGCTGACTAAGATTGGTCCCTCGGCTGTAACTGAAGTAAATATATTCTCTGAAATATAGTACGCGTACCTACCCGACCGGCAAATTAGGGAAAGGTCTTAGATTCCAATTCACCGAAATAATATAGCAGTAAAATCTTCGGAAACAAGAGCAGAACAAATTATATAAGATTATAAATAAAGGGAATCTTACTATGAAATGTTGCGAAATTGAAAAAAACATCGAAATGTTGGATGGTTTTTGGAAGCGGTACCTAGCTACATAGGTCTTAAATACATAAGTCATTAGGTTGATTTTTAAACGTGGCACTAACCACAATACTAAATTATATTACATCAATAAACCACAATGATGCAACATTTAAAAATACAACCCAATTCCAAATCAACCAACAAAACTATATGCTATAAAATATTCAGCTATCCCTCGACAATATTACATTAAATGTATATTTGGAGCACTTAACCCTCGTTTAACTCTCGCCTTCGCATTTTATTCGTGTCATGTGCGGTATAAAGCCGTCCCACCTCTGTATCTGCCAGCCATTGTCTGCCGACACAACACCCGTGTCTATTCGACGGTATTGCTTTACTGGAGCGCAAGAACTGGTGGACTTTGGAGAAAATTGTATGACGTGCATGCATTGAACAGAGGAAAGAAAACCCATTGCTTGATTTTGTCCATTGAATTCAAGCTTGAGTTCGATTTGATATGGAACGATTCTATTGCAATTTATAGACCTACATTTGTATGTAAGTCAAATCGAATTAAAAATGTGGGAATTTTTCTTAAAATGTACCGAACACATTTGACGATATTTTGTATTTAATTTACACTTTTCGTAGCAAATAAGAAACGTGCTAAAGTTACATTTTATAAGTCATATTTTATATTATTATAGAACCACACCTGTATATTCCAAAGGGGTGGATTATATTACGTAGTGTGCAAACCTTTGTTTTATATGACTGAAGTAGTACATGGCAAACGAAAACATATTTATTACTATAAAATATTCCCAAAAAATGCTTCGCCAAACATATTTATTCGATGGCCGCGATAATCTATAGTTCACCAAGAACAATCCATCACACACTGAGCTATGATAGCCTTTAAACGTAGTAATACCAATACGAATTCCATATAAATTGTGTGATCCATCATCTCTAACCCACCTCGGGTAGTAAGTGAACCTCTATGGTCGTGGAATAATGTGACTTTACAACACACATATATAGGTATCAGATACATATATGACGGTATGTGTGTAGGATGTATGTACCTATGTTGAATACCGCTTGTTTTTTTTATGTGAGCAAAATGAAAATAAAAGCCAGCTATGTTATTTCAAAGATGTCAATTCAGTTACCAACAAGCACTATTGCAAAGTGGTTAAGGGGGTAGAAAAGCCCAGTATCGTTTTTCCTCCTGCTAGCATTTTCTGTTATTATTTTAATAATATAATATGAGATGGTATTATATTACATATATACTACGAACCCTCTATTTTATACATCTAAACTTGGAGGATGCAAGAGGATTATGTAAGGATCGTGGGTCGTACCTGGAGCACCGAGGCGTTGTGTAGTTTTTACGTAGGTACGCCCATGGGAAAAATGCGTGAGTTTAAAAATGTATATAGGTAATATTCATACATACTGTTCTACCTTTTTGTGTGTTTGTATAATAGAAAAAGGTACAGATAATGTACATTCTTTATGCTCCGGAATCGAAACGATTTGACGGAAAAATGTAAGCAATTTCGTATTTTTATGCGATCGTTTCTCTTACGATCGTGTTCAGAAAAATAGTTTTCGTTGGTCACAACACGTAGACGTGGATGTACGCACAGTGTGTGCAATATGTGACACATTTCGACAGTTAACGCTATCGTTACCGTAACGTATGGAATCCAATATCTAGGGAGAATGAGAAAAAGAAAGATCTACTATTCAAAACACGCTTACCCACTTAGAAGCAAAATTATATTATACAATTAAGCGACTATTAGATACTTAGATTTTAAGTATCACTTTAATATTCATCAAAATTTATGAGGCACTTAAACTGACAATTTCGGCCCTAAAATATAATGTCCTTCCTCGCAGTTTGAAAAGTCGCGGCGAAGATAGCAGTTATGGCGAACCCTTTTGTAGATCCGATTCGAGGTTTAGCCATCTACGTGCCATAATTCTGAATCCATTTAATTAATCGAAGATACTTTAAAACTTTTTTTATTTGAGACGTAACAAATGAATTAAGTAATATTACATTATTTGTTACTCATGCCGATTAATGTTTTTGTTCCTGCGGTGTTAAAAGTTTTCTTAATTCTATTTGTGTATTTTGGACCACACGGGATATAAGTACTTACCATTGTGACCTTTGCCATTTTATTGTTTATAAAGCGTCAGAAAGCAAGCTTTACAACATGAGTATTATTTAACGAACAGTGCACAACGACTAAACAAGGCTTATTGAAAATCAATAGATGCGTATCACAGTCGATGTGATCGCGCAAATGTAGCGAATGGCCGGGTTATTACGATATTTTGCTAGAACCATTGTTTCAAATGCCATTATTAAAGCCATAATTTAGGGGGAAACAGTATTATTTCCGTGCAATTTCAGCTGCCAAGAACTATGAACATACATTAGCACTGAAGGCAGTTTATAGACAATACTTTTAATTGAATTTTTAGATTCACTCCAATTTAATTGGTTTTATTTGTTTTGAAAGCATACGTTTTGTACACTATTTTTGAAAAATATAACGTGAAGGCAATAAATATAGGCAATAAATGCCGGTTGGTCAGGACGAAGCTACTGGGTGTGGGAGTGCAAGGGTGACACGCCACGCCATGTCCGACACTTGACACCGGACGCCGGACGCAAACAACATGCGCCCCTTAATTGCTGTCATCCGTAAACACGTACAGATATTGGATCGTATGTAGGTGAAAAAATATTTTTTTTTTCAAATATTTTAATTTTTGCTAGTTTCCCAGCAATATATTTTAATGGGAAGCGCGTTTATTTATTTTCGCAACTAACTGCCATGTTCTGATTGGTTTCGTATTGCTATTAATTAATTCTTTTTTGGTTACTGAAATATACAGTTTCACCGTCTAACATATGAGATCAAAATGTTAATTTTCATATAACCTCGCGTCGTTTATCCTCTCATTACTGTAATAATAATTGAAATATTATTCAGATTTTGACACGTGTGCGCCAGAATTTGATGAGATGTAAATTATGTTAAAGCTGTGAACCGTATTCCATTATAAATATTATAACAACCTCTTTAACGATATCGCCTCAGGCGTGATCTTGGCTTTAAGGGTGTAACTCGATAAAGGTAATCCTGTCAATTTACATAACACCATTTAACAGCAGGAGGTGGGTAGAGTACCTACGATACGACGTAAGATACAAAAAATTAACGGGGTGTCGGTGTTGTAACATCTAATATTTATGTTGAAATATTTGTTTGTTCGGAGTAGCAGGCTTAATTCCGAATAAAACTTTTTATCTCCAAACAACCGCACATTACTTTTAATTTCCTATACGAAGTTATGATGGGTCGAAAGTTCTCTTCTATCAGGCACGTGTCTAAAACAAATATTAATTAATACATACCTACTTATTTAAGTATGCAGAGAGGGCCAGTACCCGTGTGTTCGTGGTGTGATAAAATGGCGTGCTGGGAGCTTGTGTTTACATTCAATTTCAAGAGCGGTGCGTCGCGCACGCAAACCTATTACTTTGAGGACTAAGAACACATTATTAATATTCCTCCAGGCAAGGGTGTTTATAATTACATGTGCTTAGTTCGAGTTGTTCTTCTTAATTACATTTGAAAAATTAAATGGGAGAATAAGGGAACGCTTTGGTTGGCTATGTGAATAGGGACCTAATTGATAGATTTCTATTTAATATTAGAAGCGTTAACGTATGAAACAGCCACGTGGTCGGAATAAGTTAGACGTTAACAGCAACGGGTGAAACATTGCCTGTAGGTATGGGGAAGCTTGCTTAGTGTCGGGCGAAAATATACGGAAAAAATTGAAAATGTGAAACTTGCCTACGCTCCAAGTTGCCGATGAAAAGCCAAAGGTGAAGCCTAACATTAATAAAATATAAAAATGCGTTTACTCAGAATCCACAGTAGAAAATCTCAATTTTCATTTTCCTTGGAACATTTCAATTAACTTTGAAATGTTCTTAGTTTTATTTTATACGTCTCTTAATCAGTGCGGAGCTTGTTAATATTAAAAAGTGTTGATTATTTATGTGCTTCCTTGTAATTTAATGGAACAATAAAAGTTTTTTACTACTTTGGTTTCAGTATCCTCTCCAAATATTGAATTACCTTTTACTATAATTCAGGAGCCGGTTAGGGTAAGAATATGGGTAAATTAAAATATGATCCACTATTTCTTCGTCTACGTAATCGATATTTTAGGGAAACTATCAGTTTTCTACATCCCTGGTATTTCTCTCTCTACCTGTTACAAGGCTTTTCCAATATAAGTAGGCTTTCACAAGGAAGACCCAACCCAACCTGTGTAGGTTTTTCAAAATTAAATGTTTGAAATGTTCAGTTAACCGTAAAATTCAATTAAGTAACGGATTTTATTTTTCTCCGAAATGACAATCAATTTTAATTTACGAGAATTGTTAGGACGGAGTTTTTTTGGAATAATTTGGGTAAGTATTAAGCCTATAAGCGTTATTGAATAATATAATTAAGGGGAAAAAAATATTTGTTTGGGTTTTTAATTTTCATAATTGTCTTTTTTCTAAAACACCCTTCAGAACACGAATTCCCACATTTCAATAGAGTGTATTGGTAGACCACTTCTGAACAAGATCGCAGTCATGATCAGGAAGGCAATTCCCGTATTTTTTGGAACATTCGCATTGGAACCTCAGACTCAATATGTCAAAAAACCTCTAAATTCTCTGTTATTGACACGTTTCTGACATTGTTTACGCTGAGATGAGATTGCTACTAGATTTTGAATGTTTTTAGTTACGGGAATTGAGGTGGGTGGTCCAGTGTCTAACGCTCGACAACCAATATCGCTAATACTTACAGAATACGGAGTGTCCACCGCTCAATATCTCCACGTATTCGACTACCGTCGTACATTATGCACGCACTCACATAAAGTGGCCACTGTAACTAGCTACGTTAAGTGCCTCCTAGGAATCCGAGCCGTTTGAATTACCACTTAATTAATGAAAGGCTGACTCCGGCACGACCGCCTGTTTAACAGCTAATTTCACTTCGGATCGAACGCCTCTGGCTACACAACTTGGTCCTTGGATACGCAGATTCTTGGAATTGTTTAATTAAATACCTATGTAGCAAGTGTTGGCTGGTACGAGTTTGTTTTGGCTGGTCGGGAAGCTTGTTTGTGTTCATGTACTTACTTGCTTGCAAGGCTTTGTGGTTATGGTTTTTAAGGAATGTTAGAAGCTATTTACAGAACGTACCTAAGTATGGATGTGTATATTTTTATTAGAATAAGGAAAAAAGTAGGTGAGTTCTTGTTTTTGATTAGTTGTGTTGACTTTTCGATTCTTGAGAAGCCTGAAATGGTAATTTAATTAGAGGAAAATCAGAAAAAATCGTTTATCTGTGAACAGCTGCTATATTTTATGTCCAATATTATATATTTATATGTTTGGTAGAGTCTCCTTTGTCAACGAAACAGTTTTTAATGAAGACTATTATTTGAATAAATTCTCATAAGATAAAATGAAAAAAGAGCAAATAGGTCCCTACTGTAGATATTTCTAAATTCATACTATCCAGCTACTTATGTATTCCCAGCAGTCCCGTATTTCGTGTTCTTTACAGGCTTTAATAGATTATCTATTCTTATCATGGAGTAAGGGAAAGTTTTAATATATTCAGTTAAGTAAGTTGTTTTAATTCTGAAGAAGCATGCAATTTCAAAACGCCGTCTTAAATTAATTCGTCGCGGGACAATGAAAAGATTCCGGCTGATTAGATTGCTCTTAATACACATTCACAAAACCTTCCAAGTTACATAATATCTTATCACGCAGCTGTCTTATTTTTCCGTATACACCCATGGGATACTACCCTTATCTAGAAATATAACAATACTATCTTATATAAAAAGTTTACAGGCTGGTGCTTCTAAATACACAAAGAAAAAGCATCCCTGCTATAAAATATCCAATCAGCGTATAGTGGTGGATCGTGTACGTGACGTTCAAAGAGCGCTGATCTCCGAGCTAAGCCCTATTCGATGTATCGATTTGTTCAATGTATCGATGTACGTGATTCGACGTGTTTCGACGACTGGCGGAATCGACTGACGTCCTCATCTCACGGTAATCTGGCGCTTAGTCATGCTGCGGAGCTGAAGCAATTTGTGCACTGTCTAACGACGTGTCAAATGCTAATGAGAAACGATATTTAGAGACCGACTTTGGTGAAGCTGAATAGTAGATTATTGTGGGGGTATACAGTGAGTACTTACATCGATAATTTGTGTACATCGTAAAACTTAAATTTGTTTTCTACACACTATAGAAATATTAGGTTTATTGTAGTCTACAATATTACAATACAATTACCTATGTACCAGACAATCCTAGTATACTTATATGCATCATCGAATCCTGAAAAGAAACAAAAACAATATAGCAAAAACCGCTAGAACAGTTAGAGGACCAGCACGTTAGCCGTACTTCTAAAAATATATCCGGAACACGTCCGCGTCACGTCCCAAAATCTCATACCCTAAAATAAGTAGTGGTTATTGGCAATAAAGGTGGTGTTATCGCCAACACGGCCGTGTAGCGGTATAAACAAGGCGGCTGCTCCGTGTACCTACAAATGGCGTCAAATGTAGTTATTGGGATCCCCGAGGCTAAATTGCGGCGGGCTCGCTGCCTCACAATCTAATATAAATTTCCTGATTCCGTATTCCCTTAAATTCACATGTTATGGTTCAGGATTCGGGCACGCTGCAATCGCGGCGGTAAGACCCCTCTTTGAGGAGTGGCTAGAGAGGCGCCACGGCGTCCTCACCTTCCGGCTGACGCAGGTCCTCACCGGACACGGTTGTTTCGGGAGGTTCCTGTGTCGGATTGCACGGGAGGAAACGCCCGGGTGTCACCACTGTGTGGACCGCCCGGAGGACACGGTGGAGCATACGGTGCAGGTCTGCCCCGCTTGGGCAGAGCACCGCCGTGTCCTCACGGAGGCGATAGGCGGCGGCGACCTCTCGCGTCCGGACCTGGTTCAGGCCATGCTCCGGGGCGAGAGGGAATGGGATGCAGTCACCTCCTTCTGCAAAGCAGTAATGCTAGCGAAGGAGGAGGCGGGCCGCGTGAGGGAGAGAACAACACCCTCCACCTCACGCCCCAGCCGCCGCGGGAGACGCCCAGGGCGTCGGACGTCGCGAGGCGACATCCGGCCACCGTAGGCGCGGGCTTGCGGACGGCGAGTAATGGGTAGCTCGCCGTCCGATCAAGGACCATGCCCGGGTCGACGGCGCGTTCTGTTCGCGCGCGCCTCAAAGAGCTGTCAGCACAGGGACGGGGCCCCAATAGGGGCCAAACGCCTGCCGGGGTTGCGGGACGTCTTAACAGGATACCGTGGCCCCGGAACGTAAAGGGCAACAGAAGGAACAGGGTGGTTTTTTAGTCAGTAAAAGTCTGACAGTCCCTTCCGCCCCACCCAGGACGGAAGGACTCATTTGATGATTTTTACCACCTCAAAAAAAAAAAAAAAAATGGTTCAGGATTAGAAATAAACGCCATGAGGCTCTACTAAATAGGCTTAATAGCTTCGTAATCCGACCTTTCAGCGTGTCTGAGATTTCATCGAGGATTTATTGCTAAATATAGACATTTCACCTTATTGTAATTCAAAGAGTAGTTGCTACCTAGTGATTGACTTGTTAACCTTATGTAGTTGAGTTAACCATTTCCAAGTAAAGGTCTCATTTTACGGAGCAGTACCTAGTTCCCTACTGTTAAAATATTTACATCATTAGTTATTCCGTCTGTCTTTGTACATTTGTTCAGGTTAATAAAGTGAAAAGACTAGATTTGTGTTTACAGAGATTTCAGTTAATTAAAAATGTACGACTATACCTAGTTTCATTTATTATAACAATTATTTAATTTTCTTCTAAAATTGTTGAATGAAAACCAAATCATCTATGTATTTTTCTCTCTAATATAATTCCTTGTAAGTTTATTCAGCGGTGAAATTAAAAGTTAGCAAAGATAAGCAACCAATAAAATATCGTAAGACGCGAGTGGTAGGACAGTTAAATGGCATCACAAATATTGACTCGGCGGTTCCCCGGAGTTTTCCTGAGTTGTCGGGAGCGCGGGAGCCGCCTGGCTCGGAGCCAACCGACCTAGCCATTTGTGTACCTACACTACACTCAACTCTGAGACGTGTTATGGAAATTTTCTTAATTTCACAGCTCTATAGATACCGCTCCTTAGATAGGAACAACCGTTAATCTTCATTGGCAATTTATATGTAAAGATGTTACGCCCCCACGATGTCGTTTAATTTATGATTGTCACTGAACACAATATATTCAACAAATTTTTCTTACATTACTTAATGAAAACTCATGTTGAAAAAAAAACTATCTCGGTTCTTCCTAACCAACGTTTAATTTAGTAACGTTATTCTGAATTTAATAATAGAAAAGCTGAAGGGTTATAAAATACGAAGAGAATATTAATTAAAAGTTGCGTTTCTCATTCTCGTTGAGAAATTATTTCTAAGTAAAAAGTGGTTTCACGGACGGATAATACGACAATGTGTTATTACAGACCGAGTTAATCCGCTTTTGTTATGAGTTCTGAAAGGATTTATCGGGCTTTGTGTCTTTTCTTTTATTCTTCGGCTCAATACCTCCACTGAGAGTCAATCAATACGATGAGTATAATAAACGAGACTGCTGGTAAATTAGATTTTCCGTGAGGAAATTACTTTGCTGTTATGTGAAACTTGTTAAAGCTGAAAGTTGAGGTGAAAAGCTACAAAAAATATTTAAACATAATTTTTACTTAACGTTTTTAATTACATTCGTCATCTATATTAATGAACAAGTTCGCGACTTAGGTCAGCGGCCGCCACACGAGGTTATTCTAGCTCAGGTAAATGTTATTAGCGAAAGCTTTCGTCTTAGCGGCGTGTAGCCGCCTTAATGACGTCAATTTGAATACGACCGACTTGTCGGCTCCACTCCACTCTGCGGTAATGTAAATTTCCCGCTTGTGTCAGCCCTGAAAGGCATAGTTTCCTAGTATTATTTGACAGCGAAAATGGGCTGTCAATCAGGGAGTGATTGTATCGAGCTGATCCGAATCCGAATGAGCAATTTGGCGATCAGGGAACTTGAGCGTTAATTTATGTATTGCTCTGTGTAACCTTGCGATAAATGGATGTGGGATTTCGAGCTGGGAATGAACATTATTTCGAATATCGGTTTTAAATGTCAGGACAATTACCGTGTATCGTACGTATCGTTCGATATGAAAATGGGCCAAAGGGACCCGCGAGGCCGTCGCGCCCCTTTGGGTTACATACATAATTACTGATGTCAGGACCGTGATTATGCTAGATTATGGTACTTACATACTCGTGATAAGATAGGTCGCTGTAATTTATTACAGCTGTACCTTTTGATTTTGACCTGCTTAATGAGAAAATGGCATTAAATGAGGAAATGAGAAAACCTTATTGTTTAAAATCATTAACATAAATTGACCATTTCCCTCTAACATCATCTTCAAACGGCAGGCAGGAGGTAAATTCATCTTCATTTACAAAGCTTCTGTAGTAATAAAAAGTCCACAAGGTAAATAGAACAAGCCCCATAAACTTTTCATTGCCAGATTTTAGAGTAAGTAATTTTTATGCTCCGTAAAAAAAGAACGAATTTTATTTTTTATATAAAATAAGTCTGAATTTCCGGACTTGTAGTAGACAAGTACCTACTGGTAGTATTATTTGAAAGAAATACTTAATATGTTTTGATACTATATTATTTTGCCGGTAACTGATTTAAATTAATTAATTAATTGGTTGGTTGAATCTTTTATTCTCATTATTAATTAAACGGTTGGTCATAATTAGTTTTTCGAGACATCGTCAAGTGATCGATAGGTCGATACATGATCAAGCTTCCCGATTTTTGGAACTGAAATCAGCATTGCATTGTCATACAACGTGGCAATGCTACCAGCCTTCTGGGCATTTTTCCCATTGACACTGACGCGGATAAATTTAAAGCTCTCCCCCATTATTTTATATTATGTATGTATACGTACATTTTTAGTCCATGTTATCTTACAAGTTACGTGGATATTCATTATTTTAGTTAGGCCTTACTCTAGATCTTACAAAAAGTAATAAACGTTAAAAAATAATTATGTTGAACCTTGTTTTTTACTTAGCTAATGAAAATATATTTTTAGGCCATTGTTAGAGACGGAGCCCTGAATCAGGTGTCTAACATAATGATTTAATAGTTCAGCCGTTAATTAGCTGCCACACTAACCACTGACTAATTGCGCGTATTAAACGATCTGCGAACAAAGGCCTATTAACATAATACAGCTGTACATCAGGGTTTACTAGGCTGATGATTATTGCGTATTGTCTTTCTTTCTTCCAAAATTTTGTTGATACCTGAATAACCATGGTACGCATTTTTTTATGTTTCCTTTTTACTAGACCATAAACGTTGCCCTCTTTACTACTAAAGATCATTTGATGAGATTACCGGATATGAGGGAGCTCCCGGGACCCGTTTAGGAGATACGTGACGTAAACAAAAAGAGTGGGCCACAAGAGCCTCACCGAGCGAAATAATCGAATCATACCTGCACTACGTGAGCATTCGCCGGACATGAATTACGTTTTTCCATTTGCTCACTACAAAAATTCCTTTCTTGCTGTACTTACTAGCGGAAATTGCGAAAGAATCTCTAACATTTTCTTTCAACCGAACCTTACGTGCGATACGCCGTAAATAACGCTACAGATATCGAGTTTTATAGCGCGGCTAAATGGGCATTAAAAAGGAAATTTGTTGGAACCAGTAGCTACCTAAAAGGTTCTATAATACTGTTAGTACTTTTTATTTCTGTCGTGGAAAATAATCCTATTACGTAAATAGGTGTCGTGACCGCGCGCTCGGGCGCATAACTTACTGAGACCGACACAACCTCCAGAACGTTTCTTAGAAAGGCCGGGACAGCTTCGGTCTGTATAATGGAGCTTCTCTAATAAACCGCAGCACGCCTCCTGGCTACGCTCGCTAGTCGACCGATGCTTTATGATGTCGTTTAAATGGAACATGAACGGAGGCGGTAATGCATGCAGCCGAGTCGATTACCTGAACCTGAAATACGTGAGTGTTAGCCGAGCTATTCTGCAAAATACTTCGGAGAAAATAGACGCTGTATAAAAAAATATAATACAAAAAATACAACACGCAAAGGCGTAGTCTACGTATTTCAGTTACGTAATATAGGCACATTACCGCCGCGTGTTTTGACACAAGTTGTTTTTGTTCCCAAAGTTCCTTAACTAACTTCATGTTCTGTTGTATTCTGTGGGTACAAAAGAAAGATTCTTTATTCAGTTAGTTGAGTTTTCCTAATGTACATAATTAAGTGGATCTCTTAGGCAGCTTTGTTTCTTTGCTCAGCGGTGGAGGTTATGCTACAGTGAGAGGATTAAGGTTACAGTGAGGTAATGATATGTACACAAAAAGAGTAAGTATCTTTCTTGCCCATTCGAAACTACCTACTTTTTGGTTGTGGTAACTAGATTCAATTGTTTTCTCTTGTAAAGTTTGGCGTCTAATTGTGTGTTCTAATTGAAATTAACTATTCGAATTTGTTTTACATCTACAACCTGAATTTTAATCCGTTGCAAATATTTCAGGGGGTGAATGTACTCATGAATATGAACAACTTTTATTAAGGGACATTCACGGTGTATAGACCTAACAGTGTCTTAAATATTGAATTGATTACCAATATTGATGAATATAATATTTTGATACTTGGTTGAAACTACGTTGGTAACAAATTAATGAGTGTAAACCTAAATTTATTTAAAATGAAACATCGAATCTCTTTGTTATTAAATTGAATATTCGCCTCGGTGAACCATCACTTTCGTATTTCATTCGTCAAAACAAACCGTTGCTTGTTTACTCCGGAACTCCTGCCAATATTTCATCTTTTCGCGATATTAACGGGCCATTAAATATTCTAACAAAATACGAACGACAGCTTCCATTTAATTTTACATTATTTTCATAGGACGCTTTAGGTATATTTCTTTTAACTTTTTAGTGGAACATTTAGGCGGCCGCCTCTCATACACGAGGTTATGGGTTCGCAACCAATGTGACTTTTTCAATTCATTTGTACTTTCCAACATCTCTGAAATCGTAAGGAAACCTGGACCTATAATTAGTATAAGTCTGAAATTGTCAATCCGCCTTGAGCAAGCGTAGTGATCAATGCTCGTGCCTTCTTTGTATGAGAAGAGGCCTTTGCTCTGCAGTGCGACAGTAATAGGCTGGTATTGTTAAGTAGAGATTTATCTATTTCGATTTTTTCAATTAGGTACCATACGGTATTGAGTTTTTCCCAATCAATGCGTAAGGGTCAACGCGAACATAGCAGCAAAACCCAGGCAGACACATAGCGTAGAAAATCGTGTGATATCATTCCGCGCGGCATTTATTAGTAATATCTAAAACGCAATGACACTATTCTCAACTCTAATTTTGATACCTTATAGTTCATTATCGAGTACATTGCTTGTTTTCGTACCGTTTGTTTTCGACCGTAATAATGTGATCATAATACGACAACCTTTGACATTGATATATTTTGTATTGTGCAGTGGATACAACAGCACAGTACGATGCGGTGCGCGCCTACCTCAAAGAGCTGGACATTTCCAGCGCGGTGTGGGTCGGACTGATCCGGAGTAATCCTGATGGAGACTTCACCTGGACGTGAGTTAAATGTATTTTCTTATAAATAATCTCAGGGATGCTCATAGTTTTTAAAGATAGGCAGTAAATTCTTTTGCTTCATTATTAACTTATTGATGTCATCTGCAAAAAAATATTTTCACAACAAAAGAGTCCATAAAACAACAAAGGTATGTACTTACCAAGCTATGTTGAGCTAATTAATGATGGAAAGTGCCAAATATTGAACATAGGTACTTAAAAAAATCAGTGACTGACTTTATTTTCTTTATTTCCATCAGTGACTACCGCGGTTTGAGCGGCGATGGCTACTGGAGCTCGGCGCCTGACGCACGCGCCGCTCCGCTCTGCGCAGCCGCGGATCCTGCAGCCGACTACCGCTGGGAGGCCCGCGCATGCGGGGGACCCACTGTAGCTTCCTTTATCTGTGAACTGCCTGGTTTGGACCTACACTTATTAAACTTTAATAGAAATGGACCTGAAAACTGAACCTGACTTTTTTGCTTCATCATCAAGATGATTTTAGAATTATCGTTACATCAGGTCGCTTTTTTGTAAAAGTAGTTTTCTTTCCATCTCTTTCAAACAATTTATTTCTGACTATATTTTTCTTTTCTTCAATAATAATGTTGTGTACTCAGATCCCGCCCTCAGGGCACACATTATTATTTTTTTCAAAATAAACAAACAATACACCAGAAGGCCAATTCTCGTAACGATAAACTTTCAAAATATATTCGCTGTCTCATCGCAGTGACAATCACAGAGTATGATAGAATGAATAGAATGCGAACGTTCTTACAAGTTACTGATCATACTCGATGGTAACGAACAAAAATAGTTCGAGAAGGTATCTAGACTACATTCTATAACATGATCGCTTATAAATACACGTATTACTGTAGATATGTAAGTTTGCTACAGTCTCAAGACAAATAAAGGCTCGAGGCTAAACATCTTAGTTTAGTAGTTGCTTCGTAAAGTAAGTTTACGATAGCTTAGGATCTTGTGCCATGTAATACATCTATTTAGTTACCTTAGTTACGAGATAGCAAGACCATTTTAAATTTATTTCGTTATGTTCGCAGTACCGCAATGGGCCTTAGGGAATGAAGGATGTATGGTTCGTGCCTTACCGGCGCTGACGATCCTTTACTTGCCGGAAAGTGCTGCTGTCCAGCTCACCGCTGACTGTGGACTTGCAGGCGTGAAACGTGTGCAGTGCACAGGCAATGTGGTAAGATACCCAAAACTTTAGCTGGAGCATTTCTCTTTTACCGTCTACCATGATGTCTTAGGTTTCCTTTCGATTTTCACAGAAACGCGAAGATTTACTCAGGGACTTGTCATGTGCTGAAGAAGAAGAAATATCAAGCACTCCAAGCTTAACATCTCTAGCTAGCACATGGGCGGTATCAACAGATGCAATATTTACTGATCAAGATACAACGACGACAGAAGTCACAACAGAAGAAAATACTACAACGGAACATGAAGATGATATCAATCAGTCTTCTACTATTACATCCACTTCCATAGTTCACGATCTTAATCATAAAATTGTAAAGGAGCATAAATTACCAATTACCCTGCTTAATGTCAATAAATTCAACAGACACAATTTTGATAAGACCCTCGATTTAGGTCTGGTCCATAATAATAATTTACAAAGTAATTACATTCCGAAAATCGCTAACGGAGACAACTACATAACGAATGAACAACTGGAAAAAATTGAAGATGAAAAACACATGCAACATAAAATGTTACACGAGGAAATAGCGAGACTTGGAAACCTGGAAAATATATTTACGCAACCCACAGATCATTTTGTTCCTCCGCTGGTAATGGCAAAGGCTAAAATCAGTGATGATATGACCGTTTTGTCTTTACAAGAGAAACATGCACAGCAATTGGCAGAGCAACATTACTTCAAAGAAGGTGTACAGTATGGCCAAAATGATCATGTTTACCATAGCAACACAATCAAATCTACAACTGAAGATCCGAAACCAGCTCCATTGGAGAAAGATATTTTGATGCAAGTTATGAAAAATAAAGATGGTTTGAAAAAAGAAAAGGTGAAATCTGCGATGCCGAAAAAGTACAACGAAAAAATCGATGACCCAAAAAATAAGGCTCAAAAGGCGGTTGATACCAAACTTGGGTCATTTGAAAAATCCGAACATTTTTCTACACAAACAACAATTGCAGTTAAACAAAGTGAGACGACACCTTTGACACACTTAAAAATGAATGACGATGCTGCCTTAGATCTAACTGTTTTCTTAAAAGATGAACCAGAAATTCGTGCCGAGAAAATGTTTTACACGAATTACACTGACGTATCTAAATTGGAGGTAATAAATAATATCACCCTAAATAATGAAACAGAAATAAAATTAGTTGATGTAGAGGCAACCGAAGAGATAAAACATGAAACACCTATGATGAAATTTAATGAGAGCTCCAAAAATGTAACCTTGAACCATGAAGTCATTAAAATTACTATAATTACTGAAGGTCACACAACACTAACTCCAACTACATTTGAAATTACTACTAAAGTACCTGTTGTCCAGGCTACTACTCCTGTAAATTTACTGTCGACCACTCATAAAGAATTAGCTGATGACCTCTACAACAAAAGTGAAATAATGCCAACTACAGTGTCGAATACTGATACAACACAACACTATCTAGAAAAAGAGCCCGAAGTTAACATTTCAAGTGTGGCTGATGGTTCTATTACTTCAAACGATACCTTTGATTTGGCACACACTGCTTCAACAAAAGTCACACCGACTACGACGCAAGAAGTGCCCATTGCAATTACAACACAAGTGATAGAAAATACGAGTTTCCAGAATAATGACTTGAAAGAGGTCTCAACGACTGCTGCGCCTGCTGTAGTTGACTTGACTCACGACATGAAAATTGAACCCATTAGCGAAGAAACACATGACGAATTTGCTTCAATGTCTAATTCAACAGATGCCATAGACGACTTCCAGTCACCGTTGCTTTCTGGAGCCAATGAACCAGTGCATAGACCCAACAGGTCTCGAAGACCACAACAGCCGAATCGAAATAGGTTTAATCCATTACGTATATTAGGTTAGATAATCACACTTCAATTATCATGATAATGAATTCCTGGTTATGACTGAACAAAAACCTTAACATCTAACGTAATTAGTTACTTATAGTGGATCACGGTCACATTATAAATTGTGATGGCACGGTGCACGTAGTTGATTTATGATATTATTATGTTTTAACGTTTAGGGTTATCACCGACGAATCGGATGCAAATCATAATCACGAACATGAACATTATGAATAACAAGTTCGGGTACGGATTTCCGTTATCACCCTATTTACATTAATAGTGATACCTTCGTAGTTTCATAACTGTTTCTTAGCATATTACTCATAATCTCATGTACGTTTACGTGTAGCGCTTTATTTCATGAAATAATTATGTACTAACTTAAATATTTTTAGATTAGACTCAATTATGTATCTAGTCTAATACTTAGTCAATTCATGTTTCAATAGCATAGCTATTCTTAATGTACTTGTTTTTATAATAACAATTAGGTACCCATAGATTTTCAGATTTGCCAAATTTCGAAATATTCATAATGATTCATACTATAAGTACTCAAAATGTAGCCTAAGAGCAGATAACATATAGGAGAAGCATAAGGTAGTTTACTCATGAGACAACCTTATTGATAGCTACATTAAAATAGTCGATGAACTTACATAGTAGGTTAGTTCGTAATGGAATTATGCATAACGAAATTCACAAACCATATCATGTTAGAATAAGTGTTAGTTTAGTGAAATTTATTTTTTATGAAACTTAAGGTACTTCGTAAGATTATGCACAAGTGTATCAATAACAAGGGTCCGCACTATATGACATGAGATTGGATCAAACAACAAATAACTTTTTTTTGAACAACAGTCATATTGTAGCTGTGGCACTTTGTTTTTTTTTTATATGTAGTCTCCAGGTTATGTAATAAGATTTTTTAATAAAATTGATGAATTATAGATAAATGTTTTATTTTTAAGAATCAACCCGAAGTAAAATGAAAACACACATCACACATTATTTGAAATATGTGGTTTAAAATTATATAATGATAGAATGTTCAACGATACCCACATTCCCAAAGGTGATCAAGTTTTATTATTGCTCCAAAGACAAATTAAGTTCATGAGTAAATCCGAGAGGCGAAAGGCTAGTCTATTAAAAGTTTTTACTTTCCCCGAAGGCATTAATATGAAAGTTCTAGTTCGATATAAGACTGGGGAAAATTCGCAAGTTTCGAGACACTCAACCGCAGTCAATATTTGCGGAGCGCTTTGCCGCCACCTCACTCAACTTGTTCGCTCTTGAAGGGCCCAACTCCAACTGAATTTTCTCTTCGAGACCGCTTATCAATATTACTTATATCAACTTCGATAAAATTCTCAGGTTCGGCACAGTTTGGGTATATTTTTCTTCGTCATCTTCCACCATATAAGTTTTTCACCCCAACCACGGCTCCTCCCTTTCCAATCGAATTTAATCTGGTATTTTGAAATCGTATAGTGACTTGCAAAATAGACAGAACCCAAGTTTAATAAAAATACATGTAGGTAAGAAGGTACCTATGCTATGTGCACGGTGAAATTGAAAACGTGATTAATTTTGAGGGATCTGAGCTCTATTCATGAGAAAAGTTGCCAAGGTATTTTATTTGAGCCGTAATACCATTTTACGGAATAATAAAGTAGAATTATAATACAAACTTTCTTGAGAATTGGCTTTCTGCTGTTCGCTTTATGTCACCTATTGAGACAAAGCTCAACGTATTAACGTTATAAACGATTCTATTGTTGGACTAACTGAATCTCATTTAACTCAGGAGTTTTGCTAGGATTTTAACAAAAGTACTTAATTATTTTCGGGAAAATTAGGTTCTCTATAAAAATAAAAACTTGAAAAGCTTTCAACACAATAAACAAGATTAGGTTGACTTTATTTTCTTGACTAAAAAAAATAAGACGTGGTTTACAAAGGTTTTTAAAGGGATGTGTTATGGTATTAGCTCCACACAGTTTGCTAATTTAAGAATAGTAAGTACGCAGAAGGAGGAAGACCTTTATTTCTTTAATAAATAAATAATCAATAAGATTTAATATATTTTCGAATAACATTTTAAGATTACAAAAAGGTAGTGTTTCTCCCTATGAACGAAGTTGAACTGTAAGTGAACCTAAGCAAATTCTCAGAAACTGGAATACTTAGCGTTATTAAACTATTTAATGACACTCAATTGCCACTAACTGTGGCTCTGACAGCTTGCTTGAACAAAGGGTTAGAGAGAAACAACCATCAACTAACCATTAACTATGACAAAGGTCAGCTTTAGTTTCTGGCCGTAGTCTGCGACCTTTGGCAGTCCTGGTAGCATTATGTTACAGTAGGCATTGTTATTGATTTACGAATACATCACGTAAAATGGGTTTTAAAGTTTTTATTAAGCGTTCCTGTGACAGCCACGGGTACCTATAGGAAACTGATAATTTTATAAGAAAAATACTATGGAACTTTGTAACTACAAAATACAAAATCATACCTACATATTTGGCAATTGACTCAAATCATTAAAAAAATACTTTTCCTGTCACTGATAGAGCGGTGTTTCGCCAGTTATAATTATTTACCTTATATTATAGGCATAACGTACCTACTACTTAAATACAAAATAGAGAACGTGAAAAATCATTTTTCGATCCCAAAACCTGAGCCAGTCTATGACAAGTAGAGCAGAAACCCGATAAAACTACATATTGTTATATATTGTGTTGTGTACCTAGTCCTAATATTAATAGAAAAGGCTCGTTAATATTTCCAACATAAAAATCGAGTTAAGTAAAAGGAAAATACATAAGGTGTTTGTACCATTATATCGTACTCAGCGGATACAGATTTTTGGAAATACGGTTCAGGAAATGAATGTAAGAATATTACAGAAACACAATTTCTAAGGGTGTTGTTAGACTTAGTGGATGGGGTAACGTATATTATACTTTTTATTGGCCCCGCCCACTCTCAGTAAGTTTGATGTAGACTACTCTATTTAATTGTTTGGGCTCATAATACTGTAATGGGCTGTGAGCACACTCAAGCAATAAGTATAATTTATTAAAAGGTAAACTTCGTTACTAAAAGTGGAAAATTTTACCTAAAAGAAAAACATCACGATCATAAGGAAAGATAGTAAATCACTATAATGGTAAAAACGTAGATCTCATAAAGATTTGAATCTCCTAAACTGCATTATTTAAATGCACAACATTACCGTTTCATTTGTGCGTTTACCCTGGGGAACACCGGCCGTATTAGTTCGCTAGGCACGTATACGTCGTACCCATAAAAAGCATAGAATATACTCGTACATATATCTATGCCAAAATAACTAGCTACTTGCGCAGTTTTTCTGTACGTCAGCCTTTCTCTAAGCCTTTCGTTTTTAATAAGAATCGAGCTAATTACTCCAAAGCTACTTAGTTTAGAACAACGGACACTCAGTCCCCTTCTTAATAGGTCTAGATTTCGTTGTTACAAAAATAGGTACATTAAATTCTCTGAAGTTGTATCGTATTTTTAAACCTTTAGAAAAAGTGGACTTTATTTTTGTTCAGCCATTGTTACATAAAAAAATCAACTCTCGAAAGTAATATAAAGGGAAACCTCGCGATGTTAGTCGAAATAACATTTACAACGAAAAGGATTCATTGTATTTTTAAGAGGAGATATTCCCCGAATCTTCGCCGGTTACATTTTTATCGGGACAGGTGATTTGCACGTTTTGTACCGCGTAAACAGAAAAAGGTTTACATTTGGTGAGACCCAAATGCTGCGGGATGTTGCTCTCTCCGGCCGGTCGTCTCTTGCCTACCAAAATATAGAAGTCGCAGAGGTCACACGCTCCTCGGGCCCGTCTCATCCATTATTCAGAGTTATCGGTCGTCCCACCATCGGCGTCCAACTCGATTCTCTTAATGGAGATTAAGTGTTTATTGACATTTCCTGCTCCTCTATGGCTGCAGAAATCTTGTAGTTTATTTCAGACTAATATATTTTATCACAATCTTTCCATAAAAGATTTAATTAAAAATATCATGAAACTAGAACGACATTTTTTTACTTTAATATGATGTTTATGTAAATGAAATTGCTTTTACGCAACAAAATTTACGTCATTAGTAACCCAATTTAAAAATAATCAAATTTTCAAATGCTGCTGGGGAATTGCGAATATAATGAAGGTTTTGATTTTTGCTGTGTGCGGGTAGATATCGTGAAGTTAATTGCCCCACTGGTGATACAGGAATGGTACAGCGTTGGCTGGAAGCGCACATTATGTAAATGGCTACAATTACCTGGCAACCGGCCTACCTCCGTGATCCTGACCGTGTTAAGCACAAATCACTTTGCGTTAGCTCTCCGGAGGATTACCTACGCCAACATTGTTACTGGATTAATCCTAAGGTAAATACCAGAGCGAGGAGGTCCGAGGTATGTAAGGTACCCGTAAACAGTTTGATTAAATGATTAGGGGCTCCCCATCGAGCTATTTAATGTTGCAGAGTCACTTGGCAATCAGGTTCTAACAAACGAATTATTGAAATAGAGAAGTTTATTTTGTCGTATTACAGCAAGAAAATCATCAAGTTTCTTATCGTCAATTTTCTTGGAAGTTGATTTTGAAACGTTTTCCTCAAGCCATTTGTTAGTTTAGTGGAGCAATGATATATTATTAACGTAAAGTAAACTTTATTATGAAAGTAATTTAGTCGTGAATTGACCTCGATCATATACTCGTATATCGAACCACCCCACACCCTCTTGACTACTAACGTGCAGGGAGCATCCACCTGTGCCATGTGGGTAGCATGGGTACATTGAGCACGCCTGCCAAGCGAAGCGACTATGGCAGTATCTTCCTCTAAGATCATTCACTGAAGTCATCTATTTGATAGACATGCATGCATCATAGTCATAAACATGCATGACATACACACGAAATTCATTATGATATAGGTATGTATTATTATTAAAAATGCTCCTAGTAACCCAGTCTCTTTATATTCAGAATCATCAGTAAAAGTCATAAAATGTATATTTTCTTGCTTTTCCTTTCTGAAGACGACCGCCATAAACATTATCACAAAAATATAGCCAGCCCCCGACCGAGCTCTACAAGATAAAATACTTAAAGACTTTATTGTAAGTTTCATTATCGAGTTTTATAAGTAGGTATGCCATTTGTGGCACATGTGCTCTAGAAAACGAACTAAATAAATATGCATAGACGTGAACTTGCATCATCCGCTTTCAATTGAAGCTATATTGTAAATACAAAATCAATCAACACGGGGCTTTACGAGTTCCGCTCGCTCAGCTCGGCTCGGAGCATGCATGCCGCGGCTAGCCCCACTCGAGAATTTATCGAGTTGTGGAATGCATCGAGTAAGTGGCCCAATAATTGGGTTGGCGTTCCGGAGCGAGCGCAGCGCGGCGGATCGAGACGATATCGATGCCGCACTCATTCATGCTAGGTTTTACAAACACTATCAGAATTCGATTTTATTTTAATTAGATGGGTACTTTGGTTTCCTTGTTAGCTTTTTACCTCGGAAAACCCGCCTCAGTTTTCCTGTTGATACTGATAGTACCTAGTGAATCATATGATGGCAGCTTATACGACTAATACAACGGATGGTTTCATTAGTGTCAGTAAGTACCTATTCCAAAGATATATTGTATTGTCCGAAGACCTGTAAAATTACGAAAATTAGGTATACTTAAAACGCTATTTTAAACATAACCATAATTACCTATTAATTTTAACACGGAAATGAATTATTCCCAATGATAAGTCTAACTTCAAAAATTAAAGCCATTAACAAAAATTGATCTTACGTAAAATTTTAATAAACGAAAAGGGAAAGTTAACACAATTTATTACAGTAGTTAGTTTTCTGTTACTTTCAATTTGATTCGTTGGTCATTCCAAAACTGAAATACTAATAAAATACAAACCCAGTCTGACGAAAAATAGAAAGGAGGAAAGATTTAATTAAAAGAGAAGTTCCAGTTTTTCACTGGCAATATTATGATAAAGGCGTTTCATAGTTCGAGAGAAGAAGTATTTATTAGCAACATTTAATTAATTGTGTCCTAAACTGATTCGGTGAAAAAAATATTTTGTTTTAGACGTCGAAGTAACAACACGCCGTTGAATTGTTGTCTTTTACTTTTGTTTATTTATGTGACAAAGGAAAATAGGTATACTTTCGGTACCAGGGGATTAATAATATAATTCAGATTTTTAATAAAGTTCTGCTTTGTAGGGCTTTTGCACTCATACCCGTGTGACAAGCTCTGTAATATTTCAATTATAACGTATAATGTTTACTGTAAAACATTTTCTTTGCCAAAACCATGAATTAATAAAGTCTTAAGACGACAACAAAGCTTTATCCAATGAAAGGCGTCATTGAAAAGATATTACGGGAGAAAAAACACCTAATAATCTCTATTTATTAAAACCAGCCGCGCCGTGAATGACGGCTTTCACAAATCCATTTCCTTTGCTCCCGGGCTCTTTGTCATTTCGTCAACTTCGATTATTTGGACGACAATACCCTCTTATTTGTACCTTTGTGCCAAAGATGTGACGAACCTCTTAAATAACAAAACGCTGCCAAATGTATAAACAGTCGGTAAGTGATAAAAATACTGATTGAATATTCTCCGTACGTAAAAGGGACAAAGTGTTTAATGTTGAAATGTTTCGTAAATTCCTTTCGCAGTCATTTTCTTTTCAGTGTTAAACATTTTCTTTTGAATGATTTCGTTACCGTTTCCTTGAATGTAAAGGAAACTGGAATACCGAATGTTTTGGTTGTAATGACAGGTCTGCATTGTTTTATTTGTTTTATACTTCGTACAAATCGCAATTTTATTATGGTATTTTACATTTCGCCAGTTGTTCAAACTAAATTAGAGGCTCCTTTTTCAAACATACCCTGCATGAATCTTCTAACAGTAAATCAATTTAAAGTTTTTTGGTATTATCCAATCAAATAATACCAAAATTAACCAATTAAAATTTAGATCCGACTTTTAGGACCCTCGTCAAGTACTATCTGTCCGTCAGAAAAACGTCCTGGTCTTTGAACTCTTTGGTAATTATTTATCACCGTGAGGATTCCAATTGTTGGCATTTTGAACGTTTGTTAAACGAGCCTTTCGTTATTCTAAATTCTGTTGAGTGCCTGAAATTATTTTAATTACAATAATTGGTTTGGTTCAGTTTTGTAAAGAGAATTCTGGAAGTAAATATGATTTTGGAAGGAATAAGTATCTATCATACTCATATTAAGTAATATATTATACAAGCTTCGTAGAATTCTGTTTTAATTATTCCAAAGGATGATGGTTCCTTAAATGAATACTTAATAATTATCATTATTTAATAAAATTTAACTTGATACAAAACCACCCTTATTTTACGTAACGTCAAACAATGTTAAAGAAAATGAAGTCGAAAATATATTATGGAGAGGAAATGAAGGTAGTTTTAAAATCCTTTTCATAACCTGCTCATTAAAAGTTGCCTGAAGGTGGAGCAGCTTTATTTAAATATTCAGTTTATGTGTCCTGCTACCCGAGTACCCGGCAGCTGACAGCAGGTCGTACGAAAAACTTAAATCCCCCCACCCCCCACTCGTAGACAGCGATTACAACTTTTAAGATTGATGAATCCCTGTATTCCAATGTATTTCTTTTCTCGAATTTCTCAAGGCGTAAAAATAGTACATTTTAAATTAAGAGACTTAATTTTGAGCAACTCGCACTTTATTTCCCTCTTTTATCTTAATTATTTATTAACATTGGGAGATGTATGTTTCAAAAAAATTGCTCTCTGCATTATATTTATTATTGTTATATTATGAAAACATCAGTGGTTATGTAATAGTAATGATAACATTAATTGCCGACCGAGATACGGCGGTGCGCATAAATTCATGTAATGGCATGCAAATTTTATCGCCTAACAGTTTGTACGAATGTGACCACAGTTCCACAAGCTCCCGTTAATGAAAACCAAAAATTTACCCGCTTCAGCATCAATTATCTGGCGCAATGCATAATTTTATATAAATTAGTTTTTGACGATATGAAGTGATTGATAATTTAATCAGGAAGGTAATTCTACTAAATTTTAAGAATCTAGTTACAGTTTCAAGCAGTCAAAAATTTTTGACATTGATTGTCGCTGAGATGAGATTGTGACCAGACTTTCAATGTTATTATTAGTAGAATATTGGCCTTCAGGTCACCATTAGATGCTACTTTTCATATTTAATAACATGTCGCACAAACTTTTATTTTACCTTCTATGTATATGTCGTACAAAATCCACAAATATATTAGACGTCAATTATAAAAAATAAACAAAATCTTAAATTAAGTATTCAGTTTTAGGCACTCGGAGTAACTACAGTACAAGTTATTTAAACAAAACTTATAGCACTAGAACTACTAAAATAATATGTGCATGAAAATCTATTAAACTCTACCTTCGGCGTGGCGGTGGCCGAGTGGAAAATTCGTGCTCAAAATATTACGCTCCCCTTTGTTGGAAACAAGCAAAAAACAACGGGGAAGCTGCGGAAATTACTTGAAACCACTCCGCTTGTGATACTGCTAATTGGAATAGAACTAGCTTAATTTTCCTTTTTAACACTAGAAAATGTTGGTGTAAAGGTGAAAAATGTTTAGAAAGCAACTGGCAACGGGTGAATAAAAAAGTAAAATAGCGAGCGTCTTTGTATAAAACACTACTGTCATGTATTCTGCTTCGTGTCGTGTCGTGAGTACCTATGCACTTTCTGAGAAAAATCTTATGCAAGACGTTAAATCGAGCCGACTTTCCACAACTTAGGTTAAGTTTAACTTTCTTATACCTATTTACATAAATATTCTACTACAAATATTAAAGCACAGCATGACCTCTTCATTAACTTTTTAAAAGCAACTTTAGTTCTGTGATAGGTACTCTTAACTACTCCAAAAGCGTGACGCCAAACGTTTTTTTTTTTTTATTTTTTTTTATTTTTTTTTTTTAGGTGGTAAAAATCATCAAATGACTCCTTCCGCCCTGGGTGGGGCGGAAGGGACTGTCAGACTTTTACTGACTAAAAAACCACCCTGTTCCTTCTGTTGCCCTTTACGTTCCGGGGCCACGGTATCCTGTTAAGACGTCCCGCAACCCCGGCAGGCGTTTGGCCCCTGTTGGGGCCCCTGTCCCTGTGCTGACAGCTCTTTGAGGCACGCCAAACGTTTTAGCTCAATTTTACGTATTTAGGGATGTAGTTATTATGAAGCAGAGTTACCAGACCAAATATTACTAATCATAGTAATATTTAGTATTTTTTGTTCGAAAGTAAAACTCTTACGGAGCGTAGAATAAATTAAAATGTCATAAACACTTTTTGCATCAAGAAACTGTCAAACTAACGCAAACTATAGGTTTTTTATTTAAGTTGAAAATGTGTTTATTCATCAATCACGTTTCTCCGTTGTTGTTACTCGTTGTTTTCGTGTTTATGGTATAATAGTACCTACCTATGTTAAACATTTGAGTTTGGGAAGACGAAGTTAACTAAAGCGGGTCATATGGCAAGTTTTAAAAACTGATGAGCACTCATAATATTGTCAGTTACAGTACACTTGATTTCCACAATAGAAGGCCTTTAGCTGACACATCACAAAAAAAGAAAAATGAGAACATGAACTTGTTTTCCGTAACTGACAGCTTTGACTGTTAGCAACCCTCGAATGACCTAAATTGGATGATTCCAAGTTTGAAAAGCTGAATGGAGGTAAGGCAAGTTGACATTTTCTTAAGCTGAGTAATGACGACAATTTATCTCTCGGCTTTAGTCTGCGCGCGTTTGCGTCACGGCTCACCTGTCTCTGTGAAAGCGTCTACTAGTGCGCCCTCTACCTACTTTATACTTGATTGAAATAATTAATTTTGATTACAGCATGAGTACCCACCTTTATAATCTCGTCAACTTAGATCATTAGTGCCTAGTTCACGGTTCACCTGTGATAATGTTAGTAGTAGAGCTATTTTGTAAAAATCTCCTTCAGTGAATTTAGAATTTAGTATCTTTGGGATGACAGCTCACCTCAAATTCACTTCACCTAAATTCACCGAGACATTTTCACAGAATAATATATATACGTATAATTGGTTGGTATAATACAAATAGCAAAACAGTTTGTTACTTTATAATTGTTTTTTTTTTTAAATAAATTGATGACACTGCCCGGCAGATTGTTTTAATGGTAATTAAATTTAATAATATGCGGTCGAATGTAGAAACATCGATACTTTCGACAAACATGCTTTCATTGAATGCTTTAACCCACCATATCAACATAACTATGAATGAACCTTTTCAAATTCTATTTTATGTGTAGGTCCGTAAGTGGTATGCTGTATATTATGAATTAATTCCCATACCTTTTAGGCTGACTGACGTCCCGGCTCCGAAACGAGCGGGTTTACGTCGGAATTATAACTATGATTATTTTATTAACTTGTCCCTACCTTAATATGGGAATTGCTTTTATATATCAGTGTAAACCACATTAAAGTAATAACTCGAGAGCGGGGAGAGCGAAGGAAAGCTTTCAACCGCGACAGCTTGTGTGTTGTTAATGGATTTTTCGATAGTAACAAGTGAACTGTAGTAAATGTACAATTAGACAGTAATTAATTGAAGAAAGAAGAGTGGTGTGCTGATTTTAATGGCCCTCTTCTAACTCCAGCAACACCAGGAGCGTGTTTAGTCGTTGCGAGCAATTTAGCGGAGCACTTAGCCCGCGCCACTCCGTCACGCCACGTTAACGCCACCCGATGCCTTCTCTACCGTGAACATGAATATTATATACCACTATCTACGAGTATATCACGTATGCATCGAGAAGTACCAAACTGCTCACTAAGTCTCCGTCGAGTCCCGAAGGTATTCATGCATTACTGACGGAGGCTAAGACATCAATGTGGCCTTGGAGGGACGAATTTGAATATTGAGGGGTTTCAATCCAGTTTGCCGGGTTTACCTGCAAGCAGATGTTACCCTATTCATAAAATGATTTATAAACTTTAACGTAAATTATAACGAACACGCGTTGCGAAAAGGCTTCCATTAATAAAATACGTTTTCATAGTTAAAATGACCTGTAACTCGATCCTGGGTGAACACTATAATTTTGTTAATTTTTGAACTCCATGAGAGCGGATTGAATTAAGCTTGTTATCGATATATTAAGTGCTTCCACCGCGTTGTGTAACTACCTAGCTATAAGTACGTGAAGCGCGGTATCGTTTAACCGATATGTTTTCCCGAGCCGAATCATCATTGGGATTTAATATTGACAGGTAAGGTACATTTTAATTTTTGTCCACATCGCGTGAATAAACCTGTAGTGATGGGCAAAGGTGGTCGCTTAATGGACGCCTGAAAGAGGACATCGTCGTCGAGGTCGACCAAGGCGAAGGTGGCGTGACGATCTGATCACGTTTGCGGGGCAAATGAAATTTGGAAGGAGAAAGGGAAGGCTTTTCTCATTTCAAATTTTATTCGCAAAATGTGCAAATAAAAAAAAGGTTGCAGCAGAATGTTTACTTCTGTTCTCGGCTAGATTATCAATCTTTATGACTCGTAAACCTCACCGGCTTTTTTAAAGGCAAGAGACGCCTTCAAAAAAGAAGATGAGGTAAGGTTTTTAATTTTAACAATATTTTTATGGCAGGATAACATTGTTTTTAAACCTTTTAAAAAAGCTTAGCGATCACTTTCAAGAGATTGTACTATATCAGGAATATAAACAACTATATGCCTATCATAGAACTAGATAAACCTATTGTCGGTGTTGGGTTTAGTAATGGATCAATTCATCAGTTTCCTTTATTTTGTCCTCCTTGCGCTTTTCTTAATTATATTTGAATGGCCTCCTCTTCCTAACGAACTTCCACTACTCTAGATGATTAAATTGGGAATTCCACTAGACAAGAGCCGCGCAGCGTCAACCAGGAAGTACTTGACTCCCATAGCTTAATTGACTCTCCAACATCAAGACGTGTGTAGTCAAGCGTCATGTTTACTGGATTGCGATTCCGAGTCAATCATTGGATTATAATTCCGTTCTAGCGAAAATTCAATAGTGATATGATAAGCCAGTAATATCTTGGCGTAATAGATTGTAGTCATAAGACGCGTGACGCGTTCCAATAAGGTACCGTAGTAAGGTCTGTTTACCCGGGCGAGGCTGTTGTTTGCGCCCTCTACTCCCACAAATATTGACACAAACACCGACTTATGCGTCAGAATCAACTGCGCGTTACCAATGTCATAAAGTAACGGACTATAGTGGTAGGTTATAGGTTATTTACATAACCATTCAATTTCCTGTTATGGTATAAGTAGATTATGTTTGCAGCCTTCTCTCGCTAGTTTTGGGCTCGACAAGGATACTTTATTTAACCCGGAGATGTACTCAATATTCTGACCTAGACTGACGGCTCCATAACTACTAAACGAGTGATTGAATTTTAGAATTTATTTAAGCTCTTAGACGCAAAAACTTACTGAAAAAGTTAACGTTTTGCGTTATCAAGTTCAAACTTTTTTGGGAATGATAGCAGTATTACGAAGTGCCCACTTCTGCCTAAACCATAAACGATAAGTAGGCACCAGCAAAACTCCGACTAGCTTATTCCAAATACGATAACTTTCATAGCATTTTATTTTTATTGCAAGCATTTCCGCTTTTGAAGTCTGAATGGGTTGTGGTATGTCTATTTTAAAGCATTTGCGGTCATAAAAACTATAGAGGAGAGTTTGAACGACCCACTTGCAGTTAAGGGGGAGATAGAGGGTAGGGATAGAGGATAGGGTGTGGGACATTTCGTGGTGTATGTGTTTGCAGTTGAAATTCAGCCATTTCTCCATGTAAACACGGTCCGTCCGTCCGCCGCGCCCGCCACCGCCGCCCGTGCCGTCTCCGGGGCACAGCTGGCTGTGCTCGTACAGAACAGATAAACAAAAATGTTTTATAAAATTCTAAAAACAATTTCAAGTGCTGCCGCGCTAACGTTAAATTTGAATTTTACATTTTACCTTTGAAGTTTTAATGTTTAAAGTTTCTTGTAAGTTGTTTACCCACTAATCAAAAGTAAAGGCATTTTGAATATGATTAAAAGCTTGATTAGATATATTTAGTTTCGTACAATATTAGTGTAAAATTAAACATCTTTTGATTGGATAACGTTTGAGTCAAATATTTTTTACGAGTAGCATTCGCTGTACAGTCAGTCAAAGGGTGTTAAGACGGAAAAATTCCTCCTCTGCACTCGCTCCCAATGCATTCCATCTTGTCATCTGTAAAACGAATAAGTACCTATAACGATTTTATTTCTTTGAACAAATATATTTTTTGCTAAAGTGTGGCTATTTTGCGAGAGAAATAGAGACAGTTTTGCTTTCATTGCCCTATTTTATAGTGCGCTGTAAAGTGAGCTACTTACTTGCATAATTTATTACCACTGGCAAAAACATCGGGCCATTTATATGGCCTGGTAAATGTGTTCATAAAGAGAGGCTTTCGAGTCTTCATTATCGCCCGCTAATGAGATTAAAATTCGATTACACGGCTTACAAAATTATATTCGCCGACAATGTTTTACCCTCGTCACAATGCTTAAGGAGATCAAGGAAATATTCAGCCAACCTTATCTTTGGAAAATATAGGGATAAGTAGTATGTGATGTGGGAACGAGGGGTTCGAAGAGCAATTTATAAAGTTCCTTTAAATCCGAAGAGAAATAAATTCGTCAAAGGAGCGAGTTCTGCAAATAAATTAGCAGAGAGTGTGGCCTGTGAAACGTTTTCCGAATGTGTGTGGTTCATTGGCGTACCACCAGGATGTGTATAGTTTTGTATACAAAAACTTTACTAAGCTTGGTACTTTATATTCTCAACCACCAATAGACCGTCCAATCGCATTTCCTAGAACTAGTAAACGACTACTACAAAATTATTAACGTGTCCAGGGAATTTCTTTGTAGGTACTAGAATTTATATGAAAATAAGCAGTGCAGCTTCGTTCATATGGACTAATATAACATAGTCCACAGTCAACCTAGCATAGCAACGCTAGAAAAGAAGTGATTGAGTGAATATGTATAATATACGTTATTTATGCAATATGTCGTTTTGCATCCTCGTCAAAATTCAGGAGGTTGTCATAAAAGTCATAAATAATCAATTAAAATTACGAGACCTGAACAATAATAATAACACCCTTTTTTATTAGTTGTTAAAATTTAATCGTATTTCAGAATAATCCATAACTTGAAATTGGAGAATCACTCTCTGCGCTTAAATAGCGCCAATTGTCTCTGTGTGCGTGAGTGTATCACATGCGTAGGTATGCTATGCGCGTCCAAGAAAAGTTCCCTATTGTCGTGACTCGTGAGTATCTACGGTCAGCTGATTAATAAAACGTTAGTTTTGCTTATTACGTTTTATTGCAAATTGCAGATTTTATTAACCTTAGATGTTAATTAATAACACTTGTTTTTATTATTAAGATCTAAGAATACGTACTAGGATTTATCTACTTACATACGTTATCAGCTGATTGATAAAATGTTAGTTTTGCCATTTTGCTCTATTCTGTTTTATTGCAAATCTAACGATTTTGCTAAGAATACATACCTACTAGGATTTAGGTACAACCTGAGACGTTTTGCTAGGCTGTGGCACATTTATTTGTTGTGAGCGCGGGATTTAGGTTAGGTACTTGCTGCCGGCGGCGGCGGCGGGACGCTCTTGGCGCATTGTATGATTTATGAGTACCTAATTAGTAATGATTTGTTTTTATTTGTAGATTAAATTGGTTGATTTTAAATTTCCCTTCCTACTTTAACGGGCTGAGGACCGACAAAAATACCTACCTTAGTAGGTATTTTTGTGTGCTTGCCTGTGGCTCTCGCTGGAAGTACTCCAGGATATCTTCCTGCAAGACGACAGGCAGACCTTCACTGCCGCGAGCTTGAGCATGTCGGGGTACGTCAAACTGCCGAAAATCCCGCAGTCTCTGTGTAGCAGACAGCATAACGCTCTGCGTTGGCGGTTCCCTATTGGGAAACCGTTCTGCGAACATCCGGATGGCTCCACTGATGGCATCACAATCACATAATTCACGTATACGCCGAAGCAAGCGCATCTAAGGAGCGAAATTTGCGATACACTCACGGCCGGGGCGGCGAAATCACTTGAACTAATTTAATATTTTTTTTGCTTTGCGCCGGGCGCCCGGGCGCGGGAGTGGGGCGTCACAGGGAGAGAGGGGTAGGGGTGCGCGCGCGGCGTCTATTGTGTTGTGCCTGTTGTGGTTTTATCGTTTGCGATTCTTTGTGTGTGTGCGCGCGGTCAGCGATCCTAAACCTAGTCTTAAGATGGGCCGCATTTTCACCGGGGTGGTTTACTGATTTCCGTAAATAAGAAAACATTAAAAAAAAACACCTACCTATTTTATTATTGATTCGGGTCTAGAATCACTAGCATAGTTACCTCCTTGAATTTGACGAGGATGCAAAACGACACAATCGTCGGCAAAATGGTCTAAAGACCAATAACGACCACACATATATGTCATTAGATAGCTCTTTTAATTTGCAACAATAGTTATTACATTACAAATTGTTGTACATTACAAGGGCTACCTAATGACACATGTGTGGTTGTTATTGGTTTCTAGACCAGCTTCCATACATTTTTGCCGATCCTCCTTTGTTCTCTAGATATTGTCATTCAGAGCACTACTTATAAATAGTACAATCGCATTAACGAACAGACACGTGGTCGTTCCATTACGACCGTTCCAACAAACCCTTCCGTTTAATGTATGAAACAACATCATACATCTGAGATCCCTGAGCCGCAAGACCTTCTTCATCTTAGCAAAATTGAAATTTTGAGGATAGATAGCATGAATGCTGGACCTTTTTTAGGTAAGGTAGGTACCAAAGGTACCTGATACCTGATAACCTACCTTATTGACGCTAAAATGTGATGGCTGGTTTTTATATCAGTCTCAACCAACCAACTGCCAGACAGCCCAAACACTTACCATGCACCATAACTTTTGCCGTACTTTTTAGGCACACACATTGCAAAATTATTTTCAAATGATAATAATTTTTACTTTTGGGATGTGAAAAGTTACCACATAAACAAATAGTCAAAATAAAATAAATGTGAGCATATATGAGCACTCATTTGTCAACCAACAAAATAAATTGTAATGGAATCTCTTTGTCACAATAAATCTACAATAAATCCATTATTAAACCGATAATTGATTACGTATTGTGATTCGATGCAAAATTTCGGGTTCGCTATTACCGGAGCTAAAAGCATTACCATGTACTCGTTATTTATTTCAAGCAGTAACTGAATAAAAGGAATTCTATTAGAAAGGTACCTAATCCTTTTGAATGGCATCCTTTTGTCATAGACCGACTTGTAGAGCTTTGCATCGTGAAGCTTTCCATTTTTACTACACCGAAAATATTAATGGGCTTTTAAGAAATATTATTTATTTTTAACTTTTACTGAGTGATTTTCTTGTGATTTTTAAGTAATGATCTTTTGGTTGATATTATGCAGCACTGCACATTATTTTCTATTTTTGCGTTCAACCACGCATAAATCCTGTACTAGTTTCGGTAGAGCGAACCAAGCGCATCGTCTGTCAGCTTCATTATACGTTGGTGACGGCGCTCCTCATCGAGTCTTGGCTGCGGAAACCCGGGAATTGAGTTGCTTGTTTTTGTGAATATTTTCATACTAAAACTGGGTCTAACTTTGTTTTATTCGAGTTCTTCTGAGTTCCAAATTATACGGATCTTCGTAGAATTTTACCTAAAATTCAATAACGACACGTTACTACGATATTTAATTTTATGAATTCTAGTCAAAATCACAGCGTAAAATAATGTTGTTAGCACAAATACAAAACAATTGCTGATACGAGAAAGTGCTACCTATATGACCTCTTCAGACATCATATTTGTAATCCAACTAAAACCTTGACTTTGGGACATGGTTTTCTGCAACAACTTAAATTCAAAACGTTAGCTTAAAAAGTCAAAGCTATCAGTCTCTTCGTAGTCAACGACGTAAAGCATGGCTGTCTCCGAGAGCAAGTGGAACATTTTTCAGATACACGCGAAAAATGTTTAATATCAACATGTCTACATCCAAACAGTATGTTGGCAAGCTTTATTGTTTTCATATCATAAACGAACAAAGTAAACAATGGGAAGCAAATAAATGGTGTACAAATACGAAGAAATTGTCTGTAATAAATCGTTTGTATTGGTTAAGAAAACTGGGACCGATCTCATGCTAGGCGGATAATATATCTACACAATGATGGTAATGAAGTATTCTTTTGTTTCCCAAGATGATATTATGAATTTATTTTTTCATTCGGGGCTATCAAACGTTCAGACAATGTCGAGATTGACTCATTAATGTGGAATGAGCCAATCTCGACGTGGCTTCTGAGAAAATAATTTCAAACACGCGTTCAAATTAAAACGTCTGGTAAATTTCGTGACATCATTGTTAATTTTTTCAATCTACTTTTTAGAACTTAGGAGGCAAATTAACGTAGAAAAGGGCGAGACGAAAATTAAAAACCGTTTAAAAAATACCACATTATTTTGTAAATGGTTACCCCACTATAGGTTACCTCAAATCGGCAACGTCGACTTTTACAATATTTTTTTCAACTTAATTAATAACATAGCTCATGTAACGTATTTTTTTGAACATATTTAGAGAGAACAGGAAAATAAATCAACCCTTTTCGAGATTTTTAATGTGCCGTACTTATACAGTCCTAGTCCAGTTCAGTTTTTATTAACACTTAAACCCAAATAAAATCCACACTTTTAACTTTAGCGCCATAAAGGTCAAACTTCCTAAAACCGTCACAAATAAAATCCGAGTGTCCTAAATACGTGAACCATTGTTCAGGCTATTCTTAATATAGTGGGTCGGGTTGGTGCCGTAAATAGAGGAGACTGGAGCAGCGGTGTCACTAATGACACCGATGTCCCTCACACCGTCACACGTCACAAGTACGTATGTATATGATCAACTGTTTACCGTGTTGTACGAGTGTTGGACTATTTGGGATCTGTTTAGGCTTTCAGAGAGGTACGGTTTGTGTTGTTAAGTTACACTACTAATAACACACTTAGTTTTGCACCTTCTGTTTCTTAATTTACTTAGGACCACGACTTTTTGAAACAGAAAGTTTGTTTTTTATTACCTGCTTTATGCTACATCGTACACGTGGTTTTTAATTACTGCTACATCCTCATAGGTACCAGGACCTTGTCCTGACCATAACGAACACAAAAAATATCCAATTTGGTGCAATCGTTTTCGTTCCGAAGTTATGCGCGTAGGTACATACATTTCGTCGATTCATTTTTATTTATATAGATCTATTAAATTAAAGATTGAGCATGTATAAGAAGCATTGACACATTAGACATATTATTATGTGTTGTGACGCATTAGTATACTTACACGTTATAATTTATGTAAAGTATCAACCATTACCAACTACTAAACCCCAGTTTATCGAACTAAAATCAACGCAAAATTATCTTGGTTACTAATAATTCAGTCAACCAATCACAGTCAGCAGCTCACGCGCTTCACTTGTCACATTAATTTTTCGCTCGAGCAACCGGAGGTAAAATTGATTGCTGTTATGATTATTTTATGGCAGACACTTCCTGTAAATGATCAGTCGATCCCCTCCACTAAACGAGGCCGTACAACTGTTATAAACTAAATTTCCTCCAACATTCGACAGGACGTAACTCCGAAACAAGAGTTATCAACAGTCAACTTTATCACTTTATTAAGTCTAGTATCAAAGTTTCTAACTAGATAGGAACTTAATGCACAGCACTTACAAAGTTTTGAGCCTACCACGAAGTCCAACGTTATAAACTATGAGCTACAGCATGCTACGCACCTGTAAAGTGTACTTAAGGGGAACAAAATAATGTACTCGATTGTAATATAAATTGCCCTAAAATAGCTAATTTGAGGTCAATCGATTCAATCGAAACTAATGGTGCTTTCCCATCAATGGAATAGTGTAAAGTCAACTTTTATGTCAATTTAGCGTGTAAACGACGCGCGACGTGACGAAATGAAAACACGAATGAATAAATAAATTCGATTAAAAAAAGCAGTTAGTGTACTGTCAGGTCGGGGGTTCGTTCGTATTTGAATAATATTGGTCTATACCTCTCAATTAAATATGCTGGTTTGAAATATGCTGTATCACACAATTACAGATAAAACATAAAATTCACTGCCTACCAATTATTGATTAGGTTACGAAGTAGATATAAGTGTGATACTCTGATACTGTGATATAGACCATACTTTCCACTGATATCCACTGTTTGGACACACAAAATGATTATGACTGTAACTCAATTTGCCTTGTACTAAGGTAATTAATAAGTTTTTACTTTTTACTAAATAAATAATAATATCATAAGTTGAATAATGTCTCATGCAGCGAAAGAAAAAGCCTTTAAAGCCTTGACACTAAGAACTATGCAGCTTCCATTTTCTACACTACACAGTTCAGGCTATTCCGCGAGTGTATCCGAGCGTGAATGTAAGTTAGCAAGATTTAAGAGGAATTTAATATATCACAGCTGAAACTCACTCCTAACTTTAGAATTACTTCAACCGCTCGCATAAATATTTCAGTATCTTTGACATTTCATACATCATTCTTAAGATTAGGAGCGTGTAAGTTTAACATATTAGACCGATGTATTAATATTAAAGTTACGTTTGATTTATGTATTCTGGTTTCTGAAATGATGGAACGCTTGCGTGTAATTAGTTTTACGCAATGGCATTATTTAAATTGACTACTCTCTACAATAATTTTATTGTTATTAACTCTTATTAAACAGGTGAAATAATATGAATTAATGTTTTTTTAAATGTTTATTTAATTAGGTATAGTTTTCCCAAAATATTGAAATGTATACGTAACTTAAAAGATATATTATGCTCTGAATTTAATTACTCAAATTGGGACCATTAAATTCGCCCGCATCGCATTTATATTACATCACAAATAGGTAGGTAGATTAAACAAAGACAGAGAAAGTATTGAAACAGTAGAAATTAGTACACTAACATTTTTAAAATCTGCCAAAAAATCCCACTCGTAATATATAAGAAAATAGCAGATACGTACGTCTTTAACATCAGATGGTTTTAGGCAGAACTCTTCTTCATCGCCATTATCTCGCTGGTAATCCGATCTCCAAGATGTCGGCTACAGTGTAGGTGGTACATTCATATAATCCAATCAGGATGGCTGATCTTGGCAGACGAATTTAATTTACCAACAAAGTTCAAGGAAGCCTTATTGTATTCCAATATAATGCATATAATATAGTCTTGTTTTTATATGAGATGGGTTTGCTCTTGACTCTAGTCTAGGTCAGAGGTGACAGAGACAAAGTCTACTAAGGAGTGAGCTTACCCAGAAAATTTTTTTTTGCAAAAGAAAAACCGACTTCAAAAAAAGCACTAAAAAGTTAAAAATAATACTATAACCTACCTATATTAATAAACCTAACCTAACCTACGATTAACCTATACTAAAATTTAACAAATTTTTGGCGTCGGTGCCAAGACCGAGGATATTATATCCAACCGTATGGCACCGACTCCAAAAAATTGTTAAATTTTAGTATAGGTTAATCGTAGGTAAAAAAAAAAAATACAAACATCCGAATTGAGAACCTCCTCCTTTTTTAGAAGTCGGTTAAAAAACCTGTTCACTCTAACTTTGGAGATTGTCTAGACTTTTATTAGTTTCGTTTCCAAAGTCAACATACTTATTCGTTCCCGTGAAATAAAATATGCAATATCCAATTACTTCAAACATACCGATAAGTTAGCTAACTTCCAGAATAAGGATCTATTATTAATAATTATGTTTGATCCCCCTCCGGTCAATATTTAGTCAATTTCCCGACTCACATACTAATGTGCGGTAAAATACTTTGGAAATGTTAACTATGTATGTAGGCAGACCATTAAAGACGATGTTATAACATACATATTTAGGGACATTATCCGAATACTTGGGTAAGCTCCGCGGGCTTTGGGTGCTATTCCATAACGCAAGTGATCTTCATGTCTAATAAAGTAGTTTTTATGCAAGGTACAGTTACCGGCACGTAACTTGGCAAGAGATTTTCGTAGTGGGGGAAGTTCGCGCATATAAAAATGTATGAAATTGTGTGTGCGCAAACTTCCCCCACTACAAAAACTCTTGCCAACTTACGTGCCGGTAACTGTACCTACATCGTATTAACAAGTAGGTAATTCTGTTTACAAAATATTATGAGGAGGGATGAAACGCATGAGAACGCAAGAGAGTTTTGAATATAAAAGTAAAGGAAAGAAAAGAAGAGGAAGGCCAAAGAAAAAAATGGATGGATTGTGTGAAGAATGATATGAAATAAAAGGGAGTCAGTGATAGCATGACGGCTGACAGGATGGAATGGAAGAAGAAAACGTGTTGCGCCGACCCCAAGTATCATGGGACAAGGGCAGGAAGATAATAATTTATTTTAAAGGAATTCCTTTTCTTTTCCATATGAAACTACTTTTTGGAAGGGGCTTAATTTGTTTTTTGTAATGTATTTCAAAATTGACTTTTAATGGTCTTATTGAATAAATGATTTGACTTTCACTTTAAAAGAGCATAGTCGTATACACATAATAAATAAGTAAAGTTACATGCTCCACGTTTACATATATTGTAAATGTTACTGTACAGCGTATAATTTCAGCATGATTAATTGTGTTAAAATATACGCCAGAATAAACGCTGTAATATTCATAGATTCCTACACTACCATGTACAAAAGCATTTAAACGGAAAGTCCATTTGCATATTATGAAAATTACGCGGTTGGTAACTGACGCCACCGAGCTACTATTATGACAGCTCGAACTAATAAAATTATGTGACCTCATTTGTTACTTAGCCTGCGAGGCTCTACGTGAGAAATTATTACAGAAAGCTTCTGAAGGCATTTATTACTGCCTCAGTCTTCCATAAATATTTCAAAAAATTGGTCAAGTAAGATTTAAGAGCGCCGTCCAGGGTTCCACGTAGCGGCTCAAAATATATTTTGCGATGAGCCTACGAGAATATTGTAGCTTAAAGCAAGTGACATATTGGGGTTGCCCTTTAAACATCTAGAAGGGAATTCTAAACTAAGATTAGATCGCAATCATTATTTTCTGCCTAATGCCTGCCTTTTAATGCCTGTTATACGCAGATGATCAAGTTCTTCTTGCATCGTCGGCAGAGCAGTTGCAAGACATGGTAACGGTAATGAATGACGCGTTTAAGAGGAAAGGGATGAATATAAATGTGAACAAGACGAAAGTGATGGTTTTTGAAAGAGAAGAGGATGTATCGGTGTGTGATGTGAAAATAAATGATGAGAGTGTGGATCAATTGAATGAGTTTGTATACTTGGGCAGTATGTTTACTAGAGATGGAAAGATTGATGCTGATGTGGAAAGGAGAGTAACTGCGGGAAATAAAGTGAATGGTGCTATACATGCGGTTGTGACCAACCAGTTCATGCCCAAAAAGGCTCGACTGGCTGTTCACAACGGCGTGCTGGTGCCTACACTTATGTATGGAAGTGAATGTTGGGTTTGGCAAACGAGGCATGAGAGTAGGATTAATGCTGTGGAAATGCGTTCCTTGCGGAGTATGTGTGGTGTAACTTTGAACGATAGAGTGAGGAATGAGGTTATACGGGACCGTTGCGGATTAAAAGAGGATGTAGTGACAAAGATAGAAAAGGGTATGCTTAGATGGTTCGGTCATGTTGAGAGGATGAGTGAAAGACGATTAACAAAAGGTATTTATATGGCAGAGGTGAGTGGTAACGCAGGGAGGGGTTGCCCTAGGAAGACCTACACTGACCTTATTGGTGAGGTTCTTCAGAAAGGTCAGGTGCGGAGTACTCGTAACCGGCGTGCTTGTATGACGAGATGTATGAACGTAGATGAGGCGAAAGGAGTATGTAAGGATCGTAGCAGGTGGCGTTCTGTGGTTTCTGCCTACCCCCATGGGAAAAAGGCGTGAGTTTATGTATGTATGTATGTCATTATTTTCTAAAAGTCAATAGGTATTTTAGGAACGATCGCAATCTAATCTTAGTTTCAATCTGTGAAAAATGTCTCTAATTTATCTAAATGTTTGACATTGATTGTCAAATGAGATTGCAACTAGATTTTAAATGTTTTTAATTAATAGAATTTGACTACTGGCCACATTAACATTTGTTAATATACCCGTCTTTGGTACCTACATACCTTAAAATAATGAGACATTGACTAAGTTATTGTTAATTAAATTACACACCGCAAATTGAGTAAAATGAAGATAAATTGGACAGGGATCGGGAGCTCGGAGAGCAAAAACATTGTACTGTTGAACAAATTCAAAATTTAAAAATAACTGTACCTATTCATCTATGCAAGCGAACTGAGGCGTATTTTGTTAATTTTATCCCCACTTTTTAAGATTATGGTGTCTAATAATTTTGAAACCAATTTAGAATGAATTAAAAGAACTGACACACTCGAAACATTGTTTAAAAGTAGTTGCAAGTTAGCTGCCTATATATTAAATAGCTTGTTCGACTGTACATAAAGCAAAAGTTAGAAAAAAATAAAATACTAATAAAGAACGTTGACATTTTAAATTTAGAATATAAATGCAATTTAAAACAATACGATGTTTAATCAGGTCCTACAGCTTGTCTTATTACGTATGAATATAAGGTATTCATGAGTAATTTTGTGGCTGAATACCGGCCTACATTAAATTTGGTGACACCGAGTGAAGAGGCGAATAAATTAATACCACTCCATCACACCATCTCAGGTTGACACTATGACATTTTCCCTTACACAGCTTTTTATGGTAATAAATTAACCAATCGGGTTTGAAAAATGTGTTAAAATAATTTTGTGTCTAAAGTATAAAATCTAGTTATTATTTTATCAGACTCTTACTTTTTAAGCCGCTTATTACTTTTTACCATCTAATTACCCGTGACTTCGCCTGCGTTAATCTTACGGAACCCTATTTTTTTAAATATAGGGAATAACGTAGCTTCCTATTAGCGAAAGAATTTCCGGCGATTATAGCGCGTGCAAACAAAAAACGAGACTCTTCTGTTTTATAATATTAGTATAGCTATATGTACAGTCTGCAAAACAGATAGGTATGCAGGGTCGTCAGATATAGTTGAAGTTTTCTAAGAAACCGATGGATGTCGTTGACTGAAACTTAAACTAAATAAAGAACTATTTATTATCTACGTTTTAAATTAAATTACATTCGAAAACATCCATCTGTTTCTAAGAAAACTTTAACTATATCTGACGACCCTGCATACCTATCTGTTTTGCTGTGTGTACCTACCTATGATTTTATTTAGACCTTTCCATAAAAAATGTTTATTTCTATTAAATCTTTGGACAAGATCTTGATATAAATTTCGTTCCGAACGTTGTTTGTATATTCAGAGTCTAAAGACCCCACTTGTAGCAGTTCCATTGTAAGTCAACTGTCGCGTCCATTTCAAGAGTAATCCAGCTTTTAGGGGCGGTCGTCGTTCGACGCACCTGCTCTCCGGAGGTCACTCAGAATAGTTGCGCCACCTGACGCAAACTCCTTACTAAGAACAGAAATAAAATGGTAGAAAAAGTTTTATGTGCCATCCCGAGCCATACATACCTATCTGATTGTTCGTGTACAACAACCAGATAGGCACAGTCGATTGCGCATTACAAAATATAGTTATTTTATACATACCTAAAAATTAAAAGTCTTCTCCTAGCAATATTTATATTCTTTTAAGAAACTTTGCCTTTAGAAATTTCTACTTTAATGTGGGTGCATTTACAAACATTATATATAACCTCACATACCAAAGTCAGACCTGGGACAAGCAGCATCCAATGACTCAGCCACTGCGCCAAACATATCATGCTTTTTGCTGGATGTTTCAGTGCGATTGACAGAATGCGTAGTTAATGGTTATGTAATGTAACTCTTTACACCCTGTATATATACCTACTTCTATAAGTTGCTCAGTCTAAAATCCTGAAACACACAGATAGCAGTGAGTATGTAGATATATAGCGTTATTTGTAACGATCTATCAACAAATAAATGCCGACTAACGAAACGATTCTCCGGATTCGCGGTATACCGTGCAATACTCGTAATTCGTAGACACAAAACCGCGAGCTGCATTCAGCTTTGTGGAGTAAACAAGCAAAAAGTAGAATGCAATTTAAAATTTTTGCTCGAAGGTAAAAAAATTTGCTCTCTCGAATTTCTGCTGGGTGGTGTTCTCGTTCCGGAACGTACCCGGCTCGTTTGTATAATTGTGTTTGTGTATGTGGCTGCTGTCACCGGGCCGCCATGGTCCGCCATCTATTTGACCGGCCCCGACAGTGACGCGGACAAATTGACATGTCCTGTCCCTTCCACTGCCTTATTCCAAATTGTATAGACGTTCGTTCACGTCGCGTTAAACATGTTACATTTTTGTTACTTTTTTATATTGTGTTGGCTTTTGATGTTTTGAAAGGTTAGCTCTGTTGTGAGGTATCAAAGGCACAAAAGATTCAATTTATTTCTAATATCCGAAGATTTTTTTTTGATAACCTTTTATTCAAACAAACAATCAAATAAATAAACAAACAAGAAAAGAATTACAAAGGATGCTGGTAGTTTGTATTTTCTTTTTCCTAATATTAATCAGCGTCGTTATTACCTAGGTACTCTTTATCGTTTGTGTATCAAAACACTTGGTAGAACTAATAGAATTTCCAGACATCACTACGATTTAATCAATGAATTGTTAGCTAAGGACCATGTACTCACAGCTACGACTATTAGAGCAGACAGAAGGAATTTAATTAAATTAGACAAAGTTATTTACATTTGACTTTAAGTAAGTGAAAATTGATTATATCTAATAATATATCTGATTCGATTTTATGTAAGCGAATCTGATTTACATGTAGTGTTCGTTAGTGTTATAGTAGGTAGTAATTATCCGTTAAAGATGTTTTAATGGTATTTCTAGGCAAACGCGAGTCTGGATTGATTAATATTTCCAAAAATTTACGAAAGAAAAGGTAGGTTTACATAGGTAGGTACTACACTAACTTCGTAAGTAGTTTTATTCCATTTTATACCAAACGAATTTGCTAAAATATAAAAAATAATGTCGTTATTTGGAATAGTATCATACCGTCCACAACGGTGAAAAAGCAGGACAGCCAGACCGGCGAACGGCCGGACGGCTGCACCTTTATTTTCTATAATAAATCAATGTCACAATCCGCGATGTCGCCTGGTGATTCCCAATCCATATTCCGATTTTTGAGATTTAGGTAACTACCTATTGTGTTTTTGATGTGGCACGCTGTCGTCGAACCAGATTGATATGCTAAGCCGGATTTTCACCTTATACATATTTTGTCGGCGGCGATATTATGGGGTTCAAGATTTACCCTTTCAAAAAACAAAAACAAAGTGATATTTATAGGGAAACTAATACCTATCGCAGATAGGATAGAGGCCATTGAAAGATGAAAAAAAGTAAATAGAATGAGAAAAAAAGTTATAAGTAGTACACCATGCTCAACAACTTTTTTACTCATACCTACTATTTAGGTAGTACTGTTACCCGAAAGTAGGTAAATGTATAGAGCAACTGATTTTTTTCTCCCGTACGTATCAAATACCCAACCTACGTATCCAATAAAAATGTGAATATGATAAAAGGCTCCAATAAAATTGTGTAATAAAGTACAATTTATTTTTAGTACCGCCAACGTATATGAGAAAATCACAAATATTGAGACCAAACCAACCATGTAAGGCATTTTATGTTAACGGGTATTATAAACCTACGCATTATTATTTTATATATATTATCCAAAAAAGAAAACATGTACTAAGTTAAAGTATCAAAATATTTGTATTCTTTAATGAAAACTATTTGTTTATCCATACGGATACGCCATCCCCATAGTATGTTTGTATATGCTAATTTAATATGTACTTGCTAGTTTCAATGTAAAGGTATGGCCAAAAGATTCAGGTATCAGGTTCAAAAGGTACCTTACTCACTTATGTTGAAGTGTGACAGCTGGTTTTAACCCTTTCACGCTTATAACTATTCTAAGACAATAAGAATGATTTTGTTTATTTTTATCTGTTGATTTTGGTCTAATTTAACATAAAAGTAATTCAGAATAAAGAAGTTGAGGGTATTTCAGTGTTTTTCAGGAGGGGACGTATATGTCCCAATATGCGTCAAAGTATATTTTTTTTTATGTATCGCAGCAACGTTACTCGAACATTTTGATTGTAAAATAAAACAAACGGTGGTAGAAAATACAACTTATTTATGATAAGAAACTTATTTATAATATAAAACATACAATTTAGTGATATTCAGCCAAACAAATACGTTCCGAAGTCTAACACAGGTGGACATAACCTGTAGCGCCATATGTATTATGTTATTACTCTACACGATTTTTTCCACATCTTTTCCTATTGCTTACTTTTAGCATTGTATGTAAAGTATTTCCACGTTTTTGTGCGAGATAAATTCGCTTTATCATCATTACTACTAACGACAAAGCTTTTTGTCGAAAAAAAAATTGCTAATACCTGGCGAAATTCCAGGTTTGAAAGCATAGTTCCTTCAACACGTTTTACTGCATATTGCTTGCAATAAATTATGTCTAGTTCTAGTTATTGGTGTCGGTTTCTGCACTTCGTCCCTGAAGTGGACCATTGTACGTGAGCCATGGTGGCCGGTTATTCCAGCCAGCCCACCTCCCTCCAGAAGTAGATCAATCTTCCCGGTCTTCTCAGGGCATCCGCGAGTGATACCGGTGCACTGAGAGTCTCTTCGCGGATCTGAGCAACGCCGGTGCACTCGAGGAGCACATGCGCCACTGTTTCCTCCGCCTCCATGCATGCTCTGCACAAAGCACTGTCAGTAATAGTGTGTGAAAGTGTTTATTCAGTGAGCAGTCTCCAGTGATGGTCCCCGCCACCATAAATTATGTCTATAGGAATTATTCATCACAATATCCAGTAAGTCAAAAAATAGTGTGAAAATACTACCTAGTATTTTATTTTTGCCTTTCTGTCCATTTCGTAACACACTTTTTTGTGGTCCATCACAACAACTTCAGGGCATATTAGTTTCTTCGCCAATTGAAAGGTGAACCGGTAGCTTAGCTGCTGAGATTCAATGACGTTTTCTATTTGAGACGCTGAATTTGGTTCAATTACAACAGTCGACATACCAGCATCCATGTCTTGCTCTAAAAATGTTTGGTCCTCTTCATCAAGGGGTAAACCATCCTCGTCGTCACTGTTGACAGCCAACAAGACTTCGAAAATATTTTCCTCCCGCAACGAAAATTCTACGTGCCGATTTGAAGACATTTTCCATAGTAAAATAATAATCAATAAAATGGTTGTAACAACTAATGAGTTCGAAGCAAAAGTTTCCTTTGAAGCATATTGGGACACCCGCGTCCCTTTACGTTTTTTCACATAATATGCATTACAATTATTTAGAAAACCAAAAATAAGTAATAAAATGATAATTGTACTTACCAGTACATATGACTTTGAAGAAAAACGACCGTAAGAAGTCACTAATTATTAATAAAATAATTTTCAGTTTTGACATCTAGCGAAAATACTTTTCACTTTTCTCGCCGCCAAATTTTCTGAGATATATATATTTTTTTTGGTATTTCCGCCGCGATAATTTGAAAAAGTACCATGAATTTTAAAAAATAAAATATAAAAAAGGTTTTACTTTTCTAGTTTAGCTGTAACTCGTGAAAATTGTCGGGGGACACATGTGTCCCATATGCGTGAAAGGGTTAATACATAGGTATATGTGTATAAACCAGTATTCATTATTCCCAGACGATTTCCGTGGCGCTTCAGCTGGATGTTTTAACCGTTAATTATGATTTAAAAATTATTTACACCTGTTGTACCTACCTGATACCAGAATTAAAGATAGCATGTAGCTACCCATGCCACGTTCTCTATCTATTCTCAATATTTCAGCCGTGCTAAAGTGACGTCACTACCTAGGTTTGGGGACTCCGGGACCATTGACCGTTACTCCCTCCCTCTATATTACTATACTCTTTGGTTACTGCTATGTAACCGAAATGGAACTACCTACTGATTAGACATCTTCACCAGGTTACATAACTGCTTTTCAATCGCTGATCTAGGTTTGCCAAAATGGTTTGGAGTAGTCCAACGTTCAAAATATTCAATTTAAATTCTCTAATCAATGATACCCTTTTATCAATTAGTTTGTTGCAAACCTTATATTTGTTGCACATTTCACAGTTTAAAATAGATTTGTAAAAAGGTCCTGCCACCATTTTTAAAATAGGTAGTTTCACCTACCTACCTGTTTAAACTGTGTTCCAAAAGAGTATGGAAGCCGGTTATAAATATCATCACTTCAACTTTGCCTTGGTCATCTTTGTAGGTATCTGTACCTTTCACCTTTTACTGGCAGAGAATGTCTATAAGGCATTAAGTCCGCCTTTGTACTTTTTGTTGCATAAAGTTTAAATAAATAAAGAAATAACAATCCTCTTGCTTGAACATAGGTAAATTACATACTCACAACGTAGTAACATGAAACAACTAATTAAACAGGATGACGTCATCATCCGGACTATTTTTATACACTTCATTAGACTAATGATAAGAGTTATAAATTGTAATAATAACACTTAGTATACGACAAATTAATTACATATACTTTGATGCCTTTTTTTATTTGACAGGTGGCCATCAGATGGCGCTGTTAAATGTGCTTACGTCATAAATGTACCATATCAATTTTATTAGTGACACAACAGGTAAAAAGATGATAAAATGATAATGAAAATGACGATATTAAAATACTGTGTAGCTTTTACATAATTTTCTACTTCTACTTATTTTTTCAAACATAATTATGTTAATAATGCTGTCTTCTACCTTCTTGTACCTGTTTACGTGTATTTTCTATCTGCGTAAAACTTTTAATAGGTAGGCCTTAATTTTGTTGCTGACAAAATCTTCATAATCTTTCCTTGTGCCAAGCTATAAATTTTCCTAATAAAATAAAAATACTTAATACTGCGAATTGTGAAGAAAACATTTCTATCAAACCGAATAATAAAATAACATTTTTATTCGTATATTTTTCATAACCGCACTTGCCAGGAGTTGTATTTCCATTTTCCATTGCAGCTCTTTAATGATGTTAATGCTTACCTACAGTTACATAAGCCCATATTTTCCCCTCGCTATTGTTTCACACTTTTCATAAAAAGGTATTGTGTACATAATGAACCTCGAAACAATTTGCAATTCAATGAGACATACAGTCGAGTCCTTATTTCTTCTAGCAATATTTCTGTTCTTAAACAAGCACTCAAATATTTACATATTTGTTGCTTTCTGTCTCTTTCGTAGTGCAAAACAAAAAACTATTTGTATAAAAAATTTGGGCTCGTCCGGGATTTGAACCCGGGACCTCTCGCACCCTAAGCGAAAATCATACCCCTAGACCAACGAGCCGCTTGTAGCTAGATTCGAAATATATTATCATGTTCTAGAATGTGTAGTGCGTAAACACGTGAGTGAAAGGTGTTTGACCAGTCTTGACCTGCGATCGACGGTCATAATAAAAATTAAGCAGAATAAACTAAAAGATTGTTGGCGAAGAAACGCTGTTACAAAAATATAAAATTAACATAAATACTATATGTATTATAATAAAGGTACTTACTGATATTCAAACCGGAGGTACCAGCATTAATATAAAGTACCTGTAAGTACCCTTAACTTAGTCTAAAGTCGGTAATGAACTTAAAAGTAGGTTTAAAATAATTTATTTCGTAATGATCTGCATAATTATTATTTTCTAGCTTTGTTCATTAACTTCAACATATGAAATAAACAATACAAGTATTACGTACTTGTTACTAAGTTATTGCTTAGTCACTTTAGTTTAAAGATCGCTCAGCGGAAAGCCTTCTCTGCCGTCTCCCTTAAAAATATGCGCGCTAGTAACTATTTTACATTATAATAATTTAAAAGTATCCCGTAGATATTATAACAGCAAACTATTCATATTGTTACAATGTACAATGTCAAAAATAATAAATCGAACTATAAAAAAGTTGGGCTCGTCCGGGATTTGAACCCGGGACCTCTCGCACCCAAAGCGAGAATCATACCCCTAGACCAACGAGCCACCTGCATAGTGTACATCAAATATCAATTTACAATCGAAATGTTACACGCCGATACAAAATGTTATCGTTGTTATTTGTGACGTCATTGCACGGAACTAATAAAAAAATTATAAACTGTAACGGTAGTTATAGTGAAGCGACTCGAAGTAGAACATAACATTTTACAATATACCTACTTACATACTGCTTTGTTTAATATATGTATTATTTAGTTATGTGTTAAAACTTGTTGCCACTTTCAATTCTTCGTAAACATATAAATAGTTTGTAGTTGTGTAGATACTATAACAGACCACAGCATTTAATTATGTAATTCACGCATTGACATTGGTGATAAGTAGGTTATTAACCTTTCGATTTAGAAACATGACAAATATGTGGACATAAAATAAATGATATAATATGTGATATCAACTCAGAAAGAAGCGCGCATGAGAAGAGGCCTCCGGGCTACATTACAGACTAGAATTCATTTTAGCAAAAATTTATGTCGTGGAACACTTTATCTGAAATAACCTGCAGCAATTTCATCTCCGGCATTACCTAATATTATATTCATACTCGTAAAAAACAAACAACTTTTTATGACTTCTACAAGATTTACTACCTTTCCGTTTACACCGATGATAACTTAGTACATGAATCTATGTAGGTACTTGGAAACTTATGAAGGTACTCCCAAGTCGTATCTTCTCAAAGTATTTTTTCCCTAAAAGGAGTTTAGCAAGTTGCGGGCTAAGAGCTTTCGCCATGATGCCCCACTTTCACTCAAAATGTATTCTTGGAGAGTTTAGTTAGGCTTAACTTTGAATAACGGTAATTAGAGGTTAAGATCTGGTACACAAGAGAACCATTAGCTGGATCTAACGGATTTAATGTCAAGGTCTTCTCTGTGAGGTGCGTCTAAGCTCTTTGTAAATGTTATTTTAATAACAAGATAAAGGTTAACTGCCTGTCTTGTAATACTTTAATGGTTTTATAAGCTTACTTTATACAATGCAGAGGGAGGTCCTAGATTACCAACCGCAGTGAAAAACTTGATGATACCTACTTACTATAAAGTCAAAACAGAACACAACTTGTTAAGATTCCTTATAACCATGAGACATTTCTTCCTAAATATTTTTTAAAATGTAAAGCCCAAAAAAAATAACAATAAACCTCGTGAAGCGCCCTCATAGATCCGGGCTGAAGCCCCAGATAAGGTGACCTCTCACCAAACTTATATAGCATGGACTATTTTAAACCAACGGAGGTATACATTTTATCTAGCGCTTGAGTGGAATACAAAATTTTGGCGCAACTCCTTTCTATACGTCAGGCGACAGGCCCATAAAACTAGAGAACGGCTCCTATCACTTTATCACTCCATATTTATGTGATATTTATGGCAACACGCGCAAAGAATCCGTGATTAGGGTTCGCTGCATAAATATTTGTAGGTTTACTTACTTGCCAAACTGTCAACACATTTGTCACACGAATGTGTTGTCTGATAGTACATAGGTACTATTTCCATGGTTGTATCAGACAAATCTGTATTTGTCACAAAACGTTATAAGGTAAATTTTATTATTGTTTTACAAAGAAACAACACAGATGGAAATAATTACTTCTTTTCGGTACATTATATTCAACATTATGGTAGTGCAAATATGAAATAAAAAGAATAATAACGACCATTAATATTTGAGAATAACAATACAAGCAATTTTAAAATTGATTGTATATTATTATTAGTATTTGGATTCATCATCATCTGCCTAGCCTTTTCCCAATTATGTTGGGGTCGGCTATCAGTCTAACCGGATGCGGCTGAATACCAGCATTTTACATGGAGCGACTGCCTATCTGACCTCCACAACCCAGTAAACTGGGACTGGGACTTATTAGTATTTGGATTACGTAGTAATAAAGTCTACATTACAAGACCAAGTCAATTCTTAATAATTGAAAATTAGGTACCAAACTCTAATATTTTTTAAACTAATGATGATGAATTGATGGAGGCTGGTGTATTTCTTGACAGAAAATTTAGGAGTAAGTATTAAATAATTTCTGGCATGTTTGTTGTCTCGTGTACTTTTAGAATAGCATCGGTTGTCGAACGTTTCGGGTTTGCTTACTCGTAAAGTCTGAGATAGTGCATGCAGCGTGCTCTGTGCACGATACACGGACGGAAGAGCCCCGCACTGAAATGTATCGATGTTCAATTTATTCATGCTATCTGCCACCAAGCAAATCCTGCCAGAGGTCGAACTTGATTGCAGAGCACATGAACGTATTTTGAATATAGACGCATGCATTTGAAAAAAATATTAAGTACTCATTACAGTATTTAACAGATTTCGTTTGTGGAATTATACGGCTTTTTTTTGCTTCATACAGAAATCATCCGATCTGAAAATGACACACATTTGATAAGCAAACGAAGATTTGAACCTTCATTATTTTAGTATCGCTATTACCTAGGTATTCATAATCAGAATTTTATCTAATTTAAAAAATATAAATTGAGTTCCTCTGTACCTTTTAAACATCACCAATCATTATTTTAAATTCAAAGTTTGGTAGGTATCTCACCCAACCTTTATACGTAAAAGATAATAATAAAATTCCTCAAAGTAATTCAACTTTTTATGTACTATAATAATTGGCCAAGTTCGTAAATAACTCCACAACGTCTTAACCAAAATGGGGTTATCTCCTTTCTGAAACCCTAGCAACTATTCTTAAACAATTATGGAGAAGGCAGCCCTGGTATTCGTTCCACTCACGAAGTATGTGAAATATATTTTGTGATAGAAGATCCTCCAAACTTTGGCAGCCACTTATAGTTAAGAACTTGCATCTTAGAAGCACTGAAGATCTCTTGAAGAGTATATAATATGGCTTACTATTTTGGTACAAGTTCTTATTAACAAAACTTACCAGTGTTTCTGCTTTTCAAGTGATAAGTAAAACGTAAAGTGAAATAGTAAATACCCAGGACTGTACAAAATTTATATAATTGAATGTATTGGATTAGTTGTATTTTTAGATGAAGTAGGAGTCGCTCCCCTTATCCATCTAAAAATGGCCAAAGAAAAGAATGGATGGAAGGGTAAAATGACATAATTGTCATGCCTTCGTTATGTCTTACTAACTTTGGCACGCGGCTTTACATACGTGGAGGTTGAAAAATGATAAAAAAAAAACTTTTATATAAACGCACAGTAACAAACTAGTTATTGGCTTAAAAAGTGTCTATACCTATCATAATTCTGATTAACACATTTTTCTTTAAAGTTTCATAAATCATCAACTAACTTTTCCCGCTTTGGCCGGAACGGAAGGGAGTGTCAGACTCATACTGACTAAACCCCATCCGTGTTCCTCCTAATGCCTAGTTCGAACAAATCCGCAACCCTGGTCATCTACCCATGTGCCAAAAGTCCAATCTACAGAAGATAAGCCTAGAAATAAAAAAAGTTACGCTGGTACTTGTCCGTACCCTTACCCGATGACTTAACCACAGGGCAATCAGGACATCCTTCTCTTTATTCTTTCAAAAACTACTTGCATACCTATTCATTATTATAAAATGGAACAGAATTTCAAATACAAACACGATAAGTCGAAAAGTTGATTTTAGTTTAGAGACAACATTTCACATCCGAAATGATGAAAACATTTCGGATGTGAAATGTTGACTCTAAACTAAAATCAACTTTTCGACTTATCGTGTTTGTATTTGAAATTCTGTTTAAAATTGGACATTCGACGTATCGAATGTCCAATTTTAAACTAGTGACTAAACGGACTTCAAAATAGAAAAACATTTTGCAGCGTGAAACGCGTTTTCATCAAAATATTTTTCATTTACCTAGCTGTCAGTGCAATGGTTTAATAAACTGATGCATAGAACCTGTGTATGAAAAAAATATATAGTATTCTACCGGTAAAATAGCTTTTTACTTATTGATAACCCTAGTAATTAATTGAGATTACGACTTCGTGCCGCGTTGCTCTATAATTATAGCGTGATTAGAATGGTGGTCTCCACTTGGATCAAAGATTTCTCAAAGCACCTTTGAAGTTCAAAGATGCCGACTATTATAACAACAACATAGAATTATTGCTGAACTTTGCAATTAATTATTAATTCCTCGCCTTAATAATGAAGTTTTCGAGTTTCCTTGTGTTCGAGAACACCAAATGTTCCAAGTTTGATGGATAAAACAAGGAACATCGAAAATTCGTGCTACTCCGAACTTCCCTGGGGCTAATCTTGACGTCTGAATAGATTCTTATTATAATTTAACCCAAAGTTATACTTGGTTTTGTTGTGCGCTGATTTTATCTGTATTTACTTATGTATAACTAGCTTTTGCTCGCGGCGTCGTCCGCTTGAAAATAGAAGTAGGTATACCATAAAACATATCTATCGTATACCACTCGGCAATAGTGTAGCTTTCTGTCAGTGAAGAATTTTTGGGATCGGGTCTGTCTGTACTCCCAAAGATTATTTTATACATACAAAAAACAGACAAACTTTACCTCTTTATAATTTAGTAGGTATTATATACAGAAAGTTTTGATCCCAAAGATTAATTCGCTAAGCATTTACAGTTCTTCTAGTTTTAGTTATTCCAAGAAGCCACTATAAATTAGGATAATGAGAAGATAATTAAGTAAACATCAAAACTTCAGCCATATTTCAGCATGAAAACCGCAAATAGCACTTAGTCAAGCGTTTAAAACGGTAATGGTCATTATTCAACCCATTTGTCGCGGAGTCACCGGCGACTAATGGACCCCAGCTTGTCACAACTCACTTTATTTCCCATACCACTCGCATTTTACTAATTTTAATGACTTCATAACAAAATTCTCTTAGTCTTAACCTTTTTTTACTCCGTGGGTGAGTACCTACGTAATACGAACCGGAATGATTTTTATAGGCGCCATTTTATAGCGATAATAAGAGTAACTCCCACACCATTACCGAAGCGTGCGGTTAAACCCCATTATATAGTAATGACCCAATTATTATTTCAAACAAATTATTTTGACAGTATTTCCGATCAGTTGCGTCAATTTAATCTCAATTATTTGGGCTGTCGGAGCCGTTTTATTGTCCAAATGATAATTTTGTTGTAGGTATGAGGGCTAACTACACTTATACAGTTTAATTCAGTGTTTGTCCATAGAAAACACCAGTTTTGAATGGAGATGCGTATGCATATGTTCAGCATTCCGCGTCTGAACTAATGTGATACAGAACTGGTGTTCTCTATAGACATGGGATGGTAAGCGTATTAATATTACGCTTTGTTTAGATATATCCTAAGGGTATGAAACAGGGGTCCAGCATTTATACGGAACGAAATCCCGGGCAAAAGCTAGTTTGTGAAATGAGTACCTGAAAACAATAATATTCTATTACACTTAACCAAAGTATTAAGCAGCTATTGAAGGTGCTTAAGCTGGCTTACGGGAGTGAATTATTCAAGTGAATTTTCTAAACTCAAAGCTCGCATGACGTAATCCGTGGAAAGCCATTATATCTGTCGGGAAATCTCATTTCCGGTTGGAGAAAAACGGACTCGCTGTCGGGCGGTTCGGAAGTGGGTCGCGACTCGAGCCGAGAACACTTCGGATCCGGCTTTGAAACAAGCGGGAGCTGCGGGAGGGTGCGTATATGTATGGACAGTAAGCACTTGTACCTTGGGAATAGTTAGGCGGGCTTATCCCATAGAAAAAAAAAATATTATAATATCCCAACTGGTTTTAACAATAATTATATTATGTGTGTAGGTATATAAACCGATTTTATATCGGTGCTTCTTCTTGTATTGATTTAACTTCTCAGGAAATGATGATTTTATATAAAAAAAGAACCGGCTTCAGAAAATAAACATTTTGTTCTTTGATAAAGTTTCTTGCTGAATTTACTTTCAGAAAAGAACTTATTGAATCAGCTCCACGATTTACCCTCTGAAACGAAATAAAAAAAATATTTTTAAGTATCTTTTATTAGTTGATACATTTTTCTTCTCTTTTTATTTTTCTTTTAGTATCTTCTTCTTATTCAGAGTAGATATCGCGATATCTATTGAAACATTATGATTCCAATTATAAAAAAGATATCCCACTTCAAAACAGTTTCTAGTATCAGTATTACAGGAATTGTATTAGATACTTATTATTTATTTCGCTACCTTCAGAGCCATATCGTCCCACTCTCATGCTAGCTAGGCGCTACATGTGAAATTTTAAATGTTTGTGCCAAATCCATTTCAATTAGTTGTTATTTTCTTTGATACCTAGATGAGGTAAACGAAAAGCGCTAGTCTGTTTAATGAAATATTATGATATCTTTGGATGTTTGGCTATTTATGCTCTGTTTGATAACAAACAGAACTAAGATATATTTATATGATTATTTGGTTAATAATCATATAAATATATCTAAGTACCTGTATAGACCAGTTCTTATAAATATTTATTTGGACCATATTTAATTTTTATTAAGATAAATGCCTGCCCTCACTGACAACGTAGTCTTTAATCTTTGAATGAATTTACGATTTATTTTGGTAAAGTTAGTAAGCAAACCTCAATTTAATAACAATAAAATTGTGCGAAGCTTTTAAAGCCGGAAAAAAATCAGATAAAACTATAAACTATAAGGTTCTCTATTAACCTACAGCTATCGTAAAAAGCTGTAGATACTCAATATATCTCAGTTTCTTTTTCATAGAATCATAAATAGAACGTCAGAAAAACTATCGACTACAATGACAAAACAACGGTTAAATATCGACGTTCAATATTTGTAAAATTTATATTTCCCTCGGGAAATAACTTGGACGTAACTAGCTGTCAAGATAAGGGCCCTAGGCGAGTGAATTATATTGATACACAACTTTAACTGTAGGTAGTATGAATGGCAGGTAGTACATTAGTATTTTGCTAGTAGCAAGCGTGGTGATCATGCTTTCTCTGTATGAGAAAAGGGACTTCGCCTTGTAGTGGGACTTTAATAACCTAGTATTATTAATCATTGGTTGTTTATTATTAGTTATTGTCTCTACTAAAATAGTAGATGCCTGTTTTGGTTTCCGGTGTAAGTACCTACAGTTACATGAGACATTTCAACTTTATCTCTCGTCACTGCCACCACCATCTGCAATGCTAGAGGCAGGTTAGCAGGCATGTGCATGGTCTCCGCACGCACCTGCCTGATAGTATTGCAGATGTGATAGCATTGACCACTTGTCATTGGATCAAGGCTGTCATAATTTTTAAATGGTTCTTACACTTACTTCCATAATAAAACCTCCATCAAGTATATTCTTTAAATATACAGTAGGTAGTTACTTCTCTGATTAAGTTTGATAGCAAAAATTGCAATCAGAAAATTATACCTATGATATAGGTACGTACAGTAGCTATCTATTAAAATCACACAGAAAAAATCAATACCTATAATGGAATAAATGTCAAAAGAAGTACCTAAGTGGTCTCAAATGTCTGAATAAATTACATTTGTAGAAGATTGCCTTTTATCTACGTCTTTCATCTATCGAGGATCCGAAATTACCTACATTATATATACATACTCTATAGGTACTACTATAATGCTTTAAAGGTGATGGAGCAAACTGTCTCCAGGCCCGGCACTAAAAAGTTTAGGTACTCGTATCTAAAATTATTAAGAAGTGCTGTAATCAAATAGCTACCATCACCATCGCACTATCTGGTGGCTAAGATGTTTTTTTTTTATCATTATGCGTTCAACACAAAAATTATTTTCTCGATCAAAATATTTTTAATTATTTGTGTTAATTGTATATTGTATGTTCACACGGAGGATATCACTAAACATTAAATTTAAACTTATTCATTAATAACTAAAACATTTTCATTTGAAAAAAAATGGTTGAACGCTTACGAACTTCTTTGAACAAAAATATAGTATATCAAAAGCCACCAGATTCGAGTGGTGGTACTTTATTTAACATTTTAAATACAAAACCATTGCTTGAGCGGCTTGGGTTTTCAAATGGAAACTTAATCGTCACCTTTCTTTAACTCACCAAACCAAAAGAATTCGGATATCTTTTGTCTCTGTCTAATGATAATTAAGAATTTCGTTTAATTAACTAAACGAATGTCGGCAAAATCTTAATGATTTTAATTAAGGGATAATAAACTCTCTTATAAAATTATGAGCTTGTACCGTGTCGACATCTTGTAGTTTGAATTATTAGATGATATTATTATAACTTCATTATTAAACTTAAATATAAAGACAAATCTATAGAAGTTATTTATTTACTTTTTGAGGTACCACATTTTCAGGCGGTATACAAAGTAAGTTTTTATTGCTGATGCTTCAAATGTGGCCTTAATAAAGTAGAATTTAATAATGATAATAAAACAATAATATCAACATCTGCCTCGAAATAATAAAACATCACATCATCTGTTTACGCGGTTATAAAAACGAGTCCAATCGACCATTACAAATTGAGTATAAGTAATATATTTTATGGTGTGAGATATGAGATCTAAGAGCAATTCCCTACTACAATAAAATCCTATATGTGGACATAATGCTAAAGCCGAGCTTACACAACGAATTTTGTGTCGAAAATATATTTTTCTCGTCAAGACACTTAACTGGTATACATTATTTCTGGTATGACTTTGAATGGAAATTGTAGATAATGGTACCTAATTTACAAAATACTTAGTTTTTCTTTCAATTTCGCTTAACGATATTAAAGCTGAGTCATGTTATTGTTATTAGATTTTCTATCAGGCGTCTCATAAAAGGATTTTTGTTTTCTTTTTTAAGAACTTATTTAGTGTAGATACTAAATACTACATTTTATGCTAAAATTACATTAACAACAATTACATCAAGCATGTTAAAACACCTACAGATGACCAGCCGGTCTATTAAATATTATTAGGTATCATTGTAAAGGGCGGCCAGTATTATTTTTACCTGGAGCTGCTAAATAGCTAAATCAGGCCCTGGGGATATATTTAAATAAAAAAACTGCTGCTCTGTAGATGAAACCGCAACATGACACGAGTGTGTGACACTCTCGCCATGTAAACTCCAGTTTAGTGTAAGATGTGGCGCATCAATCCGCCGGATCATGTCGGACAGGGACGGATGCCCGCTGTCGTCTCACATTTTGTCTCCATTCTCTTGTAACGCGTTATTTACGGGGCTTATCTACTTTAAGGTCCTTTCTTTTTTTTACTCGATTAACTGCCAGTAATGGGATTGTATAAAATAAATGGCATTTACTTATTTACTTAACATGTCTGTAATCCCCGAAGGGTTAGGCAGAGGTGTACCCATTAGTACACCCACATTTTGCCAGTTATGCTTAAGTCCCATGTAATAGGGGGCGAGCCTATCGCCATCAACCGGGCAAAAATCCAGACTCCGACTACTGAGCAATTCCTGATGAGAAAACCCAATAACACTGCCCGACCTAGGAATCGAACTCAAGACCTTATGCTCAGCAATCGCGTTTTGCGATCACTAGACCAACGAGGCAGTCTTAAATACTTATATTTGATGTTTTTAATTTATACTGATACCAAATGAAGAAGGTGTAGCTAACAACATAATATTATGATCTTCAGGTGTATTCACATCTAGATAAATACCACCAATGAATGCCACTGGGATATTCGGCCACTCTCGTCATACATGTAAATGTACATAAGCCACCAGCATAAATGTAAAACATTAGGTATTAGGTACATTGACTTTTGGTGGATAACATCAACTAATTACGTAAGGGCGGGGGTCGCGTACAAGTCGTAGCTACCTACGTATGAAATAAAGAATTATTCTTCCGTCGGTTATCTGGCTATAACCTCGGGGTCGCCAGTAATTACCGCTGTAGACACAGATAATTGCCTCGAGATTCTGCTTTCCCCAATTTTTGCCGCAATTTTCTTCGCCACGGTACAATCTCGTTTTCACAAATATCTGAGGTGTGCTACTAGATCTTATCGTATTGCGTTTGACGTCAACTCATTATTTCTGTTGAGCTGTGTTCACGATGTAAGATAAAAATAATGTCAGTTTATTGACGTTCCATTTTTTTTATTAGTCTTTGTGTTTCTTTTGTTAATCGACTGCAAAATATAGAAGGAGGCTCTCAATTCGAACCAATATTTTTTTGAAACATCAATTTAGTTATTTTCCTAAATATGTAAGGGGGAAGGAGGAGGAGAAATATGTAGGACTAATCAGTAGGTATTAATCTCCCCTATATTGTAACCGCGTTCTACAACAAAAAAAGGCTTAAAATGAAGCTACTCACGGCACCCGCGAGCTAAACTGGAACGTGTGAAGCACGCGATTTTACAAAGCCGTTGAACGTTAAGTTTCTAGCTTTCCTCGACAAATGAACAGTGTAGCAAGCGGCTGAGGCAGCGGGACGTGTTCAATTCATCACTGCGCAACTCGAGTCAGCAATACTTCCCGCTCGCAATTTTTCCGATGACGAACACTTTCGCACATCACGCAAAGTCGCTGACTCAGGCGGGTTATTATGTGTCGTCAACCTCTATTAAGCGTCAGTAAAAAGAGACCGAGAACATCGGAGCGTCTGTATTATTACATAAAAGCATTAGGATCTTGCACGGTCGTATCGAATACGGGGATGCGCAAAAATCCCTGGTAAGTATCAGTACTTGTTTAAGATACCTAAAACTTTTAGTAAAAGTTTAACATACAATACAATACAATACAATACATCGTATAATAAGGCGTAGGGATCTGTCTCAAATTTATTCAGGCTTTTCCAAAGCTGAAAAGTTAGGGTTGTGAATACATCTTTAATCAAATAGTCCAAAAAATGTAGATATTCATTGACTACGTTAATACCTGAATAAGGGTCAGTTCACACCGAGACGCGACGCGACGCGACGCTGCGTGCACACTTTAAAAGAGCGACTCAAAATATAACTTTATTTTCTACACGAAAAGATACACATTTCATTGTAAGAATTTAGAATACGTCACACCACGCAGCACTACGTCGCGATGCGTCGTTCTACGACGCGCTGCGCCGCGCGGCGCCGCGAGACGCATCGCGACGCAGCGGTGAATCGCCGGTACGCGCGCACAGAATGACGTGCAAGAGCGGCGACGTTGCGATGCGTCTCGCGGCGGCGAGCGGCGCAGCGCGGCGCAGCGCGAAGTCACTGGCCTCTTCAAGTATCTTCACGTTGCGTCGCGTCGCGTCGCGTCTCGGTGTGAACTGACCCTAACTATTATCACGTATGTCGATATGGGAGAATTGTTTACTACCTGTACCTGTTAAATGGCTAACTGCATTTCATTGTCAATCTTCACCATGGTTCAGTTCTTGCATGTGCTATCAATTTTCTACATTGTTCGGTTGAATAGGCGATTTCAGATACTTCATTGAACAGCTTGAATCCATTTCCAATAATTAGGATTAACAGTGTCATAGGATAATCTACTGTAATATACTCCTATTCAAAGGGAACCGGACACGCTATTCCATTATACCCAGTATCTACTATTGTTCGGATTACGTCATAAACTCATTAACCTGTTTAGCACACCCTCCTAAAGCTTTTCGTGAAAAACTGTCATTAAAAGTTGTTGCAATGTAAACATAGAGTCATAAAGTGAAGCTTATGTTATGGAAATATAATTCAGGTTCCTGAATTTCGGATTTCCATTTATTTTCTGACAATGATAAACTCTATACCTACACATCTTAATATAACACGAAACTTTCAGACAGTGGTGTACGGCGTTCGCTTATGAATTCAAACTATTATGAAACTTCATACATATTACATTAAATACTCACTTATGTATCTAAAGTTATGTTGTAAATATCTCTTAGAAGTATAACTTTGTACTTAGGTACTTTGTGTATATTGCAAACATTTCGAGTAAGAAATAATAATGAAGAATAGAAAAACATTTCTAAATATAGTTAATAAATACACACACAATTTTCTGATTTTTCCGACTAAATAAAGTAAACATGGGTCCATATCTGATATAATAATGTCGAGTATTAGTAGGTACCTCATGTATTAATAAATATAAGTATTAGGTTACTACACGATATTACGCATCAATATCCTAAGTTAATAAAGACAAATACAATCTCTCTACATCGCCAAAAGGGTAAACCCGAAACCAAAAGAAGATCAGATGCTACGCAAAACCTTATCTGGAACTTATTTCCCGCTAAGAAGTTAGTAAGTGAGGTGCAACTAACAAGCTATAGGTATTTTTCCGATACATTTTGTCTGATAGATATTGTTTTCTATCAAATAAAATTCGTGGGCGATTGTTCCCCCAAAAAGTTTTAACTTGTTTTCGGTTTTTTTCTTGGAGTCATTGGCGATAATAGAAATAATTTCGTTGGGGAAGGTAAACACAATGTTTATAAATAGCTTAAAGGACAAAGAATATCGACGAATCGCTTTATTTTCCACATCACATGTACTAGGTCTATACCTAATACGTACAACGTACAATGTAGGTATAGACATTGTATGAATGTAGGATACTTTCAAATAAGTCTCGCGTAAACATTTCAGTCGAAGAATAATTAAAAGTTAAGAATGTTTTTTTTATTAACCTTTGGCTGAACATGTAGAAATAAACTAGTATCTCCTGAATACTCAGCAGTATCACCTATGAACAAGTAATTATAATAAAAGCGAAATAAGACAGTAATGTCTTTTGGTAATACGAACCAGTAGAAATTAGCTAAGCAGTTCACAGGGGGTTCCTCTACTAAACCAGATGAAATCAACTAATTATATTATGTATTTGATAAAACATTAAATCAGAGGTGTTCAGCTAAAGAATGAAGTCAAAGACGCAACAATTTAAAATAGATAGCATTAATAGCTTAAAATTATAAATTGAATCTAACTCAATATTTGCTACACCTCCATTACGGACCTCTATAATTGGGAACACAGTTGGAAACCTAATATTCCTGTTTAATTAGAGTTCAATGTGACTATTAATTTCATGGGACGATTAAATTGTCCTTTATTTAGTGTTACTCTGACTATGAGTTCGAGCAGTTAGGCTAAAATACACAAAATTAATAGATGATAATTGGATACCAAGGAGACAACTGTTGAGAGTGTTAAAGACGGAACGTTGTTTACTTTGCTCCTCAAATTTTAAATGTAAAAAGTGGTAAAAAGTGAATATAGTGGCCATATGATGCTATTGACTCAAAGCCAGTGATGTGACCTACTGAACGGTGTATTTTTTATAGTAATTGGCATATGCAATCTAAAGTTATAACAAAAATAAACCCGTGGAAAAAAACTCAAAATTCAAAAATTGTGATAACGAACTATAACCGTGACCTACGACAACCCGCAGCGCGCTCGATACCTCCCGCGCTAACCGCTACCGTCCCCGTCGTCGCCTGCGCAATACTCTTAACCCAGCACATAGCGATCAAATATTTCGACTCCACTGGTAAAGTCTCGTTGGCGGAGCGGTGTATATAGCTGCCGCACTGCACGCGCAGTTACGGGTTCGCATCCTAACGGAAATGACTTATGCGGATTTCTCTTTATGATTTTACTTTTTGCATTTTTTTAAGCATATATTTTTATATATTTGGCAAATACTACACAAAAATATAATGGATTTCAATAATATATCAATAATGGACTCAACACCTAATAATACAAGCAAGAATATAACAATGCGACCTAAGCGATTACATAGAGCGAAATCAATAGAATCTCTATGTTCATCATCACTCAACTCATCAGCAACGGAACCACACACACGAAGCTTAGATTTATCTACGGGTCAGGACTTAGATTTACTAGAAAAAATGAAGGCCGAAAATCAATTATTATCAGAGCAGTTACAGGTGGCTAATAATGAAATCGAAAACCTTCACTTAGAATTGAATCAATTAAAAAACCTTGTTAGTCAGCAAACTCGACAAATAAACTCCCTAAAAAACATATGTACTACACCCCCGACCCAAAATATTAAGAATCAGATACAGTCTAAAAGGCGAAAATCAAGACGAATGCTAATTGACAATTCTAGATTCATGGAAATTAAAAACGTCGAAACTCAAGATATGAACCAAGAGATGCACGATCCTGTACTGGATATTACTGAGATTTCAGCTGACCAAACATACACTCCAGAGGTATGTGATTATAATAATGACAGGAAGGGTACGGACAACTTAAATAAAATTCACATATTTGGAGGTGAACAATGCCGAGGACTATCTAGTCAGCTTATAAATTCACGACTAGGAAAAAAACACCGAAAATATTCTATTATTGGATTAATAAAACCTGGGGCTAGAGCCAAAGACATATTAAAACCAATTCAAGAACATCATTCTCAAATTCAAGAAGATGACCGAGTTATATTATCTATAGGAGAACACGATGTAAATCCCACACACGTGATGGCAGAAATCTCAGCTGCTTTAAAACTCCTTGAAGATCGACAGGTTTTTGTAACAAGTATTATAAGCAGTAAATATTTAAATGAAAAAATATTGAATAATATGCTAAAATTAGTTTGTAAAGAATTCAAAAACTGTCAATTTATAGACTTGAGTATAGGAAATGGGTACGATAGGGACAATATTATCACATACTTTGATTATTATGACAAGGATGAGCATAATGAACTTTGTAAACAAATAAATTTGGGAATTGACTTTATTGACTACAAGCAAAAATATTTGACATATAATAATAGAACTCCCAAAGATGTACATACTACGTGGCCAGTAACTATCCCCACCGAGAAAATCAAAAACAAAATAAGTTTTCCAAAGAAAGGTACCATACCCTATTATTTTCAATTGCAAACTCAACATGATAAACACACCAGTACTGAAGTAAATTCGAGAATATCATCGGAAAACAAACCAAAAATTGGTACAATACCGTATTATTTTGTAAAAAGTACTAAAACCGTGCCAGTAGAAAAATGCGAGTCAAATATTGATGACTTTTTTCGTTCACAAAAAAAATAATACATCATTTTTTCATATTTTGCATCAGAATATAGCGGGATTAATATGCAAAAAAGATATTCTTGAATTGACTCTCACAAATTTACAGGTAACAAAAATCATCCCACATGTACTATGTTTCAGTGAAACATTTTTAGGAAAAAATGATATAAAAAATGCCAAAATAACTGGATACAACTTAGCATCAACATACTGTAGGGAAAAAAGGCGAGGCGGTACTTGCGTATACATTCAGAAAGGTATATTGTACAAAGAAATAAATATTTTACAAAACTTTGCTCGTGAAACGATCTTCGAATGCTGTGGAATAGAGGTGCCAAGTTTAAAAATTGTGATAATATGTATTTATCGTACACCTCAATCAAATGTTGAGTTATTTTTAAAGCATTTTGATACGCTGTTATATAAATTATTATTTAACAGCAAATACAACCAACATAAAATTGTTCTTGCAGGTGATATTAATATTAACACGCTCAAAGTATGTAAAGCTGTCAAAAATTTAAAGGACATCATACATAACTATAATCTGACAATGCATATTAATGAGCCAACAAGACTAAATACCTGCATAGATCATATAATTAGTAACGTTAAAAAAGCGTCTAGTAAAATATTGAAACTAGGACTTTCCGACCACAACACAGCACAGATGTTAGACGTGACAATAAAAACCAAAATCTTTCAGTCTTCGAAATATTATATAACAAAGAGAGACTTCTGTCAGGATAATATTCGAAAATTTCGGGAAATTCTAGACAAGTTAACTTTTGACAGTGTTTACAAACAGCCTAACCTGAACTCAGCCTTTAATATCTTTCATGACGATTTGTGCTTATTTTTTGAATTATGTTTCCCAAGAATTAGGAAAATGATTACCACAAAGTATAGGGATATAAAATGGATTACTAAGGGGCTACGACTCAGCTGTAAAACCAAGCGACATTTAAGATTTAAATTTTACGCTAAGCGAACAAAAGAAAATAAAGCTAAGTACCACAACTATTCAAACTTATTGCGTCGCTGTATATCAAAGTCGCAAAAAATCACTAATGACAATTTTATTGAAAAATCTAAAAATGTATGTAAAGCTGCGTGGAAAGTCATTAATGATGATATGGGATATAATGCTACTCAAGAGTTCATAAATGAAATAAAAACTGACAATGGTATGGTAACCAATCCTTATGACATAGCAAACCATTTCAATAATTACCTAATACAACTATCGAACAGTAATAATGATAACATACAAAATACAAATAAAAACCGTACAAACAATACCATATTTCTTACACCGATAGAAGACATTGAAATTGTAAATATGATTATGTCCTTAAACAATACAAGTTCTGTCGGTTATGATGGTATTACAACCGATATTTTAAAAAAATGTGTCGTCAGTATTGTCCCCGTGCTCGGATACCTGATAAATTTATCCTTCCAGGAAGGAAATTTCCCTAGCCGGTTAAAGAAGTCAGTAGTCAAGCCATTGCATAAAAAAGGAGAGAAAACAGAAATGGGTAACTACAGACCCATAACTTTAATCCCTATCATGTCTAAAATATTTGAAAAGGCTATGCATAAAAGATTATCTTCGTATTTGAATAAGTACAAATTAATTAAGAATGATCAGTATGGCTTCCAAAAGGGAAAATCAACTACACTTGCTACATTCGATTTAGTACACAATATCCTAGTAAACATTGACAAGAAAAAGCAGACAATAGTAATATTTTTTGACATGTCAAAAGCATTTGACTTCGTTTCTCATGATCTGCTTCTACAAAAGCTGGAGAACTATGGTATCAGAGGCCCAGCGTTACAATGGTTAGAACAATACTTGAGTAATCGCGAACAATGTGTAGAAATACCTTGTGAACATAATACAGCGGTAAAACAAGAGAGGTCTGAGTATCTTGTTAACAGTTACGGCGTTCCGCAGGGAAGTATCCTCGGACCCCTCCTTTTTCTTATATATATTAATGATTTACCTGACATTCTTACTAAAAAATGTATATTATTTGCAGATGACATCTCTATAATATTAGCATATGACAATATAATTAATAATAACTTTGACATTGATATAAACAATACAATTGATTTAGTTATAGAGTGGTTAGTAAGGAACAATTTACAAGTAAATATCAATAAGACGACTTTTGTACAATTCCAAACCCGTGGATCAAAAATTGTTCCAAGGCATATTTCATATGACGGTATAAAAATAAATGAATCTACCAGTGTAAGATTTCTAGGGTTCACCATGGACAAATACCTAGACTGGAAAGGACACGTTGACGGAGTCTGCAAGAGAGTTAACACTTTCGTATATGTTCTAAACAGACTAAGAACTACGTCTAACCAAAGTACGGTATTGTTGGCATACCATGGCCATGTAGCTTCCGTGCTACGATACGGGTTAATACTATGGGGAAACTCAACAGACTCCCAGCGGGCGTTTCTCTCCCAAAAACGGTGCATAAGAGCAATTGTTGGTATTCCTCCCTATGAGTCATGTAAACCTCACTTTAGTAAACTCAAGATATTACCCCTGCCGAGTATGTACATTTTTGAAGTTTGTGTGTTCGTAAGGTCCAATCCTAATCTATTTGTTAGAGCTCGTGATATTTATACACGGGATAATGTCTACCCTCGTAACTCCAGACATGGTCAGCGACTAGTGTTAGATTTTGCACCAAAGACTGCGGTGTTCAAAAAAAATTGCTCAGCTATGTGCGTTAAAATTTATAATAGGTTACAAACAGACATTCAAAATCTCCCCCTACCAAAATTTAAGAAAAAGCTTAAAGAGCTACTGCTTAAAAAAATGATTTACTCGGTAAATGAATGGCTACAGGAATAAGGAAAATATTCTATTTTTTTTTTTTTTTTTAAATAATGTGTGTTGTGTATTATTAATTCAACGTAGAAATGACTGAGTTTTATTGGCATTTGACAATGTATTTTACCAGGCACATAATTATTTTATTGACATTATATAAGACTATGAATTTCGGAGACACGTATTGGCTAAGACCACGGGCTAAGACTAACCATTATTTATATTTCTTTATTCCTTTTTTACTTCTAAGAAAACGATTCACATGCCATACCACAGGCTAAATAGAATTATAAGACCAAATAATGTAACATGGAAACCACCGATTGTATTTACTCTATTTATACGTGAATAAATGAATTTGAATTTGAATTTGAATTTGAAGTGCTGCTACCACCTAAATGTTATGCTTTGGTTATTTACCAATAGTTAGCACATGAAACGAATAACATACACGCATATGCGTTTTTACATAGATACAGGCAATAGACTAAGACCTTTTTCCAGAAGTGGGACTAAAATTTTGCAAACAAGTAATGTGCCCCTCAAAACTTGATTCCTTAAAAAAGGCCCAACATTGAAGCTAGTATTAAGTACGCTACCTTCTAAACAACATATTCTTCTACCTATCCTGTGTAAATTTTAGCCATGCTAAATTAATGTATCTAAGAAGTCTGGCAACTCTAAAATCTTGGGCACCACACAGTGGCACCCTTTCAAACTGCGTCTTTAAAATAACTTTAAACGGAGCTTAGAAAATTTTGGTTACTAGTTCCATGAAGTACAACAGTAAGCACCTATGGCTCGGGTTTTTACTGTAGAAAACTATGTATACCTACATTACCCGTCATCCCCTAAATAGTAAAATAAAAGAGCACGTATGTAGATTTCAAGTGTGGAAGAAGAACTGTATAAGCAATTCCAATTATTTGTGAAGTAGCTTTATCAACTGTACAATTGAATGCGGAGGTAATCATTTGCTAAGTTCGGCAGTAATGCCTGCTATGTCTGTATTACACAGAGTATTCAAGCATCCAATAAAACAACAAAACTAATGAAGATTAGAGTTATCGTTACCTCTTGAACTGAAGTTTACAATTGCAAATGTTGATAGGTACCTATTACAGAAGTTTTAACGACCCTTTGAATTCAGAGTTCTAACTAACTATAACTTCTCCAAGACGTCTCCTACAATTGGACAAAGACAACAAACGAAATAAACTCTCTTTTATCAGAAACAAAGAGTGTTTAATTTTCTGTATTAGGTACTTAAGTACCTCGAATCATTTTAAATCAGATTTAGGAGTGCTATTCTGATGCTTATCGTTATACTCACAACGTGCTAACGATTTGTTTCTCACGCCTCATTTACCCATAAACGATTGTTGTTCTTACATTTAATGGAATTTTCAAAGTTTCCTTCTCACAATGTATCTCTTCTGGCTTTTACGTACCCTACTTCCTCTCGAATTGTTTTAGTTTTGTTTATGTATAGGCGGTACCTCCGTAAGTTTCTTAGAAATTGGTTTGCACTTAATTGTACGCATGAAAACCAAACAACTACCAATTTTTTAATAAATAGGTACCTACTAGACTTTCACAAAAAGGTCGCTTTCCATTGATATTGTTAACCTATTCAATTTACCGTTATTGAGCGCGTTATTAAACATGAACGTTAGCATCAATGAATATTTTTATTCTAATTCCAGAATAACACAATACGGTATACGAAGCTCGACTCCAAACAGTTTACCATTATTATACTGAACACGTTCTACGCCCACGTAGCTTGAAAAAAGTGTAAGTGTATCCTAAACCAACAGTAAAAAAGGTTCTATTATTTCAATCAGATGAATTTTTGCTATAATTGTGCCCGTTATAAAACCAAGCAATAATAACTTAAAAAGCGGAATAAATGAAACTCGATCGTGGTGCGATCCACATCAAACGGATTAAAAGGATCCACACACGGACAGTTTTACGGTTATTTAAACAGGATTTATTTGAGTAGGAGCGGAATTTAAACAGATTAGCGTTGAACCCACGACCCACGCTGTTTTACGTATCTAACTATCCTTGCTGTTTTTCAGTGAGGATTAACTAGTGTTGAAAGCTCGTTAATTTTCTTGTAAAAATTAGGGCTGCGACACTATTCCAGCGCTGTGTGCATTTCACAATAAAAAGAAAATTAACTCATTAACCTACATTCTGCAGCTTTAGTTCTAGGAATTTGCTCTAGCATTTTCTACTCAAGATTGCTATTTGGAGTGTAATGTCACGATATAGTGTTCCGTTTCGTTTCGTTTCGTATAGTGTTCCGTTTCGTTAACCGTCTTGTCACGGGTGTCACAATGATCCAGATGGTTAGCATAATACGTGTAACAATAAGCAAAGCAACACGCGATGCCGTGTTACTGACGTCTCGTGACGCGAAGCGCCGCACTGGGACTCGAGACATGCATTTTATATGAATGTGTTTTGGGCGCATTCGAGCGATTTGAGCTTTCGTAACAACAGTTATTTCGGAGTGCGTGCGTGCGTACAAAGGTTACACACATGGATGACAATTGTATTTGATGCCCTGTGAACATTTGTAGAATCCTTTCAGTGTTAAACACAAAATAAGGATCCGATGTGGATTAAATTAACCTAAGTTACACACACACCCGTGTTGCTTGATACACAACATCCAAATTCAGTAGTGCCCATAGCGGCAGTACCAGACACAGATTACGCAGTAACGGTACGTTTGCTAGGCCGCTACGACTATTTTATTGGACGGGCAGGCCACCTAGGTCCATGAAAACGTATGGATACGATACCTACATTTATCCGTTACAAGTGTACGCCAGGCATGAAAACTATCGGAGCGTGTGAACGAGTGCCGGTTCATTGGCGCTCGTCAGCAAACCGAACGGGAATGATTACTGGAGAGTTGAGCCGTTGAGCGTCCATTATCTACGTCACCAGCCCTTCGGAAACAACATGACTTTAGTCTGGAAATAATTTTACTTCATTGTCACATATTTTTTTATGTAAGTATCTACTGTTTTCCGCTGAAAACAAAAACGTGATGAATTATTTTGAGTATTTTGATTAGGTTAAAAATATTTTTCAGACCTAAAGTAAATATATTTCTCAGCTGTCGAAAAAAAAAACGATGGATATAATCAAAGTAGCGGCAAAATATTGATAAAAACTAGGTATCTAGCTTCAATAAATTAAGCATCATAATATTGCATTAATTTTTCCACGAAATAACTCGACACACTGCCAATGATTAATTCTCCTAAATTCACATTACCTTGATAGTGCAGCTACACCTAGTTTTATTACGGCATAATATCCGTGCGACTCGCCCCTCATGGATGTCCATATTAATTAATCAGCACGGTAAAACCGATACATATCGCACAGACCAACAAAATACACCTAATGGGATTACCTACTGCTGATGTACTCACGCGTGCCTAATAACGTGTAATTCGGGGGAAAACGATATTGAATTGATATTAGGATTAGTATGAGCTAGTATTGTGATTAACTTTTATGCTTTGATTAGATGGGTAAGGCTTAATAATTACTTGGTGTTTTTTTTCTAGGCTGTGGTCGCAAACTTGTAGTGCGTTAACTTTTTCGACATGTATGTACTTATACAGCCAGGACATTGCTATAACTCGTCTATACCTGTATCAATCCTGGTAATTATGTAAAATATCGTGAATTAAATCATTTATTGGTTACACGTAAATATCATAGTTAGGCTGGTTCATAATAAGTAAGTAGTACAGTTAAGTAGGTAACTGTAACTAAGCAAATCGTAATAAAATATACCACTAAAAAGCAATTCATAAAATACTCATTCAAAGAAGAACAACAGCATAAGTTTAAACTAAATGAGCGCCGCAAAATCGTTAGAGGTTCCCAGTAGTCTGTTACAATAATTGCGAAATGCAGCAGAACAATAATGTTCCTAATCACACTAAGTTCGCTCATTACCCTGTCTCCGCCTCAGTTCTCTGCCACTTGATATATAGCTCCGACTATTGTTCCTTATTAGGGCTACGTCGGTTTCGTATAAGCCATAATCATTTATCTTACATTCTAGTAATAGGTTCACCTTTGTCAATAAGACTATTGATCCCGAAAGAATGTCTCTATAAAAAATCACTTGAGTAAAAACAAAATTGCCTACTTGTTATAAAACCTATATGATGTAAAAAAATAAAATCATTTAACGTTAAATTTTCGTTTAAAGTTATGTTTATCCTGCTTGTTTACTGTGTAAATTACTAGAGCAGAGTTTTAAATTAAAATTTTCTTCCGTGAATGGTAAAACTGGAGTGCTGCAGTTTTCTGTAATCATTCCGTGAAGTCCAACAAGCCGCACGCTATTAAAAAGGCCAGTGTTTTATTTGAGAATTCAGTATTTTCTCACTGAATAATTTATGAAAAACACGTTATCATAATACACCTTTTTCAAGTAAGAAGTGAATATACACGAATAAGCACGAAAGGTTATTTAAAATAGCCATAAGATAAAGTCTTTGCAATACTTATTTTTTGAGTTCTAAGCATTAACCTACCAACTCATAATGGTTAAGGGGTAGGTACGATTGGTAGGTCCTTATTTTTGATTAAAAAAACTAAGTAGGTACTTACACACATTATATGTGAACATAGCAAGGCATAGATACAATTATATTTTAAATACATACCTATCTATATTATTGTCATTATTCAAATACCTAGTAACGTACCCCTAAAACAACAGATTATTATTTTATTTTATTATTTGAAATACGAGTATAACGGAAGAATCTGACTATAAATCATTTAAGTACTCCTATGTATGTAAAAATAACTTTTCCTTTACAGTTTTTCACAGATTATTCAAACTGAACAGAGCATACAGCTACTACCCGACACACTTTGCTATCGACATTTTCTGTAGGTAATAATTCCTTGTTGTTTGTTCTGACAAACGATGTAGTAACATTCTTTCCTAATCTGGAAATGAAAGACAAACTTCAAGTGGCTCGACTCTTTACAATCTTGGACAACTATAAAGTTACCAGAACTTCTTTTAAGAAAGTAAAAAAAGGGTAAAAATGTTAAGTATACCATGTTTTTCACAAGCGCAGAGCCATGGCGCTGTCAAAACTCAACTCAGTGAAACATTTAAGTTTCGTCTACTTTGTTTCAGACTCAAACAGCATGTAAAAGGAATCTATTTCGATAATTTTCTGTTTGAACCATCGCTAGGCCTGATTTTCAGCTTTATATGTTTATCATTACAATCTTGCCTTTATTGAGTCTTTTTAAATATAGCTTTTGCTATATCCACTTCATTAACACGCTGGAACGATGGCTCAAATTATTCGAACGGCGAAATAAGTTTGAGCTAATAAAACTTGTGATCGGTCCAACGGACAGAGCTATTTCCATATTAATTGCCCCATAATATGCAAACTTTCTACCTAAAGACGTTATCGGGAACTGCGCAATAAATGGCGCATGGTGATCAGTACCTAAGTGCTTTTAAATTACGTCACTGTATACGTTAGTCTCGACTGTTACGTCTTTTTTCATTGGTTATGTTATGAAATCGTTATCAACTCTACGTCTGAAACCAGTGCTTTATACACGAAGCTACCACAGCAAACAGTAGATATTATAATAATATTATGTACGCAGCCTAATATCCAGTTACGGTAATACCACAAAGTCCAGTATTCAGTTTTATAGTAGGTAGGTTTCGATTCACTATTCACTACAGCTGACCGCAACAAGAGCAGATTATCCTCCTGGAACCAAAAATATCGTTCATCTTCATGGTTATTTTGCACCTATATTTTATTTTATAAAATAATAAAACTATAAACAAATATAGCTATAAAGCTTTAAGAATAAATAATCAACACATATAGTTATTTGGATGTAAAAGCTTTTCTTTTCAGCTTTTATTTTACATTCAATATTTACATATTGTTTTTATGATTCGTTTGCAGACCATTTTCTGGTATTTTCACCGTTTCCTATTAAATAAATTGTAACATACAGAGGTTTCAAATGGAACCAATCCATTTCGATGTTGGCTTGTCAAATATTAAAACGAATTTTAATACGAAAACATGCCTACAGCTACATACAACAAAAAACTTTCAACTTATGAAAATGAAAACTCGAATTCTGTTCGTACGTTATTCATTCATTGGAAGGCAATTATTTTAATACGATCGTTTATGGAGTTGAAATTATATAATTATGAGTAAACATTAAATTGAATTTCACTAGATTAAAATAATGGAGAAATCATTAAAACAAACATAGGTAATTATTAATGTTCGCGTGTTATTATCGCAATATTAAATTGAAAAATAAGTCATGCCCAACTTATACAAATATCTGAAATTCAATTTTGTTACTCTTTAAATATTTAATTAACGGTGTTTCTCATGTTTATAATTAATAAAAATTTATTCAGATCCAAAGAAAATATATTACCAAATTTTCATTGCCCGAGATTTTTATTCTTTACTAGATTTTGACCGCGACTTCGTCCGCGTAAATGTTGGTTATCGCGGACGCAGACGAAGTCGCAGAATAAAAAGTAGCCTATTTATTAAAAATTAACTACATATTTACTCGCATTTAGCTGAAATTAGGCTTAGACACATATTATTGAAAGGACTGCTCGTTTGTTATATTAACACCAAATGGAATAAAAAAAAAACTGTGGATCATTCTAAAGTTTAGAATTATCCACAGTTTTATATTTTTTTTAATTCGTGTTTAGAATTTGTTTAGAATCTAAACGAATTTAAATACATTACATGCAAACCAGGCATTATAAACATAAACAAGAACAAAAGACATCCGTCAATTCGAAAAACGCCGGTCTTGTAGACTTTGTCCTCTAGCACAGTCTACATTAATGGGCAGACGTGTGGCAGATAGTTTCCTAACAATGACAAATAGCGGATACTTTTAGTTTTTCTTCCATTACTACATCAACAAGGAAACGGCCTTATACCAATGATATATGGACTACATGTACGAAACTATTGGCGCGTAAAAATACTGTGCAAAGTTTATTTTGCTCCCAATATCCGGGTTCCATCAGTGTCGGCTGATTCGATGAAAGTTTATGGTCATATATGTACACTGGAAATTTTCCTTATTATTTTCATACGAAATTCTGTGACATGTTTTTCAGAACCTTTTTTATACGGAAATACTAGCAAAACATTTACTTTTATTATGATAAAAACCTTGACCTGTCATTATATCGAACGATCTTTCAGCCTGAAAAATAAGGTAAATTACACACTTATAACATGTAATTAATATTTAAATACACTAGGTTGGTTTAGTATTCTACTATAACCTTCAATAAATTGTCGATACTACGCCACTCATGCGTTCATTATTCAGTTGGGCATTCTCCTTTGAAATTTTACTGAATTCCAAAAGCGAATTTTTAATTTACATCCTCACAAAAAGGGGTAGGTAACGTAAAAGAAAAAGGCTATTCATTAGTGTGAAAACATTGGTAGCGTGTTTTTACTCGGAAAAGTTGGTTGAATTTTTTACGTAAGCCTAATAAAATTACTACCTAAAAGACTTGTATCCCGTCCTGGGGCAACGGGAAAAAAGAAAAAGGTGCCCTATGTTTGCTGCTAATTAATAAAAACATTTTCTACTACCCCAGATAAAATTTTAAAATAACTGGTTTAAAATGGATCTTTTATGTAAAAGATTATCTACCTAATTTTGTGGTTTAAAATAGATTCTGATGCTAAAACTGAAGATACAAAGAATTTTTTTTTAACTCTATGATAATCCCTTGTTTTTCTTGAGTCACCCGGCAACATTCACTGATAGCAATAATAAAGTTAGCCTATTATTGACCCACTGCAGGAAAATACGTCTTCTCGTGCTGATTTGTGATTTCAAACTTATTATTATATTATTTATAAGTACAGGGTGTTTTGTTGTAATAGGTACACGATGTTTTCCTTTACCAATGTATGAGATGGCCAATATAAACTTAGAAAGTACATTTGAATCGAAAACTTTATATTGGTACTTGCTCGGTATTGAACCCACAACCTCAATCATCAGATGTTCATGAGATATTCACCCACCTCTCATGAACTATGTTCTGGTAAGATAGTAATACCTTTTATGTAGTTCTAACGCTGAAAAAAGTCAGTTTAATTAGTATTACATTCAACCATATATCCCATTCTGAGTTCCTGCAGTAATTAATCAAAGAGATATAATGTTCAGTTTTGTGTATTTAGTTATTTACAGCCAGACACGGTGGAAGCGGATGGAGCCGCCCATTGTTCGAGACATGCGAGTTATAAACGCGAATTTATTTACAGCTTGGCGCGAGTGTAGATTGACGTTGTTTTATTTAGGGTCTATCCGTTTTTCGGCTTGAATGTTTAGTTTTAATATCGTTTTGGATATTACAATGAGGCTATCTACATTATTTAGATTTTTACGTTAATGAATTTTTAATTATGCTTCTTAATAAGGGTGCTCGATGCTCGTTTGACTCACCGTTTACCGACGACTCAACCACCTTTGAATTTGTATATTAATGTAACTTTATGGCTGAAATCTGCTTCTTTCATATCTTAAAAACACATAAGTATTTATCTATACTAAATTAAGTAAAATTGTTTGTTTGTAAAAACTAATATCTTGAAGTTATAAAAATTACAAAAATCACATGTGACTTTCACGAGAACGAAGTCGAAGCTATAAATTTTTTTTTTCGCTTATTAAAAGCTGAATTAAGGATATATATACGTATACATATATACGTATACTCTTATTAACCAATCATAAACGGAGTAATTGAAGTACGTTTAACTCTTGTAGTTTCTAAGTTTTAATTAAGTTGGAGAGTCGGCAGTACACAAAAGAGACGTGATTTCTTTACGTAGCGCTGCTGTTATTGCAGCCATTTGCAAGTCTTTATTATTCCTTGCACTTGCACGGAATACTTCAGTTTCTCTTCACAACATAACAATTTTCTCGTAAACTTTATAACTCTGTGAAATAAAAGTTGCCGAAAGTGGTTGTTTGTTCAGCAATCAAACACAACGTAAACCACGCTAATATTTCATATTTTCGCAGGTTTCAATATACTTCTGGCAAATAATCAAGGAAGTTAATCAAGGATTTCTAAATATTATTTCAAAGTGTAGAAACTTTTCTCGTTGTCCCACATTCTGCTCATGAATATTCGCAAGCTATACACGCTCCCGTGCTCGTCTTGTTTGCTCATTTTAATATTCTTAGTATGGAGAAAGGAAGAAAAGTATATATTTTCGTAACGAGGGTCGTGTAGGATGATGTAGACTATCATATTTTTCATGGAACCCGTTCCGTACATTCGTGCTGGCCCAATTTTTTTTGTTCCGCCTGTGTGGGCAATTACAAAATTCCGGATGAAGCCGACTCGGCCGGGCTTGTTCAAACTCACGTTGTTCGAATACATGCCATTTTAGCTTTACAGTATTTTACCCGACTGCGGCAAAGTGAGGCTAATGTTTTAGGGTGATATTTTTATTTTGAAGAGCGAGTTGCTACAATAAGAGGAAGTGGCATAGTTAGATTGGAACAAGAGATTTATAATAGCATGTTATAGTTTCGCCTACAGCCCTCATTTTACAAAATTTTGTTTATCTCTATTTAATTTACATGTAGTAATCAAAAATCTCCTCTCGTCCACAGTTAAATTGTAATTTGTGTATATATTCTATAGTAGGTAAGTACCTACACCAACTATTTTCCACAAAAAGTTCTTATCTGTAATTTGACTATGGTGTACAACATCAGTCTATTTCCTGCCTCGAAGAGCTACGATGTGGCTGCACTGAGAATAAATAACGGCATACACGAATTTAATTCTATTTTCAAAGTTGTACAGAGAACTTAGCGTTTCCGCATTTATTATGCAGTGTCAACACACATACGTACCGTTAGTACAAAAACTAGAACAACGCGCTACCAACACGAAGTTTCCATATAAAGTTACCTGTTACTTGTGTAGATGCTGGCCGAGTTTGACTGGCTGACTCTACTGCTCGCGTGTTTACCCCTGTGGTGCTTGATGAGTTAAATTTTACCTGCAATTTCATATAACATGGTTACTGTTAGAGTGGACATTTTAGCATTTTTTTTCAAATATAGTAAATTTTGGTTTTTCGGGAATCTAGGAGTATAATTATATTAATATTTGAAGATAAAACCATATTGCGAGTACCGAGGAGTATGAGATTGGAAATAGGTAAAGTTAATATCGTGAAAAAGTGCATAAAGCTTAGATTTAATCATGAATAACAATAAATTGAATTTCGAATACTAACTGTTATTAAAACCCGTTGAACCCCGTCTACCCACTTTCATTATGCCGTCCCAGGTGGCGCGCAGGTGACACACTGTATGTTTATCTTCCTCTCTCATACTGATTTGCGGTCACAGAAGGGTCTGGAGCATAAATTATTACCTAACCAACCCATAAAATCGTAGTAAAAGAATTATTACGGACACCAAGTATCTTCGATTTTATATCAAGGGGCGACTATATATTCTCACGTAAACGATCTCGACTAAAGTATACATAGGTACTTTAATGTGGACATATTAACTTCTGTGGTAAACAGTTGAGTAATATTTGAATATACAATAGGTAAACTTCTCACTGGCCATACTACATTCATTGTTATATATAACAGTCCGTACAGCTCTCAGCGGAAACAAATCTATCGTAAAATGGATGTTTCTCCCTTGAAACAAGCGTTTTTGTTCGCGCATTTCCTCTTCAGAGCCCAGCACAATACACACAATAGTGAATACCCAGTAACGAGAGTGCGCTAATTACAATTTCAAAAGTTTCAACCAACAAACGTAGGTATTATAGTTCTCTCGGAATTATGAAGAAAAATGGCTGCTGCGTTAACTTTCCCCTCAAAAAATATAGCGGACTGAATGCGAAAAATTTGTTCAGAGTGGCCCGCTCTCCCCTTTATTCATCGTCAAACTTTTTGATAGGTTTATTTTTCATTCTGTTCCGGTTCGGACGGCGGGACGTAGCTCATCCAGTTTCTGGGAATGTTGAGTTCTGTAGTTCGGAAGCCGGATGCTGAGGGCAGGACCACTCCCCGAGGTGTCTCTACTCGTAAATCCTGGTTTGAATGTTTGTTTATGCATACTGCGGACCTCAGGGATTTATCGTATGCTATGGTTTGCAGACATATAAAATATGTGACCCTTAAGTGCCTGACCAGTGAGATGTCGATTTCCCATATTTTTTATTGGGTATCATCATGGTATGGTATAAGAAGCATATTTTGTGCGTATAAAACGTAGTTTCTCCAAGTAGTTAAGTCATATTTTGTTCAATCAGTAATTAAACTATATGAAATTTCGTAGAAAGAATATGGGTATTAATATCTAGGCTTGTCGTCGGTCTGTTTCCCGAAATAACTTAATTTTAAAATATTACGTTATTCTAAAGCTCGTACGACATTTCGATCAATTTTCAATCCTAGTGTCCTTTCCTATTCATATTTCATCGACTTACATAACATCACGCCTGTAATCCTCAAAGGGTTGGGCAGAGGTGTACCCATTAGTACTTACACGCACATCATCGAGTATAACTACTTATTGACCAAAATATGAATTTACTACTACTTTTGTTTGGAGCGCTCTGTCAGTATAGTCCCTCTTAACGTTATTTCCTAACATAAGTCCTTTTTAGGACAGGTATACAATTACCTGTAGGTAGATAACGTATTTATTTATTTCCCAAAAGTGCCAGAGATTAAAGAATGTCGTTCCATTTACAAATATTTACAACGCTTTTATCCTTAGATAACAGGTCGTTTGTCATAAAAATATACATTACGAAATGTTATTATATTTTTTCTTTTAATGTATTTTTTTATCCCAACACCGAAACGGATGAAATGTATATTCGTATTATTATTAAATTTGTTATCTGTAATTTATGTACTTTCTGTCGGTTTCCTACGTAATCTGAAATGTATTTATTTCATCGTACCTATTCAATTTATAACTCATCTTACAACAAAAAGAAGTTTTGAAGAAAATTTGAAATGAGAACTAATTTTATTGATACCGCGGGACGTCTTGAAGGTTGTTGCTCCAAGGATAGTAAATTATATTCACTATGCGTGAATACTGGTATCTATGACGCAATAAAAAGCGATGCGTGTGCGTGTGCGAATGTGGGGCCAAAGCGATAAATTGCGTCGCGCGCCCGTGATTTACGGGCGTGCCCAGGATGGCCCGGATTACATCCCCGCCCGTTTGTTGATTACCTCTGCTATCATTTTATTAAATACTGAATTAGCTATAGTCTCATTGCTGATAATTAGACCCTTGATGTTTTAAACAGCAAAGGGTTACCTATTTTCTTTTTTGTGTACCTATTGCAATAGTGCCTATAGACCACTTGTATTCGTGTGAATAGAAAGCGTAAATCCTATTTCTAAAGTTTGCATCTAATTAGGTACTTTATTATAGAATATAATTATTTTAAAACATAAGTATAAACGGTACCAAAATAGCCGCGAATTTCCCAATTAAATAAATTGAACTCATATCGATAAGATGTAACAATAACATCTATAGTACTTTTTCAATACTTACATAACTTTGCCTCAATTTGGTCCTGAGTTCTGACAGAACATAAGCTCGCCGCATTCGTGTAATAAAAGAAGAATAAAAGTGAAAATACTTCAAAAAGTTATCCCTACATCAACCCCCAGGCAGAGGCGGACGGAAAAAATCGAATGTCAAAATTTGATTGATGTCGCCTCGTCCCGCGTCCGTCCCTTGCCAAACTTTCTACCACGCCATCATGACCTGACAAAAGCCGCTGTGTCACCCACTGATGACATTGTTTTCGGACTCAGTAATTAAATGTTGACAAAAATCCCATATTCCTAAGCTAGGATGAGCTACGGATAAGTCGTCCATAATGTCATAATGTACGGTCCACGATAGTAAAACAAACTGCAATTGACAATCCATTTATCAATCAAAGTTTTATTCAATAGACGTTTACAGGCAGACATAGTGTGTCATTTTGATATGTAACTGTTAAGCTGCTTATTAATATGATACAATCAATATCCTAACAAACCACATTTAATATTAGCAGTTACTTACATGTGGAGTATTTAGTTAAGCAAAATTCTCCAAAATCAATGTAAGTAGGTAATTAGTGTTCTCACATCAAACGTCCTTTGATACAAAAGTTACCGATTGAACCATTGATTGAACCAATATTATCTACGACAGAATCGCTTCGGATCCGTGATTGGTAGGTATCCGAGAAGCGTCGATCAGGGCAATTCTACGTTCTTCGGACGGTTTCAAATGAAAGCCTTCGACCAAAGCCTAGCGCGTGTCCGTCAATCTCTTTGTGATCACGCTCTTTGATCTACGCCTATGTAGGTGCCGCTTATTCCAAATTCCTTTCCCCTTTGACCATTCTTTTTCTTTGTGACAAATGCTAAACTTAACGGGTGTATGTATTGGATACTTTATTGTATTCTCTTTAACAGTGTTACTTCAGATGGGCATTGTCAATGCACATTATGTTTAAAACGATAGAAACATCTTAATTTTTTTAACCAAGTGGGGTTTAATAGAAACCAAAACCGAATTAAGATGTCATATTCGTCTCGTTTGTGTTTTAAGTATTACCAATTTTCAGCATTTTATTCAAAACACTAAGATTTTTACCCCCTGCGATAATTTTAATCATGAACCGAAATAGAACTTCTGTAACTCTCAAAGCAACTCGTGGTTGAAAACTTCAGTCATAAATCTTGTATTAGGAACTATAAAGTTCATCTCATCTAGTTAACGACGGTATGGTGTCAATTCATGTAGCCACATCTTCACTACGTCAGCCAATGTTTGCGGTAAAGATCACAGCGCACAAGCTCACCGACTCAAACAACCGAAAATGTTAAGCGCTGTACACTGTGCGCTCACTGTGAAATATCTTATCAAATTAACAGATAGAACGTGCAGCCGGCTTCGAAGTGGAATAGTAATCAACTAGCGACGTAGACAGGGGTACAAGTCGGGCCGACACTAACTTCTCCAACGCTAAGGGGCTTGCGGTTGCTCGGCTGAGCTGACACTTTGATACCAATAGCGTTTAGCGAAGTCCTGAAGGAATTGTGAGAACAAGTTGTGGCTCGTTTTGAACATTTTGTGAGGTAACCTACGTCAGCGGCAGACATCACCTCAAGTGATTTACCACGAACGTAATGTAATCAGAAGGCAGTCGTGCGGAATATGAAATAAATGTAGAGAGCTTTTCGGAAATAATATCTTCTTAACGTTACCTTGCTCTAGGATTTCACCACCGCATTGCATGCACGAATACCCAGAACCGGGTCTGGGTATTCGTGGGTAACCAGAATCTCTGGGCCGCAGAAATATTTATTTCGTTCAAAGATTGAATCTTGCGAGGTGAACTGGATAACGTGGAAGTTCAAGTACTAAGTACTTAGGTACTCGGTCACTGCGCCAGTTGAGTTGAAAAAAATAAAGCATCAAATAATTAGACTAAAGGAATTATAAAACAGAAATTAAAAGCTTTTAAACAGGGTCATGATCCTTATTGAATTTATTTTTTATTTGACTGCCTATCACGTTTCAAGGGAAAAGTTTAAAAGAGAATTAAAGAAATGGGCCGTTTTAACTCTAGACACATTTAATATTAAAGGATGAGATGTAAAAGAGGCATAACTTAAAAAGTGCGGTCACGTCCCGCGCTCAGTCGTCCTTCGCGAACGCTCAACGGCTTTCGGACCCGAGACTCAACAAATATCCATTTTGCTCGGCGACTGACTCTTGTTCTCATAAGTTTCGTGCTTACTGTCTCTTAATGGGCGCTATTTGCTTGAATATTTTTATCTTTTAAAATGTCGCACGACTTTCCGGGTTAACGTAATTTTTCACAAAGCTGGCAAGCAATGAATCTTTTTAAATGCGGTGTTTCTTTGCACTTCTATTTAGTAGGTAGGTACTATTACAGTATGATTTTGTTCTTGTAAGTACCTACTTATAAGCATAACCATTCCGCACCATATTAAAAATGAACCAAAAGCCTAAATGTAGACGTGGAGATGCCTAGAGTATTTTATTCAGGAGCTAAGAGGGCTCGGAGTACAGTGATGAATATTGAAGCCGCCGAGATGGCTAAATAAAACATTGTGGTATGGAGGTTGAATATTATAACAGCGGTGTGCCCTCCGGCCGACCCTCGCCTGGCAGAACAATACACGGATTGTGAATAAAATTAAAAATATTACAAAGCGTCTAATTTTTTTTCATTAAAAGGGTCGGCGGTGGTCTGTTGTTGAGGAAAATCTTTTGTGGGGCAATGGAACGTCCATACCTATTGTATGAGAACCTATGTTGTACGGAACCTAAACAAATACTGGCGCTGTTTGTACTAGTGGAAGCAAACAGTTTCCATCACATGAGTATGTGAATTCCCACTAATAACTTTTAGGCAACCGCGAGTAGTAAACGTCAAAATGTAATTCGTGTCGCGTTCTGCCAAGAAATCTACATAACTCTAGTTTGATAATCAGATTGTGGTATTACCTACGTTTGATCATAAACGTCAAGTGTTGTTACTGCAGCGCAATATGAAACGAAATGGAAGGGAGACGCAGTGGGCGTGAGCTGGATGGAAATTGCAATATCCGAGCGAGCTGAATTAGACCCAACACTCTTCCTAACTAGAAACGACACCGTCCCAGCTGGAGACACAATACAATTTTTCATCTTTCCCGAGCATGGTGACTTTTGTATTGTAGGTACTTTATTAAATGAATTTAAAGCGTAAAATGCTCTGAAGTAGCGCACAGAATTTAATTTCATCCGTGAAAGCATTTGCACAAGGAATTTATCCATTCTTATTTCATTTTATGAACGTAATTTGTTATAGATAAACAAAAAAGCACAAATAAGCTTTCTAGGTATTGCTTCAACTGACCTTTACAAAACACAAACAATCGAAGCTGATTGTACTTTGTTCTACGTGCCTCCAGAGACGCGTGCCTTTTACACAGACATGCCTCTAAACGGCTAAAATGTAGCTCCGCCAACTACGTGGGATATGTTATGGGAAAATTAAATGTAGACCAGAAAAAAAAACCACAATCGGACCAGATTAAATCATAAATTTTAATTTTTTGACAAGCTTTTTGCGAGCCTATCTGCGAAAAGTTTTTAAAAGTAGTGTATCGTCGTCTAAACACATCCAGTACAAGTCTTTATGGCTCTAGCATTAGGCCTGGTGGGAGATTGGATCGCACGAGCCAGCCTAACTAAACTTCATTAGTCAGGTTTGGATAACAGTGCGACGTCAGATTATGTTGTTAAGCATTGAGTTAAACATTTACCGACGACGTTCAGCCACGGAACGAGCTCGTGTAAGACTACCAGACTGTGTATTTTATTTAGGACTGATTCTTCGTTCGTTCAATAACTCTTAACGGAGGGATATAAAATTATGGCGGTTTAGTTTTTGTATAGAAAAATTACTATCCTAATTATTTTTCAGACAAATTTTATTGAAAAATCTACCCCTACAGTTTTAGGCAAAGATTTCAGTATTTCTTTTATATTGTCTGATGAAGCTAAGAATTTCAATTTAGATATGTAAAACAAAACCGGTAAATTCTGAAGGTTGCCGCAGTACCGATACAAAAACATAATGAGTAGGTATATCTGAAGTTGGCAGACAGGTAGCACGTGGAAGCAGTCCCAAAGGAGCAGATACCTCGATTCTCACTTAAACAGAGCCGCGCATATTGTCTTATTCATACGGTCTGATAGACACGAACTGTGGAAGCGTTCTAAACTACGCTTTGTTGGAGGCACCTGAATATCTTCATATTATATTCAATAGATATTGATCTCTCTTGACATGAAAGAGACACGACACACAAAATGTATCAAACAAAACTTATTATGATTTAGGTATGGGTAGAAAAAAGAAACAAAAAGAATCTAAGTTATTTAATAATATTATGTAATTAATTAGCCACGTCAATAATAATAATTAAGGAACACGTCGATCGGCATTATTTTCCGATCCACTTCACAACACACGTAGTTATTATGCTTCACCATACAGTTAATATCGTCCTTCATGACCCGATTTAAGGGACACCCTGCGCTAGTTATGCAAATGCCGCCGGTTATACAGTGCGAGATGACCGGATCTAAAATTAAAACAAACCATATTACAAAAAAGTTGCTGTAGTTTTTAAAAAAGGACACGCCTAAACATAATTTTTGAAATTATATGAATTTACTAACTCCTGCCCGCGACATTATCCCCATGGTAGTGAAGTGTATACCTTTATACCTTTGGTACTCAGTGATAAAGCCGCTTGCTATCAGTGAAATACTTTTTGTATTCGGACCAGTACTTCTACAACGTGTAACGTTAAATGCGCAAAACCTGAAAGTAGTTTGATCAGAATAACGAGCAGAATCAATTGAACCACTTTTTAATATAGGTAACATTTTTCAAAAAATCTTCATTAAACACGTTGCCGTGTCTTTTTATTAGTAAATCAAGCCATACGGCGCGCAGCGGCCCGGTGATGACTTCTCCCTCGATAGAGCGTCGTCGCAGACGCAAGAAACGATCAGAATTGCCAGTAAAACTAAATCAGCACATAAAACCTTTACTTTTGTTTTAATGATTTTTTTTTTCTCTGAAATAGGTCAATTTAATTAAAAATCAGTTAGGGTGTCTGAGGTTTTGCGCATTTAACGTTACACGTTGTATAGATTACTTATACTCTAACATACAAAAAAAAACAAACAGAGATAATGCAAGTTTAGATAACTCGGACATGCAATCATCTGCTACGACAGCGTAGCTATCGTAGCAACTTATCATGTAGTATGCTACGCCGTAGCAGCGGAACGAACAGTTGTTTGGTGCTTCCTTCAGCACCAAAATTATGAAGCCAGGATAGTAAACGGCTAGCTTGCTTGCTTGGTTACTTCTATCTTGACTTAGCACAAGCGTATTAGCACAGAAATGAGTTAGTTCTATATAATATGTACACGAAGCCAGGCTTACTGGCTTCATGAAACTTTCCTCGTATACACCGACCATTAAGAAGATCTAATTTTGAAATATGCATTGTGTTTTGTTCTCTGTATTTACCTATTTTGAGCAATAATCGAACATGGGGAATCAGATGAAATTCAGCCTTAGAATATATTTTTTTTTATGCAGTGAATGAATTTTGGATTCAAATAGAGAAGCACGATACCGGTTGGATTTTTTCAAACATTTCCGTTGACATCGACAGAATGCTAATTAGAATCAAATTCGTTTAGCTGGATCGTCGGTCGGGTAACCAATCGGATTGGACCGATGTCCCCAACATTATCTCAAGCGGACTCAATTCCATTTACGTATTGATGCGATTTAGCGTGAATATATTTAGTCCTTTGAATAAAATAACGGTTAGATATTTTTAACAAAAGTAATTAGGTGACATCTGTAATTAAAATTACGCTAGTCAACTGTTCAATTGTTGTCATTAGCACTTGTCGGGGAAGGTTGTTGCTAGCTGACGGGTCCTAACTTATGTAATGCAAGTGCAAAATCATAAAATTGCAGAAAAGCTAAAGATTCTAAAAGTCTAAAGCATTCTTAAGTGCATTTTTTTAAATTAGAAAAACAGTGTTAGCCTACTAATGTTAAAAAATATACGACCAATTCTTCTTCGTTTAATGCTACCGATAAATCTATACAATTAATTAAAATTGAACTGTCTGTTTATTATGTCAAAATAACAGCTTTTAACAAAATACATATGTATAAATGTTTACAATTACAAGGTAGGTACTTACTTTTTCATAAAAAAGAAATTGTCTGTCTGTCTGTTTGTTCCGGATAATCTCCGAAACAGATCGATTTTGACGGGAAATTCACAGTCAGATAGCTGATGTTATAAGGAGTAACCGAGGCTACGGATAATAAAAAGGGGCACCAAGCAAAAAAAAAATTTAACCCCCTAGATAACCGTCATTCATAGGGTCGAAGTCGCGGGCATAAGCCGGTTATTATTATTATTATATTATTAGGTATATAAAATATCTCCACACAATCAGGATGACTAAGTAGTGCGATACCTTAATGTACATAGAAATAGCAATATAAATGCGGGAACACCATACTCACAGTGGGTTGAGTTTCATTTCCCGTGACTTTGATTTGCAGTCGTTTGAGAAACTTCCAATAAGGCAACTGCAATTGACCCACGTGAGGTAGGTGTTCCCGAGGTTCTACAAACCCTGAACTGGATGCATGAGTTTTTTCTTGGCTTGACGCTCCACGGCATGCTTTAGATGGTCGATTTTAGGTGCTCTGTGATGTGTGACTGCAGTTTTTAGAACTGGAAAGGAAACGATGCATCTTAGGAATGTGTAGAAAGTACCTACTTACATCATAGCTTGAGTACAATTCTAAACTTTGGCAATTGGAACTGAAAAACTTAACTTTTGATCAAAGTTACGCCAAAGGTATTATGAAAAACGTCGTCTGAAAATCAGTAAAAAAATAATTTTACTCTGCGTATCGCGAAATTTTTGGAACCAAAAGCATAAGTATTAGGTATGGAAACCTGTAAAAAAAATAGTAACTTTGTCTAAAGGTTAATTAAAAGATAAATTGCCTCCTCTGTACGAATTGTAGTCTAGGTACGACATAGAAATGCCCATTAATTACATCTTAATATTATTATATCCTTACAAAAGAACAATCAAAAACAAAGAATTTAACGTGAACACGCTAACGAGAATATAAAAGAATTACTATTCCCTTTGGTGTTCGCAGAACCATAATGTGATTCCGCTCCGTGGATAAGCAAATTAGCGTTTCATAATTAGCAACGGTATACTTTAGCCTTTGTGCACGCGTCCAGAAAACACGCTCAACAGGGGAACGCTTGTGATCACTTGATGTTAGTAGTTATTTTATACATCACAAAGTGATCAAGTAGTTAGGTAGTTGACACTATCCTAATCCTAATTCCTAACTATTCCTAACTAACTAACTAATATTATAAATGCGAAAGTAACTCTGTCTGTCTGTCTGTCTTTCTGTCTTTCTGTCTTTCTGTCTTTCTGTCTGTCTGTCTGTCTTTTCTTCACGTCTAAACTACTGAACCGATTTGTGTGAAATTTGGTACAGGGTAAGTGTGAACCCCAACAAAGGACATAGGCTACTTTTTATTCGACTTCGATTTCAACTTCGTCTGCGTCCGCGATAACCGACATATACGCGGACGAAGTCGCGGGCAAAAGCTAGTTCATCAATACTTACAAGACACAACTTATTTAAAAACAACACTTTATTTAGCATAACATAACGCCTGTAATCCCCGAAGGTTTAGGCCCGGTTGATGGCAATAGGCTCGCCCCCTATTATATGGGACTTAAACATAACTAGCGAAATATGGGTGTACTAATGTGTACACCTCTGCCTAACACTTTATTTTAACCCTAAAAACCCGATTAAATCGTCAATTAATAGAAAAATAAAAATTTAGATGCTTTAAAATCTATTTATAGTAAATCAATCGAGTTGGCAAATTTTGTTGGCTTTGGACCAGCTCATGTTAATTGATTGTGTGGAAAACCTTTAATAAACTCTTTTGCAAAAAAAACGGGCACTTTAGATTTTTTTCTTACTTCAATGAAGAAGAACAAGAAATAGGTTTTATTAATTTGACGATGTATTGGCATGTTATTTGAAGCATCCTGGCATGATTCTTTACGTTCCAAATTTAAAATTAATAAAATAAAAATAATGATTATTGTGGATTATTCTAAAATTGCTTTACTAATGGCGCGAATTGCTGAAACGATTTTTAACTGATTACGATATTTTTAAACTTTTTGGATATTTTCTGCAAATTAAACAATTTAATCTTTCTTTTTACATTAAATACCACTTTTTGATATGAGTGATAAAGCGATAAGGGCCGGTATAATTATAGCCCTACTTGAAGAAGGTTGTTCGCAAACTTTACGTGTCTCAGCGGCTAAATGTGAGTCGTTCAACTGTCCAGAGGACTTGGCAACGGTATCAAGAGACTGGTTCGGTCAAAAGAAGACCCGGTTCGGGAAGAAAACGATGCTCAGAACCAAGAGATGACCGCTTTTTGGTGAGTCAGGCGTTGCGGAATCGTAAGGCGTCAAGTGTGGACCTGAAGAAGAGCCTTGAAGAAGTAAGAGGAGTAGAAGTTAGCTTGTGGACGGTCAGGAGGAGGCTTTTGGCTGCCAATATCAGGAGTTACCGCCCAGCTCGGGGCCCTAAATTACTCCGTGAGCACCGTGTTGCTCGACTTCAGTTTGCTCGGAACTGTGCTTCATGGACTCTGGGGACTGGAATAAAGGATTTCTTTTTGATGAAGCTAGAATCTCTTTGTGTGGAGAGGACCGACGCCGGCGAGTGCTGCGAAGACCACGGGAACGCTATGCGGAAGTGTGTTTTGAAGAAATCACTCCTTATGGCGGAGGCTCCGTTATGTTTTGGGCAGCAATTAATTCGACGGAGCGTACGGAGTTAGTTTTCATAGAAAATGGAACATTAAATGCACACCGGTACATAATGGAAGTCCTAATTCCATATGCACAACCCACATTGACTGCACTTGGGGAAGATCCCATTTTTATGGACGACAATGCTTGCCCGCACCGTTCTGGCGACGTGGAAGCGTACATGCAAGAAGTTGGGATCCGTCGTTTAGATTGGCCAGCTCGAAGTCCTGACCTCAATCCAATTGAGCATGTCTGGGATGTTCTAAAGAGACGGGTAAGATCAGTGAAACCTGCTCCACAAAACATCAGGGAGCTAAAAAGAGTCATTGCAGAAGAGTGCGAATGTATTCCTCAAAACGTTATTAAAAACATCGTGGAAAGCATGCCCAGAAGGATTCAAGCTGTGATTTTGGCAAGAGGAGGTCACACTCGTTATTAGGTTTTTACATTTGTAACTTTATTTAATTAAAAAAAGTAAAAAAAAAATCTTGTCTTATTTGCCGACCACTTCTTATTGTTTGGGCGTGTACATCGGTTTTAAAGAATCCATCGTTTTTTTCTCTTTTAATTGCCCGAATTCACTTCACGCGCATTAATTTACACGATTATAAGTATACAGACTACGTCTAAGAAATAAATTTCATTTAATGAACTCAAATCGACCTTAGAACGTAAATTTCCTTAGGTGCCCGTTTTTTTTGCAAAAGAGTGTATATCAGAAATTCAGAACCAACGTCCACGTGATGCTGTCAAGTCTACTTGGAATTTACTCGGCTGACGTAAGCATTGAACAAAAATACACACATACATGAACTCATACCTTTTTCCCATGGGGGTAGGCAGAAACCACAGAACGCCACCTGCTACGATCCTTACATACTCCTTTCGCCTCATCCACGTTCAAACATCTCGTCATATAAGCAAAAAAAAAAAATATTATCCCCGTAATTTTGATAAAATTAAATATTGACGAAAAAACTTACGTGGAATAAATATTTTACGAACACTATTCATTTTAAAAGGATTTTCTGTACCCACGATAGGAAAAGTGTTATTTTCCGTCTGAAAGAACCCTGTGGGCTAATCCCGTATACTTTCTACCTTTGAATTCAAGTGAATATGAATACCTACGACTTACTTCAATACAAATAAATCCGTTCACCAAGATTTCCAAATGGGTATACTAACAAATGTAGTAATAAGATTTATTGTGAAGTTATGAAAGGAAAATGTATGTCGCTACTGACGGTTTCTTACCTACGAATTATACCAATTTTATTTCCGAAGGGTAAGCATGGAGTTTCTTGCCTATTCTTCTCTATACGAAACTACCGTTTGGAAGGAGCAACCAAATTCTTTTTCTTGTAAATGACATTTAAAATTGCCTACTAGAAGTAAATAATTTGATTTTAAGTATTTATAGAATGTCGTCGTGATACGCGTCTTACTACTGTTTAGTTTTTACTTACACGTGTTTTATGTACAGTCACGAGCATAAACATGTAATATACCTACTTAGCATAAAACTAAATATATTTTTCCTCGAAATGATTGCAACTTTGAAATTAAATAGAACTACATCATAGTATTATGGAATCCAGAATATTATATTCGTAACACCATTACAATCAATCTATTAAGAGGAAATTGCTTTCGAATGTTCCTATGTATTTACATGTTTATGCTCGTGACTGTACAGTACCGAGCATCTACTGAGCATCAGTTATGAGACGTTTTTCAACGCAAACTGTGTCAACCGCGCAAATGGGTCGCTTTTGTACCTAGCTTCAGCATTCAGCACTTTAATACTAGTGCTTAGGGATTCGCATGAAGGAGAAACTGAATTTAAGTAAAACAACAAGGTAATGTCACGTTATGGGCCAATGCTTAAAGCCTTCATGTACAAAGTGGGGGGTTCGCAACCGGGATCGGACCTAAGTTTCTACCAAATGTGACTTTTTCTATTTCTATACATATACAGGGTTATTTTGAAACCACCATCCTCAGAATCTAAGATGAAAATAAAAACTTTAAAAAAATTACATGATTTTCACCATTGTCTGCTACTAAAATCACAACGTGTGGAATAAATACAGTTCAACAATAGGTTGTTGAACTTGACTGCACACGCGCTTACCTCAACATTCGGGAACGCACATAAACAGCACGCACTACGCTCCCCTTGCTGCGTGTCTCTACATTCTGATTTTTTACGGATATTTTCTTTTGAATGTTTTTTTTTTGTTTTTGTTATTACTTTTCTTTTTTTTTTCATCAATTGATAAGGTTATCGATTCTAAATCATTTCTGAAAATTTGGATGGTGGTTGCATTGCAAAATAACCCTGTATAATATAAGTCTGAAATCGCCAATCCACCTTGATCTAGCGTGGTAATCAATGCTTCTGTCTTTTCTGTTTGAGAAGGGGCCTTTGCCCTACAGTGGAACAAAAATAGGCTAGTGTTATTATTATTTAAATTATGTAATATCATGTAAAAATTATGATAAAGAAAAAATATTCATGATTACTTCGGGTATATCTCATGCACAGTTTGGATTTTTTATTTCCCTACGCAAAAATTACTAATCGTGCCCTTGGGCCATCTTCTACTAAAAATGGCGCACTCGGCCAAACTGCTTCGGTTAAAATATAGCCAAAGTTTCGTCCAAAACCGAATACCGTTATACAGAACATGAATCCGGGCTGAAATAAATGAAAAATGGACTAGGGGCGGGCAATCTATAACTATGCCAAAAGTCCCGTTACTTTTGAAAAATCGAACGAAGTCCACGTTTATTTAGCATCAGAGGAAAACTTCGGCTTCAGTTCGGTTTTCTGATAAAACCTTCTGTCGTAAACTCTGTAGGCATAACAATTTCACATGACTTTAAGTTCTAACTTTATAAAAGAAAATAATAATTCCTTACTGCCTTGCGAAATTTTTAACGTCACATAAATAACAAAATGCTATTATATTGGAACCATTTAAAACGATCTAGTAGGTAAGCATGGAAATAAGAACATTCTAGTTACAACTTAAATATTATTTACTACGTAGGTACGTACTTAGGTACTTTCTTAAAAAAATTAAACTTATTTGATATTGTTATTTGCAGACACCTAGACGCAGGTCTGCTGCGACCCTTAACACTTTATATAGGTATTTATATTAATAATATACTAGCATTTATTTAATAGAGCAGCTCCTGTTTGTCTTACCTGCTAGGTGAAGCGCACGTGGCGCTTCCAGTCGAAAATCAAGATTACGGCCAAAATTTTCCAAAACTAGAAGATTCAAAATTAAATGGACTAAATAAAAACGCGTCATTTCACGTCATTTCGCGTCAGACGCGATAGTCAAACTAAGACTCACTACACGTCTTGATCGGGCTAAATATCAACGGCTTGTGTTCACGAAGGCGAAGCATTGATTTGATAAGAAATTACAATAAAATCCAATTAACATCACGACCGTTAACTAGCTATTCATTGGTACGTAAAATGTTGAAAGAATCGTTGTTTATAGTCTGCCTAATGTAGGTATACTAAATTTGACGGGCTATTATGTTGACGCGGAAAAACAAATATTACAACCATCATGTAGGTAGGTACTCGACTGTGTTAAAATCCAGCGTCTATGCCCCTCTTCTCTACTGGACACTCTGGGCACGTGCCCACGACCATAAGAAGCCTCGGCCAGTAGTAAAAAAAAATTTTAGCTCTATTAGTACTCGATTTAATCGCAGAATATTTGATTTGCAGTGCGACTACGTACGATAAGTTTCTAGCCTCAAGCTTATGAATTATTAAGTAGTATTATGTTACTTTAATTGGCTAAATTGAATGTTGAAAGTAATTCAATTTGTCATTTATCAAAATACGTCAAACACATGCTTGTGTGCAGAGGGCCTACAATAGGTTAAAGAAGGCCCTGCCAGTGACCCGAGGCGCAGCGAATTGCTGAGCCATTGCAAGAATGAACAAAACGTGTTAAAATAGCCTCAGTAGGTATGTTTTTATAGGAACCGCGCTCGCCCGAATATCGGACTCGAGATCCTCTTACTTTCAAGTGCTTTACTGAAATAGAGTCGTGGAAATTCCTTTATAACTCATACTACACACATCAAAAGTGTCTAGGGATCAACATCCCTAACATTTGTTAGGGATGTTGATCCCTAGACACTTTTGATGTGTATATATAGAAAATTATTTCTTAGCAGTTAGAATATAGGTATGAATACCTCATGAGGTAGACGGTAGTGGCACATGTTTTAAATCATTTGGTTCCCTTCAAAATCTCCCTAAAATATAAATTTTAAGGATTGCCCTAAAAAGTATTTTACCAAAACGATTGAACACAAAAAGAATCACCATTATTCATTGAGTCATGCATTTACAGTTTTATTTTTTTCTATTGCTATAGGTGTAGTCATTTAGCTATTTATCAATAAATATATAAAGATCGATTGCACTGTTACAACCAAATTTGTGAAAATTTTCCACGTGTGTTACTCCAACAACACAAAAATAATCGAATTGGTGATTGACTTGTACATAATAATCGTAATTATAAATAAAAGTAACTAACTGCTTCCATAATTATTCTGCATAGAAACATTGCCGACTAAACTTACAAAGCTATGAAGGTTGTTGGTCAATTACAAAAGTGAGTTCTGGTTGATACAAGTTATAAGAAACTAATTTATTTAAACTAACTGGATTATAAGGGCTTACAAAATAGGTATTTTGCCCCATTTTGGTATCGACACGACTTTTCTTCGATAACGTCAGGATGAAAGTCAAATTATTACTGGGATACGACTTAGATTTATGTTGTCAAAAATCCCAGTTTATGTAAGCGCGCAATTTAACGCACGTCAAACATTATGCCTAAGGGCATACGCAACAGTACGCGGGTCGTGAGGGTAATTAAAAACTTAACTTCGTTTTAACATAAAAAAAAAATAGGTAGGTACTTTCTCGTTTAGGTAATATCGCTGTAACCAGAAGGAGGTATGGCCCAGTATAAAATAAATATCACAGTGATGGGAAGAACATGTAGGTACCTCTTGTCGTCGTTAAGTGTCTTTTACACCTACTAAATCCAAGGGCTCGACCCGGCTTGATAGTTTAGAAAATTATAAAAAACCCTTTTTTTCTCTTGCCATGACAGCTTTTGTCTACAACAAAATACCTACCAAGAAAGTAATATTCAAGTCACGAATTTCAGCAAAAAGCTTCACGGCAACGTCTGCGTTCCAGCACCTATATTCATATTATAAACGTACATTCATGTTCTTAACCATTTTTCCAGAGTCAGCACCTCCAGTTGGGTGGCGAAACAAGTTGAATGCGACGAAGCGTTTTCCTTGGATTTGCGAGCAACCAACGTTGAGAAAACGTGGAAAAGCTAACGGTAAAAACTAACGTTTAGGTACCGTTGGCTCTCGTGCTGCCAGACGTGTTTATACTCGTTTTATTTTCAACCATTTTTTATTGGATTTTAATTTGCATCCTCGTTAGTTAATAGAGGAAAATCGAGTGGTTCATACTCGAATATCAGTTCATTAGGACTATTGGAATTGATCTGTGTGCTTATGCAATAAAAGTTCTCTTGTTGATAGGTAACGTATACATTGGATAAAAGCATTCGCAATAATAACCATTAAGTAGGTAGGTATATGGTCGCTTATGCGTAATCAATGCGTATGCCAAACTTGATATTAAAATTATAACAATATTCCCTAACGACCATTCGTTGTATGTAATACGAGTAATAGGAGGCCAATAGTTAGTAGTGAACGTATGTGGGGAATATATTTTATGGTAATGGACTTGGCAAAATAGTTCTGGTTTACTGTATAACAGTATGTGCTCACTGCAGGTCGAACATTTAGTAATTATGACTTTTAATACCTTTACTATAGAAATATCACTTATAATATCAATTTTGTTTGCCAGAACTAAGTCTATGTACCTATGTATTTATGAACATCCAATAACCCCTTGATCTTTCCAAAGTCAATAGTAATGTCTACAATATTGTCCTGAATATAACTGATTCCAAATAATTAAGTAGGTACCTATCTATCTGTAATACCTTTATCTACGTATAGTTATGTGTACATGCAAACCGCTAATAACGCTTTGTATTATATAATTAATCATAGTCTTTACGTCATCAAGTTTAATCACTCAGTTTAATAACTATATATCTTTCAGATTCCACATTCATCAAAAAGGCAAAGCGACTTCAAATAATAGATATTGAATAATATGAGATTCCGTTCGTTTCTGCGAAAATTTCTATTGAATAAAACGTACGACGGCTGAAGCTATGAAACATTTAGTAGTCTTTATAAAAAGTCTGGCAAAAGTTTAATTTGATCGGAGCTCAAAGTCCGGCTATTCAAAGATATTAAAACAAGTCAAAGGAGACTGGCCGCTTCATAAATAATAAAAATGTTATTGAAGACAATTTAAAATTATTTTGCTGAGACGGGATACTTAATCATTTCTTGGAACTCGAAGAAAAACTGGAATCTTGAGTTTTTATAGATATCTACTTTGTGGTCCTATATTTCAATTTCACATATTTCGTACAGTTAGGGATGATTATCACGTAGATGTTTTTTCTTTGTTTCTTATTTCACGTAAATAAAATAAAGAGAAAGTGCTAAGTTAGTAGAGCCCTTTTGTCTAATTGTGCCCCAGTGCCCAGATACATTCAAGTTAAATGTTTGCTCCGTTTCAAACAGTACGCCATATTAGGCCCGTGGTCACCAACGTTTAGTCAGTCGGTTTTTAAACAGTTTTAAATGTGGAACTGTTTTTTTTTATATGTAATCGTATGGTTAAATGTTGGTAAATACAGGCTTTAGGCTGTTTATGGCAATCCTGACAAAATCACTCATAGCTCGCTATAATCTACGCCTAAACTCAAAAAATAAATATTAATAAAATAAAATTTCATTTGGGCACATTGTGATTTTAAAATTCGAGCCGCGTTCACTCCATGAAAATAAAATCAACCGTGAACTTTACATTCTGTAGAGCCCCAAATTTACATTTTACGTAGATAGGACTCTTTATTTTAACTTGGTGAAAAATAATGCAAATCACCTTTTTAGGAAATCCCTGCGGCACAACACAGCGGAAATTCTCAAGGATTCTCTACGTAGGTAGGTACTTGCTGAAATAGGTGGGTACATACATACCTATTTTTACATAGGTAAGAACATTTTATGGTAGGTACCCCTAAATTTTATGTCACAAACTTGCTGTTTGTCGACTGTACCACGGTACCGGTACTTTATTATTAGAAAATAGCGATGCAGTATCAAAATCATTTTTTTTATATGAACTTAAACTTAACTTGTTCTTGTAAAAGCAATAATTTCCATGCTATCACAAGAACCCATACCGTTCCTCTTTTAGAGTCTATGGAAGTAAAAATACGATTTTTGAAATCACTACCAAATTGTGTAGCGCGCGATTTACGGGAGATAAATAATCTAAATGCCTGACTAGCACTAGTCGAGCAAGAGGAGTCAACCTCTAAGGGTATGGGACCACCGGAGCGCGTGAAAAATTCAGTTCGGTCGGCAGGAATGTTTTATTTAAGGCGGTGCGCAGTGCGGCCCGTTGGAATATTTAGTAACGACCATTGAGACAGAGTGTTACCTTTCTTAGCACGACACCGACCATTTGACACCGTTTTTACCTACGTAGCCTGTGACATCCCTTCGCAAACGCACAACCCTAACGAGGCAACTTTTGTACGAGCGCCTTTGTAGGTTGTGTTCGAATGGGACGTAGGTGTTACTTTCTGAAAATATAAAGATAGCTATACATATAAGCGTACACAATAATCTTATGTAACAAATTCCAACAACGTGCTATATTTTGATAAAAATGTTTTCTAACTTAGAAAAAATGTGACAATGATTCCGCAGGTATCGAATCATTATTTTAGGAGTGGATACGAGATAGGTATGTAGGTACCACATATTACGAAAGCGGCTATTCTATTTACCTTTCTAGTACCTAATATGCACCTAAACAAGCACTTGGGTTGGTAACTAAGCGCTTCGAGCATCATTTGAACATAGCAATTTTTACACATTTAACTTTTCTACAGTCTTGGATGGTTGTCTGCAAAGGCTACATCACAAAAGCAGCGATTACATCGCGCGACTGAAAATAAATTAAACAAACTTTATGTAGGTACCTACTGTATCCGTATCACCTATTTCACTGGGAGTCAATAAACAACCGAGAGCGTGTTTTACGTATTCGCTTGTAAAGGGTATAAAACGAATGATAGCCAAATGGGGCACTTTGTGGTTTTCATCTGACTTTTACGACGTGTGTGTAAAATGCCAATAGTAACAAATATTCGCAACATACCTACCTACATTATTTATATCTACAGAACTGAATATGATATAGGTATACGAGACAATTTTATGAAAACCTACAAAGGAATATCGATAGATCTGAATATCCTTTGTCAGTTAGGATACCATATGAGTAGTAAATTGAAAATGGTAGGTCGGTAATGACGTCAGTCTTAGAAGACTTGCTTCATGACAATATATTGTACACTACAACAGGGAAATCATTATCATCAGAATACTCATCAAGGTTTATACCTATGGACCTTCTGCCAACCGCGACGATATCACTACAATTTTGATTTGTCTCAATGTGTCAAAAATACCTCCAATTTACTCAGGACTTCGACCAATTTTTAAAATTGATTGTCGTTGAGATGAGATTGTGACTAGATTTTAAAGGTTTTCAATTACCTACGGGAGATTGTCTTCAGATTGGTTTTTTCATACCTAAGCAATCTATCTAGGTACAACACATTGTATTACCAAACTACTTAATTTTTCCATTACTCACTACATCAATGTAGACGTTCACTTTCGACTGCACTCACGTATTGAAAAGAAAAATCTCTTCTCTGCCTAGAAAAACACAGAAAAAACGAAGTAAATCCTGGTAAAAGCTACATAATAATTTTCGATGTTTACACATCCTTTCATCTCGTAATTGTTCCCGTGGCTTGCCGACGATAAATTCCGTCCACCCTCGAGCCCTTTAGCCGATTGAGTGGGCACTTACCTGAGCAAATAAAAATAACAATGAATATTGTCGCCTCATTGATGTAACAAAGAACCTCTTTACTGTGCCACAGCTCTTAAGGGTTTGATACCTATCTGAAGATGAGGGATTTTTGCGTTCTTTCTTAATTGACGACCTATACCTACCTACTAACGAGAACAGACTGTCTATTATCAACCTGAAATCTTTTGATGGTGATAGATCTACTACGTGAATTGATAAGTACCTACTGCTGCGTTGCAAAAGAGATGTATCTTTTTTGCAAAAGTAAATGACTGCTACTCATCTTTAAGCAAATTAACATAAGTAGGTACTTACTGTACTTAACTACTTGGCCAATCAACGCCATCTACCAATTTTCCAACCTACAAAAAATTGGTAGGTAGGTATAATATTGTAAGGTAAACTAAATTTTTTTAGGCTGGGGTAGGTAAAGTCTTTCAGATACTGTAAGTACTTACCTGCCTATCTGAAATGTTATAGGTCGACCCCTTTATTTACTTTTAAATGTGGTCTTTGTTAAATACCCGTTCAATAAAACCTAATATTTTACCTAATCGATAATTAATATTAGATAAATTGGGTTTGGTTAAAAGGTAGATAGGTGGTTCGGAGCGAGCACAGCGGAGCGTGCCACGTGTGCCTAACTCAATCATGCGGGTTATTGGGCGGCGACCTGTACTGGGAATCGCCCCGACTCGCTACTGAGGTAAGAAGCTGTTGACTATCACATTTTATTACCTGCATAATAATACCTACGTACTTATTCAGTATATTTTCAAGGCTTCTTTTAATGAAATAAAGTTGTGATCTGAGGGGAAATTCTCGTATTTTCAGAAGCGTTCGCATTCTAATCTCAGTCTCAATCTATGAAAAATACCTCAATGTTACCTACATTTTTGGCAAGTTTTTGAGCGTTTTTTGCCGCTGAGATGAGATTTCGACTATACCTAATAAGTTTTTATTAAAGGAAATTGGCTTTCTGGTCTAAGGACGAGGTCGGGAACTTATCCGACTAAGGGTTCCAGTGAAGTACAAAACTAATCAGTAAAATATACGTGAATACCTAAACCTAAATTCTAAATGAAAATGTAAATAATTGTTTGGCTAAAAAACATCATTAATGAAATGTTGCTTTGCATTTTGTAACCCAACTCGACCTTTCAGCTTAGCACTGACTTAACAAAACTCCGTGGAAAGAGTAATAAGGGTCTCCTTAATCCCGCCGGAGGTTGTCAATATATTCAAATTTAGAAGGAGTCGTGGTTATGTTAATTAATGGCGAAGAGGGACCGCAATCCTTTGCCAAACACTGTGCGTACAAATTATCTACATAAGGGATAATCTGAGAGGCCAGGCGAACCTTAGTACTTACTGACAAACTTGGAGACTAAAACCTTGTAGGTCTGCCTACGTTAAACTAGCATCCCTCTTTAGCATTCCCGCACAGCGAATAAACTACAGTCCATTATCTAAACCGTAATCATTTTAATGAAAAGATTTTTATCAGATGACGATGCTTATCCCTCTCAAAATGAAACTGGATTAACTACTTAAGTAGATAATTTATATCCCATTGCATCTTTGATTAAAGGCTTTTTTTGTACAAACAATTCAATTCTTGTGAAGACCCTTCGAGAGTAACGTCTTCGTTATTGTTATACTCGGCTTTAATTGAATCTATGTGCTTAGCTTTGCAATATGTATCTACGAGTATGAAGTTATCCATAGCTACATAGTAGTAGTGCTGAATTTTTTCATCAATCTCATAAAAGTAGAGGACGCGATTTAATTAACAATTTGTTCACTGCAGCGTCGGTAGGTGTAATGAAAAATGCATCCAGTACAGCACTGTACGGTCGTCGGACTGATTATATAACAGAGTAACGGTGCATAACGACCGATGATGGGGTAACCGGTTGCTCGACGCCCGACGACGACACGCCGGTTTTCCATTTTCAGCCATGTTACAGGAAATTCATCCAAAACGTTACGGTCACTAGCTAAGTTACTTAACTGGGCGCTCCAGGGCTCATTTCAAAGATAATTCGAATTTTGATGAAAATTGGATAGTTAGTAGGTAATAAGGAAATTAAGTCCAATTTCGCAGAAGACTTTATTTATTTTTGAATTAACAAGGTTTACTTAATACATAAGTACCAATTTCTAGGATAATAATTATTATAAGTACGTTAAGGGGATATTATAGACAGCACTCTGCTGGGCGTTCCATACAAACAAATGTAGTCTATTTATAATATCAAGGCTTATGGTTGGTCATTTCCTATCAAATAACTTAGATACTTTCGAAATCATACGTAAGTATTAACTTTAACTACGGTTTATGAAGCGGGCTGTCGGTACCTACTTACGATTTCGTAGAAGCTTCTATCGATTCTTTGTCGTAACATCAATATCACCTCTAATATATTATTAATACCTTTATCTAATAAAGCTGAAGAGATTTTTTGTTTGTTTGTATGTTTGTTAATCGCGCTAATCTCTGGAACTTCCTGAAGTCCTAGTCCTAGTCCTGAAGAACCTGAGTCTTAATGGAAAATTTATTTTTTATGTTATAGCCGAAATCATGAGGAATAGTATAGGCTATAAAACATTACGCTACGACCCACTGGAGCGGAGCAGTAACCAAACTCGTAACTTAACACGGGTGAAAAAAAAATAGTCCTACAAAGTCGCAAGACGCAGATAGTCACTTATAAGATTAATGACTACCTTACATAAATAGGTATCATGTCCATTTATTTACTGTAACAAATGATTAGATGCTAGAAACAATATTTTTCTTCCACCATCTAATACCTAGCGAAACGTTTCCTTTTACAGCACATATAAACGGGTCAAGTTTGAACAAGCAGCACGCATTATTGGCTTTAGGTTCAACTAAAAGTATCACAAAACAGCTTACGAGGTCGAAACCCGTACCAACTTTTACCTTTAAAAGAATAAACAAAATCACATAGCAAACTAAACTTTTTCTCCGAAAGTTTTTAAATGTGTAAAGTTCCATTCTGGCTGTCAAACAAATTGGAGTTTAGCTCTGTGCAAATATGTAACAATATCACAGAAAAAATTACATGCAGATATTAAAAAAATACTGGCTATTTATAGTATTCTGTGAAACACATTCCTCCTTTCCCACTGCAGAGAGGAGGTCTGTGTTCCTTCAGAACATTAGAAACAGGTTGGTTAACGATTAAAAATTTTGAAAAATAGCTGTTCTTTTTTTAATAGAATTTAAGACGGTTTTTTTTTTAATCTTTATTTATTATTTAAGACGGTTACAAAAATATAGTGAAATAGCAGCAGGTAAACAAGACTATACTCCGTCTGGGATACGTGAGGTCAAATTAGTGCTTGTTTTATTTAATATTTAAATAAGAAGGTATGTAGGTAGGAAGGTATTTACGAACAAGGTACGTACCCAAACCCCAGGATCATTATAGTGCGGCATAAGCTGCCTATTTTCATACCGGTTTTAGAGGGATATGGTAGGTATGTAGGTAGGCCCTATCGCCCTATTTTCTAACGGCTTGTGTTTACATGAATTTTAATTTCCTGAAAAAGAAAGTCACGGCAAGCACGACAGATATAAAACATCATAGTGAATGAATGAAAGCAAATGAATTGATATTTTAAATTTCTAATAAATAAAAACATACACAGGACGCGCACGAGGGAAGTCGAGAGCGGTAGCGTAGTGGGGCATCGCCGCATGACAGCGCGTCATGCCGTTTGCCGTCACGGCATTCGAGTAAGTTTTCCTGCCAAGGGTAGGTACTTCTATAGATATTTCACATCAAAAACTGCAACCACGGGGTCTGAATGATACTATAAACTTATCCTGACACAATTTACCCTAGGTATCTGAATAAAAGTTAATATTTCATAGCAATGATAGCAGCAGTTAGTTGATAATGACAATAATTAATGCCTACCTAACCTACCTGGTATTAATAGGAAACTAAGTACCTATGGATCCTTCTTTTAAAATAGGTACTTACACTCAATTATTAGTTCTAGTTGTCCAGTATTCAAAATTCTTCAAATTCAAACACGCACAGTCGAGCAGTGCAATAACATCTTACTCATCGTTTATATCAATGAGTTATTTACGAAATAAACTTTCTCAAGTTAGGGTCTCGAACTCTCGGCTCTGGAGTTTTCGACAAATCCCACAAACAAGCAGAAAGTTTGCAACTCAACAGATGCGGATGAGGCGTGATTAATCACACAGCCAACATCGTCTTACGCTAAATTAAAACATAATAATATATATACAGAAATATACATATATGAGAACCTTCCTTCAATCAAAAAGTATACCTAGGTACATAGAAAGTAGGGTAGGTACTTTCCTAAAGATTAATTTATCATGTAGGTACATAATTGATTGCTTTAGAATTATTGCAGATTTTTTTTTGTTGTTATGTAGGATTTGATTGGGGAACTTCGGAACATACCTACCTAATTTTTTACTTAGGTTCGTGTTCTCTTAACGTCCAAATTGTTTGTCAATCTAAGCCAGGTACACATAATTGTTGCTTATGTTTAAGGCAATTTCGACGTTAAAAGAACATGACTTAAGTAGAAAATTAGGCAAGTTCCGAAGTTCCCCAATCAAAGCCTACATGCAACAACAAAATTGGCATTAGGCAGACATAGGTAACATAGCCCTTCCCATAATGTAGGTAGTTGGGAAGGTAAAGTCATCTTGTACTTATTTAGCTGCCCTCTCATTAAGGATCCCATAGCGCCATCTACACTGTAAAAATCAGTAGTAAATACTTATCAAAGGCCAATTTGTTATTCTATATTTTGTTAAAAACGTTCAAAATCTATATAGTTGCAATCTCATCTCAGCAACAATATAAAAAAAAATATAATCAATATTAAAAAATGTAGGGAAATAACAGGCATTTTTGTTGATACATTGAAACTGAGATTAGATTGTGATTGTTAGCAAAAATTAGTAGAATTGCCCGCCCCCCCCTGCTGATAGTTTGTATCTTTAGATATTGTATTTTTTTTTATTGTGTCAATAATTATTAAGTACTAATTAATAAAGATATAAATGAAACAATGAGGAAGATTTTATAAGTCTTTATTGTTTCTTAGCTAATTCTTCTAAAGCAGATGCTATCCTGAAACGAAAAAAAAAACCATGAAGTACCATTAATTTTATTGAATTGTTATTATTTATATAATTAATTAACAATTATTTTTTATTACCTGGATAATACTTCAATTTTCTGTATTTTATACTCTTTTTCAAATTCTAATTTGTCTTTTTCTATTTTAATAATTTCCTCATCAAAGGATGCTGTAATTTGAGATCTATTAGTAGAAATTATAGCATGTCAACAATAAAATTCTTAAGTACTACCTACTAACCAATTCATTATTTTTTTGTTTAATTAATGGCAGGTTACAGACCCTATAGTAACTTTGCAAACTGATTTTATTAAACAAAATGTGTACCAGGACGTCATAAATAAGTTGAGTCCGAAACAAGTAATGCCCAAACCATGCATGTCAGTAAAAAAAGTGCTTCCTACAGAATGTATTTTGTTCCAAATCCACCAATGGGAATTACCAAATCGTTTCTGTGGTGGGACATAACTGTCACTGTCTATATTCTGTGAAGTATCCCCACTTCCATCTAATTCCCCACTAATATCAGCTACTGATTGGCGCTGTTTCAGAGCCCGTTTCTTTGTATTTGATTTGAGATCACGCCAAGTCTGAAAATCAACATTTTATTTTATTGCATTTTTTACTCATGCTTAGTAATTTTTAAATTACCATTTAAATATTTTAACTCTAATTACTAGTAGGTACTCTAAACATATATAATGTTATACTTGTTGATGTAATGTTATACCTGCTTCCATTTATCAACAGATTTTACAGATCCTCCCATGGAGTTAAGTGTGGTTGTCAGATCTTGCCACCGCGCCTCAATGTTTTCCCTTTCAAGCCCAGAATTGTGAAGACCTTTGGCAAGTTCAGAGTGTTCATGCATAAAATCCATCAATGCTGCCACTTGAGCAGCAGTTGCATGTCTTTTAGATGACTCCATTGCCTCTATATTAAACGGATACAATTTTTATTCAAGAACTACAAACATAAGCCTATTCAAACATACTTGAGAATCTTGATATACATACACGTACATAGGTTTTACATTTATCCTACCATAATACAGAGGTTAAAAATTTAGAATGTTTTCATATCATTATTTATTTACATCGCATACAAAACTGTCAAAAGAAAAGAACATATCAAAACAATGTCAAAAACTGACACTACTGACAGTGACAGTACCTTCTAGACATCCTAAACACGTATCGTTGTTGTGCCATGGGAAATAAAGGATAACCACTGCCATAGGTCGACATGAAGCATTATGATAATACTTTTTTATATTTTATATATGTAGCCTGAATTTTACTACTCAATTCAATTCAATTCAAATTATTTATTTCAGGGGGCTTACCATCACCTTTTAAGAAAACGTTCAAATGCCTGTCAGTCAACTTCCATTCAAAAGCAGGCCTGCTTAGGAATCGCTAAAAATCGTACCATGACCGTATTAAAGGTGAACGATTATTGAACGGCAATGTTTGTCTCTGCCTGCTTTGATGATGAAGTTTAGTCTTAAGCTGCGTACGGATTGCGCGTACCCTGGTACGCGTACTCAGTTTACGCGTATCCGGAACGCCTAGTTCATACCTGCAGCTACGCGTTCACTCTTGGGGTACGCGTGCCGCGCGAGCCAACTCGAGCGCGAGCCGATCATCAGTCGGTTTTTTGTCGCGCGTCAAAGAGGACGCACGGGGCTGGCTACGCTACATTTGGACGGCAAAATGAATAAACACGCGTGTTCTTCGAGTTTTAATAATGAAAATATTCGGACTCGCGGAGCGCTCTGGATCGATTGACCTCGCGTACAGGTTCGCGGCGGTCCGTACAGGAGCTGTACGCGTATCTAATGTACGCGTGGACAGTGTTTTCCAACTACGCGTAACACAGGAACGCGCTATCCGTACGCACCTTTAGTGTTGTGAATAAACAACGTTCAAAAACTACGATATAATTCTCTAACACATTACCGGTTTTTTTTTAATGATCATAACTTGAATTTCTTAGATGAATACACGTTATAACTAAGATTATGTATTACAACTTACCATGATTTATTATCTAAAAGCTCTAAAAGCACAAGTTTCACGTTAAAAAAACCTTTTTAACTCTTAAAGATACAATGTGATATTCAGAACGTACCTACGTTCATCAACTGTCAGCGCGTAAATATAAACAACATTAATTTCACTTGATTAATTTAATGATTTTCACAGCCTTTTACAAAAGTAATATATAATGTTCAAAGCCCTACTAGACATTAAAGTCGATAAGAAGTAATTTATTTATTACGGTATAGAGTGCTTTTGGTAAATTTTGTTTCAGTCACAATTATTGTAAAAAAGTATTTTGTTGTGTTGTTCCTACAAAAATACACACATGGGTACATTTATAGTAAAGGAATTTATTGAAATATCGAAATACAAGAACCGCAATGCCCATAATCCAAGAAATATAACCTTTTTACAGGAATGCAATGGAGCCCCAGTATTCCTGACATCTCCTAGTCTACTAAACTGAAAAATAATATATCTAGTAATTCCATCCAGTGGAGAGCCTAACTAATTAATCATTATACATACCTATGTATTTAGGATGAAAATTAAAATAAAGAATAATACTCATGATGTGTTTTTATATACATATACCTGCATATTAGAAACCAACAAAGTACACCATATGAATTTATGGCTCCTGCAGGCAGTCATCTCTGTTACCAGTTTTTGTTCTTGTAAACTTTCATTGCATTTATATGGATAATATGGGTTCCTACTTATATGTATTGTATATGTTTCAGTCAGTCATAAGAAAATATCATGTGATAAATGATAATAATTTAATTTGTAAACAGGTAAAAATTAAACACATTTTTTTAAACTAGATGCGGTCATTGTTTTATTTTCATAAATTTACTGTGTTACATTATGTTGTGTAGAAACACATGCATTTGCAAAACATTTGTGATTGGAAATGTAGCACTTGATGGGCTAATCAACATCTCAATCGAGCCTTTAGTACATCAATGGTCCTCTCAATAATGTTTTGGGTCTTGTTATGCTTCTCAGTGTAAAAGGCTTCTGGAGACTGGTTCTGCATTCCAAATAAAATTGATGTCATTATTGTTTTTCTGAGTCAATACCGAGAATCTCCTGAAATAAATGGATTAAAAGATTACTTGCTTATGTTTTTCATTGTCACTTTAATACACAGCAAATTATGTTTAATAGCAAGGAACATACACAAGAAACACACTAGTGTAGTTATGCTCCACAATAGAAAATCTGATGAATTGATAACACTCACCTTAGTCTCTGCTTAGATCACTAAGCCTTTGGAGGATTTATTATTTTCATTATAGGTTCAAAACCCTCGCACAAACGGGGGACTAAATCTTTTGATAGGCCTGTAAAATACAAATATTAATTGAGTATTGTAGATTTGTAGAGTAGGTTTTTATTTATACTTACATAACGTATTTTCATAGGTTTTGGTTACCATTGATGATTTTAAGTTATATCTTCTTACCTATATTAATTGATTCTTATTCCCTGTCATTAACTTCATTATTGTTATTTATTTCATATATGCAACGCCGTTGGTATGTTTTTCCATACGATTTTCACACTTCAATTTTATTATTTACATAATTTCGTACTCGTTACACAGCTACAAAAATGAAAAAGTCTGGTTTAATTCGCTTACAATTTCTCACCATCCACTTTAAAAACTCTTATTATATATATAAACTTAACATGTTGCCACGAATATCATTTTAGATTACAAAACGATGTTGAAAAGGCTAGTCCCATAGTAACTTTTTAGCAATCGCTAATTTTGACATTACAGCCGTTCCATTATCATTTTGCTGCTGTCAAATAGCACGTCATAGTACGAAAGTCTATACAAAAAAAAAGGTGAACGGTTTTGTAAACGTTAACTTAGCAGGCCTGTTACAGGCCTGCTATAACGATGTCATAGTACAAAATAGCGAGGCAGTTCAATATCCGGGCAACTTCTGCCCTGCTATAGAGGTCATAGTAAGCCCCCAGATAAGTTACATAATATATACGGACTACTGCAGGGCAAAGGCCTCCTTATTCTCCTTCCATTTTCCTGTATATTTGGAACCGACCTCTATCGAATAACTCATTCTACCATTTCCTCTAATGCGTACACACCGGGCCAACGAATACCAACGAATGACTAGAGATGAGTCGTATTAGGTAAATTTGGTACTAGGTGCACCTAGTCCAATTCCGTACAAATACTCGATCCAAATACCTGTTCCACCTAGTCCATGAAGTACGCATACTTTTAAGTATGCTTTTAGTCTTTGCGTACCACCGATACGTGAAGGTACGGGTGCAGTACTAATGAATTGTAATCTTCCCTTCATACTTTACACAGGCTTTAGCGTGTAGGCACTGAGACTAGGTGGATCGAGTATTTTAAGTTGGAATAGGTGCTACCTAGTCTCGTTAAATTCCTAGTCCCTGGATCTGTTCTAGTATATACGCTTCATCTCTATGCCTTCGTTGGCGTTCGTTGGGCCGGTGTGTACGCAGCAAAACCGTCCAGGCAGGACCAACGAAAGCCAGCAAAACCCAATAGTTGGCATTCGTTGGGGAGCGGTGTGTACGCAGCATTAGACCTCCCGCAATGTCACGAATACTTGAATTTCAAAAATGAAAGCTCATCACTTATCGATTTCATCTGTCATTCATTCAGACTTCTATTGGACCTTTTATATAAGTAGGTCACATCCTCAAGTCTACAAAGAACTCTCAAGAATCTAGCCCAAACATAATATATTATTATAAAATAAAGCCGAGGCCACATCAGGAAGGCCAGGGTCTGCCAGGGCAATGTTTCTGAACTGTAGCTGCTGCGGCTTTAACTGTAATGTCACTCGCACATACGACATTGACATTGACACAAAGTGCAGTTCATAATGTCATAATAACCTTAACTTTGAGAACTTAGATTTTAGGGATAATACGATATTTTAGAATCGACAGAGCTTAATTATGGCACTATTGACTTGGGTAAGTAATTTGGTGATTTCTGCATTTGTTAAAAAAAAAATATAATACATTATTTAATATATATAATACATAATTTAATACAATTGATTTTATTAATAGTCATCTTATTTAAATGCCATGGATGTAACTTTCAGGGAGCAAATTCGCATGGACAGCTAGGTGTGGGTACTACAAATGAACAAGTAGAAAAACCTACCAATGTAGAAGTACATTTATATGAGAACAAAATAAAACAAATTGCATGCGGAGGTGGCCATACTCTTCTGATAGATGATGAAGGCAAGCTCTATTCTTGTGGATGGAATTCAAAACTCCAACTAGCAAGGGACACAGAAGTACATAATATTGAAAGAACATGGCCCTTAAGCGGTGTTACTTTTACAAACATAATATGTGGATGGGACTTCAGCTGTGGAGTCACAGATGATCAGACAATGATTGCTTGGGGTTCCAATGCTTATGGCCAGCTGGGAATGCCATCAACACCAAAAGAATATTTCTCAGAAATTATGAGGCCAATTAGACTTCCAGTGCATGCTATTTTGGTGTCTATGGGCCTAAGACACACAGCAATAGTCAATTCGAAAGGTGAAGTGTGGACTACAGGATGTGGCAGACATGGTCAGCTTGGATTGGGGAATGACATTTTGTCCTCTGACAGATTTCGGAAGGTGCAGGGTGTTGGAAAAATATCTCACTTAGCTTGTGGACAAAACCACACAGTAGCATGGTGCTCTGAAGAGAGAGCCCTATATGTATGGGGTGATAACAAACATGGCCAGTTGCTGCTTTGTGCCGAAAAATATAAAAAAGTATTTAAACCTAATAAAATAGATATAGGTGTAAAACAAGAAGTCAAAAAGTTATTAAGTGGTTGGACAAATGTGTTGTTATGGTTAGAGGATGGAACTCTATTATCCTGGGGCAGAAATAATTGGGGACAACTGGGAACAGATAAATCAGTGCCACCGGGAACATTCACACATATCAAGCTACCAGGTTGGTAAACCCTATTCCCTTTATATATCCAATATACACTTCTCTACCATATTAAAAAAAAACAGTAAAACTTCTCTTCTAAATCCAAAAATTAAAAATATTTGTTGTAGACATAATAACAAACATTGTGTATTGTGTGATATATTTACAGAGAAAGTGCCTTAGCTTAACTCTTTTTATGTCCACTCTTCTTTTTTTTCCAATACAAGCTGTTTGGTTTCTAATAAAAATAAAATGGAGTCTTTTTAAACATAATTATGTAGGTAGTTATTATATTACATGGTATTTATTTTCAGATGGCAGACAAGTACAAGATGTTGCATTAGGTTCAGAGCATACTATTTGTTTAGCAACAGACAACACTCTCTGGGCGTGGGGATGGAATGAGCATTACAATACAGGAATTGATTTAGGAAACGAAATTTTACAGCCCACTCTAGTGCCCTTGGAAATTGATAATAATCAAAAAATTACACAAATCTATGCTGGTGGTGCTCATAACTTTATTGTTACTGAAAAGTAAATAATGATAAAATTGATAATAAAGACCAAATTGTTATTGTAATATATGTTCTATCTGTGATAGGCCAGTGAGTGACTCACCCCAATAAAATCATAATTTAATTTTTGATGACACATGCTAGTCAGTAAGGGAAGTACTGTATTTAAGTTTTAGGCAATATAAATTTACAATGATTGTACATTTTTTTATAGTTAGATCTCAAGACTTGAGACTAAACAACTAAGTTGCGAATTTGCGATTGTAAATAGGTATCATTGATTTTTATAGATTTGTCAAAAGTTTAGAAATTAATTCCTTTTTTAATAGTGATGTGTTAATCATGTTACTTTTTATTTTTAGAAGTTTATTTACACCACAATGTATAGTGAAGTTTTTGGCTCATTTACTGATTTCAATGAGAATTATTTTGATTTTTTTTTATTAAACCTGAAAGGTACTTTTATATTATAGTTAAAGAATGTAGGTGCTATGTCATTAAAGGGCAGCATTTCAATACTTTTTTGAGTTAATTGAAAGTTGCAAAATACTAATATTATCAACCTACCCTGTTATTGTTATTGCTAAAATAAAACATATATATCTATGACATACACATGTGATTTTATTGAAATATTGCACATGTATTCATAATAATAAATAACAACTATATTAATGACTAAAAGCATATTAAAACTGTGTACAGTGAAATATGAAAATATTTTTAAAAAGGTGTTAACAATACAACAAAAAGAAACTACAAGATTTATGTAGCAACCATATAATAATATGACAACAATTTATTATAATCATCTTTTACTGTACACATCCACTATTCCAATACAGAGGTATAAAATACTGCAGTCACAGGAATTACTGTATGAAGGCAATGTTATTGGTTTTTTAAATAACTTTTTATAAAAACATGGATAGATTTACTCTACACTTTTTAGTGATTGCAATAAAACTTGTAATATTACTGCCAAAGATTAAACAACCTTAATTTATTTCACACTAAAAAAACCTTAACAATATTAGAGACACATTGGCGCTTAATTAATTTTGAAAAAAAAAAAACAGTGAATTAATCCTACACACTTTTGGCATAATACCAAAACATAAAATTATTTAAAAAAACATTTAGATGGTCAATGCAACAGCACTTCAATATATCACATAATGGAAGTGAGATAGGAACAAACAAAGCACCATCAATTTCCTCCAAAATAATTTTCAAACAAGGAATCTATATGCTATGCTGATTTTCCTTCAGACTAATGGTGTTTGGAAGTAAAGCCAAATTTATGTGGCTAGAAGCTTTAGTAATTTTTGATAAATTGTTAAAAATCTTGGTTCATGCCCCAATCTTAAACTTTAACAATTAACAATATAGACAACTTCAATATTATTATGTAGAACTTTAATGTAGATCAACAGTGTCAAAATGAACATATACTTTTAATAACTAACAACACATTTCTAACAACTCCTAATCTCATTTCATTAACATTATGTAGAGGCCCATAATGGGCAGTGTATGTTTAAGCACCTACATAATAATGTCTACTCTTACAAGTTTGAATTATCATATTGCAGGCAAAAAAAATATAAACCTACTAAGTGAGATTTTAATCTGATACAGGATGGTTAGTTATCACATCATGTAGACTAATAATACAAAATAAATAGTAGCTGTTGCATATGACCTTTTTCATTACCCTAAAAAAACTGATATTATTTAATATTGCTTCATATAAAATGGATTAAATATACTAAGACACATAGGTATATTGCATGTCCAGCTTGCATTTGTGCAATATTGAGCAATATTAACAGGATTTTAATATCATATTCACAAAGCAATGTTGAACATCCAAGCATGTTCGTTCGGTTTAATTCGCTACCTTTTTCTTTCTCCTTTTTGTGTCTTACGTTTTTCTTTTTTCTCCTCCTTAAGCTGCTTTTGTTTTTCCCTGAAATCACAAGAGAAAAATAAACATTAGTCAAGAGAGAAATTTAGTTTTAATTTTTAGTAAATTGGACCCTGTTAAGCAGAATAGATCCAACCAACGTTTTGTTAGTTTTGAGTAAATGCGATTTGAAGTTTAGAAGTGAAAACAAAAATATCAGGCTAAGTTAGAATCATTTGGTAAGTTATAACTATAGGGACACAAAAATCTGAATATTTAGAAAGTGGTTTTATCTAATTTCAGCATACAGTTTTTTTGTAATTCTTGAAAAACTACCTGTGGATCCTTTATGCAAAATCCTTACAGAGATAAATTATTTTTGGTATCTTTGTGACAGGGTGAGTTAAATGAAAATCTGCAGTTTGGACTATAATTGTTACTGTTGTAAAATAAAAAATAAATAAATAAAAGCTTGTTAGGATTTCGAAAAACATGATTAAGCTTAAAGCAAAAAAAAAACGGCTATAAAGCCCAGTTATTTAAACTTTGCTTAGGTTTTGTGCGGCTCGTTTCGAATTTGAGGGTTTATGTAATGTTTTTGTGGTTAGTATACGAGGTACATGATGCTGGGAATGGAATCGGGCTGGTTACAATGGTTCCAGGTGTGTTTTCAATGGTATCTTGTAATAATGTTGTCTGTACAAAAAGAATTTATAGGTAATTGCATAGTGTTATGTTAGTTAGGTATTAACTTTAAACGCGATATAAAACTCGATTCAACAAATCATTACATCTATGCTTAACACGAGATCTATGCTTGGCATTCGTCGAAATTGTTTTGGCCTAAGCAATTTTTTATACAAAACAACAAAGAGGTTGAGGTGAGAAATACTTTATAACAAAACTTACCTTCTTGGCTATAATTTTGACCGTTATAACAGTCAAAATGATAGCCAAGAAGGTAAGTTATAATTTAAGTTATAACTTGCTTGGGAAGCACTTTTAAGAACACTGTTTATGTGCTCCACCTTTCAAACGTTTTTTTTTGCAAGCCAATAATATCACCGAATTTAAACAAAACACAGACGTAAAACCTATGTCGGTCTGTGTTACTAAGTGAATAAAAAGATTACTGCTAATAAAAGTTAGGTAGGTATTTAATATTATTTCTAAGGTTTCTGTGGAAAATAAGAAATATAATCATGAAGTAATTCTTAAAATAAAAAAAAATATGAATCTTTTCTAAATTAATATCTATTGAATAATATAAAAAACTAATAAATATCCAAGCATGGTAGATACCACATCAGCCAAGCCCAAAACTAAAGCTTACGTTTGAGTTAATAAGCAATAAAGTTTCAGTGCTTGGTACCTTTAAACTCTACCTTGGTATTGGAAAGATTGGGAAAATCCATTTTGCAAAAAGGATCCAATCTGCTTGGTTTGACAATTACCGTGAAAAATATTGAACCACGCAACTTGGATCTTTTGAAATTCATTTTTTTAATCATTTTCCACGCCTTGGCATCATGGTACCTTTTTGCAATATTCAGAAATCGCGGTATAGGTGATGGTATGCTGACACAATAAAAGTTTTGTTAGGGAAATGTCATCAGACTGCTAGGATCTTTTGTGCAAATATAAAACTCGATGTGTAGATTCTAGTTATGTACGTAACTCAATTTCATAAAAAATGTCGGTTGGATCTATTCTGCTTAACAGGGTCCAATTGAGAGTATCCATAGCAATAGGTGGTCTGTGATTCAATCAGTTATTCAGCAATATGTAGCTGAATTAGCAAAGTCTATTGAAGTTGTGTATGATGATTGTGATCGCAGTGAAGTCTAAGGCTGATGCCTAGAATTGATTCCAAGATTTTACCTATCTTCTTTATCTTTTTCCTTTTTTTTCTGGGCATCAAGTCGGGCCTGTTCACGGCGCTCTCGCGCTGCTGCATGTACATCAGCAGCATTAGTGTTCTTAACTAGGTCTGGCCCTACAGCCTCCTCTTCTTGTACAACGTCTTCCTATAACACAGAATTTTATGTATAACAGTATAATATTCATTAGGTAAAACTGAATGGTATGAGAGTTGTAATCATAACCTCTCTCTGAAGTTCCCCATTATAACAATACACACATACCTCATTATCAGAAAGTTGACTATACTGGGACAATATTGCCTCACGAATCTTTTTTTCTTCATCGGTATATTCTCGTCGTGACGTTGTGGCTGGAGCCTGAGATTCTAATAATTTGGCTAGCCGAACATCTACATCCGTAACGGGCTTTGGGGTTTCTTCCTGTACCCGACATGCTTCCCATTTTTCTATTATCTCATCTATGTGAGTAGAAATGTCCTTTTCCTGATAAAAGACATAATAATTAGAGAAAAAACAAAGTAATCCATGCCTAGAACCAGTTGATACTCACCACTATCTCAGATAGTATGCCTTCTAAAGCGTCTTTTTTCTCATCCACACTATCTTCACTTTCCAAAATACCTGATATGTACGATCCGAAAACTCCTTCGTCAGTTTTTAGTGATCTCAACTTTTCACTTAGCCACGGCTCAAAGTCACTCGTAGCCGTCGCCATATTGCTCGAGTTTCTTGAGATTCCAAAATCTTTGACATTTTTTCTTTTGAAGTTATTGAATTTTTGATAAAGGCAACATTAAATAGATATTTCTAAAATACACCCCACGCCATCGCCAGCTACTAAATATAAACGAGGCGAGACCACATTGCGAATTGCGATCCCATTTCCATACATTTTGACCCGTGACTGTGCCGCCCGCGGCCCCGCGCTAAGCTAAGCTACGCGCTACCCCACGCGGCTCGGTAATGCAATAGATTCCTAAGATATGAAAATAAAAAATAATATTCCCCCATTTATGAACATGAATAGAAGTAAGAATTGAATTATCTAGCTCCCACAAGATAGCTATAAGCAAGGCAAAATAATATTTATCGGAACACAACAGAGGAGTAAATTACCAATAAAATTGTGTGCAGTAAATCAAAGGGCAAACATAATCGAAAACATTATATTTCTGAACGTATAATTTAATCGAAATACTAAAAGCAACATGAAAATACCGTTGTCATCGTGAATGTAGCGATGGGCTTTGTTATCGATAGACTGTTGTTCGATAAAAATAACATTTAGAACAAGACATGGTATTCTTGATAAAACATCTTGAAAACTTGAGTAACCTGTTCACAGGCAGGGCGAGTTCTATTAATGTGCGGAAACTAATAAATATTCTCACAGTTTAGAAATACAGTCACGCATGTTGGAAAAAAATTAGTCAAATAACTTTGTACATTTGATTCAATAGACAACTATCGTTACAACGCTATTGTTATTTCAATGTTAACATGTAATTAGTTCCGTTATTTTACGATAAATACAAAGTAGTGTAAACTGTTTGCCATTCCCATTAAAAAATATAACATTTTTAGCATACTAGTAGTTATTTCAACAAATACTACTTTTTGTCTAATACTATTATAAATAGAACAATTTAGGTAAAAAATATTTTCATTTTCAGGTTATTTTATTAGAAATTTTAGCATAAAAAGTAATATAATAATTAAAAAAGGCTATGAAACAAGATATCTGATGAGAAATAAGAAAACATATTATCGATAGTTTTGTCACAAATATTGTGACAAAACTATCGATAATATATTTTCTGCAATGACCGAGTGTAAATTTGAAGTCACATCACTACATAGTTTGCGGCGAGCCGAGTGACTTTACAAAGAGTGATTCGTAAAATATTTGTATTCTAACAAAATAAGAAGATGTCTGCAAGATACGATAGAGCTATTACAGTATTTTCCCCTGATGGTCATTTACTACAAGTAGAATATGCACAAGAAGCCGTACGCAAAGGATCGACCGCGGTGTGTAATAATTATTGGTTAGATACAACTAAGTTGCCGATGTATGTACTATTTAAAATAAAAAACAATATATTTTCTCATTATAGGTCGGTGTGAGAGGTGCTGACGTAGTCGTATTAGGAGTTGAAAAGAAATCAGTTGCGAAGTTGCAAGAAGAAAGAACTGTGAGAAAGATCTGTCTCCTAGACGACCATGTCGTAATGGCATTTGCCGGATTGACAGCTGATGCTAGAATCCTCATTAACAGGGCACAAATTGAGTGTCAGTCGCATAAACTGACTGTTGAGGACCCTGTCACTTTGGAATACATCACTAGATACATAGCAGGACTCAAACAGAAGTACACTCAAAGCAATGGAAGACGACCTTTTGGTATTTCCTGTCTGATTGGAGGTTTTGATTATGATGGCTTTCCGCATTTGTTCCAAACTGAGCCATCAGGAATTTATTATGAATGGAAGGCTAACGCAACAGGTAGATCAGCCAAGACTGTCAGGGAATTCTTAGAGAAGAACTATACTGCTGATGAAGTTGCAACAGAAAATGGCGCTGTTAAGGTAATTGTTTGTTATTATTATCAAGTAATCCTGCAATTTTTTTGGCATTATTGTGGCTTATGAATTTTCATACATGTTTGTGCATGATGTATGTAATAAGTAGTGTGTTTACTCTGTGGTTAATGCAAAATCTGAACAAGCTGATGGAGCGTAGACCCTTAAAAGATACCTATAAACACTTTTTCAGCCCATCAAGATGTATGACATGTTTTAAAATTATGAAAATAATTTGTTGTAGCTTGCTATTCGTGCTCTTCTGGAAGTGGTTCAGTCTGGACAGAAAAACCTGGAGATAGCAGTGATGAGACGTGGCCAACCGATGCAGATGCTTGATTCTGATACTATAAGCTCCTATGTGTCCATCATTGAAAAAGAAAAGGAGGAAGAGGCAGAGAAGAAAAAACAGAAGAAGTAATTACTTATCGTGTTAAACTTTTCTATAACTAATACATGTTTTTAAGTAAATTAATGACTATTTTATTTTACAATATTTAAATTAAGAGTTCAGTAAATCTATAGTTTTAGATATTTGAGAGTAAAGTTCTTTCAAATCGGATCCACACTCTTGATTAGGTCCCCTGTTTATCATAATATCATTGAACATTTGGTCCCATTCCCCATGGTAATGATCTGAATTTTCATTATTCTTCTGAAACAAATAAGATGAATTAAGTTCTAGCTTGGTTATACGAGAGTTCTATATATTTTTAATATAAAAAACAGGCTTTATGAATGTTTTCAGAATAAATAATTTTACCCTCACTATAAATAGCACTTACCTCAGCCATAGAGACATCATCAATCTGGTCATTACTTATTGAAGGCAGTACACAATTCAAAGAATTGTGATCAATTTCTTGACCATCCCCAATCTTTCTTGCTATTCCTTGATCTGTGTCATTGTCAATATTAAACTCTGCCAACAATTCAACACCTGAGTTTTCTTCCTGAGGTTCTGGATCAAGATCAGGCATGCTCAGAAACTGAACAGGGAAATTATCACCAGTCTGTTGACATGCTTCTTCAGTAAAATTCATCAAGGTATCTTGAGATGTATCTCTGTAACAGAGTGAAAGTTTGTGTAACTCAAGCATGCTTTGGTGACAGAATGGATTTCAATGAAAGTAGACTACATGGTTAAGACCTAGATGAATATATACAATATGTTTTACCTAGTACATAAATTTAGTTTCCTAATGCAAGTGAAACTGCATGATATAGCTAGTTAAATACATAGAACAAAAGAACAGAATTTCTTACATAATATGACAGTATTTACTTACCTGTATGTAGCTGTGTCTTCTGGTATTGTAGTTTCGTTTTGAGGAGCTTGGGCAATAGCTGTGGAAGGGAAAGGATCACAAGGATGTATGGACTGGACACAATCGGTAGGTAGTTACAGAGTAAGGACAATAAACCTGTTTCAGCGAGGACTTTCTCAGCACTTGCATCATTTGGTATTAGCCAATCAAATTCAGTATTCTCTTCATCTTCACAGTAGTCATCTTGGGAGTCTGGAATATTTGTAAAATTAGTTCAAGCCACTTTAGAAGAAAATAACCAGGTGCATTCTTATTTAGAATAGTAATAATAATAAAATAGATAGTCTTTAGATCATTCTATACCTTCACATTCAAACTTAAGGTTACAAAAGTGCTTTGGTGAATTTTGTACAAATAGGTCCTGTGCAGCTTTCTTTAGCGCCATGCGTAGAGCTCGGCGCGCTTTTTGTAGGGGTGTCAAGTACAGCAGTTGTTCAACATTGCTGTAAAGATTCTACAAACAAATGTTTAGTCAACAACTACCTTTTTTCGTTAAAATTATATTGCCATGGCAGGTTCATACCTTAGGTTTAAAATTTCTTTTTATAGCTAGAGCTTTCCGCATTATTTTATTCAGCAATTCAGGTTTACCGTATTGAAAGTAGTCGTGAACATATTCATGCATGTATGGGTTACTAGAATTACATAGAGGATCTTGCAAATGAGAAGTAACCTTTCGAAAGCCATATAAGTTGAGCTGCCTTACAAAGCTTGATATATTTGTAGTTTTAAAAATTGAGTGATCACATTGCAAATAATTATGGAGGATGCGATAGTTTAACAAAATCGTTCTTCCAGTGCCACCCCATAAAATGGCATCGGTTCGTAAATTTAATAAATACCACAGTTTTTGAGGAAAACGCATTTGAAATATTGCATTTTTATCTTCCTGCATATTCAATAAACTTAATTTTATACTCATATAAATTGATTAAAGTCCTACAGTCAGTCACAACCACAAGAGAAGCACACAAAAGTAAACAAAATTAAAATTGAAGGGAAACAAATTGAAAATTGGCGCCAAATCAAATTGCTATGTCACTCACTATTTGAACCATTGTCAAAAAGTCAAAAACAATGAAAGAATAAGGCACCACAGATCATATATAAATACCTAATATCACTTGCCAATACCTAAAAGCCATATTTATAAAAGCTTTCATTTTTCTTTTCAGAGACTAGATTTTGAACATTTTCATTCAGTAGAGTTGGTCTTCAGTTTGTACTTTTTAGTCTAGTTTTCTAATTTTATTTCTGAGATTCTAACAGTCTTATTCATAAAAATCCCCTAAAATAGGTTTTAAACACTCTTTAGTTAAAATGCTCATTAGAACTAATAAACCTATTATAAAATTCTCTATTCATAAACGTTCAATAAACCCGTCATAGCTAAGTTGTCGTTATAACGTGATTATGTTGTCGTTCCGATGAATCCATAGATTAAATGCCAAAAGAACTAGTGTCCACGGCCAAAAAAACGCAAAAATAAAGTTTTACAACGTCACTTGTGGTTGTGACATTTGGAGAGCTTTTTGACTTCTTGATTCGTTTCTCGTTCATGGGTTTATTGTTTGAAGAAAATTGGATTGCATTGTATTCTTGTGAATACTACATTATACTGGCTGGATGTCACATACTACTACGTCCTGCAGTGCCGACGACGCTCTTCTACGTGTCCCGTTTGCACCATGCCACGAAGGCTGAGGACATCGTAGAGTACATACGGGGGAAAGCCAACTGGACCTTGAGGGTGGAGAAGTTGGAGGCCCGCCATAGCACCTATTTTGTTTAGTTTGTGGTGCACGTTCCGACCGATCATTTAATGACCTTCCTCAAGGAAGAGTTTTGGCCGAAAGGTGTGCTGTATCGGCGTTTCCGCGGCCAGCTACGCGACACCTAGCAGCGTAACACGACGCCGATTCTTCGTGTGCAGCAGTTTTTATAAGTTTAATGAATAAGTTATATATTAGTTTATAGTTATGGTACTTATTTATGTATTTGTGTTTTATGGGCCTTAGTTGCTTGAAATAAAGGTTTATTAATATTATTTTGATTTAAGCGTTTATTTTCTCGGCCTAGCCGGGTAGAACAGATGGCACGGGCCTAAGCCAAGTGTTCATCAGTTGGGTTGATAATTTTAGAAGCAGAAATAGGGCCAGCGCGGTTTTACGTTGTAGGCGGAATGAGAGAAGAGGGTACCTATGTTTGTGTGGGTATGTTGTTGTGTGTTATCTGATTCGCACTGTAAGAACTTCCTCACCAGTCGGCACGTATTTAGTATTGCTGCCTTCTGTAAGTATTATTATTAAGCCTAGCATATAAACTAAGTTGTGGACATTGTGCATTAAAATAAATAAATAAATATTATTATAACTAACACGAAACACGATATCACAATTTCTTTTATAAAATTGTATCTACTTCCCAGCTAGCTTGACTTGACTGCCTCGTTGGTCTAGTGGTCGCAAAGCGCGACTGCTGAGCATGAGGTCTTGGGTTCGATTCCCAGGTCGGGCAAAGTGTTATTGGGTTTTTCCATCAGGAATTTCTAGTAGCAGCCTCGAAGTCTGGATTTGTGCCCGGTTGATGGCAATAGGCTCGCCCCCCTATTACATGGGACTTAAACATAACTAGCGAAATGTGGGTATGATCACACCTCTGCCTAACCCTTCGGGGATAACATACATACATAAACTCACGCCTTTTTCCCCATGGGGGTAGGCAGAAACCACAGAACGCCACCTGCTACGATCCTTACATACTCCTTTCGCCTCATCTACGTTCATACATCTCGTCATACAAGCACGCCGGTTACGAGTACTCCGCACCTGACCTTTCTGAAGAACCTCACTAATAAGGTCAGTGTAGGTCTTCCTAGGACGACCCCTCCCTGCGTTGCCACTCACCTCTGCCATATAAATACCTTTTGTTAATCGTCTTTCACTCATCCTCTCAACATGACCGAACCATCTAAGCATACCCTTTTCTATCTTTGTCACTACATCCTCTTTTAATCCGCAACGGTCACGTATAACCTCATTCCTCACTTCGGGGATAACAGGCGTGATATTATGTATGTATGTTCCCAGCTAGCTTCAACCAACACTAAAGGGCGAGACAGACTTATAACACGCTACGCCATCCCACGCGTGCTAATTGGCCAAAAGTCAAAGAAATGTGAAATGTGGCCAATGAGTACGCTTTACAGACGTGGCGTGGCGTAGCGTGTTATTAGTCTGCTGCCGCCTTGACAATAAAACGGTTCTGACGTTCCTGTCAAAAATCAGCTGTTGCACATTGTGTCGGCCATATTTCTGTTTAATAAAGGTTTATAGTAGGTAAGGGTCCGGCCTGTTTTAAGTTATGAAGCCGCTATTGAATACTTACAAAGCTTTTCAGCGATATAGAACGATTATGAATAATGCTTTTCGGGATTTTTATTATAACAAGCTAATAAACCTATTTAAAAAAAAAAATTAAATAAAAAATCTACGTTCAACTTCAACAGATACCTAAATAAAAAAAAACTGGTTGCACTCCGGGAGTGCCGGCAGAAGTGAAAACTTGATTATTAACGTTTACGTTTACGTTTACGTTTAACATACACGAACATTCGCGCAAGCGCCCTGCGCTGTCTAAACGAAACAGTAGGCCCAGGCATACATTTTCGCCGCGCCGTAGAGAGGGGATAGCTGTCTACTCTCCATCCGTCTTACGCTTTTTCGATCAGGTCACGTGTCCTGACGCGCACGTGTCCTGACGCGAGTTTAACAGTCTTATTCATAAAAAGTTAAAATAGGTTTATTAGCTTGTTATAATAAAAATCCCGAAAAGCATTATTCATAAACGTTCTATAACGCTGAAAAGCTTTGTAAGTATTCAATAGCGGCTTCATAACTTAAAACAGGCCGGACCCTACTATAAACCTTTATTAAACAGAAATATGGCCGACACAATGTGCAACAGCTGATTTTTGACAGGAACGTCAGAACCGTTTTAGTGTCAAGGCGGCAGCAGACTAATAACACGCTACGCCACGCCACGTCTGTAAAGCGTACTCATTGGCCACATTTCACATTTCTTTGACTTTTGGCCAATTAGCACGCGTGGGATGGCGTAGCGTGTTATAAGTCTGTCTCGCCCTTTAGTGTTGGTTGAAGCTAGCTGGGAACATACATACATAATATCACGCCTGTTATCCCCGAAGTGAGGAATGAGGTTATACGGGACCGTTGCGGATTAAAAGAGGATGTAGTGACAAAGATAGAAAAGGGTATGCTTAGATGGTTCGGTCATGTTGAGAGGATGAGTGAAAGACGATTAACAAAAGGTATTTATATGGCAGAGGTGAGTGGCAACGCAGGGAGGGGTCGCCCTAGGAAGACCTACACTGACCTTATTGGTGAGGTTCTTCAGAAAGGTCAGGTGCGGAGTACTCGTAACCGGCGTGCTTGTATGACGAGATGTATGAACGTAGATGAGGCGAAAGGAGTATGTAAGGATCGTAGCAGGTGGCGTTCTGTGGTTTCTGCCTACCCCCATGGGAAAAAGGCGTGAGTTTATGTATGTATGTTATCCCCGAAGGGTTAGGCAGAGGTGTGATCATTAGCACACCCACATTTCGCTAGTTATGTTTAAGTCCCATGTAATAGGGGGCGAGCCTATTGCCATCAACCGGGCACAAATCCAGACTTCGAGGCTGCTACTAGAAATTCCTGATGGAAAAACCCAATAACACTTTGCCCGACCTGGGAATCGAACCTAAGACCTCATGCTTAGCAGTCGCGCTTTGCGACCACTAGACCAACGAGGCAGTCAAGTCAAGCTAGCTGGGAAGTAGATACAATTTTATAAAAGAAATTGTGATATCGTGTTTCGTGTTAGTTATAATAATATTTATTTATTTATTTTAATGCACAATGTCCACAACATAGTTTATATGCTAGGCTTAATAATAATACAGAAGGCAGCAATACTAAATACGTGCCGACTGGTGAGGAAGTTCTTACAGTGCGAATCAGATAACACACAACAACATACCCACACAAACATACCCTCTTCTCTCATTCCGCCTACAACGTAAAACCGCGCTGGCCCTATTTCTGCTTCTGAAATTATCAACCCAACTGATGAACACTTGGCTTAGGCCCGTGCCATCAGTTCTACCCGGCTAGGCCGAGAAAAATAAACGCTTAAATCAAAATAATATTAATAAACCTTTATTTCAAGCAACTAAGGCCCATAAAACACAAATACATAAATAAGTACCATAACTATAAACTAATACATAACTTATTCAATAAACTTATAAAAACTGCTGCACACGAAGAATCGGCGTCGTGTTACGCTGCTAGGTGTCGCGTAGCTGGCCGCGGAAACGCCGATACAGCACACCTTTCGGCCAAAACTCTTCCTTGAGGAAGGTCATTAAATGATCGGTCGGAACGTGCACCACAAACTAAACAAAATAGGTGCTATGGCGGGCCTCCAACTTCTCCACCCTCAAGGTCCAGTTGGCTTTCCCCCGTATGTACTCTACGATGTCCTCAGCCTTCGTGGCATGGTGCAAACGGGACACGTAGAGGAGCGTCGTCGGCACTGCAGGACGTAGTAGTATGTGACATCCAGCCAGTATAATGTAGTATTCACAAGAATACAATGCAATCCAATTTTCTTCAAACAATAAACCCGTGAACGAGAAACGTATCAAGAAGTCAAAAAGCTCTCCAAATGTCACAAGTGACGTTGTAAAACTTTTTTTTTGCGTTTTTTTGGCCGTGGACACTAGTTCTTTTGGCATTTAATCTATGGATTCATCGGAACGACAACATAATCACGTTATAACGACAACTTAGCTATGACGGGTTTATTGAACGTTTATGAATAGAGAATTTTATAATAGGTTTATTAGTTCTAATGAGCATTTTAACTAAAGAGTGTTTAAAACCTATTTTAGGGGATTTTTATGAATAAGACTGTAAGATTTTATACCCATTACAGAAAAAGTGCTCAACGCCGCTAAAGAAGTTTTCACTTCAAAAAATACAGTTCATCAACTTTAGAAGCTGTAATGTCAATCATGTCAATGTCATACGAATTTGACATTGGTTTATGGTGGTGGTATTCAACCTCTCTTTGTCAAAGATTTTAACATTTGGAGTCAAACAAAGCGGTAAACAATAAACAAGGTGAAAGTTTTGTCTGCTTAATTCATTGCACCGCAAGGATTTAAGTAATTTAAAATTAAGTGAAGAACGATAAAATATTATCTAAGCTTACGTTTATGTGAATACTGTCAATAAAATCAGTTTTTAAAATGGACAAGTCGAGGTAAGAGCTGAATCTACTTAACTTGAATATTTTACCTACATTATTTTATTTCTATGACTTACTGAAGTATCTCCTGAACGAAATGACTCACTCGGCATTGTGCAATTTCGTAGCGGTCACAATGCAGAGCAGTGTTGAAGATCTTTTTCTAGAGAAAATAAATTGATTTCTTATATTAAATAAAACACATTGATAAATTATTATTTTATGAAATACACCAACTGTGACCCCCGTAATTTTTATATTTATAACTTGCTTAGCTGCTCATGGGGTGAGCAAAAAAATATTACTAAATAATTTGCAAATATTTTTAGATGAATGTAAGGTTCAGGGCTTAAAGTTTATATATAATTCATTAAAATTTTGTCACTTATTGCTGTTTGCTTGTTATAGATTTTCAATGTTACTACTGGAACCAGGAGAAATTTATTTTGAAGACTATTCATGTACCCTAAATGATAATGAATTAAGGAAAGATAATGCTAAGCAAGGACGATTGAAACTGTGTTCCAAGTCTCTGGTGTTTGAGCCTAGGGATTGGGTGTACCCCCTCATTAAGATGCAGTTCAAGGATTGTGCTGACATATCAGTAGTTGACTATGTTGATGAAAACCATAATGTCATTAAAGTAAGAATGAAGATGTATGCTGAAATGCTTGAGGAAAACATACTGGCACCATACAAATTTATTTATGAGGATAGAGACTTTTATGTTTTCTTTGACTTTGCATCAGCTGATGAATGCTTGTGTCAAATGCAGCAGTTGCAAAGAGCTTCCACTCTACATGCTCCTGAACATAACAGCATGATAGCTACAATCCTCCACTCAAGATACATGAGGATGGAGTTTGATCCTGTGATGATGGATGATTTTACAGAACAGATAGTGTGTGAGCTGCAGGCTGAGAAAATATCCCCACTAGTGAGGCATCAGGGCAAGCTGGCATTAACACCAACTACCATATACTTCCAGCCATTCAGTAATGTTGAAGGTGTAGGTATTTGAATACAATGAATTCTGACTTAATTGTAAAACTATCATTAATTTATAAGCATGGATTAAAATTACAATGAGTAATACATTAATTTGTTCAATAGCTACTTATTTATTTCATTTTAATTTAATAATAAGTGTAGTTAATGTGTAAGGTATGAGGAAAAACTTGCTTAAATTATTGTATCACTAATTTATTATTTGAAATAAAACAAAAAAAAATGAGACATCTATTGTAGTAGCACTTGTGTAAAATATAGTAATAATATTATTTCATGCTTTTAATAAAGAGGTAAAGTCCCCACTTTGGTGACACATGTTTCCTGCACTGTTTACTTAGATATCTTTATCAACAGTAACTGTTTGCTTAACAATACCTATGAGCGTATAAAGATTTTATATTCCATTGTAATATGAAACTACCGTTAGACAGATGATAAAGATGTAATTTTATACACATATTGTTTTTCAGAGCCCAATACTTAAATTAAAACTGGGCCATTTGAGGAGGATGTACAAAAGAAGATTTTTATTAAGGCAAGTTGTATGTATCTGTGTTTTAATGTACTTATTTATTTGCAGTAGACTGTGTTTGTAGCATTGACTTAGTGCATGTAGACATAGTATGCCTGTAAAATGACCTTTCTAGTTGTATGAATAATCTACTTAGTTGTCTATACAAATAGCAAAAATATGTTCAGTCTTCAGATGCAATAATATTTTGAGCTTATTCAATAATGCTGCAACAAAAAGTATATCAATATTGTCAATATCTACTTTTGTTTCAGGGGCTAGAAATATACAGTGCAGAGGAGAGCTCAGTGCCGCACATATATGTGACATTTCAGTCAGAAAGAGATAGAGACAGAATATACAAGATTCTGGAGGAATCTCCAAATGTACAGCTGGAGAAGGTACACACAGAAGAAATGACACTACAATGGCAAAACGGAATTGTTTCGAATTATGACTATTTAATGTATTTAAATTGGTATGTACCAGAAAGTTAGCTTCTCCTTAAAAATGTACAGCAAAGTTACCTATCTAAAGATTATCAAAATTTTATTTCCAGTCTTGCAGATAGAAGCAAGAATGATCTCACCCAGTATCCAGTATTTCCATGGGTAGTGGCAGATTATACTTCAGAAACTTTAGACTTAAGCAATCCTGACACATTCAGAGACCTAGCAAAGCCAATGGGAGCTCTAAACCCTGACAGATTGGAGAAACTTAAAGAAAGATACTATGAAATGAGTGAACCTAAATTTTTGTATGGATCTCATTATTCTGCACCTGGTCTTGTTTTATTTTATTTGGTAAATATTTATGGTTGTGATGACAACATTTCTTTTGACTAGCATGCGCCTTGTTCTGATAGCTGCCACTAACTTTACATTCCATTTAAGATTCATTGTGTTTTTGAGTAAATAGTAAATTGATGTTTCCCATAGAACCATTTCATTGTACAAATTGAATGTTTAGTCAGTAGAGTCTAATAATCACTAACATCAATAGTAAAAGAGTATTATCTCATGAATGTTATTGAAATGATTACATTTCTTGTTACCACCTATACTGCTAACTATATTGTGAAATAACTCATAATTACGATCTCAATTTTCAGGTTCGGAAATATCCTAAGTATATGCTCTGTTTACAAAATGGTAGATTCGATCATCCAGACAGAATGTTCAATTCAGTTAAAGATGTCTATAATAATTGTTTGCGGAATATGTCGGATTTTAAGGTAACTGGATTTTTAAAAAATCTTTTTTTAAATATAATTGAACTGCTTAGACTTACCTACTTCTTTTTATTTTGAAAAAAAAAAAAACCACTGTTCTATTATTTTTCGTCATGCCAATTTATGTGGTTTTATCTTACGCTATTTTATAATCTCAATTTTCATTTCAATTACAGGAATTAGTTCCCGAATTTTATGACACAGAAGGTAAAGGGGATTTTTTAGTTAACCAGTACGAAATCAATTTCGGTGAGCGTCACGATGGGAGTAAAGTGAACAATGTCGCTCTGCCACCGTGGGCCACGTCGCCTGAAGACTTCGTCGTGAAACTAAGGGAAGCCCTGGAGTCAGAATATGTGTGCAGACATTTACACTTATGGATCGACCTGATATTTGGGTACAGGCAAAGAGGCGAAGAGGCCGTTAAGGCTAACAATGGTTTGTTTTAATAGATCATTTGCACGTTATAAAAAACGACCTTGTAGGTTTCACCTGTCATGCTTTAGAAGTTACGTTAGTGAAGGTTGGATCATAGATTATCCTCGTTTAAAAAAACTATTAATTTCAGACTTTGTTCAGAAAAATGTGAAGGGGGATTTAGAATTCGATTTCATTTTAATGTCATCAGCTGTTGAGTCATGAATCATGTGTCATGGTATATTTTGAGCGTAAGCCTGAAAAAGAATTGAACCTAGGATGATAACATAATATGTAGATAAAAAGATCCATGATTACGTTAATCACGCCTCATTTTTATCTACGTATCGATTTATATTATTGTATTAGTCTCTGTAACTACACGCCTCTACGGATACAATCACTATGAATCATGAATACACCAGCGTTATAGCATGATTGATTTCTAATAAAAATAAACTGTAAAATAGTTGTATAAATGTTTAATAGTAAAGCATAAATAGTTTGATGCGTCTCGCTTTAATGCAATTTAAATTACATTAATTGGCTACTTCGCATACTGGCAGTGTGCTAGTAGATAGTTATTTTGTATTAAGAATTTATAAATAAAAGTATTAATATTTGTTAACAATTTGGTTTCAGTGTTCCACCACGTGTGCTACGAAGGCGCTGTGAATCTCGACCGTATATACGATATGAACGATAGACACGCACTAGAAGTGCAAATAATGGAATTTGGACAAGTGCCAAAACAGCTCTTCACAAAACCGCACGTTAGAAAAATAACACCGCGCATTGCTAAATCTCTATCTTATTCAAATACCTATGTTTCCTACAGAATGGAATGTATTGATGTATTACAACTTCATAAAGAGGCTGTGACTTGTGCTATTCGACAAGGAAACAGGGTCATATCTGTGGGGAAAGATGGCACTCTCAAAGTATATGATACTGTACTAAAGAAGCAAATAAGGAGTGTCATTCTAAGTTCCACTCCTTTGAGTTCGTGTGTGATGGTCGATGATAATACGGTAGCAGCTGGTTCCTGGGACAATGAAATGTAATTTGTTCTTCACAATAGCCTAATTCTATGACTGTTGTACAAAATGCTTTCTGTACTAAACTGTAATGCTAACTTGCAGATATTTGTATGACGTAGAATACGGCAGAGTAGTGGAAAGTTTTCGCGCGCATGACGACTCCGTCAGCTGTTTGTTGTGGCTCGAAAAAGGTTTGTTTTTCGCTGCTTTTGGACGTTTTTTTATAAGACTGACAATGAAATGACACACTAATATTGAGATTGCTAAAATTAGGTACATGGTGTTTATTAGTTGGATTAAAATAAACAGTTTCGGTGTATTTTAGAACGTTTGTTGATATCGGGAGGATGGGATGGCGTGGTTCGCGTGTGGGGCAATGTTGGCAGGACCGGGCAGGCTCTCCGCGGACTAAAGGCGGAATTTGATCATGATGGAAAAATAACAAGCCTTACATATAGGTAAGCTATAGTTTAACTACGACAATAAGCATGATATATATGTCAATACAGTACAGTAAAGCCTCCTTGCGCCAAATACAACTGAAATGTTCCTAAATTACAAAAGGTTGCACGTAATGGCCCGTCTTAGCAACTAACTCGGAGTTAAAAGATAGCCCAGGCTAGCCTGTGTGTGTTCGAACATTGTCGCCTAACTTATTAATATGATTAGGTACTTATTCTTTTTCTGGCCACCAAATGAGGCTTCTGGCCCCGATGAATATGGAAAACAATACGATATAATTACAAAGTTATTATCGTGTCACATAGAGGTCACGATTATAACTTTGGTGAGAATTAATTAGAAACTTTGAGTATCAATTTCAAACAAATTACTTTTGTCTTTATATAAATCATATTAATAGCTGTTAATGTTAACGTTTATGGTGAGTGATCTGCCAAAATTAAATATTCTTGTCTAGGTTGGTAATACATTGTCAGAAGACCTACTTTTATTAGGTATGTGCATTAATCGACAATGTTACGTAGTAAATCAACTGCGAGAATTTTAGAAAGTGGTCAACTGGTCACACCTAGGTCTTATGTTAAAATACGGTATAAATAAATATTTAAAGAACAAAACCGACTTGACTTGGGGGTTGCCTGATGCTAGATTCGTAGAATACGCTTCCTGGGATTAAAAAATAGTGGTACGTTCGGAAGAAAAATATAGGAAAACAAATGTAATACTCATTGAGTAGACCCTTTGATGCTCCTCCCACAAAGCACACTTAACTCGGCTTTTTAAATCATAAAGAAGTCTAAGAACTAAAGTTGATGTCGATTTGTCATGGATTCAGTAAAAAAATAATTTGTATTAGAAGCCAGAAGCTGCGCCTGTGCCTTAGGTTCTTTCTAATCAGCAAGTAAACCTTTGTCCGCGTTTCTGCGCAGGCGTCGCCGGCACGAGATCGACGTGATAGCGGGCACGGGTGACGGCGAGGTGTTCATATGGGACTACACATCCAAGGACTTGGTGAACAAGATCAGCGTCCACTCCTCGTCGGTCAGCGGGGTGTGCTTCGTGCTGTCCGGAGACAGGGTTGTCACCACGAGCAATGATGGAGACATGAGGGTCACTGACCTTAGCGTTCTAGATTCTGTAAGTTTTGTTTGTTTCTCATTTTTCAGTTTAGTCCAACACACATCAGACTAAACATTTCAATTATGAAAACCGCCCTTATTGCTACGAAATAAAAGGCTAAACTGTTACCATTGACGAGCGGCTAAGTGCTGTTGACAAAAGATACGGTAAGGTTCACGTTAGTTAGGGTAGCCTATACCGGTTATGGACGTGAAAAAAGGCTGTGCGAGTTTGTGACTAGGGTTGTAACTCTGTCTGATACACCGGCTTGCACATCATGTTGACAACGATGCTGCTTATTGACGGCTATAGTTACATGACATACGGTACAAAATCGCTTAGCCCTTGAAATACACACACCCCGGGAAACAAAAACTTCTACGCTACGGAATACGGGTCCCGAACATTGTATGGCCTACAGTTAGTTTGTTTCGGGTCTAGGCGTTTGTGCAAGCGATATCCATGCACGTTTTCTTTACTAAACAAGACATATTTTTTAAATATTGCTTTCGCCTGTTGACGCAAATGCAAATGAACATAAATACATATGTAAACATCACGCCTGTAATCCCCGAAGGGTTAGGCAGAGGTGTAACCATTAGTGCACCCACATTTCGCCAGTTGTGATTAAGTCCCGTGTAATAGAAAGGATCAGAAAAATCCGTCTTAAAAGACAAGGGTTTTCTGAACCCTAATGGGGCCTTCATTCTTCGTTTTCAGTATTATAATAATAAAATTCTGTTTATCCTGTTCACCACAATTTTCTATTGTTACACGTTTCTTATCTCCTTAAGAAAACAATGAGTGTGCATTCTTAGATCTTATTATTTCTGCGTAAAAGTCGTTAACCGAGTTTTAATCAGTTTTACATACAAATTCTGCTAGGTCGCTATTTTCTTTATCTCAATGCCTTTTACCCTACTAGAGTGAGGTACACGGAAGTTACGTAGCGTTTCAAGATCATTGAATGAGTAAATAAATGTTTTGCTTCGGTTAAACGGAAGGCCAGTGTCCTAAAAGGTGACTTCTAGACATCGCGTTTTAACTTAATACCTTATAGCCATTATCGTTAACAGCTTCTTTGAAGCCATTCGGTTTCCAAGTACAGGGGTGTGGATTGTAAAAAACCAATGCATGCCATCCATCGTTTGACTTTATATTGGTTCTCGCTCTTTCCCTTCCTTCGGATGGTACTAGCGCCGCCCTCGGTTAACTTTCTTCACAAAAAAATATACATACATACGCCTTTTTCTCATGCATTATAAACTTACGGCTTTTTTTCATGGGGGTAGGCAGAAACCACAGAACGCCACCTGCTACGATCCTTAAATACTCCTTTCGCCTCATTTACGTTCATCCACGCCGGTTACGAGTACCGAGCACCTGAACTTTAAAAAAATATAAATAAAAATATAAAAAATATCGTCACTTTTTAATTGTTATTATTACGCCTTTATTGCTGAAACTGAATATAACATACCAAAGTAGGTATGTAATGACTAACAATATAAACGCATCGGGTTTCTCGGCTTAGTGATCAGCGTGTCTTGTGACACATAGCCCTCTAACAGCTGTTTCCGTTCTTTTCTATCTTTAGATTTCTTTGACTAGTTAGCGTCTCTAACATTTCTAATGTCATCTGTCTATGTCTTTGCCTGTCTGTCTTTTTTACTTTTATCTAAATACCTTTTTCCTGAATATCCTCACTTATATAAATAGGCGTATACAACACTGCATGCACTATTTTCCTTAGGTTTACCAGAAACATTTGCCGGAAGCAGTGACGTCGCTCTGCTGGGACGGCTCCAGCGTGTTGTGGCTCGGCTGCGGCGACGGCTCCCTGTTGCAGTGGAACATGCTCACCGTCACGCAGACCAGTACACACACCGCTCATAATGGTATGTATTCCCATTACCATCTTTATTCTATAAGTGATCTGCTGTGAACTACGACGAACATATTATACTGTAACACTAGTCGATGAGTAAGACGAATTTGACATTGCGTGGGCGAGTTCGTAATCGGTTGTGTTCAACTGTTCCCGGATGACAAATGAATGAAATAGTTTTACTATTTTATGTTTCCAAAGGAAGGAAGCTTTATTATTTAGGAATTTAGGATGAGAGCATTCGCGATCCACCAAATGCAGGTAAATTTAGGTCTGTACATTTCCGAAACAGTTTACACTTGCTTTCGTATTGGCTAAAAAAAAATGACGTTCAAAAGTGCCCTTTAATGGTGTCAGTGAAATAAATAATTTTAGTTTGACGCTATTTGGTAGCATAAAAATGCAAAAATGTTGTTTCCACTTTGTGAACAGCTAGAAGCACTTTAAGCTTAATTACAGTCCTCCAACGATAAAACATCGTGACTAACTATGAGAATAGTAGGTAACTTACAAGCTAACTCCTTTGTGAACGCGGACGCGTATGACTTCGCAGGGCAATCGTGAAGGGGTTGCGTAGCGGATACTAGGCTATCGCTGTCACTACGCTAGATAAGCGAGTTGTTTACCGCAAACGTAGCTCTAGCAATGGTACCTAAAGCTTTGCACTCAATGACGAAAACTCTACTGATCGAGATATGGGAATCATGAGTTTCCATATCTAGGAACATCTCTTGCTAGAACTTAGCAGTTAACAACGTTATGCAAGTGGCAAAATATATTATTTTCAAATATCGTGGTAGTGGTCACGATACGACCTTTCGAAAATACTGTTTTACAGTACTGTTACAAATACTGTTTATGTTACTAGGCCAACTGTTGCATAATCCTAGAAACATCGTAATGTTATGCGAATAAATCTAACTATTAAAATCTAAGCTCTAAAAATCGATAATAATATATCGCCTGGCTCGTAGGTATAGAATACCTATATACACGTGCCGTTGAGAAACCATTAAAATTGAAGCGTGTACCTATAGTACCTAAGTAAACCTGAAAAATATTATAAAAAAGGTGTGTTAAAATTCGTGCGCATTAAAATTCCTGATATATTTTAACTTATTGACTCGTTAATTAATTTGTAAAATGATAATGAGTAGATAAATCGACACATGAAATTTAAGTTAGGTGTTTTGAGTGTTTATTATTGCATGACCTGAATCGGGTGAAAGGGGGCTGTAGTAGGTAGGTAGGCTGCAAAACTTACGTTTTTACTGCAATATGTAACTGTAACATTTTCGATTATGACCATTGTAGTAGGGGAGCCCAAGATGCTAAATGTGGATATATATATACTCCAGCGTCGTGGGAACCTTTTGGATTGTGAAGATTAGATGCTAAAAAGTAAAAATAGTTACAGATAGGACCCTTTCACTGGTGGAGGGAGCGCATATGTACATATTATAAAATATGAAAAAAAAATCACGATTTACTACTCGAGCGTGTCAGATATTAATAGTGTATGCGCCCCACGTGTTTTTGATAACCGAGGAATATTAATCTGCCGGTTTGCATGGTGGAGGTGGCCGTACTAAGGGGTTGAAAATGGCAGAAAAAATTATGACATTGAAATACTCGAGCGCGTCAGATTAATTTATACAGACAGTTTAGCTTGATGTCCTTGTCGTACTGACCCTTAATCTGACAATTATGTGCAGGGACTTCTTCAATCTGATGGTTTGAAAAATAAAATCCGCTACCCTAGACGCGCGGCCCTATATACAGGGCTCATAAATGGTGGAGGTACTTAACAGGGTGCAAGGTATCCCCCCTTATATTAATCTGCCGCGCTGGAGTAAATCCAAAAATCCCTTCCTGGCCTCCCCAACTATTGGCATTGCATTCCTTAAAACATTGCTGGCAATGCATTGCGCACATATTGACGGGAAAATATGGCCCCTGTAGGATGCCTGTGGTGCCCTTCGCTGGAGGTGTCGTTGTCGTTTGTGTTTGTTTCCCACTTCTGTGATAACTATGGCAATACCGATTGTTTTGATTAAGGTTTATTTTTTGTTGCCTGCAAACTTGACAATGATATTTTATCTACAATGTGTGGTTGCAATACATAGCCAGCAATGTTTGAAGTATTGCTGGGCCATACTCGAAAATGGTGCAGCTACATTGGAGCACGTTTTAAGCACCATTAGAAATAGAAGATTGCCGGAAAAATAGTATGTATAAGATTGGGAAGTTCTCCAAGGAAACAATAATTTTGCATCAAATTTTTGCGTAAAATGATAATTTTCCGTTTCAATTACAAGTTGTCAAACTTCGAGTGCAGTTTTGAAACTCACTAGCCAAAGCCACCTTGCCATTAGTATTTGATTTCATTCACTGAGAATGTGTTTTGTTTCAGACTCTATCAACAACGTCTATTTCGACGAGATCTCCAAAACACTGATCACGGCTAGTGAAGACAAAATTATCAAGATCTGGGAAATCACACAAAGTTCCTGACGGATATGTTATGTATTCGCATTCAGTATTAAGACTCATGACAGGTGTAATTCTAAACAATGTGATATTCGAACAATACGTAAACATAAAAATGTATTTGTGTTATAACTAAAAAAGAAAAGACAGAAATTAGACTATATTCAATAAAGATTTATCGTTTTAGTATGTAGTCGTTTTATTTCATCAGTTATCATCAATGCTTAGTAATACTTTGTCTGGTAGCTAGTCTATTCTGAAAAAATGCATTTTTATTGCCTTAACTTGCGTTACTAAGCAATTACGGACGCGCGACGTAGCGCCTGACGCCCCGACCGCCCGCCCCTGAATGGAAGGGCGGTGTCTGCATTGAACGTTATTAGTAACGTCACGCCATGGGTTGGTATAACGAACCGTTACGTACCTATAGGTACTAGAATTGTACCTTAAGGACGATAACATTGCACTCGTAGGATCGTAGCATGCAAATATGCACGATAAACTACTGATGAAACGTGGCTTTTTTTTTGGCACGAATAAGTATTTTTGCAACTGATTTATTCTTAGATATGTTATGTATTCGCATTCAGTATTAAGACTCATGACAGGTGTAATTCTAAACAATGTGATATTCGAACAATACGTAAACATAAAAATGTATTTGTGTTATAACTAAAAAAGAAAAGACAGAAATTAGACTATATTCAATAAAGATTTATCGTTTTAGTATGTAGTCGTTTTATTTCATCAGTTATCATCAATGCTTAGTAATACTTTGTCTGGTAGCTAGTCTATTCTGAAAAAATGCATTTTTATTGCCTTAACTTGCGTTACTAAGCAATTACGGACGCGCGACGTAGCGCCTGACGCCCCGACCGCCCGCCCCTGAATGGAAGGGCGGTGTCTGCATTGAACGTTATTAGTAACGTCACGCCATGGGTTGGTATAACGAACCGTTACGTACCTATAGGTACTAGAATTGTACCTTAAGGACGATAACATTGCACTCGTAGGATCGTAGCATGCAAATATGCACGATAAACTACTGATGAAACGTGGCTTTTTTTTTGGCACGAATAAGTATTTTTGCAACTGATTTATTCTTAGATATATAAGCTAGCAATATAGCGTTTTCAAAGTAGGTACCTAATTACGTTTTTTAACATGTTTATTCATAACTGACAAGCGAATAGGTACTAACAACTCGACCTTTAAGGTAGACAAGGATTTACTTATCAAGTTCGTACTCTGATAGAGCTCATCTAGTCGTGTCTGGTGTTGTCAAAATTAATTCAGGGTCGTTCGTCGCTAAATTAGCCAGTCAACAAGGTGGTAGTCCACCCTATCTATAGGGCTGACTGCCTATCAAATGAACCGAAAGTATAATGGCTTGGTTTGTGGAATAGAACGCAGCATACGTTCAACAACGATAACAGCAGAAAAATAAAACTGGGTGACCTCGAAAACATTCACTATCTTCTGAACGGTTCACAGGGAGGAGCAATCTGTCATAATATTATACGAATAAAAACGGCAAGGCTTTATTGCGTGATGGTGTGGATGCGACGGAAGGAAGGTAATAAGATAAATATTGTTAGAACGATTTTTTTTACTTGCATTTTAAAGGCTTTTAATGAGTGTTTGAATGCGATTTTAAAAGTTTCTGTGTCTGATTTGGGATAGGATTTCGTATTGGTCATGATCATCATGCTGCAGTAATCGTATTGCGGCTGCTTTCTATATTGCGATCTGTAGATCGATTCCTACCCGCAATCAATCGAGTTTCGTCGAGGTTTGCAATCTGAGATTGCGTTTGTTGCGATTGTATAATTTAAGTTATTGTTAAGTATTCTAAAAACGCCAATCGATTAAAATACCTGTTGAGTAGTAAGATGAGAGTAGTTGGTCCCTATATAAGCTATGAGCTTTATCCACAATAAAACATCAGGGGGGTTATTCTACTAACTTTTGGGAACAATCACAATCTAATCTCAGTCTCAGTCTATTTTTTAACATTGTTTGTCGTTGTGATGAGATTGCGACTAGATTTGGAACGTTTTTAATTAGTAGAATAATTGGTCTTTAGAAAGTAGCCAATGTTCTCGTTATTAAAAACGTTCAAAATCTAGTCGTAATCTCGTTTCAGCGTCATGCAATAAACTAGTCAATCATAAACTTGTCATAGAGGCATATTTGACAGGTTGAGACTGAGATTAAAATGCGATCGTTTTTTAGAGAATCGAGAATTCCCTGAACACAACTGGGAAACACCTGCCGCCCCTGCTGTAGGTATCTATTATTCTTTGCCACAGCTGCTGGCTAAAAAGATTGGCGTGTTTTAAGTTTTTAAAAAGAAAGGTTTAAATGCAGGAGATAGCAGTGGCGAGGACTCCATACAACTCAATTCCTACTGGGTTCCCTCCGGAACTTTCAAATTCAAACAATAGCTACTTTACCGCCGCTGAAATATTCTTTTCTTTTTTTTAATGTTACCTCACACTAAAATTTTTCCTTTAACTCGGGTGCGTTTTATAAACATATAAACGTGAGTTTATAAATATACACAAACAGTAAGATCCGAAACAATTATTATCTGTAGGCCATACGAATATTTGTTACGTGCAGTAATCGAACCCGCGACACGCAGCGCAGCAGCTAATCGCTCAGCCCCAACCGCGTCTTCAATTGGGATTGGGACAGGTAGTCGTATCTACTGTCTATTATCTATACTAATCTATACTTAATATAATAAAGCTGCAGTGTTTGTTTGTTTGTTTGTTTGAACGCGCTAATCTCTGGAACTACTGGTCCGATTTGAAAAATTCTTTCAGTGTTAGATAGATTAGTTATCGAGGAAGGCTATAGGCTATATACCATCACGCTACGACCTACGGGAGCGGAGCAGTAACCAAAGACGCGGGTGTAACCGCGGCGGACAGCTAGTTTTAAATAAGGCAGTCATTAATACTGAACTTTACTGATGGTCTTTTAAATACACCATCAAATAAAAACATTAAATCACAGTGTTCGATTTTGTTGTCGTTTAGATAGATGGTTTAAAATGTAGAAACACAATGTTGTAATAGAAGTTTACAATAATTCATGTTTCCCTTATACGAAAATTGATCCTTCGCTACTGGTTTCTTTTAATACAAGACTTTACGAGAGATTTTATTGCTACGGTCAGCGACAAAAGCCGTTTAACACTTCAGATCCTATGTATAGAAAATACAGCACATTTGTAAAATCAAGATAAAATAAAATCTTAGCTATTATCTGCTGGGTAAAGTATTATGTCATGAGTACTTAGAAGTTATGTAAAAGGTAACAGTTATTTTTGCTTTTGTGGCTGAACGTACCTTCCTTGATGCGATTTTCCTGTAAATTTCAGCGGGATAAAAATAAGATCTATTTTGATTTCTTATTAGATTTGAAGCGGATATACTCGTACTTAATAATAATATTTAACCTAAGTGATACGCGTTTAGCTGTCACTGTTTACTGATTACTACGAGTAAGTACAGTAGTTTATTTACAGAGATAAATAACGTGATGGGTGACCCTAGCTGTTTGTAAGATTTTTAATAAAGCAAGACTTTGAATTTACCAATTACTTAATATAATTAAAAATTTCATTAACATGATAATTAAGACGATTAAAATACAACAAGTAATTCATCTACACAGTAACAGACTCTACCATAGTTTTTTTAATAAGTTCACCAAAATTTTCCGTAGTCTCGGCATTATTGCTTTCTGTTGCTGTCTCCGCAGACTGAGACTGCGAGTCCGACGCGTCCTGGGTCGTCTGGTCAGAATGATCCAAGTTCAGCAGCGTATTGTGACTGAACCAGTTCTCATCATTTTCTACAGTTTGCATCTTATTACTAGGTTGATATGGCAATGTCATCAAAGTGGTATAATGAGTATCACTTTTGTTGTCATTATTTACACAATCAGAACTGTTTTTGTACATCCCATAGTGATTATGCTGCGTACTATGATATTGTAGCGAATTGTGGTCGTGTACATTTGTAGTTGATTTATGCAAGTAGTCTGGTACATAAACATGGCCATAATGACTAAACATTGTCATCTGGGAGCTGTGCGCAAACTCTTCGAAACTGGTGGCCGAGAAGCTTTGCAGGCCTTTGAAATGGTTTTCTGTTTGCTGCTCGTAAGCGTAGTTAAGATTGCACGGAAATCGTTGTATGTTATTTGACATAGTATCAAAACCCATCGCGTTGGCTGGTGCGTATGGTGGGCCCTTGCCTTGGAGTAAGCTGGATGTGTAAAGGTCACTGTGGCTGTGAAGATTGTTTGTATTCTCAAACTGCATGATACCACTGTCATTTACATTACTGTGATTGGAAGCCTCGTTTCTATAGCCGTATGACATGTCACTATTCTGTGATGTGGAATTATTCATATCACAATGAACATTATTAAAACTTCCCGTATTGACACAAGATTCAACTTCCACTCTTGGAGTAAGGTTAACATCACGTAACATTCCATCTTCATGACTAAGACAACGCTCTCTTTCATATGACGAATTTGATGAACATGATGTAGAATTATTGTGCGCCTCCAACCACTGTCTTTTTGCAGCTTCTTGATTTTCTTCATGTTTCTTTTCAAGTCCTATTCTCATAAGAGTCTGAATGAAATGCGTCCTCACTCTTACAGGGTTGAATTCTATTCGACCCGTTGTGTTGGCGCACCCATCTCTAGTGCACCCACAGGGGAAGTTCAATCTATCAACTTGACATTTTATCCCAGCTAAGCTGCACGAACAACTTTCTGGGTTACAAGCGCCCTTGCAAGCGCAACCGCAGAATTCACGCGATGTTCTTATGTCTCTACATTCATCTTTTTCATAACCCTCTATCTTTCTCACTCCTGCTGCGCGCAATAGAGCTCTTCTTTGTCTGGTTGGAACAGGTTGCAAGAAAAAATAACTATCTAAATCTAGCTCAGATTCAGAAATGTCGCTCGCTTCTTCTTCAGTGTCACTATCTTCGCTGGAGGAAAGTGACACGCCTTGTAGCGAATGACGCTCACTCTTCAGCTGTTGCAATATTTGTCTATGTAATCTTCTCTGCTCTAAGGCATGCTCAGCTAAAGTAAAGTTTTGTATATGAGTATGTTCCCATTCCATTCCTAACGTTGAACCTCCTTGTGATGGAACACATGAAAATCCTTGGGCTCTAGGAAAGTAAAATACAGTAACATTATCGAATTTTATACTTTCTTTCCGCTTTTTAGTTTGTGGCTCATTTTCGTTATCATCACTACATTTTCTCTTAAGACTACTTCTGAGAGGCTTAACTTGTGCTATTGAATTATGGCCATCATCTACATTGTTCTCATTACTGGTATCGCTGGAGTTATCGTTATCGTGGTCAATATCATCTGATGATTTGTCACTTTTTAGGCTACTTGTGCATGGAAGAGCAAGGTTGAAGCTTGGTATTTTTACATCATCGATGACTTCTGAACCTAGACCTGAGTCACTACCTTCTGACCGATCTTGAGCTTCATCTTCCCTATCATTGAGACCACTATCTGGTGGAAGACTACCAAGTGCAGAGTCTTCACTGTCAGCTGAAGCACTGTCAGTTTTGATATCGTCTATGTCACTTAGAGTATCATTATCATCTATTTTTACCGCGTAGTCTATCTTACTGTCACTGCTCTCATAAAACTGAGAGTTACTACTACTGATTACATTACTTTGATCATCATTAGAGCTAAGATCTTCGCTGTGAGCATCACTGTCTCTGCTTTTCTCGTCTTTTATCGCAAGGAAACCATCTTCCTCCCTATGCTCTCCAATCGGGTATTTATCACATTCAGTTGCGTCCTTATCGAGATGGTCCTGTGGCTGTACGCCTAATTGTGATATTGCGTCCTCCATGACTGTTACTATAATCTGTAAAATAAGAAAAATGCATTATAAAATTGAGCTAAAAGTTTCTTGGTTGGGTTGCTTTAAACAACAGGTTAGCATTAGTATTACAGAATATACAGATATGTAGGACCAAATGCAGAACGGTATGTTGTAGATAATTAACAATGACTAAATTCATTGTTGCTATCTTCGCTCATGACTGTAAATACGTTAGCAGTACCTAATCGTTGCGATAGAGGAGTGCAAGCCACCTGCACCCGTCTGAACCGAGCAGTATTATAAATCAAACAAAATGATAATTCAAAACCGGTACCTATTTCAAAAGGCTGTGGCCTCGACTAACTCCACCGGTACGCTCGAATACGCCAACGAATCCCCTGTTCCATGATGATCACGCAGACACCAACACAATCACCGGTTTCTCACTCTGATCAACGAAATATCAGTATGCATAATAATTTATTTCAGCAATTCGGTCATCCACTGTAGTTCTGCCACACAAATGTCACTCTTAAGCATCACAACGTAAGGTCCTTTTTATATCACGTTTTGCAGCGCGCTGTTGTGTTTTAACCCTATTTATTTATTTTCCGCCTTATTTTGACAGCGACGTTCTTTGAGTTTCAGTCTTTTAAATAGGGCGTTATATTCTTATTTCAAACCAGCATTATGCCAATTCACTTTTCCAGATATTCAAACTTCACAATAGTTTATTTATGTACAATATTTAACGTGAAATCATCACTGCACAAGCACAGAGTCACAGAGAGAGGCCACTTTTACCACCGATCTCACAGTTCCCACCTCGCGTAATCGCGTTGGACGACTCGAGCGACGCAGGCAAGTTTTAAACCCGTAACAATGGAATAGTCCGTTGGCAAACGCGAACACCGTATGCGGAGGGGACTTCTGAATTTGGTAGCGTATGGGCTGCGTTGTTCGACGTGACGTCGCCCCTCCCCGCTCGCCTCGCCCCGGCCTTGCGACCCTCTTCGCCGCGTACACCCGCGGAGCTCGCGCAAGCGCGTTCCGTTTCTTGTGAATGCAATGATACCAACGTGGTGATTAATAAATTCCCATTTTGTTAGTATAAGAGTTTTGAATTATTGTATCGATTAATGCTGTTTGAAATTCATAGTTGTACAGTACAAGCATTAATATGTATGTTACAATTTCAAAGTGATATCTCCTAAAGTTTTCATGGAAAATGTATAGTATTATGAACATAGACTTCACACCATTAGTTAAATTAACGTCTGTACTGTACCTACATAGAATAACTTTTTCGGATGAGATTATAATCTAAGAAAAATGTAAATAATAAACAACCGAACTATCGCAACTAAAAGTTGCAGTAGTTCGGTCAACCGGACTAGCCAACCGAACTACTGGCACTAGAGGTAAAATACGGGTACAAGTAGGCAGGTATATAAAACTTCGGGCAGGGTTTCGAGTAGAAAAAAAACCTAGTTAGTTTTCTCCATTGATATAAAGGTTATTCTTTATTCAAAGACAACTGCGATCCGTTTTACTAGAAATAAGCATGATTCTTGCACTTATGTAGTTTTAATTCAAGACTTCAGTCTTTAATTTAATTTGTAAGTCAAGTCAAGATGTGGTATGTACCTATGGTTATAATTATGATTTTTCATACGTTTCTACGCATTTTTCGTAAAACGATCCAAACGTAAATATACCGTAAAAAAAGCGATTTAAAGCCTCTTTCTAGCTAGTACATCATTTTTTATCACACTTGCTCGGAAAGTGCCACTTAGGCCCGGACTCCACCAAAGCGGACAGGAGAAGAGATGTCTCGTAAACAACCAATAGGATACCTACTGTGTTGTGTTGAAGCTAAGCGGTGAGATGTGAAAATAACGCAAGCCGATTGGTTATACGAAACATCTCCTCTCGTCTTCGCTTTGGTGGATACCGGGCTTTATTGCACCGCTTTTAGGGGTCATAATACTCACAATGATATGCGATGTGTTACGCACGTGTACTTTTTATATTACCGCATTAGTGCGGTAATAGATTCTTTTTCCATTTTGACAAACAATTTTGATTGTTTTATGCGTGCACGTAATGATTACATATTTTGTAATCAATTGAACTAAGTATGTTAAAAGTTGATAAAATTAGATAGATAAACATTTTATTTTATAAATTAAAACATGACTGACAAAGTAACTTCTTTCAAGTGCGATAAAATTACGGACATACATTCCCGTAAAGCGTGGGAGGCTTTAAGGTGGCAACCCAGGTTCACAACCTTTTGCTCTCAGGCCAACCCGACAGGTCTCGGCACAAGCGTACGTCTGCGTCATTGTCATCATGGCTATGTACCTACAAGTCAGATAGCTGATGATAATAAACTTACTCTTACAGCTTTAAATTCATAGTAATTCATAGCAACGAATATTTTAGTTCAAACAAAGAACCACGCGATGCGTAGTTCTAATCTGTCCATAAATATCCATTGCTGATACTTTCAGTACTGGATACTGTAGTAAATCGTCCGGGAGTACTATTTATAAAATGTGCCGTAGTATACACATTAGCAATCTGTTTACCCGAGCAGGTGTACGTAGGTGGGCATGACGTGTGATCTGGTCACGTCACTGCAGCGGAGTACAGCTTGCTCGCTTCACTACGAGCATTCTTCAAATAAATTGGCACTCGACGGCCGCGGCAGTCGACATAATACAGGGCGAGGTGGCAGACTATACATACCAACCCGCACGTATACGATAATCAATAGATATTTTCAGGAGGCTTTCGTGGAGAGCGACAGAGACGCCAACATACTGCGCTCTCGCTCTCCCTTGTAATTTACATAGCATACGGTGAAAAAGCACGGTGTGGATTAAAACTTGGTTTTTGTAACATCAACAACAGTAAATTAATGATAATGTGTTATATCACCGTTATCAAGGACAGAAGATAGTTGCGACAGAGTTTACCAACCAAAGTAACACTGATAACAATAATCTAGTAAACCTAGATACTTATTTTCTTATCAATCTTTTGGAAAGTTTGTCGTTGATTAAAGTCAACTTTCAGCTTTTAGTTTTAATATCCATTACAATTTATGTATTGTATAGGTACCTAAATTGGCCAATGTATGGGTTTTACAATACTCTACTCAGACATTTTTAGTTTGAAGGCGAAATGCCTTTAGTTTAGCTACTTAAATTTATTTGAATATAATTTAGGCGTAACTCCGTAATTACGGATTGCCAATAGTAGTACAACACGGAAATGTTTCAAGGCAAATTAATGCAAATGCCTACTTCTAGTTTCTACGTTGGTCAAAATAACTTGTGTCCCTTCTTAGCACTTTTTTTTTTGTATAGAACCCAAGCTCAGGTAACAAATCGTGTTCAACGTACTTTTGTATCTATAAACTGTCTAATTCAGAGACAGACCAGCTCAACAACAATCGAACTACTTTTTGTTCATATTGTGTGTAACCAGTTTTTTATCTCATTTCTAACGGTTGGCTACGCCGCGTCGCCGTCGCCGGTCCTTGTGTAGCACATACTAGGTAGGTATCTACTACGTAGGTAGCCGCCGTATCGTGCCGTACCTAGGCACTGCCAGACAGCCTGTAGGGTATTAATCGTTCACATGGTAAAGTCAAAAACCAACTAGCTGAATTATAGTCATTACGCGAATGTATACTCATCAAAGTCGTGCATTAGCGTGAATTAATTATTTTGTTCATATTATGAGGGTATGTGTCGAGTGTACCCTGTGTACCTACATAGGTACCTAGGTGCTTGGTGCTACGGAGGGGGCTAGGGAGTAGGGGGATGGAGGCGTCGGGTGGCAGACTGGGGTAGATTAAATTTCGTAGCACACCGCTAGCTGCCTCGAGCTCGCTTGTATTCATCAGCGTTAGGTCTGCAATTGCTTCCCGGTGTGTTTCAGACCCACAATATTCTATAGCACATGTTTGATATGCGACTGCCTCGCATCATAGGTTTGCATTCATGTTTTTTTCCCACACACCGATTGAAAATATCCCTATGATTGTTGTGTAGTATTTTATTTGAGATCCTATCGATCAGGGCATTTTAATTAGATATTTCTTATTTGATGCGCATGACATTCAGCAAATCGAATAAAGTGCGTAAATCGGCGAGTTCCGTGAATTGAACGTCATTCGAAGTTACAATTTCAATCTAATCATAATCACACTTAACTGATTGTATTTCTGACGCAGAAGCAAATATTTCATACAGTTATAAAAAAAGCATTAGGGGATTATAAACGTATTTTAGGAACCAGTAGACGTATGCATACCTTGATAGTAAAATCCGTTGTGATCTTTTTCAAGTACTCATCAACTTTCCTAGCTGTTTTTTGTTCTCGTAGGGACATAGGTAGGTACTGTAGCAGCGGCCACTTGTGTTCCTGCTTATGATTAGGCTACTGCCAAGCATAGTGATCGAGGCAATATTCCTCATGGTGATATTCCAATCACTATTGAGTAGTATTAGATTATACTTGCTTGTACGACGGGAGATGCACATTTATTTCAACAACATTTTTCATTATTCCTTCCAAAATACATAAAATAAAAACCACACTATTCTAATAAAAAAAAGTACATAAATTACCTACCTAGCTTACAACTCATGATATGAAACATAAAACAAAAAAAAAGCATAAACCTTCCCAATTCCCATGCATTATTTTGATTTACATAGGTACAACAAAAATGTAGGAGTCATAGCCTATTGTTGTATTCCTCATGTTTATTTGCGTCATTTTGTGGTTCCATTATTTTGTAATGCTTACAGTCGTTCCTATATTATATACCCAAAAGTCTAGAAGGGCGAAGTGGCCTTGTGTAAAAGTGGCGGCTTTCAACTGGTATTTGCAGATCTCAAGGATAACAGCTGACATAGTTTTTTTTTCATATATTACTAATGTCTAGAATGAAGTCTGACAACGAGGCTTACGAAGCGGTATCGTATTACCTAGTTACTGGGTTGTAAAGGTCAGATAGGCAGTGGATCCATGTAAAATACTGGTATTCCGCTGCATCCGGGTAGACTGGAAGCCGACCCTAACATAGTAATTGGGAAATGGCTAGATTATGACTAATGTCTAGAATTACTTTAGTTTAGATTAAATACTTACAGAGCTTTTGGTGTTTGCGAATAGCGTTTGAATTAGAATCTACTACGCCCATGATTTCTCGTAGCAGTCATTAGGATGGTCAGTAGAATTAACGTAGGTGTAATGTACATTGTATGAATGTAGGTCATCCAAACAAATTTAACCCGTTGAATGTCTAATTAGTAACACAATAGTAAGACAATGGCTTATGTCGAACTGTGTAACATAAGACATTCGAGAGGTAGACACCACCATTACCAATTTGACCGCCAAGTACGATGTGTTCCGGTTTATAGGGTATGTAGTACCGGAGAAATTATACAGGCACTTCTTTTACGACCGACGGGTCTAAACCTTAGACTCTAAAGCTTATACTTACGTCTGACGGTACCTATAGGGGGACGTGACCTATATGAGGTAGGTATGACAGTTGAAATTTAAAGACGTACCCATTTCAAATGAGGTCAATCAGCCAATCAACAAGGTGGCTGAGATAAAGTATAGTACATATTCGTAATGTATTTTTTTTGTCAAGTTTCTAAAATATCTGCGTGCTGAATAAAAAGAAGAAATCAGTTGAATATGCGTGTTTGTAGTTAGTAGACTTGATCGGTTTTCACGACGTGTCTTGCATGGACTTGTATATCTAAAGATAAACACTAAAACAGAAGACACAGTACGTACATGTTTACATGTGTCGGTAAACACTGAGTCACTTGTGTATAATGAACCATTAGAAAGATAATGCAACACCGAAACGATATCTAACGGGACCGTGCACTTGTAGTTTCGTCCAGTAGGTATATTTTGGCTGCTCACGACAGCGCTGCATGCAAAGGCAAGAAGAGACGAAATGTCGAACTCAGTACTTTTATAAAGTTCCATTCTTCACCGCATGTCAAGGTTTGCTGGGTGTCGGCGACTGTAAGTACTTCATACTCCATTCGGTACTTCATTGAGATTCAATAGATTTTGAGCCTATTGCCAAGGGTGTGTTGAACTGGATAGGTTTTTACAAATTAAAATTGATTTGTAAAATGTTATTTACCACGATTGTCAATATGTGTCTTAATAAAAGATATTTAAACATTTCTCATCATGACTGTTGTTTGGTGATCACCATCCACCATTTCAACGTTTGCTTGGCTTTAGAAATCAATTTCCTTTCAAATAGCTCGGTTGGATATTGTGGAACTGTTAAGGTTTAGTTTTGTTACTCACGTGAGCTAGCTATGCCTATCACTGACTGGTTCGGTCTAATAACAATCTAACGCCTCTATCGGTCAAGGTAACGCTATTGGGTACAGAATTAAACATGTTCTGTTATTTGGAACTAGTATTATTTTTTGGCATACGTATACCAAGTCTGTGATTATGCCATCAGTTGGTTTCGTTGGTGGATGGACGAATGTTTGACGGATATTAAATCTACGTAGGTGTTAAATGCAGATTGATGATGCGGAACTTGTTCTTTTTATAATAATGTTGGTTATCTTCATTTCAGTAGATACTCTGCTATTAGCTGATTGGAGGTTTCTTCTAATTTCTATTTATAAGTTGCAATTCGTAGAAATATTATCGAGCTTGTATATAACGACCTTTTTGGTCCTCTAGATTCTCATCAGCACCTTGTATTTGATGTGACAATTTTCTTTTTGATTTTGTTGTGAAATCCAAGCCGGTTTCTCAGAACGTCCAAGCTATAAGAAAACTGATTACTTCGTTGCTTACAAAACGAGGGACAGCCAGTCGTTATCAGGGTCCAAAATGGTCTGAAATAAAAGCTTAACCACGCGAGTTTATCTTCTCGTATAATATACCCACCGCCACGGAGGCAAGTACCTATTTCGAGGTACTTTGTTTGTCCTTCCCCGCCTGGCAGAGTCTGGCGTACCCTTTTCTCCCACGATGGTCGCTATAGCCATGCTTTTAAAAGTGCTGCCACGCCCATCCGTGTATAACAATACAAGGCTGATTTATAATTATTGTAATTGTGAATGTCTTGGGAACTGAATAAAGTAGTTTTTTAGAAGGGCTAGAACGGCTCTGTGAACTTCGTTGGATACTTCATAACAGAAGTAGGTATCGCAGGACGGATCAATAATGTTGTGTTTTCCTTGTTTTGCTTTATTTATTGCTAGTTTTTACCCGCGACTTCGTTCGCGTGAAAGTTGATATATTCACTGACGGGAGCCGTACATTTTTCCGGGACAAAAATTAGCCTATGTGCAGACTATAATCTATCTCCCAAAGAATGTCAACAGTATCTGCCCAATTTTGTACAGAAGGTACACTTAGTGGCATAAAATACACTAGATTACACTGAATAATATTGCACTCTTAAATTATTTATATAGTTGCCCGGGGAAAAGAATAAAATAACTTTTAATCGTAATAAAAAGCACGCCATTTTGGCACTCTAGGAAATAAGCACCTAAAAAAACTGTCAAGTTGACAGACGAGTACGCCAAAACGCTTCAAACGAACGGAATGACATGTGTCAAGTGTCAACAAAAACAAAACAAAATGACATTTACGAAATGTCAACCCGAGTGACAACCAATTAAAACGCAATCGTGCATAAAAAGTTGCCACATGTTTTAATTGTATTAGGTTATATTTAAATAATTTATTAAATAGTTAAAAATGATTTATGAATAAAAGTAAAATTATTTTCGAATTCCTCTATTTTTTCTATACGATTTGGTGCACGTGTACCTCGAGGTACAGATTTGGGCAAACTTGTATGGGATTTTGTTGACCTCCTTTCATTCAGATCCGTTCAGCCTTTCTGGCGTGATTGAGTAACAAACATCCATCCATACAAACTTTCGCATTTATAATAGTATTAAGATTGTGTATCACTACAAAACTAAGCTAATGATACTGCAATTAGTTATCAGTGAAAATAGTAATTAGATAAGATTTTTTTATCACTTACACTACCTACTTAAGATCAATAATTTAGAACGAGAAACACAAATTAAAAATAAATGTAATATTAATATAATTGTTTTACAATATTTGTTTTGGATCATACGGAATTACAAATGAATGCGATGTACCTTAAATAAAAACTACTATATAATATGAACCACAAGCACAAACATGATGTATTTAAAAAAGCAATTTTTTGCCATGAAAAAGACTCCCACACTCCGCTTAACTCCATCATACTTAATCTAAAACTTTGCGATACCAAACGTAACCTTCCCTGGCCATCAAAAAGTTACCCAGCTGCCACAGAATAAACAGCCTTAAAATCATTACATGTCCAGTTACCTAAAGGTAACAACAGTGATGTCATATAGCCCTTATATACATAACATAATGTTCTATCAATTAGATAGATGGGTTTATGTGAAATGTTTACAGAAAAGCATCGATCGATAAATCATTACGGCGCGAGTTTGCCACGAGGAGCTACCCGCGTAGACTAGGCAACATGGGCTTCAATTAATTTGGAATGATTCACTTACCAAGTTCTGTGAACATTGTATTTCAATAATTGCCATTTAGAAGAACGTATGTAGGTATATACCTAGGTAAATATTGTGATGGTTTCTGGTAAAATCAACATCATTTGTTTTCCCCAAAAGAGTAAGTAAAAGTGTAAAGTAGATATTATATGAAAAATTTGCTAAGCGACTGCCTCATTGATCACTAGTGGTCGCAAACCGCCACTGCTGAGCATGAGGTTCGATTCTCAGGTCGGTCAAAGTGTTATTGAGTTTTTCCATCAGGAATTTCTTATTAGCGGCCTCGGAGTCTGGATTTGCTTGGAATTTTTTTTCTTCTCACCATCTATGTCCACGTTTTGCAAGTTTTTCTGTTAGTTTCGGTTCTTGGTTTAAGGTAAACCTTAAATAAGCAAAATACCTACTTAGTAAACGGCAAACATAAGTAAGTAAGGTAGGTACAATAAACCAAGCCGAATGATGAAGGTGAAGGTCAATGAAGGTGCAATTTAAGTACATAATTATCTAAAATTATTCTGTTCAGAAAACGCAGGTACATACCACGGCAGTATAGATGGTATCTATACACACCTACCTACTGACATTTATGGTGTTAAACCGGAATCTGGGGCGAAGCTTTTAAACTATGATGGACGACTTACCTACACATCGTAATGAATTTTAGTTTGAAATCAGGCTTTTCCCTACATATTCATAACTTTCTAAAGAGTATCGCTGATATATTTATTTTGGGCTTATGCGCATTTAAAAGGAAATTGCGGATGGTATTTTCTCCATAAAAACGCTCTCGCCTGTTTTCTTATAAACCCCGAATTATGACTTTTTCCTTAGGCTATTCGGTCAGATCTGCAGTTGTCCTTTTCGCACGCCGTGTTCGCAGAAAGACAGCGATAGTTTCTCCTATTACCTATTTTTTTTTAATCTCTTCGTCCGCGTTTCACCTTTTAGAGTAAACGCGGATTAAGACATTACCTTTAAAACTATTTTTTTTCTTATTATTTGCCTTGATAGAGGCAATAGTAACACAGGTATTTGTGATAAATTCAACAGTCTGTTACGATTAAGAAAACTGAGTGAACTTAGGTACCCAGAAGAAGCCTGTTCACTCTAACTTTGAAGAGAATAGGATCGAATTATACGTGCATTAGAACTATTTAGAACGGTGTAGCAAGAATCAATCAAGACTCAATTCGAGAACTCTTCATACTCAAAAGAAAATGATTTATAATCACGTGTATGGTTGTGAAATTTCAATCACGGCAGAGATTTAGGGGTGCGGCGCATCGCAACGCATTGAACCCCTTTATACGCAAACAGGGTGTTGTATGTAACTATATACCTGCAGACTTCCGCGAAAACAGATTGCTATTGCACGTTACCTATATCAGTCAGACTGTATGTACCGTGCTGAAGCTGTCGTTGTAGTACGCATTCAATCCATTTTGTATTCAGAGTTGCTAGTATTGGAAACTAGAATTAATTAATTGCATGAAGGCTTTTCATGTGAGGTTTGATTTGTGTTTGCTATTTTATCTGGGAATCTGTAAGGGTCTAGCTGTCCACCTTAGAATCATTAAATATTGTATTTTTTTGTGAATTTATTCCTTGTTTTAATAGCAAAGGAGATGGTCCAAAAATGTATGGACCAAAAACCCAGAGTCGATTTAGACAAATCTGGTATCAATAGCTTTATTAAAATGCACAATTTACCCCACCGAAAAAATTATGCCCATATCCATGGGATATAAAAGTTATAGGCTAACAAAGTATATTGGAAAAATCATGAATAACTGATTATTTTTACCAGTTTTTGCAACAGCAATATATTAATAATGAATAACTTGTTATTTTTATCAGTTTTTTCAACAGCAATATATTAATAATAATAATCATAGGACAATAATAAATATAAGTAGCGATTATATGAACCTATCAAGTATTAAATCTTATATTTCACAGCTTGTAAATCATATGTCAAGATACTTTTGTCGTGAAATCTTTTTACAGTTGAATGTGCCTATTTTGTCTCAGATTATTTATTTTTTCAACGCTTATTTAAAAAAAAAACAAATACTGTGGGAAAAATATTTATTTCAATTATTTTCAATGTCTATTAATATATCATCTAAGAACCCAGCAGGTTGCATAAGGTCGTCTTGGTACCTGGCCCAGGCCAGATAATATATAATGCTTATTTTGTGGGCACAACTGCCCAATGTGCGGCGACCATGAATACAGCTGCAACAGTATTCCGAAATTCTATTCGTGTTATATAAAACATAACAGTAATATGTTCTTGTCCCGACGTGCCTGGAATGGATTCGACACCTAATTAATGTACTTTCTTCGTTATTAATATTTATCCTTTCGGGGTGTCTAAAAACTTCAATTGAAAAAACTGGCGTCCGTCGGCGCGCTCGCGCTCCTATAGGTAAGCCTCTTGCTCACTCAATAGAGCGAGAGGTAAGATGAACGCATCATATTCTGAAGTATTTGTGTGTATTTGTTTAGCGAAAACAAAATAATGAATAACAAAGATAGGTAGGTAATTATGCTAGAGAACTTAAAAAATAGACGTAATCTCATTAATAAAGGACTTTGAACTTGATAGTTGCATATGATCGCTAGTTATATTTATTATTGTCCTATGATTATTATTATTAATATAATGCTGTTGAAACAACTGGTAAAAATAACAAGTTATTCACGATTTTTCCATATATACTTTGTTCGTCTATAACTCATATACCCCATGGATATGGGCAATTTTTTTTCGGTGGGGTAAATTGTGCATTTTAATAAAGCTATTGATACCTAATTTGTCTGAATCGACTCTGGGTTTTTTTTGGACCATCGCTTTTGACAGACGAGCGACAGCAGGCCAGCAGCGTCACCTACCGGGTCCAATTGTATTTTCAAACCATCCAGGAACCAAATTGGCCCAGCCGTTTAGGAGGAGTTAAGTGACAAACACACGTACAGAAAAAATATAATAGATAAGGATTGAGTATTTATAAGCTTATATAGATTTATGAGGAGAGCAAAGGTTTCTTACTGGCTTTTTTTGGTAGCAAGCAAAATTAAAATTTTGGGACACAATTTCACATCGTCGATTCCCGCTATCAAACTGTGTTATCGTCAAAGTAAAGAGATATAAGATTAGCAAACAATAACACAAAAGTTATTCGAATTTCTGAATGGAGTAATCTCATGCGGCGTGTTGAATGAGTTACGGAATCTGAAATGTATTACAGTGTAAGTACATGTACCCCTTGGGAATAATTGGATAAGTTGCACATGTCACTAGGGAAAGCTGTAGTGGTCAACGGTGCTACATAATATGAATATGTAGTTGATTTAACTTTTGAATTCCTGAACAAGAATCCTTTCTATTACAGAAAACAATAGTTTTATCATGATTTGGTTTTTTACTGGTTCAGGTTGGTTAAGATAATACAGATAGATACTACATCACTGGCACGTAATTACCTATATACCTATTTACATGGTCCTTCCTTGACAAAGTTAATGAAATGAAAGACTGTTAAATGAGCTTAGTTCAAATTAATGACGTCTTATTCAATTTAATGTTATTCAATAGGTATAATATAAATGTAGATGACTTTAGTATTCTGAGATAACAGTTAAATTTTTTATCCAAAACTTACGCGTAAAATTATTCATTGTTAAATATCCAAAATCGAAAAATGGGAGAAATTTTTACGTTGGTGTTGGCAAAATTAAACTCAAATTATAGCCAAGTCAAGGATTTATTCCTGCGTGTACACAAGCTGTCTGTAATGCAACACAAAAGTAGCACCTGAACATATTTGAACAAAGATAATTATTAAAATACTGAGTTCAAAAGTAGAATCAAACATTCTTTTTTTTGTGCTTTGGCGGACGTACGACTAAATAATTATTTTATAAATGATAATATTGTTTGTGGTTTGTTATCGATGCCTATTTCAAGATCTTTGCCAATGTTTACAACATTGATTGCCGCATTTATCACGGATATACAAAGATAAGGAAACAAAACAACGCACTATTTTATTAAAAATTTGCACCATGTGAAACTTTGATAATGAATTATTGCAGAGATTTTGCAGTAGGCAGGACGGGAGTTGTAGTTTAATATTTGATAACTTGAAATATTTGTAGGTACTTATGTTCATTGTTAAAGATAACAGCAGTTTTTCATTGATAATAAAAACTGATAATAGATATGAATAATAATAGTTGTCTTTGCTTACGCAAATGGCGTTTCGTATCTGGTTTGATTAGGTTTTTTCGTAATTAACTTTATACTTATAGCACTGGGTTCTTTGTGCTGGCCGGTACCCAAACAACTGAAAATGGGGGCAATTCTACTAACTTTAAGGGACGATCGCAATCTAATCTCAGTCTTAATTTGACAAAAATGCCTCTAATTTACCTACCTACATTTTTTGACATTGATTGTGGCTGAGAGATGATTGCGACTAGATTTTGAACTCTTTTATTAGTAAAATAGGTATTCAGGCAAATGCAACAATTATTGTGATAGTGGGCAATAGATCAATTCCGATCTGGATGTCAACTAACAAACATACAGATTTATGTGAAAACAAAAGGACGCTGCTCAAAAGTTCTCAGTCTCTATCAGAAAATAATAGGATTTTTTGAACCACCCAAAAATTTCGTCACTTTTCAACGTTACATTTCGTAACAATTTGTGTAAAGGTCAGAGTTCAGCGTGTCATTATAAGGGTATGATCAAGTCACGCACACTAGCAAAAAGGAAATATAGCTACAAGTACAAACACTTTGGTAGGTCGGTACTCATGCGTACATTATATTTTTCCTCAATGTCTTATTTGGTAAACAAACATTGCGAAAATCACGAGTTTTCGCATAAGTTACCCATTTTATGCACGGTGGAAACCTACATGTTCATAAACGTTTTGATCATTATTAAAAACAACTGCTTCATATTAAACAGATAACTTTTTTAACAAAATCGAAATCTCAGTCCGCCATTAAAGCAAGTATAGAAAAACACACTATAGAGAAACATTGAGGGTTGGAATAACAAAAAAGTACTACTTATGTAAGTACCCCATTATAAACCCATAAAGTTTTTTTTCAACAAAAGCTCTGGATAGAAAGGGTGAACAAAGGCTTTACTGACGCCGAAACAATTAAACATTTTAAATAGGAAGCCGTATGAATATTGCTTACATACGACGTAGAAAATTAAGCTTGTTCTTTTTTATTGTTTTCAAAGTTAATTTTCTTTATGAATGACTCCATTTTCCTTAACGTACCTAGTTTTAATGTTTCACACAACGACCTACCTACGTACCTATACACTCATTTAATCCTTGGTGGGTGTGATTAAATTTAGAAATGATTAAGGAATATTTGTATGTTCTTTCTATGTACGGAGTAGGCGCCTTGGTTTATAAACTTCGATCGATAACAAACTCATCAAGGAAACTAATGGTTTGCATTTCATCAGGGTCATTATACCGCCTGACCAATAGATCAACGTGACAAAATTAACAAAATATCCCTGATACATTAAAGTCTATACATTGGACTTGGTCATTACTTTACTTCCTGAATACTGAGCAAGTAGGTATATAATAAGTACATACACTAAGTGGTAGATAATTAGATATATGTAGCGGAGGATCGAGAGGGGGTAGGCTAAGGGACCCAAGCCACAGTCATAAGTATTTCCCTACCTTAAGCATCAAATAAAATTTAGGGTTTACTTTGCTAAAAACCTATCGTCAGCGTTGCCTAAACGACAATCCTGGATCCGCCCCTGGGTATATGTTTATATTAAACCTCTGTCAGCTTAAAATGCTGTAGACTACGTAGGTATCTACATAGTCATACACCCTGTATATACACATACCCCAATATGGCTCTGGCTACACTCAGGTAGTTTTCGCTCTTCTACAGCTAGAGTCAGTGTATTCACATATCAACGTCCATTGCTCTATTTGTAAATAACAGGTCAATCAAAATACTAGGTAATCCATCCATGTACGTCGAAACGAGGCCAACAGCGGCCATTGTGCCAGAGCCATTAGGTCTCATAAAGCAAATGAGAACGCGCACTCATCAAAACAGTGTTGCTATCTTAACAGTTTAAAGGTGATGATGTATTTGAATACTATTACATAAAATATTGCAACATTAACATTAGTATCGGCGTGTGTATTGTGTAAGGTTTTCTCCTAAAGTCGTGTTGCAATCAATTTTCCTGATGAATTACTAATTCAAGACGTTGGCGCCATCTGTTGGAGAGACTTTGAACCTTTTTGCTTGAGAGGAAGGCCGGTTGTTCACATTCTCGCTGTTTGATGCGAAGTTGTGCAGTAACTTCTAGCTAGTACTGCTAAATGCCACTGTATGGCACTGTGGAACTTGTTTCCTCCTTTCCATTTAATTTTACTATGATAAAATCGTAGAGACACCCTGTGCTCTCTAACAAAGCATTACCGACTCTATAATTCATTAGGTAAGTACCTCAAAACGAGTAAAAATAATGTTCATATGTCAACATCTTCTATGTCTTGTGTCAAATGGAGAAGAAGTTCGAAGGTTTAGATTTTAGAAGTTCATCAAATGAGTCCTTCCGCCCTGGGTGGGGCGGAAGGACCTGTCAGACTTTTACTGACTAAAAAACTACCCTGTTCCTTCTGTAGCCTTTGCCTAGCCCTTTGCGTTCCGGGGCCACGGTATCCTGTTAAGACGTCCCGCGACCCTGGGAACGAAACACCCTTCAAAGTGAATTTTGAATGCGCACAAGATATCATAATGAGTAAGTACCTAATAAAAGGAGTTTTTTTTTCAAAGAAAACGGTCTATTGTTGAAGTTACAAGTATACTTTATTTATCATAGTTTACAGACTAGAGCAATATTTCAGGAAACCGTAAATGAGATTACAATTTATTATAAATACACTACACTTTAATTCCAGTCACAAGAAAAAATATTTCTAATAATAATCACAATGTCACTTGGCTTAACGTCTAGATGGATTAAATATTTATAATGCAGGTCTTTATGCCATTCTTGAACCCTTAGTAGGTATAAACCCTGCCTATCTTATTTGGTTTCTGAGACAACTTCTATTATCCGGAGTTTATGTACTACTTTATGTAGATATAGATATACGAGTGTGAATTTAGGTACTATATACGAGTACTTTATGTAGATAGATATACAAGTGCTATAAATTATTGGTTCGACATACACTGCCGGACTCCGAAATCGAGCCAACGTGCATTTCTATATCAGGTTCGAAGGCCTAATGCCTAAAAAAAATACTGGCCATCATTTGGGTGCTGTTATTCCAGAAATCACGACCATTTTAAAAGTTAAAAACCTACAAAAAAGTCCGGGATTGTATTAACAAATTGCGTTTTAGGCCACTAATCAAAAAAAGTTATTGAGATTTTACTGAGGACCTCAGAAACCTGGAATCAGTTCATGCTTTCCTACTCTGTGCTAACAGGTAGTCCTTTTTCTCGATAAGTTTTCTCTACAAACCTTCATAAGGCTTTCCTGCGACTTTAAATGTGAATTTTAATTCTTAAATTGTTTAAGGAAGGATTTATATTAATAGTAAATAGGAATAATAAAATATCAATGGATAATGAGCATAATATGAATAGAGCAATGCTTATAAGCAAGCATAGCGAAGCGCCGCGAAGTCTAAGTATTAATAAATATATTAATAATTGGACTTTGCCTCGTTCCGCGTTTATCTAATATAATTAATAATCTAAGGAGCAATGTATTGGTAATTATAAGTAAACTACACATTAATATTAAACACCTAATAATCTTCGGGTTATAAATGTTTTAAGTTATATGGCCATAAATAATATAAAATTTTCACATTACTAAGTATACTAGTATACGCTACTTTAATTTTTTATTTTAAATTTCGTATCTACCTACCTAATAGTAAAAAGTTAAAATTACTATTTCTAAACAATACGAGGAAGTTTATAAAACATCAATATTCTTATACCTACGATACCTACTTATTTTGTAAATAATATAATATTTTAAGTATATACAAATCTACTTCATATTTGGCACATGTTCCACGTCGTTCTCTGGATGACTCACAGAGAAAGTTACTATATCACTATAACTATAACTACAGTTTTATATCTATTTATAAGTAATTTATATCCTAAATATGTATTAAATAAATAATAATTATTAACCTATATAATTACATATCTAATACTAAAGCATATTCATAAAAATAAAGAATGTAAAAAAGCCTAAAAGTACGTCTGGGATCAGATTTTAAGTTAAAACTGTCAGTTAGAAAAATTAGGCTTCGAAATCATTAGAACCATTTTTTTAAAACAATAATGATGAATTTTGCAAATTTTTAACGAATCTAAAAGCTACAAGTTCTAGAAATTAATACTAATATTAAATCCTAGTTACTATTAAATACGTCTGAAAATCACTATTTTTTTATTATTAACAGAATATTTATACCTTATATTATCTTTATCATCTTCCTGCCCTTGTCCCATGTTACTTGGGCTCGGCGCAACACGTTTTCTTCTTTCATTCCGTCAACCATCATTCTATCGCTGACACCCATGTCTTTCATATAATTCTTCATACAATCCATCCATCTTTTCTTTATCTCTCTCTCCAACCATCCATCCACATTTATATTCATTACTTTTTAAGCCACTTACTTATACTTTACTTATATTTTTTACGAGATGTATGAACGTAGATGAGACGAAAGGAGTTTGTAAGGATCGTAGCAGGTGGCGTTCTGTGGTTTCTGCCTACCCCAATAGGAAAAAGGTATGTATGTATGTATGTATATTTATTTTTTATGGGTAATTAATTCAACATATTTGTGTTTAAATTACAATAAGAAAATGACTTATTTTGACTGTGTTATTTAGTTGCAGGTACGTAATTCCTGCTAACTTTCCGATATACAGAAAGCTGCCAAATGATGTTCGTGACTTCGTAGCAACGCACACATCCTACACATGATTTACGAGTGAAAGAAGAGAAGTATAAATGTAAAGTATCACCTACAATCTTGTACGATGGTTAGGTGATATTTTTTATTTCTACGAAATCTTAAATGATGTTAATATTTTATAACAAATGTTGATAGCCCTCTGCAATCTAATAGCCAATTCCTGAAAACAGATAGGTACTTTCAAAATCAATCACTGTCAAAAATAATTTAGGAATATTTGTCAACGTTTGTATTCTAATTTCAGTTTGATTTGATGGTCGCTGAGATGAGATTGCGACTAGCCTTCAGGAACTCTATTTCGAAATAGATACCTTATAACGTCGGATGTCTAATAAAAATACGATGATGTGATGCTTAAAATAAGTTAAATAATAGGTAATAAGTACCTATTCTACATATTGAAACTAAGATATTGGACTAGCAACTAGTTTTCAAATATCATTTAAGCGTACCTATGAATGCTCGCAATGTTTATAAAAATATGTCTAGCCACTTCCCGTACATAAATAAAATATTAAAAATAAGAAGAGTACAGTATCTTCGAAGGGGATCCCTATTGACTAATTTTGTGAATACCAAAAGTAAAGGCCTCTTGAATTAAAAAAAAACTTACAGTCTATCAGTTCTACTATGTTTGCTAATCGGCTAATTAAACTGTCCCAAGGCCGACAGAATTGCATTAACAAATAACTTAATAATTACAGATAACTAACTTGTCTATTTTATATGGATAAAGTTTCTTGCCTTTTTTTGGAATACTCTCACCTACCAATAATGTTTTCCAACCATGGTAAGCCCTACAAGTTATACCTATAGGATAATTATAAGTAATGACGACTCAATGAACTGCCTTTAAAACAGCGCTTGCATTTCACGAGAAAATCACTTCGTATTATTACAACTTACGAATAATAATACTGTTTATAGGTAAATGTCGAATTTTTTTACACACCTTATAAACTAACTTGAGATCTATTCATAATGTTTATAACTTTGCAACTTAGCTTAGTAATTTATCAAGAGTATTTTATTATTTTTTTAGCTTAATAATTACTTGTAGATAAAAACGTAGCGCGCAGTCCATACGATACAGTGCTTTTTGGACATGTCTCGAGATCGTCCCAAGCTATGAATGTGTGCATATCAGTCTATATCGTATGGACTGACTAATTCTAAGGACCCTAATCGTTTAGGGTTCTAGTTTAATGGTTGAATCTCAAGATGGCGGCTCGGGCGGTGGTAGCGGGCCAGGAATAGGACCTGCAAGCAGTTTCGCAGCGGCAGGGAACCCGGTCAGGTCGAAACCTGGAGGTGGAACGATACCTGCAGCTGTTGCTGTACTCTGAAGGTAGGCAACCAACCTGTAATAAAATAAAAGTTTGAGGTATTTTATATTCGTCACGATTAGCCTATAATAAGTGGTGTGATTAAAGGTTTTTATGCAGACTCGTTGATGTTGGACTAAGATCAAATAAAATATATGAACTCAGGTTTAAAGCACAGATGAAGGAGAAACTATCTTTAGTATCGAAAGAAATATTCATAGCCATGTTTATACGAAAACTAAAATAGTTTAGGAGCCGCTTGTATGATGGCGTTGGCAAACATTTCAAAAGTGGCACGTGGTACCTTCTCAGCTCCTCCAACGCACTGGCCTGCATCAGGATGTAGTTCTTGGCGAGCAGCAGAGTCGCGATTTTGGACAGCTTGCGGACAGAAGGCGAGTGAGCGTATGGTATCACTCCACGCAACTCGTCCAATGCATCATTCTGGAATAACACCAGCACGAGTTATGTAACGGTTGAGTACAAATTATCCATTTCCTAGAAATGTTGTTGCACAATTACTGCAATCCTATAAATAGACATCTATATTTGTCTAGTAATAGCGCTTCAAATACGCCAGAGTTGTAGCAAGCAATGTTAAGGGCAACCCAAATCACTACTAGTAATTTACTTAACTAAGTTTTGGTACCGACAAAGCAGAACTTCTTTGAATATGTTTTATGATATTTACCCAGGTTTCTATATGTTTAACTGTAACCAAAATAAATGATGTCTTACAAGATCGTGCATGCGGCGCCGTTCTCTTGCGTTTATGTTCAGTCGTACGTTCTTGCCTTGCCGCATCTTCTGTTTTGATTTCGACTCGTTGATAGGTCTGTAATATATAAATTATTGGATAATTTTAGACTCTAAGTGAGACCTAAATATTATTTTATTTGCTTCATATTGCAGTCAAAATAATATTTAAGTAGTTTGAGTTTGAGAGCCAACTGCGGATTACAAACATCAAATTGATGATTTATGGCATTGTACAATTTATTCGCTCACAATGTGACAACTGGGAAGTACGTATTTTGTTATACAATATTATGCAACCACATTATTACGAGGTCATTCAAAACAACAAAACGTAATAGCAAAAAATTTTTCGTCACGTTTCAGTTATTTTCAGATGGGTTACCTACCTACCTATCTTGTAAACAATACAAACAGAAGTGTTATAATTAGAACACTACGCTCATTAATTTCTGATTGACGGAAAGAGCTTTCAAATTATCTTGGGTTTATTTATGACTCTACTCTTATTTATGAATCTATTTCAAGAAAGTATTGTAAACCGATGATTCGTATCGCGTTAGAAGCAGTCAAGCTATAATTGCTGATAGGCAATAAAATCGGGAAGTAAAGTTGCGTACAGCGCTGCGTCCCCTTGGTTAGAATTCGATAAGGGTTGGCGGTGAGGCAGAGCGGAACAAGTGGCAAATACTCTTTGAACGCGATGAATAGGCTTGTATGTCGGACGCTAACGACGCTTACCAGGGGAGAGAGGGGCGACACGGGAACCTCGGGAGCTTTGTCCACGGAATATTAATGCGAAATGCGTACTTGATACCCTGCGGTACTTAGAATGCTTAGACGCGCCAATAATTAATCAAATAACTATATCTTGATTGAAATATTATACACTGATCAGCTCTAAGAGAAGCTGTAGACGTTGATTGGCTATTTTAGTATCGATATCATATAAATTACACGTAGTTATGGGATCTGGATAGCATTTAGACCCATTTCCTCTGATATATCACCATATATTAACATCGAATGGTCTTAGAACCAGTATTAGCTAAATATACGTATTCTATTTCAGGTTTATGATACATAAAGTTTGTATCACATAAGTAAGTTTACGCCTATGAATGCATTTGCAATATCTACAGTGTCAAACAATCGGTACATGCCGATGAAATGTGTACCTTAAGGTAAGATTCAGACCAACCGGCTCGCATCGTGCCGGGCCGGGCGGCATTTTACAATGCGGTAAAGAACATTGAAATGTATCAACAGTAATTATAGTTCATATTTGCATGCAACTTTACCTCCGTCGGAGCCGTACGGATGCGTACGGCTGCCGCGGCATGCGTACGGATCCGTTCGGCTGCCGCGGCATGCGTACGGATCCGTTCCGATGCGGTCCGATCCGAGCCGGTTGGTCTTAATCGTACCTAATGGTATCTGTTCCTTTGTGATAGAATTTATGAGGTAATCGCCCGTTTATTTTGGATTTGTTTAAACTATGCTAAATATAATAGCTTTGAAATGTTCTCAAATACTGAAACAGAATTTAATGTGATTAGTAACACTTGTTGGCTATGGATCTTGAATGCGTAAGTGCAGATTCTTAAATCATGACCTAACATTTTTATTATTATATCAGTCTTATTAAAAATCTATCTCTGTGTGTCTGTCGGTTAGTGCACTTAAGCGTCAAGCACAATTTTTCCAGGAAACATGTTTTTTTAAACAATTTTAAGTTGTGCAAGCTTATAAAAGGTACATAATTTTTGTTACGTTAGGTGACATATAGAATAAGCAGTCAAGATATTCAAATAAACTTTCATGTGCGCAAAGCCAATAATGTTAAACATATTTTTTATTTTTATGCTAGAGAATAAACGGATAATAATAATATCACCTTATTAGTGTACCCCTGCCGAGCAAAGGCCTTTTCTCTAACAGATAGGGCACGAGCACTGATTACCACCCTTGCTCGTTTGAAGCGGATTAGCGATTTCAGACTTCTATTCATTTTAAATAGAGGTCTTCTTACGATGATTTCCTTCAGAAATGTCAGTGATAAACTTAGAAATCACATAGGTATTATGAATTGAAGTTCACATTGGTATTTGACCGGTATGATACAACCTCATGCATGTCGGGTGGACGCCTTAGCTACTGGCACAGAGTACATTATATATACGGACAGCAGTAGCTGTCCGTGGGCCAGTAGGCCCTGGGCCATCACGACTACTGGGCATAGCTACTTATCAATAAAGCCACGTCTAAATCTGCCCTTCATATTATTATGTCTATGGTTTACATTACCGCGGTCAAAGGGAGCAAAATACTTGTCGCAGTTGAGGGAGAATGAACAATAGATCAGTATTGTGCACTACGGCACACTATTGTGCACAGATGTTGCCCTAGAAGTGCCGGTGTTACCCTGATTATTATTGTGAACATGTGTGCTTTTGTGACACATAATAATATATGAATTACTTACAGATTATTTTTGCATTTATGCCATATATGTGCCTTTATCTTTGCTAATATTACTCGTATAAATGCCAAAGTACTTGTGTCTGTCTGTCACGCTTTTACGACTAAAACATGGAACCGATTTTGATGAAATTTGGTACGCGGTAAGTTTGAACCCGAAGGAAGGACAGGCTACTTTTTATTCCGCGATAATCGACATTTATTCGGACTAATTCGCGGGCAAAAGCTAGCATTGAAATATATTTAAATAAAAAATAAATTACAGTTTTAGCATGTAAACAAGAAATATTATTGATTAGCAACCAGAGTGCTTATTGCATGTGACGGTTGTTGCCTTAAGAGTGTACCGATTTTCTACTGCTTTAAACAATATTTTTGCTTTAGAGCTACGCAACTCCTTTATAGATATGATACTAAGATATAACAATTTAACCAACCGGTGAATGTTCATGTTTAAATTATAGGTTAAGATTTTCTCATTAGATCAATAAGGAAATCTTACTCAGTAGTAACGTGTTTCACATTACAATTGTCTAAAGGTAATTTAACTTTATTATGTGGTTTGGTTCAGTTTTAAAGTCAGATTCATACAATTGTATGATTTTTTTTTGTAAGCTGTCTACCACTTAACGCGCATGCGTGAAAAAACATCTGCTTTTGCTTACAAACAGAAATTCAGACCCATAAAAAAGCCGAAATGCAGCAGATGCCCTGTTATTAGTATGAATCTAATTCAAAGAAGTGAATTACATTGACAAAGTGCAACAAACTGATGTCATCATATTAGAATTTGGGCGAAAAAACTGACCTTTGTCCATAGCTAGTTCCTGGTTCTGGCTGGTTCTCGTCTGCCGGGTAACAGTGTTGCGGAGGTGGCGGAGGCTGGCCACCTTGCATGTAGAAGCCGCCCAACCCCACGGCCCCCAGCGGCGTCCTGCGACCAGGCACCGACTGTGGTGGAGAGTGCGACTCGCCCAGAGGTACGCCATCCCAAGACCTCCGCCCCTCCATCATTAAAAAAATAAAATTAACACATAACACTAATTAAAAACACTGTTTTTAAATATATTTTGTGGGACGGTGTCAGGGACGTTTGAAGTTGGAGCCGCTTTGACAGACAATGTGTCGTGTAGTGGCGGAGTGGAGAGTGGTCCACAGATCGATCGCGGTACGCAGCTGGGGTGCGCACCCCTCTCATCTCGCCGGAGCGAGCATTGTTCTGAGATGCGATTGTGATTTATTTGGGCGGCGCGTGTGCGACCGGCCGGCGACGTAAAATTCGATTATTAATGCATGTCAGCTGATAATTAGGTTGAAACTATTATTAAAACTATGATGCACTGAAGTTCAGTGCCAAGTTGTACAGTTAAAATACATTTATTTCTGTTTGCAACAAAAATGCGGCTAAATTTAAAAATGAGCTCTTTATTTATATTCTCTATCTGAAAATATTGTTTGATTTATACAATTCGATAGTCTATTCGTCTAGCGATTCGAGAAGTAAATATTCAAAATAACTTATCGATGAAGAGAAATCAATTTTTAGAACAAAAACAGAAACGGTCGAAAAAGAAATGGCTCAATCTATTTAAAATAAAAAGAAATAGGCAAGTTTTCTAGTATCCATAAATGTTTATATAGCCCGGAAAAAGTGCTCACCACTTATGCATAAATTATATTCAGGTAGTGCACCAAATCGAACGGTAGCCTTAAACGGAACAGGGTTCATTGACTGCTGATCGTTAATCCCGGTCCGACTGTATTCTAAAGACGCATCCACAAAACTGATGTAGTTTTGTTGCTCATTGCCATTGGCACTCAAATTTAAAAATAGTGTAAGATTTGATACTACGACATGACAGTAATGGATGTTAGCATAATTTTTATTTGTTCTTCATCCAGAAACTCAACAATTTTTTAAAATAATTTGCCGAAGTTTAAATTATATAACTAGATGTTACATTACTACGCATTTTATAATTTGTCAGTGTAAATATAGTCAGTCTATTAGTTATAGAGTTTTGAATTGTTTTATTTTAAAGAAGATTATTTTCTTGGTGATCTTATTACTGGATTTGATGTCGACTGTAATTATTTTACCTATGTATGTGATGTGGGTGTTAAGTTTATTTTAAACTAAATATTTATTCAATTCTGAATATTATTCGTACTGAATTTTTTACTTTCCATATGTGTTCGTAGGTGTTAACTTTATAATTGAGATCATTATGGATCCTGAAGGGCACAGTAATAAGGTAAGTGAGGATTTATTCCACAAATCAAATGTTAAGGACAACATTGATGGGATTTAATTAATTATCGATATGAGAATAAAACTACGTATTCACAAATAGTTCCGCTTGATCTATTGTTTGTTTTAGTTGTCCTCTATATCTACGCCTTATTCTCCTCTGCAAAGATCTGATAATTTATATGGCGTATTGGCAACTGGGTTAACTAAATACGACCAAACGAGAGATAAAAACATTCGCATCCATCATTTTGTAGTGGAACTATAATCCATTAAGAATATATCCATAGATTATTATGTTATATATTATGTGAGGTAACGGTATTTCCCGGTCTTGTCTATGCAGGAAGTATAAATTAAAATGTTTCGTAGATAATTTTCTTTGAATTATGACGATGTATCTCTATTATGTTTGTGTTAGAACTAAGTAAATACATAAGTGTTTGTTATTACAACAAGTGAATATCAGGCCAGAATGTCTCATTATTCATACATACCTATATTACAGTCATAAAACTGGTTTAAAGTATGTTAAATAATCACTCTTTTAGTTTCAAACAGAGACGTGTTGTTATACTTACCTACATTTGCATTTACAAGCAATTCCTCTTTATTTTATTAACATCTAATGGTTTATTTTGTGTATCAATCAATGGTCTCATTTATTAACTAGGTTTGATAAATGTGTAACTGTTATTTCAAATAGTAATTATAGATCATTCTAAGTAGCACTATGACCTTGATAGTGTTTTGATTTATAAATTCGTAATTTTTAGAAAATGCTCTGAAAGTTTGCGTGCTATTTCATTTTTCTACCCACGCACTTCTGCATATTGTGGGACACGTGTAGATATTTTCGGGGATTTGTTGTGTTTGTGTTCTTTTACTGTGTAATATTCATGAATATTTTGTAGGTACTGCAACTACAGTTCGTATTGACGTGTAGTTACGATTGTCCACATCATTCATTAGAAATATTGTGTCGAAGAATTTCATCATACAAGGATTGAATCGTAAAGATTACGAGAAGATACAAAATAAAACATGAAATAATTATTATAAACGTTTAATATTATTAAAGCTAATCAATTAAAATTATTTACAACTTATTCCAATCAGTTCCGACATTTGAGTCCCCTTAACAATGTACAATACATATTTACATTCTTCAATTCTGTTCTCTTCAATATATTATTATGGAATAGACAATATTCAACAATAAGACTGGGAACGGACTAGGCATTCAGAATCAAGATGTGGTAATCAATAAGGACAATGTCGCGTAGCGAAGGCTCGCGGATTGGTGTAATACTCGTAGCGCCCGTAGCACCGTAGCAGGCTACGCGTAGCACTGCCTAGTGCGCTCCCTGCCTTAGTATATAAATATAATAATATTTCGCAAATCATGGTAAGGCATTCAAGTTACAGCTTTCCGGCCGCACGTAAATTTTAAATAATAATCTTTATAACAATATCATACAATTTCTAATTTACACATTTATATCATAATTTACGATATAAATGTTGATAGGGTTAATTTTTCTAGTTACATTAATTTGAGTGCGGCGGCATCCTCATAATTTACAACAATATCACACCAGCCTAATCTTTGCTTCATATTATTTACAAGTTTAATCATACTATCCATAGTTTATTACTACATCCCATTTCACAGAATACACGTAGATACTTGTCTTGTAAAGTACATTTACATTGTTTATTCAGACCGTCTCTTATATCACCCCTCCCAAACATTCAAAATGTCTTTTCACAGCCCTTATTCTATGACTAGAAGATGACTAAAGATTAAGTACAAATAATAGTTTTTTGTATAGCAATACCGTGTACATAACAATGCTAAACATTCAAAAGTTTTGGTAAAATCTGTAGTAACAATAGAAATTTATAAACACTGCAGATACACTCTATTACAACAATTATTATCAAAATTTAAAAAGTGATATTATATATCCTCATTTCACCACTCCTTTAGGCCTTAAGTGAAACAATTCAATAATAATATATTCAAATAAAATATAATTTCGATTTCAAACTATGTCATTATTTCCTGAAACGGTTTGGACGTGGTGAAATAGGAGTTATAAAAAGTGTAAGTTCTAACCTACACATCAAGACTTATTTTAATAATACTGTGAAAAAGTAGAAAATTTTAGGCCGTACCAAATTGATATACTATACCGACAATACGCATAGGAAGGTACACATAGTATACATATTATAGCGACAGTCAGGCACAATATAATGAAGATTTGAATTATTCTGCAAAGTAGGTACTTGTAGGTACGCTTAACATGTTATTATAATATTATTTGACTTCAATTTATATTTTTATAAACATCAACATACAACAGACAAAGTTGAAAGTACGGATTTCTTCATATTACTATTAAGAATGCAAATGAGTATTCTATTACTGAGTTAATCAAAGTTCTTATTTCTTTGTTTCGTGTAAGTAAGTAATTTTTTCACCAATCAGTTAATATTAGCAGATCTTTGGCACATCGACACCGAGTAGAAACACGTCATTGTACTTACTAATATTCTAGCAGTTATTGTCAAAATTTCTTAAACATCAAAATTCATAAAACTGATTCACTTGATGTTTTGACACAATGCTGTTCAAGCATACATTTTAATACAAGCTCACATAGTGCACTCGTTGCACGTCATTATATTATTGACTAGTGTGTCTGGTCTTTGGTGAGATAAGTCCACGAGCTCCACACAAGACCAGCACGAATAGGTCGCAGCACCACGTCAGTCACTGTAGTTCATATGATGGTGGCGGACAGAGGCGTGGGCGGTGCGAAGCGAGCGGGCACGGGCAGGCAGGCGAGCCAGACTGCACCGGCGCCGGCGAGGCATCAGCGCGCGCGGTGCGCGGGCGCGGCCGCCGGTCAGGGAGCGGCTGCGGCCAGCGGCGGCCGCGCCGGGGCGGGCACGCGCGGGCACGCTACCATCGACCCGCTACGGATAGTTTGGCTATTGCCACCACCTCCTACAACAATAAAAAGTAATAAATTAGTAATATTCTTCACATCATAGAATACATAACTATTATTTGGCATCAGACTTGTATAAGTCTATTACTAATCAAACTAAAAAGCTAACTAGAAAATAAATAGAAAGTTTGGCTCCAATAGCAAATAGTAAAGGGCGTTAATTGACGCATCTAAGCGTATTTAAGGAATTATACGAGCGATCATTGATCAAACAGGAAATGATGTTTACCTATCAGGGAGCCGAGCATTTTCGTGACGGAGAACTTGCGCGTGCGCTGCGGTGTGCGCACTTCAGCCAGTAAGCGATCCACACACCGATAGAGGTCGCCAGAGTTGTCGGCGACACTCGCCTCGCTAAAAGAGGCGCCGTGGGCCGCACTTATCGCCTGCCCCTCTTTGGTAGTAACCTGTAGACAAAGAAACGAAACGGTTAAAATACATAAAGGATACAGCAGTCCTAACTACTAGAGGTGACGTCTCAATAGATTTTTGTAAGTCATAGTGAGTAAAGAGATTCGAGGGTTTTCATACTTAGATTTCACTAGAGAGCTAATACCTAAATAACTGGGTGAGATTGCGTCATTGAAAGTTATTTTTAAATGATCGATGTTAAGGCTCATAACGACAAAATCGGGACATCGGATAAAGTCAGGGATGTTGTTACTTAATAATTAATTCAAAATAAACTTTACAAAGCTGTTTAGATTGCGTAAACTCTATACACAAAATGAAACAAGGTCAGGTTCTGTATTTAATTTGAGTACTTTTATTTAAATATCTATCGGCTTTCGGAGAGCTCACGATATCTCGTTTACTTTGCCTTTTTAGTCTATCACTAGGGAACTGTAAGCTATACCAACTCTTTGTATATTTTATTTTATTGCCGAAAACATTTTATCCTAAATAAATGGAAGCCTTACATAAACCGCTGCTTAGTTGCCAATCTCCATTTGGTAAAATAAGTACCAACATAATGGCTTTCATCGTGTCTCAAAGGGCCGATAGAACTATGAACAGTTTCCTATGAACAGTTTCTCAGATATAAGTTTCTGCGGTACCTTCGGTTTCCATGCGAGTGTTTGCCTATTATACGCATGACAAAAGCCGTCTGTTATGAACACTGGTATACGTATATTCTCTATTGAATGCGAGCTCAAAAGGCTCAATAGTGATAGAGGAGACTGTCTCGCGTCATTGTTCTACTGATGACAAAGTCGAAACTTCATAATACGGGCTGTCGTAGTGATACTGAGTAGTTCTGATGATAATGTCAGTGCCAAATTCTCCACGTGTATCTCACAACATAGTTTGTAAACATTATTAAAATTATAATGTTTGCGTCTCAAGCCTGAAACTGTACTAAGTATATCTTTGTCACAGTTGTGATCCAAAACTAGATTTTCTAAACGAAGATAAAGGAAACGTGTCAATCATCCAGTCTATTATGAATGTACGCGGTGTTATGTAATCCTGACACGGATCCTACTATATCAGCTGCCGGTTTTGAAAGGTGAAGGACGATCTCGACAAATAATCTAGAAATAACTGAAGATATTGCGTAGAAAGGAGTAAGAGATCTTATTCACGGTAGCATTTGGATTAGTGTTATTTGAACTTTTCTATTATTCCGTATTTACAGACAACAATCGGAGAGATTTACGACAGTTCGTTTTTAAATAAAGAATCTAATATCAAGGAGAATTTTTCAGTGCATGTGTACTCGAATCGTATTTTTTTCAATTTGTTAGCAATGTGCTCTTGTTTTAGTAACTTTAGATCACACTTTTAGAGGAATATTTATGATTTTTTATATTAATAAAACAAATATTACCCACTTATTTATAGCGTTATTATTTTTTATAGTGGTGTCGCCGACGATTTACGTACAACGTACCTAATAGCTAGACGGACGTTACAGAAAAAAGTTTGTAGTTTTCACCATCTATTTAAAATGTGTCCCAACACATTTATCGTCTAAAATATGTGATAGTTTATGCACTAGTAAATTCTTACGTGTCGAAGTAAACGTAATCGTGTGCAAATTATGAGAATGTTTGTGCTGTAATATACTTGCTAGAAAGCTTGTGGAAACGTTATCGAATTGGGTTGTTATTTATTAGGTACTGACCTGTCTCAAGTGGTCTAGGTCTGTTTTGTTGCCGAGCAGTGCCAGCGGCATGGGCGCCGCGGCGCCGGCCGGCCCGTGCGCCGGGCTGCCGCCCGTCGGCGCGCGCTTCAGGGCACTCAACACCTCTGTAGCGTACTCGAAGCTGCTGCGGTCTGTCACGGCGTACACCAGCAGGCAGGCGTCGGCCCACTGAATCTAGAACAAGGAATAATAACAACATTAAAAAGTGCCAAGAAGCTGTTTAAATTAGTTTGACATGATAATAGCAAATGTTTGGTGACGGAAGTAGGCATGTGGTGACAGCGCTGTCTGAAAGCATCTATGTATGTCACATAGCTAACGTTATATTCGAAAGAGGTGTAATAAATCGATATAATTTAAAGCCAATCGTTACGGAAAGATCTTTATGAGTCACATCTGCGACCGTCATTAACGTTTGATAGCTACCTAATTAAATCTCGAATGGTCGCATTCGTGAGTAAGAGTTGTCATCTTTGGCCCATTTTAAAATAATAAACGACAGCCTTTTATGTTTCAACAAATAGTTTCAGTCTCATTACCGTAAAACTACGTCATGAGAAGATTAAAATTGGTGGACATGAAATCAATTTTAGTGTAAAGACAAAATGTAGCAGAACAATGGCGAAACGTTTTTTAAGTCTTCACCAAACAAATTAATATATAGCTTGCACAAAAGAGACTAGACGAAGAAGAATGTGTCTAATTAATGCGTCTTCGGAGCCAACATTCCGGCTTAAAATTAGCCTTGCAGCGATTCACGGGCGCTCCCACGCGTTAGCACCACGCCGGGACATGCGGCCCACGTCGCGTTGGCTATGGACACTCATTGTTGTCGACATACGAACAGAAAATTGTTTATGTCGGATGAAACAGTGTAATCGAGGAACTAGGTTTCACGTTATGAATGAATGTACCTACAGGTACAGAAGATAAAAATAGACTCAAACAAAATGATTTATTATAAAACCAGTTATGCTACGTAGCTAAAAAGTCAATTCACCACAACAATCATTGACATTTTCCAAAATTAATTTAACTCAATTATTTTTTACAATTTAATTATTCAACCAGAGAGAGAGCGATGTTATGGTTTTAATTTACGAATATATTTGTTTGGTCAGAATAATAAAAATTAAAGAAAAAAATTTTAATTGAAATGTATGCGTCAGGCTCTCGCTCGACAAGGTAAAAGTTCTATTACTTTTACAACTTTTTAAAAGAACCATAAAGTAGTTAATATTTAACTTGTGGTTTTGTAACTCGCCAATTATAATAATTTGTAACATTATTATCAATTTCTATTACGTATGCGAAATACAGTACGTAAGTTCAAACATAATCATTACTTTTGACCGACTATGATGATTTTCAAGCCAGTCCGTTCAACATGGTTGTCCAAATCTTATCATTCACGTTCTACCCACATCAAAACTACTTTTACGATTTGCGAGATACGTTGCTTATTTTCACAAAGCTGGGTCTTTTCAACAAAATCTAAAAATAACTATTTTAAGGATGTCTAGAACAATATTTGTGTAAACTTCAGAAGCAGTTCCAGATTAGTACGGTCGTCGTTCGAGTTCTAAAAATGTTAACTGACAATCACTTCTTTAGCCGGCTAGTGAATGTATTGGTCGAACTGCTATTAATAATGTGTAATATGTAAACATGATGAGTCATGATGTTCTTGCAGGTCACCGGAGTAACTCTTTGAGCGGTTCCATGCCACTAGTAGTGTTATTTGAAACATTAACCTAGATGTCCGAACATAAAGCGGCTCCAGTCTACCGGTAATGCGCGTTTTGTTTGCGGAAGGGCATCTACCGCTGGGCTCGATTTGATGTATTGTTAAGTTAAAGCGACGGGCGGCGGTGTCTCATTTTCAGGTTGTTAAGGTTTCAAATTACCGTGAAGTGATTTTTTTTTTGCGTTTATTTAATATTTAAATAGTGTGGAAGTTTTCTAGAGAGCTTGAAACTACGTATATTTCAAAGATTACTACTTGAGAATCATGTTTTAAAATGAAATTGATTAAATTGCCAATAACTCCGACATTTTTAAATTTTTTGTTTAATATCTGGACTGCAGTAATAAACCGAGTTAAAAGCATACAAGAATTCTGTTAAAATAGCTACAAAAATGTAACCTTCTTACGAAATACCCGACATCCCTAATCTCCCTGATTTGTGTACTTATTATTGTTTAGAAACTAAAGGCCGGCCAGATGTTTAGGTTATAAGTACCTACTTTAATTCTGTGAAGGTGAAGATTATTAGCCAATGGGCACTGGGCAAGGTCCCGGGGTATTAACCTATTCATATACTAGCCGGATACTGGATAAGCCTTATTGCACGTGTTATTTTAGGGCCTTTGAAACTGAGTAACTGGTACTTTGGTCAAAGCGAAGGTTATAGTTTACGATGGTTCGTGTTATGATCACAATCATAAAATTATATTTAATTTTGTGGCAGAGAGTTGATTACTATGTTGATAAATATACTTTATAAAATAATAAACACATTATTTTAGAATAGGTATTTGATGATTGTCGTAAGTATTCTACGAGTACATCAATGTTAACCCTGAAGATTTATTGAGTGTCAGTCTTTGAAATATTTATTTACCTGTTCCGCTGGAAATTTGTCTGAATTGGAACCGGATACATCTATAACTTCCAGTTCCACCGGAGTACCGTTGATGGGTACCGTTTGTCTGTACAGGAGATCTGAAACCAAAGCGTAAATATAAGCATCTTGAAGGATAAAATCTACGCAATTTTATCTTGTTATTAATGAGGAACGGAACCAACCTGTGTTTGAATGATATTCACCGATGTATCGTCTGGTTAGGTAGCGGACGATGAGAGCTGTAACAAAGAAACGAAATTGTGAAAATTACCCTTATGTGACCAAAAGAAAAAATCCACTCGGTGAATATATTACACATTAACACCTCAAGCTCATTTCACCTAAAATCACAGATGGAGATTTTTACGGAATAGTACTGTAGTTTAGATTTGTTTGACTGAAAGAGATTTTACAACTGTTTGAAGTATACCATTAGCTATTATGAAGATGTTTGTAAATTACAAAATTCAGTCGCAGTTTCTAGCTACTGTGGTTGTGAGAAGCACTAAACGTATGTTAGTACCACATTGATGTATTGTACTTGTGTAACATGTTAGTGTTGCATCACCAAGGAGAATAGGTCAGTGGGCTGTTGCCCAGCTCGGTTCGTACTTATGTAATGTTTTCTAGGTCGGAGACCTGAACATATTCGGTCAAGGTACATAAATATAATTGACATTTTGTTTATTGTTTCTTAAATGTTAGTAGGTACTTCTCTTTGGGTCATATTCGAAGTAGCAAGAACTTCGTAGATCAACGGTGAAATGGTTTTATTAATAAATAAATAATTTGTTGATTTAACTAAAAGTGACTGTTAATTTGTTTATGTCAGTCTTTTATATTGTTTACTTTTCATTTGTGTCGTTTTCTCTACTCAAGAAAATTCTGCAAGAATATCAGGTTACGTAAACATTTATTTTTAATTGAAAATATAAAAGTAAAGAATTGAGTTTCACCCAAATAAGCGGAAAAATATCCAAATTATGATCTCGCGGAATACGAAATCCATCAAATGATGACAGGCACTCTCAAATATCTAGGTCGCTAGAATTAAATCAGATGATATGGGATTTTCCGAAACACGTTTTTTTTTGACAAAATATTTTCCTGCCCCAAAAAAATATATTTTATATTCTCTATTAAAGTGTTACATAGTAGACCAGGTGTGTATTGTTGCTTTGCTTACCGGACTTGCCAACTCTAGAGCTGCCAATGACGGCAATGCGTACGCGCGGCATACTGGCACGCTCGTCCTTCATGCTTGGAGATTTGCGTTTTATCTGAAACAATACAAACATTAGTTAACAAACAAGTTTCAGTATAAAAGGTACACGAGTCCAGGCAACAATTTCCAAACAAAATAAAGACAAGAAAGTTAATACCATCTTCTCGTTAGAAGATGAACTCTGTTATTACGTTTTCCCTCGAGATAACCTTTATCCTGCGAAATTGGTGTTAATGATCATTTGAGTCGCTTCCAGCGCTACATCACGGTGAGATAAGCTCACGCGGCGGTTAGTTGGCGAGCTTCAGTTTCATTCATTACTGACGCCTCGCTCCTCGCTCTATGACGTCCGCCAGCTAATGACCGACAAAGCGCGTCAGAAGCGAACACTTGTTTAAGATTAGATTAGATTTCAAGCAAGATTTACTAAAGTATTCTTTTGAGTCATTTTTGCCGTCAATCATTTAAATGGTCACTGACAGGTGAAAAATGACAGGAAACATGGTTTCGAACAGCTTTGTTGTACAACCCTGATTCTAATATCTGCCAATTATTTCGGCTGACAAATTAAACAAAAGAAAGGTCCGTAAATATAAGGCAAAATACAAACTGCGAATTCTACACCGTCCTCCGTTTTATTTGCTGACCTTGGAAAGACGAAAACAACCTTTTGATTAGGTAGCAGTGCGACTCAAATACAACCCTTTTATTTATTCGAACCCAGGAAGGACAAAACAGAACTGCGTATAAAAACGCCATTAGTGCGACACGTAGATATGTTTTGAAATATTTATAGATTGGATACGAAGCTATGCGTCAGCGACTGCCCACCGGCTGGTTGAATAACCCTAGAATACACCATGATGTCCATTCAAACGCACCATTCTGTGTTGACAACAATACGGAATTGAAAACAAAACATACCTACGCCTATTAGTGACATAAATCTTTCAATATGCGTTCTTTGTTGATTGTTATTTTCAGAATGAGTTATAAGCATGGAAATTCTTTAAAAAAATCTTATTTACATTTGGCAAGAAACTGCATTATTTAAAACAGTTTATTTTGAGTTTGATTGCTTTTACATTTTTTTAAAGTTTAGTATCATTTTTACTCACGCGTTTTAATGTAACACATGTGTGTTTGAGCAGTCGTATAAGTAGGTAATGAGCAGGTGTTATTAACGTCAGAGGTGTCTATGTATCGTAAACAAGTAGTGACGTAGCATGGATCATTGAAAAAGTATACAATCAACAAACACTTGATGTAATGTTTATGACGCCTGACGCCTCACCGGCCGCGGCCGCGTCGTTATAAAACATACCTAATGTCGTTTTCCTCGAGCTTATGTCACTTTATTTTATTGCATAAAAACCAAGCTGTTGCACTTGTGACACTATTTTATCTATACATATAATAAAATTCTAGAAAAGTGGTGTCTGTACAATGGAAATATATAAAAAAAAAGTAGCAGGGGTTGTTATTATACCGATGCCGAACCCGAAACTGTAATTAAATTTTTTTTTGTCTGTTTGTCTGTTTGTCTGTTTGTCTGTGTGTTTGTGCACGCTAATCTTCGGAACTACTTGACGGATTTGAAAGATTTTTTTTTTGTTGTATAGGTATTAAGTCCGGGCAACATATAGGCTATAATTTATCTTGGTAAGTTGAACACCTGATGCAGAACCGCAACAGACCAGCTAAACTATAAGATATACAAACATGGTCCCATAGCAAAAATTGTTTCACGTGATGAGCATTTTCTGCTAAGAGAATAAATTTGAAGATCTGGAACACCTGATGTGGAACTCCAAAAGCCCAGCTACACTATAACATATATAGGAATGACGTCTTAGCAAGAGTTGTTCAGCCTGATGAGCACTTTCTGTTGTCGTATAAAATTTGAAGATCTGGAGCAGCTGATGTGGAACTCCAAGAGCCCAGCTATACTATAACATTATATAGGAATGACGTCTTAGCAAAAGTTGTTCAGCCTGATGAGCACTCTCTGTTGTCGTATAAAATTTGAAGATCTGGAACAGCTGATGTGGAACTCCAAGAACCCAGCTACACTATAACATATATAGGAATGACGTCTTAGCAAGAGTTGTTTAGCCTGATGAGCACTCTCTGTTGTCGTATAAAATTTGAAGATCTGGAACAGCTGATGTGGAACTCCAAGAGCCCAGCTACACTATAACATATACATATAGGAATGACGTCTTAGCAAGAGTTGTTCAGCCTGATGAGCACTCTCTGTTGTCGTATAAAATTTGAAGATCTGGAACAGCTGATGTGGAACTCCAAGAGCCCAGCTACACTATAACATATATAGGAATGACGTCTTAGCAAGAGTTGTTCAGCCTGATTAGCACTCTCTGTTGTCGTATAAAATTTGAAGATCTGGAGCAGCTGATGTGGAAATCAAAGTTCAATTTCACTGTATAATTATAAAATAACATAAGCTGGGAGTACCTCCACGCGGTGAAGGCGGTAACAGTTTAGGACTGATTTTCGATGAAATCTCGCTCATCCCGTTGTTTTCCCGTCCCCAGGCCTTAGAATTCTACATCAGACGTTTCAGATCTTCGATTTTGACGACCCCGTTGTCGCTGGCATAAGCAACAGGATCCGCGTACGAAGTCGCGGGCAGAAGCTAGTTATAGAAATATTTTAACATCCGGCATAATAATAATTCTTAAAATCACTTTTTTTACGATACTTTCTATTTAGAATTGATTCACTTTTATTACTTACAGCTGCTGCATAGGAATAATGTATTTCTGTATCTTATCGATTTTCATTGTGATTACTTACTGAAAATCTCAGCAAGCATTGTATTTTTATCACCGTTGAGCACAAATTATGTAGGTATTGTGCATAAATGATGCATTTATATATTTAGGTACTTACCGCATTGCTTTTATTACTAAAAATATACAAATTATAATATCAAGAGAAAATGCATTCTCACGTGAAAAAAATATAAACCCACGCGGTTGAAAAACGTGGCATTCTACATTTTTGATACCCCACCCAGATAAATGTATCAGTCAGTGGCGACAACGACGCCATTTTTTATTTATACTTGGCGCCAAATAATATCGTTCAGTCGCGCCGTGGTGCCAAAAGAAATATCAAGTTTTAAATTAACTTTCCGCGTTACATAAATAATTTCAGTAGGTAGTTATTATATAAAAACATAATTGGGATGTGTGACGTTGCAGGAATTTTTTATATGGAAACTCAATAAAAATATTTTAATCTTGTTTCATAAAGTATAATATTAAATATTCGTTTGCATGTAGCGCTCGGAGCGCACTACTTAGTATCCACAAGAAAATACATTACAGATGTATTAATAAGCGAATTGTTAATAAAACATGAATGGGCAGGGAAATGTGCCATCGGTTCTATAAAGTGGAATACATGTCCAGTTTATTGGCAATAACGGGTTTACTTTAAGGTGCGATAAAATGTGAGTGTTTGTGTGGCTATAGTTGCTAGTCGCGCTTTGTTGTCACGTTGATATGGTTTTGTAACAAAAACAATGTATTTTTACGCAAAAAGTTATGAGTTTTTATCAAAAATCGCTTTACGTAGGCGAGTGTTTGGTGTCGATGGAACAATGTGGAAAATTAATATCAGCTGCGTGACTTTGTTTTCGCTCACTGTGAAGGTCTCGAATATTGATTAGCAATGTAATAATTTACATAATAATATTACGCTTTTGTTACGTGGTATTTTTTTAAGCTCTTTTTTGATTTATTGTATGCTCGACAATGTTCAATGTGCAATAAATGTTGGTAATCTGCGGGAAAACGACAATCAGCCTACAATAGTGCATACTGCTGGAAATGCAAATCTCATCTACGGTTTCGATGGATTTGGGCTATTTATAAACAGGGAAAACTTTTTGTATTCACTAAGGACTATAACCTATTAATACACGAATTTCACTCTGTGAAAGCGTAGTCAATCAATTTTGAAAATGGCTCCAGTGGGTGCTCTGCCCACGTGGTGAGCCTTTACCCTGCAGGCTTACAGCGGAACGTGTGGGCTGTAACGCTAACACTCTGAAACATCACGTTCCTGAGCCATTGCAAAACTAAATAGTTTTGTTTATTAAAGGTTTAACCTAATGTAGTGGTTTTAAATCCGTCTGAGCTTACACAAGCAAGATAAGATAAATTATTTCAGTTTCAAAGTTACTTTTTATGTGCTTTTTATATGTTATAAATATAGTAAGATCCGACTTATGTATAGATTCAGCAAAGTCATAAATCATAAAAGTCCTTGCAACTTGATCAAGCACTATACCGACGTAACATAACACGTTTACACGAGTCCTTGATGTGGAGTATGGCCTTGTGGCCTTCACCGCCAAATGGTGCATGTACCGGTATCAATACAGCCAAGGGCACACAACCCGCGGGACCTGCCCCAAGGATATGACCTTGGGAACAAATCGCCATATCACGAGGATTACGGCTATTAATTTCCTCGTTAGAAGGTTGCCTGTCAAGGACTCTTTCAGCTGTTGACACTGGTGTCGACTATGATGAATTGCTTTTCGGTGAAGCACAGACTGACAAGTCATTGTGACTTACACGAAGGCCGAGTCCTTGACTGCCAAACTTGCGTTAGATAACCACAAAAGGACGAAGTTTGACACGTGATAGCTGTAATGTTGCGTGCTTAGGCACGTTACGTGTTATCGTAGTCGGTTGGTTTAGTTTATTATTCCTCGGTAGAAGTAACAAAAGTTATGTGTTCACAGTCTGGTTCAGTCATGTGTTTATTACAAACAGACCTATTTTTTTGTACATAAAAGTAAAAAAACTGTTGTTTCTGCCACAAAACTGAACAATTTAATTTAACGATTTGATTGGCCACTTCGTGGTATATCAGGCCACAACAACAAACAACTCGATAATAAACCTAGTGAACGGGTTTCATCTTCAGCTCAAATACCAGTTCATGACTCAAATTATTTATTCATTGTTCTCGTTCTTGGCAAGTACCGAGTACTGAGCACCTAGGTACTACTTTAGGGAATGTTAATTAGAATGATGTGAGATGAAAGTGCTCTATTTATACACGCAGCTATATAGGTGAAAACTTTAGCCAAACTTTGTAATGTAGAGCAGATTTGTAAAATCTCTTTGAATCATAACGAGTACATTCTGGGCTAATCCGACGGGTACTACTGGGTTATCTAGCCTGCCATCAAATGAGATAATGTCAAAACCAAGTTCCATTTTTCATAAAAATATTTTCTCTTTGCTCAAATTTTCATGACCGAGTTCTTGAAATAGGAGAGGGATATTTTCAGTGAGATAACAGAATTTCCGTAAGAAATGAGTACCACTCCATGTTTCTGTAATAATTTTGTAATGTTTTACATTTACAATGTTTGCTACCAATATTGCGTAGGTTATATAAATAAAACAATTAGTCCAATCGCTGTGTTTATGTTTTCGACATTGAAACGCATATTATGCTTATTGTTTTATCTCCACACGTACGTGAAATAAGCGGGAATTATAATTATGAATACACAACGGGAAGATACTTTGTGTACAATATTAAATAAAAACAAATAAAAGTAAATTAAATGCATTCTACATTATTTATTTTCTCATAATTGCTACGCCGTAGCACATTTCGTAGCGCTACGTTTTTGCTAAAAATGGGTACCTTTAAATGACTGAAGCAAAGATGTTTACAGCAATTATTTGGTCTCCCTCAGGTATTCGACAGTGACCGATCGTATTCAGTGTTTATGTCTGCAATTGTCTGTTGGTCTCATAATGAGGCCATTGACTTCTATGTCGTTGCTTCGAGGGTTCGACATTTGTGGATTAATTTAGCCATATAGGTTTGATTGCTCTCTAAAACGAGCAGCCATTAATGTTATAGGATTAATTAAGTAATTTGACAATTTGCGTACATTTATGATCGTTTTATGCTTTTAAGGGATTTTCGTATAAACTAAAAAACATTTTCGTAAGTTTAAATGTCAAGTTAGATTTTCAAATAATGTTAGATAAAGTGATTAACTAAAGACTTCTTATCTAACGAAAACATCATACCGCGTCTTTGCAAGAAGATCTTACAGGTGCGTCGTCATTTACGCCGAAAGATAGGTCAAATTCCCGAATATAATTCCATTCAAATAAATAAAAATAGCAAAGTGGAAAACGCGGCGGGAATTCGAACCAATTGTTTTTGGTGTTGAAGTAAACAGATCGATTTCGCATTTACACGTGTGCCTCACCACACCTGCGAATCTACTGCTTTGTATACGTTTTGTATTTAGCAACATTGTGATGTCGGTGTTTTGAAGTTACATTGTATTGGCAATCAAAGACCGGTACAAACAAGTCATTTAAGGTCGACCATTGAACTGCAAAAATAAAGAAAAACCAAAGCAGCTTTGATCAGCACTCAAACAAACTGTGATTCAAGAAAACATTAATACAATTTTCTACTTTGTATGAGTCGTTATTTTTGTTTAAGTCTTTTTGATTGGTCATTAATTGACCGCTAAACTTTTCTTCGACTGTTCCATTTTATCTCGCGTAATGAGGTAGCGTGTCCATTGTAACAAGTACCTACAGCCTCAGGATCTCGGTGACCCTCTCGTGACCCGCATCGAGCAATGACCGGGTCATCTATCTAGTTATGTGCCACGAAGTCCCACCCTTACCTGAGCTAAAACCTGAAGGTGCCACTAACACAGTTTTATTGATTCTCAGCTCAGCACAGCTCAAGGAATTTTCATATTGAATACTGTGAATTAATCAAACGAACCGTATCACCGAACTATATGCAAAGTGGTTGACTTATATTTAAATGTATTTAACATTAAACTTTAAAATTACACGCCACTTATTTCGTAATATTATAAGATCAAAAGTGCAAAGTGGCTGACTTATATTTAAATGTATTTGGCGTACATTTAAGATTAAACTTTCAAACACGCCACTTATTTCGCAATATTATAAGATCAGTGTTCGTAACTTAACTCTTTTTTGCTTGAACTAAAGGTTACACGTGCCACGAATAGTGCTGTAGCTATAAAAAATAGCTAGACCATACACGTGTCGTATCTCTATCTACACTGAACTTGTTTCACTCTCTCATGTACGGGCCCAGTGCGTTAGTTAACAAGTGTTCACTAAAGTGTCATTTTCAGTGCACAGTCATGCTTGTCTCGTGGTTCACTGGACTGTTGCATGGTTTTTGAACGAAGTAGCTAACGTTATAGAACTTTTCCCTTGTTATTTAGAATACTTCATCGTACATGTAAATTGAATAACCCACAGCATTATGATATCGAATATAACAATAATATTTATTCATATTCGAGTGAAACATAAATATTTTGGTATATATGAAGCTGTTCACTTGTTAAAACACATTGTTTTTATGATATACCTACTAAATTCTAATATATTTGATTTTTTAAACAAAAATGTTTATAAAGATAGTTTTCTAGAACATTCTGATTGATATCGTACTTGACCTTTCTTGAACGGACGATGTCAGTGCTCTTGTAGAGCGCCAAGTGGGTGGATTATTGAAAATGCTCTGCTATTTATATTTATAAACTTAGTACAACCCTATAGCGTGCAATTGCGCCGTACTCCTTATCCGTCAACGATCGGAAAGTTTTGATGTAACTCGCCGCTTTTAACACCTGGCGAGCACTTAACTATAACATGTGAACACCGATCGACCACCGTATCCAAAATAATGAGATTGATATTGCATCCTCTTATTATTCGCCAGGTATGGACCATGTTACTGGACGCCTGCTCTTCAAGTCTTTGATGATTAATAAACAATATCACTATGTATATATATTTAGTTACTATATGTTTATCATTCGTATATTTATTTACGAGAATTGCTTTACTGAAGAGCTTCCATTATTTTAAACACGTGTAACAAATCAATCAGCGTCAATTAAAACCTTTTACGCGTTCATCATTTAGTTGAAACAAGATATCATTGATATCGATGTTTTAAAACTATCATGTCATACCTATTTCATTGTTGTTGAAAGAGTAAACAAGCTACTATAATTAAAAAAATTAAAAAACACGACTGCAAAGATTGCACATATTTGTACTTTGTTTACTCGTCAGTTTTTTTTACGACGTTTTTTATTTACAGTGTTATATATTTTTTTAATCTACTTGTCAAATTCTAGACGATAAACATAGACACGGCCAGATTCATTAAAAAAATAAATTGAGGGTGGTATTAATTTACGTTTTAAAGTGACCACACCGGTTTCTTTTTATTTTTTACTAGCCTATGTTACTCGGAACGATGCAAGGATTGTAACGATACCCCATACATCTAAATCGGTTCAGGCGTTTGAAAGTTATGGTGGAATAAAGAAACTCACATACATACATACATACATACATACATACATACATTAACCCTGAACACATAACACTCCTTTTTTTGGGCAGTCGTGTAATTAACCCTGAACACATAACACTCCTTTTTTTGGGCAGTCGTGTAAAAATAGCCTAATATGTTTTTTCTTTATGACTAGTTTAAATTCGATGAGCTTAAAAAAATTCAATAGCTAATTTTATAATGAAATTGTGCAGATGGAACAATAGTATCCGAGTGTTTGTAGCGAGTTTTATCCAATTGTTGTGGAAAAATACTATTAATCCCACTTGTACTGAACGAACACTGTATATTTTTATCATAAATAAACACGTCTGTTGCTACGTGTTTCTAAATAAGTAGGGGAGGCGTGATCATTTCATCCGGGTTTATTGTAAAATTCCACATGGCATAGCTTTGATATTACTGAATTATTTAAAGAATAATTCGACAAATTTTTTTTCGATGCTGCGTCGGGACTGAAAACATAAATACGAAGGTGTGCCGCGATTGCTAGCTACCTATAGTATCTACCTATGTAGGCTAAGGACGACATTACAAAAATGATAAAGCGATACGTACTCGAAACTCCTCATTAGCCCAATTTATATTTGACGGTAACGTTTGCAAGTCGCCAAACGTTGTGCAACTTTCATAACTAGGTTAAAAGTCGTATTGTTAAAACGATAACTGGGTCAAGTTTAGTGAAAATCGTAATGCGTTATTTCCAATTCATTTATTTTCATTTTTACTGTACCGCGCTTGAATAAATAAACTTTTTCGGTTAACATTGAACTTTTCTGTGTGTTTAACAATAACGGTTTCGCAAGTGATCGTTACAGCTAGGGTTGCCAACATTTTTTTGTCTGAATATAGTATTTTTTTTAAAAAGCCATAAAAATATATAGTATGCTTCAAAAAAATATAGTATTTTAGTAGGGAAGACTAAAAAAAAGACATAAGTTATTTTTTTTACATTTAACATTGTAAACGCTTTCGGGATCTTTAGTAACCCAGTCATACGCTCTTTCCCACTCAGGTTTATAACTACTTTACTTAACGTATTTTTGGAGCCTTTTTTGTATTTTCCTCTTTATAATGGGTGTCAGTGGGACACTTTCGCTATCGCTTAACGCATTATTTTACTACGTAATTTAATGCAGGACTAAAACTACTAAAACCCTATTAACTCCACTAACTAAATAAAATTAACGAAATCCAAAACAAACGAAAAAGGCAAGCAAGATTAGAATAAATAAACATTAGTCTGACGTTGTCAAGTTTGGCATTGACGTACGTATAATACTTCTGTCGAACGAAAGACGTAATTTTAGTGTTGCAAAATATAAACATAGAGCTATTGTACTGAAATATAGTATTTTCGCGTACTATATATTTCTTCAACAGTATATAGTACGGAGACCATAAATACAGTACAATACTATATATTATAGTACGGTTGGCAACCCTAGTTACAGCTGTTACCGTTTACATTAAACAAAATATTATTGGGTCAAGTACACCAACAGTTTGGGCATTGCCGTTATAACATTGTGCTAACGATGTACGCAAAGATTTTTTTAATCCGATCAGTGTCTACATAAATCTCCTTTTCTAAGCAAGTTTGCATTTAGATTTAGCACGTGCCGAAATTTCAAAGCTTCAGATAAGCTTTGATTCATAATTTTTCCACATTACATCAGAAGCTTTCACGAGACGTGTTAATGGTAAACTTCTCATTCACATGAGAATGAGCGATAGTGAACGCTGACGTTAGTTGGACATGCAAAATATTTATCTTCGCTCGTGCCTACGTAAAGTTGAACTATAATTATATTCGTTTTTAATGAGTGTTGAGTATCATTTGGAATAGTTGGCATGTCGGAATTGGTCAGATTCGGCCGGATATGTTCAATCTTCCTGTAGTCTTTATTATAGAGACTTTGGCCTAAGGAAGTTTGATGCCAGCTGTATTAACTTAATTTGCATGTGAAACAACATAATTGTAGAAATTACAACGTCCAATTATATTTTAGAGTGGACATTTGTATTTAGTCCGGCTTTAAACACAATGGAAATGAATGGTTCCCGTTCCAAATTGGATGGCAACCGGTTCGGACGTTATGTAGTTAATTAGCTTTCCAGCTCTTTTTCAAGGTTGTGTTATGACGAGCCAATTAAGGGACTCGGAAAAATACAGGACACTCGGCAGTGAAAGGCTACGGGTTTGTTAATTAAGATGAATTTAATTACACGGTTTCAGCGAGTAATCCTATGTACCTATATGAATTTTGTTGGAGGGTGTGGAATGTTTTGAAATAATTATTATTTTATATTAGGTACATCCATTCCGTATCCAGCCTTAAGGCATGTATGTGAATTAGTTTTTTTGTCACATTATTATAAATTTTAATGAAACGAAAATAAAGTTAAGTAGTTTTGACCTTTCACAATATATACTCAAATGTTTCTGTTATACATTCATGAATCTCTAGGAATTGAATAAAGCCGAGGTCCTTTTTACTGAAAGGAGATATTAATAGTACATAATATTGTGCTATTGTCAAGTAACATTGCCTATTTGACTTATAATACCGATTTATTCACGAAAATATTGTGAATGAAATGTACTATGTTATATTTAAGAAATTAAAAACAAGCCCTAATTATAGGATATAAATATGTTATAATTGATATATTATGGATATAGGTATAATTACTTACCTAACATGATAGCCTATTATTAACAATTCATAATAATGAGAACGTAAGTTTTTTAGTCAACCTATCAATGTATGGAAAATATTCCAACATTATAAATCTCACCCTCAAATCTCTCTCACCAATAAATTATTAAAAGAACAAAATCGATATTGTATAATACTTGTTCATCGTAGTTCAATATTTCATTGCTTGCCCAGTTCTCGTATTTTTATTAAACTGCAGTAGTTCAATATTTATTCTATAGTTCTTTCATATTGCAGGTAATTGATTAATTCTCTAGAGATACTGAAAGCTCTCAGTGAAAGCTTCTATTCTGTGAATTGCGTTTCGCAGAACTCCACAATTTACTGGAATATGATGTCGATATCAATTTAATTGATTGATAGGCACCTATACAGTTTGCTGAGAGCATATAGCTTTATGTACTTTCAATTAGTATCTAGTAATAGTTCCCGACTGGGAGATCAATCAATTAATCTATCCATGGACGCTGTAAAAATGATGTATCTGTATGTATGAGAGTGGATAGGTATCAGGCGAGTGATTGCCGTGGTACGACTAACGAGCAACGTTACCCTAAAAATATGCAATTACCCATCCACGTGTGAATAACAGCCCTGTAAACATTTCTACAAAGTCATTATAATTCTATATTATGCAGTTGAAGGTTTTTATACGCAATTGCAACAATAGATAGTAAAACATGTGTATTAACAATACCGTATAATGCAAGGTAATATCTACAGTGCTTTACAAATTAAAATGAATGTTATAAAGCTTATCATTTTCAGTATTTGTCTAGGTACCCCACATGTTAATGATTTGCCTAATTGATTTACACGCATGATGAAAATGATAAGCCCACTTCAAGCTGGAGTGGTAACGAATAACGAATACACAAAATATGCATTAAATGATTGAAGCAGTCTGAATATTGTACGTTTTAAGACTAGCTCCATGTAATTGTTGCTGCAACCTTTTGGAGTAGGTACAGTTTGTTACACATAAACCATGCAATGATTGTCTAGACAACATCTAATCAATATTACCATTATTCTATGATCAAAATGGTTGAATTAAACTAAAATACACAGTCACACGATCACTGCAATGAATGAAAACACAAAAGTCTATTTTTACTGAACATCATAGCATTCTAAGTAAATAAACGACATGCTCACGAGTACTGAGAACCATTTCAATACTGTGAAGGAGACAACGGTTGAATGAAAGCTCACCTGATCCAAAGTATTGGCGTCCCGGGGCAAACAGCTACAGGTCGGCTGAATCGCCGGCAAACACCACACAGGGAACAAAATAGAAAGCAGTCTATACACAACACTAAACGTTTATACATTCACTGTCCTCTGAGTCCAAGGAATAGCAAAAGTATTGTTTTTAAGTTGAAGGGATGCTGCAGTCACTGAAGTTGAAAGCGACGTGGAGCGCGGTAGAGCATCGACGAGCGACTGGGCGGCGCGCAGCGAGCCATCCTATATATACGTAGGTAGCTAGCAACGCCGCCCGCCCTCCGCGCGCTCCGTACTTGCAAAAATATCGGTGGAATTCAGAGCCTAATTTTCTCTGTCACTGCCTTAGCCGACACAATGAGAGCGTTGATCTCCTCGCCTGCATCTGTGACACTTGACCAAATTCTTGTAATCTGACGGCTTACCGACTCCTTACTCACACCCCGCATGTGTTCAAAGCCATATACGGGTGCTTTGGCCTTATTAATGTGTTAATTAGAGTAGGAAGATGCTGTTTCTTATTATAATGACATCTATTTACATTAATAAGGATACCAACATCCTGCCTTTTATATCTACACATACATCTGCCAGACACGGCCATAAATTGAAAAGGAGAAAACTAGATTTTCTTGCACATGTTGTTAACGCTAGAAACAATTTATCGCAATATAATTTATGTACGTGCGCGATAGTGCTTGCAAGTAACCATGTTAATGTTAACAATAAATATAAAAACAGTTTATGAGTGTATAAAAACACCAACCTACAAAGTAGAAAACAAAAGAACTGAACTGAATAATCGTTACAGTTCGTTTTGTTATGGTGATAGTTATCCCAATAAAAACACAATTCATTATGAGCTTAACACTCGTAGTTTTTTTACTGAACAAAATATTTCTACGCAGTTACTGTAGAAAAAAAATTTATGAAGAAAAATGGACAACTAAAATCTCACTTTTTTCAAGGCGCAATTAACAAACATTTACAAATCGTTTCACGCTTTATTTTAAAAAGTAGTTAGATCGTTATCACAACTCTTTCGCTCATAAAATGGAATCAGTTCAAGGATGCTACACAACAACATTGGATTTTCCGAACCATTTTTATTGTTATTGGCACATATATCTCCTTGTCAAGTATCGATGAATCATGTGAAACTTTCATTGTACAAATGTATGATATAGGCTCAGTTTAAATATCACGTTTGATTTTGAGTAAACATTAGACTTTTAATAGACTGTAGCAACAAACAGTTTGAATGGTTCCTACGCATCGCAGACCGTTCGGCGGTTGAAGTATTACAAGTGGATATTGTTCTCCTTACGCAATCCCACGAACCACAAAACTTTTTTTATTACAAAAAGAGGATTACGCCAGGATCTAGGACGGAAGACTTATTTCACTTTTGTTCAGGTTCGTTGAGTAAGTTTGCACACGCACCCTCTGTGACCCATAACGAGTGCGATGACTGTCTTATTGTACGTAGAATTCATATTGTTTAAAGTTGCGTTCAATACATCAAATGATAGATTCTCGTTCAAAATGACTTTGCAATATCGGTCTAGGGCAATACACCGGAACAATGCCAGAAGACAATAAGTAAGCTACTCTAACTGACAGAGCATGAGGTCACTTGTAGCTTTGTTTCTCTCATACTAATATTGTAGCGAAGGATTTTAAAGCGAAGTTGCTTGCTTAAAAGGTGTTCTCCAAACCTTGTATGTAAAAGCTTTATGAAAATGCAATAAACATTTTTATTTTATTTTTATTATTTAAGTTGTCCTTTCGACCTTGTCGCGGTCGAGGGATAAAACTTTTGTTGTATTAGTAGGTATAAAGACCTCGGTTCAAGATCTCTACTTTGTGCGATAACAATAATGTGTTTCCAGGCAAGTTAATGTAAGTTTTCACATATAAACCCTTGTTTTCAACAGCTTATTGGTTCTATATAATAAAATATCAAGGAAAGTTTCCATCATTGATTTAATTAAGAATATGTTGCTCTAAAAATGTCAATCATTACTATTTGTTAGTATTCCAAACGGATCCACACGAATGCAAACACTACAGACGAGCCTTAGTATTCTATTTCCAGCAGATTGATTTTAAGTGAAGTTGTTTGTTGATATGATATATTTCACACAATAACAATTTGGATTTTCCTGTTGGATATTTTGTTTTCATCAATAAGCTTCCTTGAATATCCTTATTTATTTATTGTAATTTTATGAGTCGCTATCATACTAGTTAATTTCTACATTACTACATTTTCAATTTTTAATTTTCTTTTATGTAATTATTTATTCAAGTCCCACGTAATGAGACACAATTGATTTTCTATTGTTCTGACTTACCAGTAAGTCAGCCGGGGCTTGACAGGTTAACCTAAGATTTCTGTAGAATAACCTAATGTAACTGAAAGACTTTAATAAAGGCAAATAAATTTTACTCTTGGCTTGCCCCCTATTACATGGGACTTAAACATAACTGGCGAAATGTGGGTGTACTAATGGTTACACCTCTGCCTAACCCTTTGGGGATTACAGGCGTGATGTTATACGAAATTTTACTCTTAACACGTTAACTGCCGGGCCAAAAATGTTGAAGGTCAAACCTCCACAAGCGTCAGGCACATGTGCCTGACGTGGCAGTTAACGTGTTAAATTTGAATCACAACTGATGTACGGTATTCATAATTATTTCAAATGCATAAGATTCAGAGAAATTAGACGCGTTCCTAAAGAGCCACTAAATATATGACAATTTCTGAGCTAAATTTAATAATGGTCACAATGTCACCGTGACGGTGCCCCAAGACGTGACGTCTCCGATCTAAAACGATCACATGCAACGATCGAGCCTTCCGTTTGATATGACAACACGCTTAATAATCACAAGTTTATTCATGCATTTCTACAAAATATTCGTGAAACAGTACAACTATCCCCTTCCTGCGTATATTTACGATAGGAAGACCTTCAAACGCTTTTATGAATGAAATAACGTTTAGCAAAAATCTGTATTATAGTTTTATAAAGTACACAATTTCTGATTGATGATGAAAGGTTTAGTTAAAAAACTTCAGCCATAAGTTAGTACAAATATTGTTTCCTTTCAAAAAACTCTGCGCAAACGCTTTAAGATTTTAATCCCAGATTTAGAAGTAATCTTGATTTATAACGCGAAAACATACTCGTTGGAATATTCTTATCGTCGTTCATACAAAGGCTTGGGACTATTGACATTTTAGAGCTTGTTGAAGTTTGATATTTAAGTGAAATATAGTTCAAAATATTGATCGGAGTTTGAATCGTAGTGCGTTGTACTCTCAAGACGAAATCGTTGTACCTTTAGCTCAGTGAATTATAGTGTGTTAACATCACAATATGCTTTGTTAAAAGATTAATGTTAGTAAACACATTCTTATTATAACAACCATGACTACAGCTATCTGTCACGAACTATGATTAAGCAATACAGGTATCTACTGTTTTTGTTATGATTGTAATACCTTAAGGAATGTATTGTGGATTTGTTTACTTTCTTTTACATTACTCAAAATCTTAAACATATTTGTTTTATGTATGTTTGTACTTTTAATAGTTTAGTTATTGGACAAATTGCTGTGCCCTTGCAAGATCATTAGTGCTGGACTCTTAAAATGCAATAACTACTAAAACCACATAAATGAGTGCAATAAAAATAATGAATTCAAATCACTTTCAGGATCTTTTGATCTTATGCTTTGTACATAACTCATAACATTACGTAAAGGTTGCAGTACCAATTACATTATTATGAAAATGTTATGAACGTAACCAAGGGGATACGTTTGCGGCAAACCGATTGTATAGGTACCTATTTACTGTTAGTTCTGTACCGCAACGACACGTAGGTTTGCTTACAATCTTCCTACGTAGAAAGTCAATGTTAGTATAAATTCACTAGTAGAGATACAGATATTTTAAACTAAACATACCAACTTGTGTATCTATCTAGCTAGTACGAACTGCACTGCAGTATTTCATTCATTTCCATTATATTTAGTTGGTTGCTGAATATACCTGTTTTTAATTTATTTAGAACACACTTTCAGCACTAGGTACTCTAGGTTTGTATAAAATAATTGAACAGGTGGCATAGACCAGTAATGGCATTTGAGCACGTATTATAGTTGTTGATATAAAAATGAAAGGTAAACTCATAACAAAATTCTTGACATCGTAGGCGTATAAATAAACTATGACAAACGGTATTCGCGATCGCCGTGGACAGTTCGCTAATATGGTACCTAAGTATTCTTCCAAGATTCTTTGAGATGAGACAACGATGTTCATGAAAACATTTCAAGATCAGTAGTTGTATGAGTCAAGTGCGGAGAGCGATAACGCGCCGGTTCCGGGAAGTGTCGTGAGTAGCTCGGTGCGCCGCCGCGCGCCGCCCGCCGCCGCCTCACGGTGTTTACACGCATTTAATAACAACCGCACGGAGATTAAGCGGAATTTATGTAATAAATATCAAATATTATAGGAAAACTGAAGTGTTAAAACAATAATATGTTTCTGTGGAAGTCTTGTACTATTTTACTCACGCTCATCTCATCACAAAGTCGCAATATTTTTGCAGTAAACATTTAATTTGAAGGCCAAAATTATACGCACTAGTTATATGTGTATTTCTTTTTGCGTCCTTAACTTTTTCTTTGACGCTAACATATTTATTCTCTTAGATGATTCAACAGATGTTGCGGTAGTATTTATCTTCATCTGTTGTGTTCAGGTACTGACGGCTTTGATAGCTTGTCGTCCTCAAGATTATGAAAGCCTATTTTTTTCTTTAGACAGCAAACTAATGCGCGTGGGTAGAGTAACAGGTCGGTAAACTGTTGTTCTCCTACGTTTAATAGCAAAAAGGTTGGATTGGTGATTGGTTCTCTTTGGGCTGGGAGTTATCTACGGGGTGTAAAAAGACACATCACAGCCTACAACTACGCACACTAATCAACTAACTAAGTAATTTTAAGCAAATATTGTTACTGGGAAGCGACTTCATCAACTGTTTATTGTAGTGCACTATGTAACGCACGCTAAACATTGTGCTTTCGGGTGCATGCAACAGTACAGGTGTCGTGTGGGGGCCCTGGAAAGTTAATTCAAAACATTTATAATTGGTTTCATAAAAAAGCTTTTTTACAAAAAAATAAAACCGCCTTCAAAAACTACAAAATAAAAAAAATAACTTTAGTTTTGGAAGTCGGTGGCTTTGGTTTTGTTTTTTGTTATGTAGATATTGCCAGCTTTTTATTTTTCACTTTTTAGTGCTTGTGTGTTAATGTTTGAAATCCTTACAAAAAGCCCTTTCAAACAATACCTCACACGATTTATATTTAATTTTGAAAAGTAGTAGGAGGGGGGTTGACGTACCCCCTCCCTCTCTTCCTTCAGTCAGTCATCGATTACACGTATAAACAAAGCAATTTTACTTGTTACGACAGTTATGCTGTGATTCTATAAGGAGTTCCGTTCCATATCTCCGAAGTTCATCATCAGATCATGACAATATTTCTAGTATACTCTTTCAAACAAAAAAAGAATCATCCAAATCTATTCATAATTGGCTGAGAAATCAGGTAACATACATTAAAAAAAAAAAAACATACGCGCGGAATTGAAAACCTCCTCCTTTTTGAAGTCGGTTGAAAAATATGGCGAAAGGTTGTAACTTTGAACTTTAATGTATTTTTAAACGGAAGGTTCTCAGGTAGATAATAATATGGTCTACAACAAAAAATGATCGCAATGATGGGGAAAACATGTTACTTTCGACTTTGTTAAGAGTCTGGATACACCTTTAATAGAATTGGAAACCATTTTTGAGTCCATTATTAATTTTCATTTTCGACTGCCACGCACTGTGTAAAATATTTATATTAATGAACAACATTAAAAATCCTTTTGCCTGTTGCAGTGTGATGTGAAAATGCGTAGGTAGGTGAAAATCGGGGAAGCACAAAAGCCAGAAATTTTTAACCAAGTTATACAAGTATTTATAATGTAACGCCCACTCAATTTGAAATGCATGATGTATAGCTGAATTGCAGTTTCCTTGCTCGTAAAAGTTCCAAGGTATATGATTATCCATATTTATATTATAAACTTATATTATAAATGCAAAAGTAACTTTGTTTGTTACGCTCATGACTAAACCATTGAAAAGATTTTGATGTAATTTGGTACGGGGTAAGTTTAAACTTCAAGAAAGGACATAGACTAGTTTTTTCCGCGACTTCATCTGCGTTCGTGATAACCGACATTTACGCGGCAAAGCGAGCAAAAGCTTGAATCAACATATTTTTTAATTGAAATTTATCGTATCATGCAACCGTATGAACTATTTTCCATGAAAATATATTTATAAGAAGAAACCTTATGAAGTTGCGTCCCCGTTTTGGTAGTATTTGTTCGATGTTTCCAACAAAATAGCTATAAATAGCTTTTCAGTGAAAATCCAATTAGCGATATAACGTTCTTTATTCGAGTTACATGCACCGTGCAGTGAATACATCGAGTATTCTAGGAAACTGTTCACCGTCCTATCAATTTTGTTGTGCTAGTTAGGCACACAATGCAAATTGGAATTCCAGTGAAATCGAGATTTTGCACCTACACCTGTTTTTGCCATAAACTCAAAAACTAAATAGAGTATGTAAACATTCGGTGTAAAATGTCTATATTTTAATACTAGCTTCTGCCCGCGACTTCGTCCGCTTCAAAGTTGATTTCTTCATACAAACTTTGGACCCCCGTTTTATCCCCTGAGAGCGTCTACGAACTACTCACTGCTCACTGCGGTTTTCGATATTTCGTGATGAGTAAGTGAGTGACCTTTTGCTTTTATATATTAAGATTATTTTTTGGTTTCAATGAACAAAAATAAGTCATAATAATTATTTTTTGTAACTCAATACTAACTGCCTACTTGTCGTAGCGCGTAGCCGTAGAACCTCCGTAGCTCGTAGCAGATTACGTAGAAAGATATTAGCTACGAAGCCTGTGTCCCCAAAATTTAATTTTAATTAATTAATTAAAATTATTAATAATTATAATTAATTAATTAATTTTAAATTATTATTATTATTAATTAAGTTTTTTTTTTATTTTTTTCTGTGCTATGTTAATGAATTTTTGTAAGTGAACGTCCTTCACGTTGGCTAGTATTTTTATTCATTGAAAAAGTGGCCACTTCAAATTATGTATTGTTACTTACAAAATTGAACCAAATGTTACTAAATTCGGTTTTATCAGATACCCTCACGTTAACAAGATTTCTTACTTTCTATGAAGCAATAAAGCCAAAGAAGGTCAATATTGGAAGCAATTTAGTTCGGTAACATACAAATTTGCAGTTAGGATCGCTCTCAATCGTCTATAGTGTAGCCGTAACATAGTTTACCTCACGCAATCTCGGCTAAGTTTGACACGGTTCCGATAACGAACAAATTGCGTGAGTCCCCCGGGTAATTAACGTCATCGTATCCCGGATATCTAGATTCGCTTATTTATTGTTTAAGGAACGAGCTCGCGTCAAATCTCAAGTAATAAAGCTTGTTTATCAATGACCGTGTTTTTGCGCGGAATATTGGAATATATTGGAATTTGTCGAAGGTGATCTGCAATGGAATAAACCAGTAGGTACAGTCAGCTACAAAAGTCGATTAACATTTATGATTTTTAAATCCTAATTATTAAGTACAATATTAACAGTAAAACGCAATGAATACAAAATTAAGATATAATAGACCCTTAGCTATTACCTGAAAATCTGAAAGCCGGTACATTATGTGTTTAGTGTCTGTTTAAATGATATAAAAAAGTAACATTGTTAATCGACTCTTGTAGCTGACTGTACCTACGTCAGGTATTTTTATTATATATTTGCGTCGTGAAACTTCGATTTCGTTTAATTTGTTTATTTTTATTACGTTTAATATGCCTGTTTATGTGTTTGTATTTTTAGTAAATCTGATATCATTTTTCATCATCGGCATTAACAGCTCGTCCGATCGTAAAATGATTAAATACATGGGCTTCATTCATTGTGGAATAAAGGATATTTTTTTATTCCACCACGATTTGTAGGTTGCAGCAGGATTTTAATACTCCTCCTTTTGATATTTTTTAATACATGGCTGAGTACATAATAATATCGGTATAAATTTAAGAGCGCATTATGCTCTTAAATTTATACCGATATTATTATGTAATTTTCTGGACCTAAATATCCCTTGAACTACAAACCTACTTACATTTTTGCAAACACAGTAAAGTCGTACAAATCATGAAACCGACTGGGGATATGAAAAGTTCAAACCTATTTCCTTCGGTAATATCACTTAACCTAGAAAGATATCGTATATTTTACAAGTTCGCTTAACCTAAGACAAACGATAATATGATTACAAGAATCATAAATTTCTTTATTGTTTGAACCAGTTTTTTCTAAATAAAATACTTATGTTTATTAACAAGGTACATACGTATCCTGAGTACGTTCTCTTTCGCGTAACATAAACGTATAATTTAATTAAAGGCTCAGTTCCAAGGGTTACATTGTGGGAAATAGCTGCCATATATGTCCATGGGAAATATTATGGGTGGGACGCGAAATGAAATACTAGAAGCGTGGGCCGATATGACAAGCCCAGCACAGACAATAAAGATATATGTTCTCCTTGTACAAAACGTGACACAATTTCACTTCATATTATTTTTGGTAACGGAATATAGTTTTAGTAGGAAAGTAATAAGCCCCCGAGATATAAATATAACATGGTGATTTTTATTCTAATTTAGTCACCACGTTGTCAGCTTTTTGTTACCCTTAATGTTATAAACGTTGACCTTTACGAAATGCTCTCTGCGTGACAACAAAAACGAAAGACAAAAGAAGGCTTTAAATAAATCTAAAACACACACTAATGAAAACCTTATTGAACAACTTTTTCCAAGAAACATTCTCGGCCGGAGTTAAATAAAATGCCCGTGGCAAGAAGTTACGAGTTGTGTTAAGCAAGAAATCTGAACTTCACTTACTCTTTAGTTAAGTTCATGGGTCAAACGTGTAGAGCTAACAAAGTATAAGAAACCAGGCCGCCTACTTCATAATGGGACAACTTGGGCTTCTAAAACAACAATCAAACGCCTACAGTGATTAGAGCGCCAGATCCCAGGTGCATCCATATTTGATAAGGTTAAGTACATATTCATTAGCAATTGTGATTAGATAGCAAAGGTCCTGACTTTGTTGTTAACGTGAAGTTATGTAAGGCCTCTTAAAGATTATGTTTTAAGCTTATTTGTGTGTATTTTCACAAAGTGAGAGTTACTCTAGCATACTCAATATTTAATCTCTAAGTATAAAAGAGTGAGAAAGCATTTGTTTATTATCATTTTTTCCTGTTTTCAAGATTCAACGCCTAAAGCAGTTGCGTTTATCTTGCGGAAACTAAATTAATCCCACTGAGCCGGACATGCTAAGTAATTTTCACCCAAGCAACACCAGCAAAGCTATAACAAAATCTAACAATATTTAATTAAATGAGATGCTAAACAAACACAGTAATTTTTTTGTTTCAAAGTTTTTGAAATTAAATGTTAGAAAAAGGAATAATGAATTTGTAATCATGATCTTTTAAATGTCATCGTGTAGGTTGAGCCACAGCTGTCTGAAAACGAGATAACTGCACGCATGTGATCGTTACTCAGCTTTATTGACTTGATACGACTGACATTTGTGGTAAACTTCCGTTGCCTATTTGTAGGTACCAATCAATAATGAATTCATGTACCTATGTGTATCAGTTTAATCAGTTATTCAGAATTCGCTTCATATGTTAGTTTTTGCACATACATATGCTTCGTATTTACAATAGTAAGTATCGGCGGTTTAAAACTAAATTTGAGTCACATTAGTGTCTAATCTGTTAGCCTTAATAAAAATCAAAGCATAAGCCTTAATGAAAGACTAGGTATTGTTCTAGAATACCGATAATTTTGAGTAAAATTGCTTATGATTTAGATCCTATCTATTGATTTTATCTAAATATAGCAATTTTTTCAGAAAAAAAAATATTTTATACTGTCTAAACAATTGGGATGAATCGTCGTATTTATCAACTTACCTATTGTTTATCGCAACTTGGTTTTAAACAGCTGAAATTGAAGGACCAACTTAGTTAATTAGGGATAACGCTTGGTATAACTTCTTAACTGAATTAATATCACCAACGATTGAGTTCGATAACATTTTGGCATTGTTCATGGAATATCACAAGTTGTCTATAATTAGAGTGTTATCATTTGAAATATTGACTTTCTATTGAATTGTCTGAATGAATAAGCTTAGTAAGATTTAATCATTTGAAAATTATATTTAGCGCTTTTGATGACAAAGCTTAGTTTAGATTTAGATATTTTATTAATGTAAACGACGGAAAATAACATAACTTCACGCCGACATGCCCCTAAGGGGTAGGCAGGTCAATCGTACACCTCTATTTAACTCTATTATGTAATAGGGTGTTAGTCTATTGCCTTCTTTCAGACACAAGTCCGGGTTCCAGTCTGAAAAACTTTGTTCGACTTAGTGATTGGGTCGGACGGGTCGACCGTTCGTAAGTTGTTTTGATTCATTTAATCTCGATTGTTTAGGATCCGTCACTAAACAAAGGAATGACCCTTGAAGCTCGATTTTATCAAATCCTCGGTCGTTGTCGCGGCCATTGACTTTCTTCAAGTTGAGTAAGCGATGATGGTACTCTATAATTTCAATGAAATTGTTTGATAATACTCAGTGTATTCAAATAAAATAATAGCCCGAAATAGAAGCCGATCACTGTGAAGTGCCTGGTTACCTAACGGCGGCAATGTCATTGTATGCAAAGTCACGGGCGTCAAGTGGGCGCTGGGTATCGGCCCGACACTCCAATACTTTATTTATAGAACCAATACCACCATAATTGACTTTGTTCTATCTTTGTTTTCGCCCACAAAATATATTTGGTTGAAATAAATCTTTGCCCCACTTTTGTATAATGACGTAAGAGCGGGCTTGGACCTGAACGTTTCTGTTACTAGGTATACTTTTTACTGTTTCTTGTTTAGCATGTTTCTTATGTTATTGTTTTTGCAACCATTATTACTTTGTTTGTAAATTAATTAAACTAATTACTCGTATTATTTTAGAGATACAATACTCTGATCAACATGAACCTTTTATTCTTTTTTTGGAGCACTCAGTCTTTCGTCTACGTCATAGCCCTTGAAAACCTAACTCTGAAAATAGCTCCCCATAGGTATTGATTAATTACAATGAACGTCATTATGTCGTTATTTGTTATAATATTGCATTAACTATTGCACTTTCTTCTAAAAGTCTAAATATAGCCTTTTATTACTTGTGACAAATTGATAAATATGATTTTTGCACAATATCATGAATCAAACAATAACGAGTAAAATATTACTGATAATAGAAGTCACGTAGAACAGTCAGAGAGGAAATTCAATTCTCTTCAAAGTGATTCCTTGAATCATTATTATTATCACAATTTATAATCCATTTTGTACATAATCAAAGCAAACATCGTCCGTTACAAGTACATAATGTCTTTGTCCCACTTGCAGGATGAAGGAAGTTATTTTAATATTTCGCCCTTCGGTTCTCATCCTGGTTCCAATATTATTTATAGAAGTCGATGAAAAATTCTGACAGTTCGTTTTTAACGTTTGTGTCGCTTGAGACACTTTTTCATTCTACTAGATGAGATGGTCTTTTACGGTGTCTCTGATTTACAAAGTGTTGGCGATGTCACGATGTGTTCGCAGTTAATGAGTTCGTGTCAGTTGTCAGCAACGAAGATGGTGTCGAGTTCGAACATTATTTTAAATGTAGCTTCTCTGGTTTTGGAGCAGAGTTTTCTGTTGTTGAAAATTGGCGAAACGTTGGAGTTCAGTTAGCATCAAAACGTATTAATGACAATTGGTCTTTTACTGTAACTTATCAAGAAATTGCGAGATTTCTAATGCTTTATTATTCTTGTTCTTGTGTTAAGTAACATATAATCCTATATTAAAAATAAAAACATGATAAGTTTTCTTTAAAAAAATTTGCTTGTGCAGTGATCCAAAAATATACGCATTATAGGTAATATTGTACACTATTATAAGTATTTAGAAAAGATAATTACTAGTATATGCCACTGGCTATGTTAAAACTGCAGTAATTCCCAAAAGCAAACTAGTCCTAAAAGTGGATTAAGTATTGGGAAATTATATCAGCCACTCATCGGTCGGGCACCAGCCGGTCATCGTAACCCTTTGGAAATAATATTAAGCTCTTTAAAGATACATAAGTCTGTAGTATTTAATATTAGAAACTATTGTAAATACCACCCGTCAATATTATGAACAGTACATATCTTATCTCTGTTGGATACAGATAAACGAAGTTAAGGTGCATTCACATTGCTGATGGCGCTTAATTCAATTTCGTCTTATAGTTTTAAATAGATTTTTGGTTGATCAATCAAACTGTCAACGCCAGTGTTGAATATAAGTTTGATAATTACTTTATTGATCCTTTGACCCATGGGTCTTAAGGACATATGGGTCTTATTTTCACTCAGGGTGATTTAATCCATTCAGTAAATTAACACAGTTAGTTCAATGGATGTAAATAATATGTGCAGCTATTTTATGTTATAACTAACAACTAACAATGTTATCAAATGTGTGGCATGCGTAGAACATAAATTATATCTGATTAATATTTAGTCATTTGCAAGAATACATTTTACGATTGCCATTTGTCATAACTACCTGTGGCGAGTGCCAAAAGTTTGTGTGTCCAGATACTAATCTTATTATCTCGACAATTATCTGATTGATTGCTATAAGTAGAATTTAATTTAATAACCAACATGTTGATGAGTTTTCATCGTAAGAAATAATTTTCTAAGTAATATACGAGTACTTCTATATAATATACTAACTGCTCCCTGCGACTTCGTACGCAAGGTTTTTTTGTAATCAAGCTATTCTTCATGAATCTGTCTATCGTATACAAACAGAAGATTTTTCCCAATTTGGATGGTAGTTCTCGAGATTAGCTCGTTTATGCAAACACACTAACAAACGGAAATACTTCAGCTTAATTATATCATGTATGGACACTATTGTCGGCCGCATGTTGTGAGACCTCGAAGTAAAAAAAAAATGCTCTTTGTTAAATTGTACCTAAATAGTGGAAAGGCACCCTTATACCGCAGTAATAACAAACTTATTGGTGTAATTCCGTCTGTTTTTAATATTCCCTGGGCTGTAGTAAATCATGTAGGTATACTAAGCGAACTATTATGAAGCCATCGCAGATAGCTCTTCATGAGATATAAGAGTATGGTATAATACTTGTAGTTTGAAAGTTGTAGGCTTGCAAAGTTCTCGGCTATTGAACAACTTTATACACGTGTAAGGATATGAAGTATAAAAGTACTCAAAGGAGATTCGAGACCGAGGTCGTTCGTGCGTAAGCAGCATTTTAGCTTCACTTAAAGTTCAGTATGTAGATCACCGATAGCACTTTCACAAAATGCTATTTCTACTATTATTTGACATCCGAATTTTTAGCCTTATCCGTTTTTATTTTCAACATACTAAAGAATAAAATAATGGAATTTTTATATCGTGTCGGCACATTCTTTATCTGAATATCTTATACGGTAGTGAAAATAATCGGTACCTAAACAATGTACTGTAGTACTTAACCCCTGAACGTGCGATTACTTGGTATCGGGATATTATATCAATCTACGATGTTTGAAACACATATTTGAATTATACTCATATCTTTGCATATTGAATCAATATGATTGTAGTATTCATTACATAATGCTTTACTGAAACGAAAGCTTTGTAATCGGTTTTTTTTAAGACTTAATCAGTCATATTGTGTAGTTTTCTTACTGTCCGTATTTATTTTAATGATTGGTCTCTCACGCAAAATTCTTGCTTTTTATTCTAAACGGCTGTGACATGTATAGGAGAAGATGAGTTTTATGTGCATTTTACACAGTCCGTCACGTTTTTGGGTCAATTCCAAACTTGACTAATTCTTTACTCCGTAAGAATTCCTCCGTCCGCTTTTCTATTACTAGAACATCACAAGTATGTGCCATCAAGGAATGGTTTGCTACGGTGTGGTACACCGCTAATGGTATTTCTCGCGCAATTTAAAGGGCTAAATTTAAATCGACGTAGTTTTACTAGTTTGTTGTGGTTTATTTAGATCTAACATGAAACAACAACTGATAATAACGTGAAAAGGTCTTATCTTAGTAGTACCTACAGTAATACACTTTGATAAAGTGCCGCGTGATAATGATCTTGTTTGCAACAATATTATTTAGGACGTTATTGCACCTGTTAAGCTCTTGTTTATGTTGATAAACCACAATATATTATTATAAACAATGTAATTAGGTACTTATTCTCTCAGCTTTTGCATGTTGTTTCAGTACACGTAATGAGACTTAACGCTGTGAAAAAGTTCTTACATTTGGCATCACATTGTCAAATAAGCATGAAAGAATTTTGCATACGTCCGTAATTTAAGTAATGTACGAATATTTCTTGAACAAAAAGAGCTTAAAATTTTTGAAAATATGTTTTAAAATAAGAAGAAACATGTAAAGTTGCTAATATTAGCCTTTTTATTGAATCACAAGTCAAGTTGTAAAAATAAAGCGGATTATTCGTCGCCCACGGTTTTGAACCGAATGTCTGAATCACTCCGACATATGTGTCGTTGTGAAAAATCGTTTTCCAGGTATCTGTGTTTACATTTCAATGAAACTAATACTGCTTACAAATAATTGTTAGGTAGTTTGTCAAGCTGTTTCCTTGAATAACATTTGTATTCATAGCCTTTGACACTTTATTTTCAGATTATAACACAATGCAAAGTAAATTAAAGCTTGCTATGTTTTATGCAACACGTTTTGGTTTATGTTCTATCAGTGTTCAGGTCAAATTGGATGAACTGCAAATTATTAAAATGTAAATTATCATTAACTAGACATACCTAATTATTAATGTTGCAATGATTTTAACCATTAGGTACCTATACCACAAATATTTAAGAATACTTTTTAAAGTTATAAGAATAAGTTTTTTTCCATAATACGTAATAGGAAACAACAACTTTGATTTGAGGTTTACGACGCGAGAAGAAATAGTTGTCACTCACGTTCTGTTTATTTCATTTTCACTTCATGAAAATAAAAATGTGTGCGCACTAAAAGTCTTTATGTTAGGAAAGCACATTATAAACGAAAAAATCGTCGCATTAATTCAATTTTATAGCGTACATATAAAGGAAATCGTTTATTTTAGCAAGAGATTCTGATGTGTTGAAAATGTTGAAATACGTTCAAGCGTAAAATGCGCGACAATCGGCGCCGCGCCGCGCCGCTAGCCAGCCGGCGACCACGGGTCGTTCCTCCGGCGTGTTGCCAGATTCCTACAAGACATAGAGTAGAAAGGCAACGGAGTAATACTTGATGACAGGTGAATGATACGGTAGACACGCTGTGTATGTCACAGACCAAAAAAAAGGGCAGTAATTGTGAATTCTTATGGAAAACTTCCTGACTAAGTTGAGCGACAGGCATACCATAATATTAATAAAATAAACACTCTATTCTAAAACTATCATTATCGTTTTCAGTATATCACGAGACACAAACTCATTCTACACCCTCCATCACCAAAACTTTAATTCATTCTTAAAACTAAAAGGTTCAACTACTACATCGTGTATAGCAATAATTAATTTGTCATCAGTTACTATGAAAATAACGACTTAGCACTCCATTTACGTACGTCTCCATGTCACGCGACAACTTAATCTCTTCGTCTTAATTTGTTGGGCGCCACAAGGAATGCCGCGACTCGTCAAGTGCGCGGTCAAGCACCTCACCTGTAGAATCGCGGGTACCGTCACCGAACGACGTGAAAGCCGATGATTCCGCCCTACTTCCTTTGTATTCCTGCAGACGGACTCTCGAAGCGGTCTCGTATGTTACATATTTACCAAAGGGTTGGTCAATAACCTGCTTTTTGGCACTGGTAATGAAAAAATTAGATATTTAAAGCGAATAACTAAGTGTTTTATTGTTTTAATGTCATTGGATGGCAAACAAGCCTGCAAGCGCTAAGCAAGTGATGGCCTACCTGTTGTTTATTTTTGTTCGTTTAAAAGTTATCTGACCATTTAATATTGGGTATTATTAATATTCATTTCATAAACACGTTGGTCTTTCATGAAAGAACTTATGACACGAATCTTCTTGAAATAAGTATATTTATTTACATTAACTATTTCAAGTCTTCTAGTATCACTTCGATGTATCTCCTAAGTCTGTAACCTTTATATCAAAGGTTAGGTGACACCTACGCGGTTTGTACTTTGTTGACACACAGTGCTATTTCTTTCAATTATAGTGACAACTGGTGAGGACTAATACCGCACGAGTAAACGAAATCATTTGCATAGTAATTTTCGTTGTATTTTCCTACACTTTGCCATTTAGGTTGTTTATTCTGAGTAGCTATACGATAAATCCATCTAATAAATAGGTAAGCAAAAGATGTATAGATACTAAAAGTGCTATTAGCTAATACATATCATGAATATATTTATTTCAGACTGTAGATGAAGTTGAAAATCTGTATTTTACACGAAGTAATATTGACACATAACAATTTACTTAATATTTGCTATAAATACTTCTCCATTTATGAACATATTTTTCAAGTAAACTATTAACAACTATTAGCATTTTAGTAGTAGTAAAGCTCTTTAAGAAGGAGCTCGTTCGCAAAGCAGCGTAATTTTGCGGATGTCAATTAAACAAACACAAAATCTGAAATGCCTCATGTGACTCATGTGCCAATGAGGCATTTCAGATTTTCCTCTGGGATCGCAACGTATCTGAGAGGCTTTTAGTATTGCTGATGTTAAGCACATAGACCACATTTCATTTGGAAAATTGTCGGTTTGTTTACATCCGATAACATTAAAATTATTAAATAGACTTTCCATTTAAAAAATATTTTAATAAAACGCTTAGATCTTCTCTAAAATAGTACTAAGCTGCAGTTCAGCCGTTTGTATACAATGTTGTAGCCGTAGTTGTAATGAATTCCCGGTAACAGTTCCCCTGAGCTCGTTACTGTCAACTTTCTAACGACCGCTTAACAAAAAAGTTTCCTTTGTATTCCTGACCTGTGACACGTGTTCATGTCATTTATTGCGACATAAAGCTAGCGGTATAAAAAGTAAACATTATGGCTAGTGGCTACACTGGCTACTGACGACTAGTTTTGTTTGTTTGTTTCAAAGAAGTACGCATGGCGGAAAGTTTCATGTCCAATGTTCATTGACCTCTGAGAAAGACATAACCAATAAAGGCATAAATAAGCTTCTCTTGTTGTCGTAAGAAAACGTAGTGGGAAGTGGCGGTTTTACACGTCTGTAGACAAATAGATTGTATTTAGAGACGTCTTGTAAAAGAATGAGTGCGCTAAAATTAGATCGCCATGATATCGAAACTTACTAAAGCTCTACTGGATTTGGGATAAACTTATGTTATTAGAATGAGACAAAAGAGTTTCTTAGAGTTACCTTACCTTAGTGTTTAACTTATTTATGCTGAATATTGTTACACAAAGACTTTCAATCAAACTGTCATGAAATTAGTCACACTTTATGAAAACCAAACTATTCTATGTGCATTTCACATTTTCATTTTAATTAATCAACGTCTGCTTTCAGGACCGCATTTATATCTCCGCACGTGGAATCTTAGGAATGCAGTGTGATCCCTTTAATGATTATTTAAATACTCGCATATTTATTCTAAATGAATCGTCTGAGTAAATTCGTTTGGCGTTTGCGCTACAAACACACATACTTACAGGAATATAAAGTACAGCTGTGGTGATGTAATCGGCTAATTGGCACGATCTCCTTGGCGACTATTTTATTTAGGTAACTATTCCTCGCTCAGGTACTGCGTGTATTTTTATCCTAAACAACTTAGAGATTAGAGCACTTAAAGAAGACCTTGAGCAACAACTAGGGTCGTTTAGGACGTCTTGTGTAGTGTGTGTGTGTTACACATGAAATATTTAATGAATGGAAAAGCTTTACACGCCTTCGTGTGGGACGGCATAAAATGAAAATAAAAATATAATATTATGTTCATAGAATGAATGAAATACGAGGCGTAGGTATCATCGAATCATTTCATTTCAAGTTAAATGAAAGAATCAGATGAAGGAGAAGAATTTTTGCGACGGAACGAGGTCTGTAGGTGGTTTCTTAGCAACTGGTTTTAGCTGTAATAGTTTACCTATTTAATATGATATTCTCGTTACTCAGCATTATTATGTCTTGTCTATGTGAACAAAGTTATTTTAAGTGGTTAATAACTTTGTTTAAAAAAAAACACAATATAATGCAGTCCGCGTCGTCATACCTATCAGACCGATACCTACGTCATAACCAGCATTTGGAAGTAACGGTTGCACTATATTGGCAAATAAAGAAAGAGTTTATGGTTAACCACGAACCAAATAAACAGACTTTACGTCTATAATAAATGTATGCGATAACTTTACGGGTTGGTCATTGATATTAGAACATTGTTTTACGACGGTGTGAAGGTCTGTCACTGTCACGTGCGCATCAGCCAATCAACACGTTTCCATGGGTCATAAGCATTCAGGGAATAGTTCAACGAATGATAAATAGTATGGATATTAGAAGTCATCGTTGAAGCACACGTGTTGGGTCGCGTCGTGATTGTAGAATAGAATGTATCCACTTTACAGTACCATACCATGACCGCGTTATGAACGTATCAGGCACAAAAAAAAACATGATACTTACGGTCTGTTATATCCAGAGTATCAACCGACAGCTCCGCACGGCATGGGACGGTGTAAGGCTTAGTCTTGAACTTTATAATACAAAGAAAATTGTTTTATCTGACACATTCCTCTAACGGTCATAAGTAGACTGTCCAGACTTTAGGATTAATTTCTTATTGTAAAAGAATTACAATAGCAAAGCACAAACCTTGCAACACCTAGTTACACCGTGAAAATGTATAGGACCCTTTCATTCCGACAGATATGAAAGAAGTTGTGCGACTTACAATATTTTGCAATAAATTCTAAGAATCAAGGTAAAAGGTAATCACTTGCACGTGGAAGCAGGCCACGTGTAATACCTACTACAAAATAATCTCTCTTTCCCATATTGGGACTAGGAGAACATCTGATAAGTAGCATTAGCGACATCCCTTTGAGTTTTTTACGAAAATAAAATGTGATCGGTATATGGAAAATTTTTGAGTAGCTAGTAATAGTTTTCTTTACAGCTAGGGAAATTTACATAATTATTAATATATTTTCCATGCGTTATAGTCTCGCAAACTGTTTTCCGACTTGTCTTTTTTATATTTTGTTTACTTGAGGTAAAAACTAAGGTATTTTAGCAAAAAAGAAAATCAAAGGAATTTCCCTAGGTCACGTTTACGTCCGTGAGCGAAGCCGCGGGCACGACTAGTACTACTTAGATTTATTACAGCCGTTAAGCAGTTTTGGGTTATAACAGGCACAGACATTTAAGTTATGTCTTTGGAATAGGGTAGATGACACCACCAATTAATTGACGTACTTTTTTTGACCTGTTAAAACGTCGTTTCCCTATAGATTTTGTATGGCAAAAGACAGCTATGACGTAAGTTTTGTGCCGACTCAATTGAGTAACTATTAATTTGAAAGGAATGAAATGTCAAATTTTATAGTTAATTGAAAATTAATCGGGTTTTCAGGGCTAAAATAAAGTTTAATGTTGTCTACTACCCAATGCAGTGACTTGACACTATCAACCACCATACCACTAATTTATTTTGAAAGTACCTATACTTTCAAAATAAATTATTGATAAGGACGGCAAGTTCAAAAATATTTTTCACTGTATACCTACCATTTGATGGTATGAGAAAGGGGCCTAGCGGAGAAGGCGGACAAAAGTTCAATGAATCGTTCGTTATTTTGTTATTTGCTATCTGAATGATTGATAGATTAGGAGTACACATAAATAAACACAGTAAAAAACTGCGATCGTCAAGTAATTTTTTCCAGAAAACTGAGCCGAATCTGTATGAGTTATTAAATTATGACATGTATGTCTTAGTAGATGGCACCTGCCTTGCCTACTTTAATTAGAACGTAGTAAAATTCCACATATTTAAAGCGTTTAATAGTTTCATTTCGTCATAGAAATAAATATATCAGCTGGAAGAATTTCTTAATCTTTTAAGATACACATCCCCGGTGATACAAATTGCTAAAATTTGGCAAAACATTGTTGAAAAGTAACTACTGTTATTAAGAGTCGGCGACACTTTTCTGGGTCAGACTTTTTTTCTTAAAAGAATTTTCATCTTAATCTATTATTTGCGAAGCTTGTGAGAAACTTAAAGCGAGTTTATGATCATTTTAATAAACTTTTTTATCCCGCTTTTTCTTACCGTTAAAGTCTATGGTTTGTTATCTATGACTAAGTTACTGAACTGTAGGTAACGACCTATCGGTTGGTGTAGATGAACTCCTTAGCAGTAATTTCATGTCAGCTAAACGTGAGTAGATAAATTGTTCGAAAACTTTATCGTTATGACATCGGCTTCCCCAGTGAGGTCGACACCCTCTACTCCTCCGTGTCACGCTTCTAAGAACAAAGGCTTTATTGAATTCAAATAAGTTATCTTCGAGAATCTAATCTAGAACATGTAACTGTTTTGTCATTAAACAAGCAGTGAACTTCTACTTTCTGTGAGTCCTCAACACCAAACTGATATGCACAAGAAACAATTTTATAAGTTAAGCTTGACAATATTATAAGTAACCAATATAAGTATCTAACTACCAAACAGCCTTCTATAAAGACAGTTACATTTAAAGTACTGAAGAAAAATCTCCCAGCAATATGGTTTCCATATTTTATTAGATCAAACTGCAGACATAATGTGCTTATACAAGTAATAATATATGAAATTTCCAATAACAATGAATAACAAATGTGTGCGCTAACCTAGAAACTGGTAACAAACATTTTTATGTCGATCAAGCGCCACAAATCAAAAGCTCAAATATACTCATTTGTTTTATCGATCGTATAATACTAAATTCGTTCCGTGCTCTATTTTTTTATAGCATAACCCTAAACATTATAAGTCGTATAATAGTGAAGCGTAACACAATACGTGAGGTGGTAGCAACGCAGGCGCACCAAAACAATGAGTCATGTGCGCGGGCGCCGCGTGGCGAAATCCAGGTCAGGCGCGGCCTCGGGGAAGGCCGAGAGACTTGACACGAGCCGTGATAACGTGTACTACACACATAGTATTTGTAAACAATAAGGGATTTACTCGTCAGTGTTCATGTATTTAGGGAATTTGGATTCGGGATAGATAACGGTCACGGGTCGGAATGTTTAAGGCCAGGCCGCGGGTAGATTTGAGGCTACATCAATCGACTCGGATTTGATGTACTCGTATTATCGTATTCTGTTTCGCTGGTGGGTAGAAACTGTACAATAAACTTTGTTGCATTAGCGTTTCTGCTGGTTTATGGATGGAAAACTTTACGCGGAAAACTACAAAATGAAAACGAATTATGTGAATTTTACTCAATAACTAAAATAATACAGATAATGATGTAGTAACTAATGAGTCATTTACATTTTTCCGCTGAATCCCGAACTGGACGGCATTGTCAAGTGGTCTTGAGTGGACGGTTACCGGCAGCTGTCGCTCACTGCGCTAATTATCTGTAAACCAACACCAACAGATGGGTTTCACCACTTCTCGGCCTTTGCCTGGCCAACAGCGTCAATTAAAAAGTTCCACCAACTTCTAGTGTCATTGACATCAAAATTCTTCGCCGTTTTTATTCACTGTTTTATTGTAATGGTTCATATAAAACCGATTTCCTTGAGATTATTTGCATACTGTTATAAATATGCGCAGCAACTAATGACCTTGAGTATAACTCAAAATTAGTTGTTTTCGAAAATGGGTACACTGACTAACACTATAATATATTTGAAGAAAATAAGACTAAGCAGAGGGTTACAAAGTTGCATATCCTGTACATTCAGGGTTAGCCACTTCTACTTATTAATAACTGACATAAAGTAAGTACGGTAGCATTCCTCTGGATCCGTATAAGTCAATCAATCAATAGTACTTTCAGTGGGAACAACCTCGTTCGTCCATCAGTGCAGGAAACCTTGGCCTGCAAGGTTCATATGCACATGACTGAAAGATACATTGCAGTTATAATTCGAGCATGTTCCTCTTCATAATAAAGCATGCTGCAATGTCAGATGCGGCTGTCGGCGCTCCTGGCAGAGAGTAGTGGACATCCGTTCGCGAATGTCACATTCTCACTGAACGAGTAAATACGTTCTAGCCAATTTGAAATCTGCGCCGCATTCTCAAAGTGCAGTTTAAATTGGAAATTAATCGCATTGAACAGTATTTGTAATCATGTCATGTTCAATAAATGGTTGACTTGTGTTCGATTAAAGCTATTAGTTTTAAAATTGCGTTAAAGCATAAATAATGTTAACAATCGGTTGAAGTCATCCGAGAGTAATTTCAATAATGACAATTCCTAGTATTGGATGGGGCTTGAATTCGTGACTAAAGCACATTGTTGAATGAAGTACGTAATTTCTATAAGTACCTACATAAGACGTATTACAGTCATGTTTCATGCAAAACTACACGAAAATGAGTCATTAAGTGAAACAAAATACTCCAATTAAAATGTATCTGCACTTAACCTTACTAATACGTAAATATTTTAATATTGTTAACATAAAACTATATTATAAGTAGAAAATAAAAGTATTTAAAACTTCTGCCAAAATTTAAGAAAAATTAAAACCCTATTGTAGCTGATAGAGCAGAAAAATTTGAATACTGATAAAAGCTTCTCTCTTTGTTATGTTGCATTTCACGATGTATATGTATTCTGTTTGAACAAAAATACTACTAAAATGTTTAGCCAATGACTCAACTAAAACTAAATGAATACAAAAATAGTTTTTTTTAAATGCAACACAATAAAGTATTGTTTATAGGCAATCAGTTTTTCAATATTTTAATATGTGATGTGAGTCGTGTCTGCGATGGTCTGCGCATGGGCAGCCGGAACGCGGCGGTAGCTTGTTCGGTAGCGCGGTGCGCGGGCGACGCGCCCGTTTGAATTCTTTAGGGCTGCCGGCATCCGGCGCGAGTGCAGCTGGCTAAGAGCCAACTATGCGCGTACGCAGCTAACATATTGTGGAACCCACCGTCAAATTATCATTTTACAACCTGTATCCTACACATGTCGACGCCGTTTTTCCCAGAAGTTAAAATTATTCATTGACTAATTATTGTTTTCATTTTTTAGCATTGACGTTCAAAGGAAAACTGTGACGGTCAAACCGGTAGTAATGTAGGTGTACATTGCAGAAAACTTCCGTTTATTTGTTGAACGTACGCAAAAACAATAAAATGTCGAACATGTTATTCTTTCCATGAAACGATACGACGATAACCGAAGAACATTTACTTTCATACATCATCATATATGAAATAATAAACGTGAATAATAATTATGATAAATTGTTTAAAATCTGTAAAATACTCCCAGTCCATGCAAAATGTAAATTAAATATCTTGAGTGAACAATTTAATACTGAAGAATGCAAGGTGGAACGTGAACATATGTACCCAACTCGTGCGTCTAAGAACAAGACGCTTGTTGTGCCGAAAGCGACTAACTACTTTGGTAAGCGCACAAGGAGATACATAACGCCGACGTTGGTGAATGAACTACCACCGAAGTTGATAGATTGTGTAAAACACAAATACCAACTGAGGAAAATCCTAAAGAAACACTATCTGTCATTGTGTCCGTAGTTCTTTGTTTTTGTAACGCACTAAAGTATATTTAAGTAATAGGATATAAGTTTATTAATAAGCATTAAGTTTTAGTAGGTAACTGTATGTTACACACATAGGTACGTTTGTAAAACAAAAACTTATTTTTATTGTTTACGAGAACAACTGCCGACAAACTGTTATGCAGTTTGGCAGAATTTGTGTAACTTTATTTTCTGTAGATTTTGAATAAATAAATTAAAAAAAAAAAAAAAAAAAATACGGAATTGTATACCTACCTACGTGCCACTCTTCAAAAAATAAACTGTGTTTGAAAATTGCAAACACAGTAAAGTTCTTAATAGATTGTATGACTTGTTTGTCTAAAGCTTTCTCCATAGTTGGTAGCCTCACTATGGAGTATCAGTGACGGCGCGCGGAGGTGGCTCGCTTCTTCAGCGGCGCATGCGCAGCTCGGCGCCGACTGCGAGATTTATAACACTTATCACTGCCCTCTTGTGATATTCTTTAACACCATTAAAATATACATTCAGAACATAAAGAAATCTTTAAAAAGCTTACACATTTCCAGCCTTTTAAAAACGTTATTTTTAAGAGTAACTGCGAATTTAACTTTGTACAAAGTACTTTTAATTATTTTTACAAACGAATTGAATGATTCACATGAAGTTAAACATTGTTAGATATCAATCTTATTGTCTGAACCACTTTTTATAACAACTGCTATAAATAATAAGGCATAATTGCTGTCAACAATGAATCTTGCTAACTTGAAAGTCATTAACAATATGTTGGCGCCTCCAATGAAATATTGTTGTCTTACAGGTTAACAGCATTTTTATATGTTTCTTTAATTTTCTTGTTTTATTGGCGGTGACTGATATAAGATGTGTAAACAGTTGCAATTCCAAAGAGAATACTCATGTAGCTGCCACCGGCTCCATGTATCATTCATATTGACACGCATGAGTACATCACACCGTCTTTTGTTCGTATTGTGGTGCATTTTTGTAAAGAACAGCTTTTTTTAAAATCCCATGTTAAAAAAATCTGTATATAGAAAAATGCGTAACGAATTAAAAGTCAGCCTATTTATAGCTGTGCTTTGTTTTAATTGAAATTCGACAGCTATTAAATCTATTAATAGCAAAGCGATGAGTTTCAAATAGATCCGAATCCTGTATTAAAAGAGAGAGCGTACAATGCAATCAACGAGTAACCAAATGTTAGATATGTATGTTGTTGAATATGTAGATCATTTTCCTATCATTGCATAATCAGGCACGAGTGGATTGCATTGTATTCCCTTGACAGCATTCCAGCAATAACTCTACAAATGCCACTTAAAATAGCACTAAAAATATACTGAATTTAGGTATACTGAGCTTCAGGTGAGCTGTCATCACATCGATGCTAGGGACCGAAACGTTTACAAATATACCAGGTCTATGTGTAACTGATATATAGGTAATACAAGAAAACGAGAATAGTAACATTTGCGCAGCCAATTTGCTGTCGACTATGAATAGTCACGAAACAATACCTAAGTACTTAGTTAAGCATGAATACTTAACTAATGGGTACTCAGTTAGTGAGTCAGCATGGTTTTATAACGCATGAAGAATGGCGTATCAGTTTGGGCGGCTCGTGCGACAACGCGTGGCGCTGTTTGGCAACAGACGGCCGCATTGGGCGGGCGGCATTCATTAAGCGCCCGGATGTCGAAACATTCGTCGTCGCGTTGCACAATCAGACATGATGTTTCCTGGTTAATTTGGGTTATTGTTTTTCAAGAAGATTCTCGTATTTCAAAATGCATTACAGAAATCCTCATGGGAACATTAGGTAGGTAACATTAGTAGTAATGTATGCTTTTATGACTCCGGCACGATGGTTAACCGAAAACAAGATTTATGTATTTGCGGAAGAATCGTTTCAAAAGTATGTATGTTAATGTTGTGTTGGATGAGGAAGTTTTCAAAAATGTAATAATATAGTATGATGACTACGATTTATGTGGTTGCTAGATAAACTGAGTTTTGAGCATAACTTTGTTTATCTGGACTTACGCAAACCGTAACACGGTAATTCGATAAAAATGGTGATCCAGAAGAGTTTTGGGGATATTATTTGTTTTTACGTTACCGTCTCGACTGGCGACCTTTAGTACGGTATTAACGAAGAACGAGAGCGTGTCGAGCTGACCACTATCGACGTCTATTTCTAGTCTCTTGTTGGGAGCCCTTCGATCATCGTGAATACCACCAACACAGAGAATTATTATGGCTGGAAATGTCTGGAATTTATTTAAATATTTAATGTTACGACTTTTCCATAGTCCGAGTTACATCACGTCTATTGTCGGTATCTTTAATCAATACAATTATTATTGTTAAGCGAATGATGTAAGAGGAATTATTGCATGTTACCTCGTTCATATTCAATTCTCTTAAGTATTTTTCTTTTGCTTAGAGAGACATATTCAGTAACTACAAAATGTTAAAGTTGACCGTCTCTCAATATAATAAATAGGTTGCCCGGTGCACCTTTTATAGATATTATATGTGTGTCATTGAGTGCCGGTTACCCAATAAAATGCTCGTATCGTATTAAGTATATTCCTTTTATTACCTCCCTCTCACCACGTATCTTTATATTTTATGTTCATCGTTAATCCAAATAGATATTTACCATGACATAGCACATTAAAATATCAGAATAAATATCTGTCCTAAAAATAACTCAAAGTTACACTTATTTTATAATTTTTAAGATTAAGAAATATCGATGTATCGATAAAGTGTCGCTTTTTTAAGGAAATCAGCAATTTCAGTAATTAATCTTCATTAAGAGGCCCTCGTCATAACCATACTGTGCGAAGTTTCTAATTTCCAACCTAGTTATTATTAGTAGCAGAAAAGGATTTTCTAAATTAAGCTTCGTGAGTCAGTAATTTGTACCTAACTTTGTACCGTCATATAGAACTCTTTGTTGCAAAAAACAATGTAATTAAGTATTATTAGTATATCTAGCAAAAGTGATAACATTTTGTTGACGGTGTTACCAATTTATGTTGAGACAGATTCGCAAAATTATACAAACAATTGGACGCAGAAAATCTAAACATTGATTTGAACGAAAAACCGTTGTTATAATATTTTTATTATGATTTATTGGGCAATAACATACAACGTAATTACAACTACATCTATCTTATCTTTTAATATTCTATAAAACTCCCAAAAATGTTTATATTGATTACACAAAGACAAATTGAATACTGAAAAACAATTCATACTACTGTTGTGATTGTTCTACCTCTTCCAGCTGTAACAACACTCAAATGCGACTGTTATGAGTGGATTGGAGTGTCGAAATAGCCTGACCCTTTTACTACGCTTCCGCGTAGGGCGCGGCGAGAAAGATGCGCGATATGAAAAACTATAACAAAGCAACAGATATCAAATGGCTGCCATTAATCCCAGTGTAGGAGGCTACAATATAAAGCGTCCTTCCGCCGGAATTCATGGTGTTTATCGGTCTCACAAATATATCTCCCATGGCCATTGTTGCTTTAAGAGAGCACTATGTAAATAGCCGTTGTTTAAAATAAACATTTGAATTTTTTTATGAACTTCCTAATGTCCGTTCTAAGGTCTCTTAGCCTGAAGGTGTGAAGATATGAGAGATGAAAATTTTATTGATTTACGTTTCGGTATTTTTAATTTTAATTGTTTACGCTTGATTATTTGGTGGCGGGATGACCTAGACGCTTTCCTTGGAATTGGTCATAATTAAATGGGTAAATGAAGAAGTAAATTTATTTTGAGGAGAACTCCGCACAACTGTGGGACAGCTAAAGTTTATTAAGCTCGCAAGGTTATCTTTTCCGAGTTAGTTGCTAACAATGGCATTCCCATATTAGCAACTAACTCTGAGTTAAGTTTTTGGTGCAAGTGGGCCTTGATTATAGCATATAAAAAGCTTTATTTATGAGTGCAAGACTTGATCTACGAAAATAATTTTCTTTTAATCAATTGTAGTGACACGGGGAAAGCCCATTAAGCCCTGAGTCACCGCTGCACCGGGCGAAATAAAATTGAAGGCTGAAACTTTATTCAAGTTCACAAACCAACACGAGTATGACTTTGTAACTATTTTTAGAAAAAGTTTAAATAAAATAGTTTCCGTTTACGCAATACGTCACGCGTCAAAGTCGAAGCAAACTTTGTGGATTGCTACTAAAACAAATTGTAGGCACTTTATACTTCTCGTGTTTAAATTTAATTAAATCCGGAACTGTTGATAAATGGTACTCAAGTAATTGTTGTTTACTACTAAAGTTTTGGTAGTCTGCTAACTCTTCAGTTCAATGACACCTGGGTAACTAAACCTGCCCGATAATGTTACTTGAGAGCTTCGTACAACAACCTCGTGGCTATCATTATACCTATTGTTTCAGGAGTAGAAGCTACTACGATTAACGACTATCGTAACTAAATATTTTTAGTATGGGGAACGGCTTTAAAGAAATGAAAATAATTTCCGACAAATCTGAGTCATGTTAGACAAGTCAAACATTAGTCGCCTAATGTAAACACTTTAATGCACATTATGTCTGTTATTACATAATTTGTAAATAGGACACACTTTTAAAACACATTCGACCTCATTTTTAAATTCGCAAGCTTGCAGTATTCTGAAAGACTTTACTTGTTCTACTTTACTGTTAACGAAGACGTTGGGGAAAATAATCTTAACGAAATGTAGGTCTTTATAAAAAAATAATATTTAAAATAAAACAAATGTTTCACCAGATTCCATTCATAAAATGTTCATTCTGCGGGTGTTATGTAATCAAATTAAACAAAATGAGGTTACCGACTGGCATTATGAATAGTAGATTAGACATTAGCAGAAAAATTTCGAATTTGTTTACTTTATCATTAGGGGATCTGCAAAATGTTCGTGCGAGGCGGTAGATTCTTAACAAAATGTGCTGTACAGGATTATAAAAATTGAAATGTGTTGATTGTGAATATGAATTAAACACAAATATTGTTGTTAAAGGCTCGTAACATGATATTGAAGCATGTACCTAAACTCACCTTGATGGACGGTCTTCGTTATGTTTACTATCCTAACTCTCTCGATCCTGGATGTACCAAACTGTCAGTCGTACAAATCAGAGTAAGAATAAACTGTCTATTTATAGCTCCTATGAGTAAATGTTTACTTTTGATTGGAAATAAACTGAGCGAGATTCCCATTCTGAAAAATGGGAATCTGTATACAGTCATTCTGCGAATACTTTATATAAGTCATATTTCAGTAAACAAAAACATTAACAGGAAGCGAAATGATTTTATCGCGATGGCTCATTCACTCAATCTTCACATTTCTACAAATAAATTAGCATTATGGATCAGTAAACCATTTCATTAGTTAAGATTATAAATACTTCTGAATGACTAAGGCATATCCGTTCTGTGCGGTTTAGTCTTTGATCTGGAAATTCATTGGCTTCATTCAAGTATTGTGTTGCACTACTTCACGACGTGGATGGTCACAGACTACGTGTTTACGATGCGATAAATTCACGAGCCGTGGTGGCACCCGGCCACGCTGTTACACAATATGTTTAGCGAGCCGTTTGTGTTGTTTTGTGTTGTCGGCCTAGCAACAACGAGTTAATTGGCGTTATAATTCTGTCCTAAAGAATGATAATCGTATATCACATTGATAATAACACCTTTTATGTGATTTACAGCAGCCTATGTTGGATATATGTCAGAATGTGACACAGTTCTGTCACGTTACGGAGTGTTTACAATACGGCAGTAGGAAAGCATTTTTCACGATCTGTTGACATGAAAATATTATTTATCAAGGTGTTAGTGAAAACACCCAGTGTAACCTGCAATGCGACTAATTAAAAGTAAAAAGGTAAACGAACTAAATGTGTGTCAATGTGAAAATGTAGCACTTCAAGGTATAGATACTTACTCTCGTCAAAAGCAATGACCAGGGAATTATAAATATTTAAAATATGCATATGTCACGCAGGTAGGTACGTTTCGAGAGGAAGGAGTCAATAACTGTAGGATACGTTAAACAAAGGTAAACCACTCTTTGTTTTGCAACAATATTTATCCTCGGTACATTGAGGATTACTTTAATTAAGTTCTCGTTTCCTTTTACGGACAGCGTGCATGTTTCAAACACTCTATAAAAAGATCCCTTACTGTACCATTAGTTCGTCTGAAACATTAAATATTTTGAAATGTATAATATCATTTCTGTTATGAATATTAAACACTGTGAAAATAAACACCTGTAAATCACCACGATCAATTGAATCAACTTCATGACTAATAAAAATGTCTTCCATATTTATAGGCTACTCATTGAACGAGGTTTTTGGAACAGCTAATGGCTGACTGCAAACGATGGAGTTATGAAGGGCCCAACCTGTTAAAAGTCACATGAATAAAAAACCGGATACGTGCGAGTGAGGCTCGTACATAAAGGATTCCGTACCACTGTGTAATGTTATAATAATATTAAGATAGAATAAAAACGTCGAAAAAAAAACGGACCTCCTTAAATTTTTTTTTTATTTGTTGTTATAGCGGTCATATGTCTGCCTATTATGGTTCAAAAGATACAGCCCTCTGACTGAGGGACAGACAAACGGACGGATGAGTGAGAGCAATAGGGCTACAAATGGACCCTTTGAGTACGGAACTCTAAAAATTGTCGTAAGTTTCAATGCTTCATTTTGGTTCAATATGTCATTCGTGAGACAGAACAACGGTCCGTCTGATGTAGTACAAATTATTATGTCGCGTATAATGAACCATAATTCTTGTTTATAATGTTCATTTATACCAGAGGACCGGCCTCGATCCATCAAGCAGGGACCTTGTCTGCAGCTCTACGCTTATATTCATTCATAATTTCAGAAATTCAACTGTTTTATCACACGATTGTTGATGTATCAGGTGAATCATTTAGATAACATTGAAATAATACATACTGCATATCAATTCTCAATGCTCTTCCTTTCGACAACAGAATTTGAAGATGGATTACAAAAATGTTATTTATTGCGAGGCTAGTTTTCACGAACATGGCCGCCTTGAATATAAAACATTGCGAAAAATAATTAATCCACGTCTTGGTTATCGGGTAAGTGAAGGATTTTAATCGTTTATTTATATTACATTACTTCCTACTAATGTCGGAAGTAAAGAGGAAACACTATTTATCAAACTTTCTAACACTTGTGAAAAATCTTTGATTAGATATAGGAGGACAAGATGTAAACTTACACGGTCACAGGCTTACGCAATCAATCAATTTACGATAAAACGGGAAGTGATGAAATCCGGCAAATAATTGGCGATGAAACAAAAAAAGTTAAATTGAAATATGGAGGGGCGTGAGCAACAAGCAATTAACAAGTAAATATAAGAAATATGAAAAAAAAAGCAAAACCATTGGAACCGGAACATTTGGATTTCAGATTAGGTGTAGGGTAACCTTAAAGGTAATCCCATATACGTCTCTTCTTGATTAAATGTACACTTTTTACCACTCAGTCGAATGTACAACACAAATTGTTTATAAATTATTCTAACAAAATAATATGCGAATTTAAGTACGTCTACAAACCTGGGGAAATTACACTACGTAAAATCGGCTCGTTACGTTTACAATGAAAATTACGCGGCGTAATTTCATGGTCGTAGAAAAAAATCATTGCAGACGTAAGCAAGCTGAATTTTCCGTCGTGTATTTAGCCTAGATGTGTCGCTAGCTTTACTCCTCAGTCCTCACGTTGATCGCTTTCATGCGCCATTTTGTTACTCGTCACGTGGTGTCAGTTGTTTCGTGATACCAATTTAATTCGGCTTAGGTTATACAATGTTAACCGAATCTCTGTAAGATGCGCACGTGACTTAGTTTGCACTATTTCGCCAGAAGAAAGAGAGAAGATAATAGCAAGACAAATGTTTTATTGTACAAATAAACCTCGTCAGTTTATAGACCAATAGCTTTTGTTTGTTAATGTTAGTCGATAAGCCTGTCGTCTAGCTGTCTAAATATCTATACTGAAGAGTGTGTTTGTGTTTTTTTTTTGTTTGAACTCTCTTTCTCTCTATAGGTTATTTTATTGTCAAAATAAAATTAGGTCGCGGACAAAAGTTATTCCTTAATATAAAGTATAGTGCATTTTAGATTTAGGTTTGGATTTTTTCTTATTTATCTGACTTCGAATATTAAATCATTTACCAAATACTCACTGTAAACCTGTGTATACAGGGGTCAATCCGTTTAGCACAAAAAGCTAAACAAAAGGTCAGCCAGGACAGTGCAATATGAAATATCGGTATAGATAAATTAGCTCATGGCACCAATTAATCAGGCCAAAGCTTTTTGTGAAGATTAAAACATGAATCACAATGAATCTGGATGCATTGAAATCGTAGTCAAAGTTATAAATAAACGCAACTACAGTTAATGAGAACCATTACCAGAGCTAAATATTTAGAAATGTTCAGCAGCTAGCAGACGCTAAAAGATGCCAAATATTTTAAGATTTTCATTATACAGGAACTATTTAATACACTCGTATATTATGCGAAAATTTCAAACTGACTTACAGGCATAGTTAACAGTATGCATGTTTGCAACACCTGTATTTAGTCGCCGACGGCCTTGTGGAACAACACGCCTCTCCTATTCAGATGCCGGAACTCATCATCGCTGGGAAATGTATTGTTAGGCAGTGTCTTCACGGCCATGGAAACTTTTACAACCACTATCTGGCAGGCTATTTGATACTGTCAGCGGACGACAGCTGCACCCAGTTCACAAATAACGAGCAAAACAGTTATTTCCAAGTTTCACAAAAAGGTTAGCTGTCAGAGGAAGTGTGAATATGTCTTTATGCGATGTTGCAAGGACGTCAAAACATTTGAATACCACTGGAAGTTATAACTCCTCCTACACCAAACGTTTCATTTGAATATGAATGTCTATTTTATATATTTTCGCTACCAATTTTATGATTTTAGTAAAACAAAGTAGGTTGGTACATACGTAAATACAGAACAATGCGGAACAATGCATATTTATTTTCAGAATTTCATGACTTCAAAGTTCGATTCCCGAATATCAGCAGTGTTGAATAAACAAGATGTTCTTATTACAATTAAGAGAAAAAACCGGTTTGTTTACCATAACTACCATCATACTTTGGCAATAAACTTCAATAACATCAACATTTACAATAAATTAAAATTTTGAGAACTGGATCGTTTCCAGTTTGGAAATATTGGCAGAGATATTGACATTGCAGTCGGCGAGCGGTTTCACCGCGACGGTTTTCCGCTAGCCGCCACAATGTCGGCACGTGATACATTACGAGTGTCTAGTTGTCATCCCTTTCAGTTCGTTTGCAGGGGTTTAGTCGAAAAGCCTTAAAGGCAGCTTTCACGTGGTTGACAATTGGAACGATTATATACCTAGCTAAAACGTGATTGTCGTTGGCTTATTATGTAAAGACTCTCTTGAATAATTTAACTCGTGTAACCAATTCTCTGTTTCCATCTGTAATAAAAATCTTCTTATTTGTTTTTATTAACTTGAGTATTGTTTGTTTTTTAAACGTGAACGAACTGCTTTCATCGACAGCCGTTCAGGACGCCTTTTCAAAAATCGATGAGCAGATTGAACCTGTTATTGTTTTGTTGTTGAGAGCACCACAATTTAGATAGTAGTTTGCGTAGTATATTTATTGTGTGCAAACATTGATGGATAAGTGTCGTAGCTAAATCCCGGCTTACACAAGAACACTATCAGTGTTATCCTATGTCTGAGTGTCTCACCCTTATCATAAGCTGTCCACGTGGAGTAAGTAGTTTTAACAGCATTAGCTAATAAAATGCAAACAACAAAATGCGAAGTATCGCGCAGTTGGGCTTTGTTGAAAGCTCAACTTTTTATTTTGTTAATAAACATTGATAAAATGAAAATCTGATTTAAATTCAATAACGTCATCAGCACGTAAAGTCGTGGCAGGTGAAACAACAAAGTTGACGACGGATATGTTTTTTATTAAATCGATTTAAGATTCAATTATTTCGTCATTTCCGCCGCTCGCACGTATTTAATACGTGATGGTATAGTTGCCAGCTTCCGCGGAGACATTAGGTACTAATGAGAAAGCTCAGCTGACTACAGTTGATCGACCTGCAGGAACGTTGTTTAATGGTAAAATGTTACCGTGAAGCGCATAATTATATTTTACTTAGTCTTCCAGCACGAATACGTAGGTACAACCTACATATCCGTGTTTTCCCCCATCCTTTATTTCCGCTCTGTTTAACTTTAAGGTGGTCTGGAAGTTTTCTCGTATGAGCATTTTTTCTCGTGTTTTTTCATTTCCATTTAACAATGGAAAATAATATTGTAATACCTACCTTAATACCTGAGATTAACGTTCAATTAGTGTTTGCGACTCGATACGACTTCAAAGGCATTTGTTAAATGTACGAGTATATTTGGTTTAAAAACGTGTTTTGTTTACCGTCTCGATGTTAATGACTTCTATTGAAGGGGAATTATAAAGCAAACAGCGGCGATCACAACATGTTTTCAAACAGTTTGAAATATCGCATTAAAGGTTAGCCTAGTTACAAGTTCCACTGACAACTTTCTTCCGGCAAGCAGAAGAATAAACAAAGATGCCCTTGTGTAACTGTGAAATTGATTATGTTACGCGAAAATCAACCTTGGCGCGAGTATTTAGCAATGTGAGAATGTCGCCATTAAAACTGGCGAAATGCAGGTTTGAAGTAGATATCACCTTCACTATGAAAATAGCGTAGACGTAGCATTGACAACACCTAGATTTATGTTCGAAGAGTCTCAAACATAGACGTCTGGGCGACTATGTCTACGTGCCTACGTAAACTGGGGCACATTCGTTTAATAACAAGAGGATATGCAGACTTAAATGTGCCTTACATTAAACACAGATTACCACTCTGTAAAGTGTAATGAAAATGAAAATATATTTTTCTATTTAATTGCTCTGTATGTAATTGTGTGCAAGTGTATAAATGAATGAGCGAAGAATGTACAAATGTATAATTCTTTATTCGGTCGTTTATAACAGTCTATTTCATTATAGTATTGAATATATTCATAAAACAATTTTACGGTAATGAAATAATCGATTTAGTTGTCGTAGTAGGTAAAAAAATACATTTATCATAAAAATTATCATCTTGTACTTATATAATATTTTTCGTTCGTTACGAAACATAGAAAATCACGTATAGTAGGCATCCAAATTAGAGCTAGAAATCAACGTAAATATTATTGGTACTGTATATCCACGTGTCTCATTACATTCTGAACGAACCATTCTTTAAAATGTTATGATCTGGTAACTGGGTAATTTTTCCCATTATCCTCAATCCCATGCCCTAATTTTTCTTATTCACGGAGGTAAATAAACGGTTGTAATCTATCCACGTGTTTGTGTTATTGTTGATTTATTATGCTAATATATCAATAATATGGAACATTGATATCAAAGGTACACGCGCTACGACTAATTTACTTGATACAAATTCGTTGAAAAGAATCAAATGCTTACAAATTAGGTCCAATTATTTTTAAATTGTTTTGAAACATTTAGGGTTCGTTTTTTAATATAGGTAATCTACATACAATACAATATCGAATACACAATATACAGTTCAGAGTGTTCTTATTGTTCTGGGAATGTCTTAACCCTTTGGGTGACGATAAGTCATTGAACTTTGAAAACCTCAAAAATCTGTGATTGAACTGAATTATTAAACTATGCTACGTTCAAATACTTGACAGTTTATGAAGAGGTCTTGCCAAATTACAATGCAATTATTATATTTGAAAGGAAAAACTGAACCATTTTCGAAGAAATGCCGTTAGGCGTAAACGCTGATAAGTATGGCTAAACTTGCTCATAGGCTTATATAATTTTCCTAAATCAAACAGTGTTTGCGTTACGGCGAACTAGGACAAAAGGACGATATTTCATTCCGACCCAAATCTTCTGAGAAAAATAAAACCTGTACTAGATAAGTTCTTGATTTCTTATATAAGCGATAAGAGTTGGTTAAGTATTCATTTTCTTAAACTTAATAACTAGGTCCTACTAAAGTCAAATTTTTGGCGATAAAGATGAATGCGAAACCGAGTTAAAACAGAGTACTTAATGCTACAATGGTTGACAGCGCCCCTTAACTTCATCAGTAGGATATTCTGTAAAAAGTTCTTTGGTGTATTTGGGTGAACTTTTATTCAATTAGATGCTGGGGATTGACAGCTCATAGTCCGGTCAATTTAGACAGCCGAGTTTACAATAATTCACACCATTTGACTGGACTATCTCGAGTTCACTTGTACTACATAAATTCATTCGAAAAATAACGGTAATTATTGTTTTATTTTGTTAAAATAACTGTTCGCCCCCTATTACATGGGACTTAAAACATAACTGGCGAAATGTGGGTGTGCTAATGGGTACACCTCTGCCTAACCCTTCGGGGATTACAGGCGTGATGTTATGTATGTAAAATAACTGTTATTGGTGTTATTTTTTTTTTTGCTGTAAATGGCTTTCTAATCTATATTAGCCTTTTCATGACGTTCTTTTTTTACTTTATTTTGAATCCTTATTCCTTACTAATATTAAAAATGCAAAAGTAACTCTGTCTGTCTTTTACGCTTTCACGACTAAACCACTGAACCGATTTTGATGAAATTTGGTAAGGGGTAAGTTTGAACCCCACGGAAGTATATAGGCTACTTTTTTTATTCCTTGACTTCGCGAATTCTGGACAAAGTCGCGGGCAAAAGCTAGTGGAATATAAATTTATCGAGGGACACTTTTACAGAAATGACCGGCTGTAGACTTAGACTTAATGGTCTTAGACTTAGAAGCTTAGACTTACTAATTTTAGATATTTTAATAGAAACCCATCACCCCAGCGGATCACCCTGTATCTAAAACGTCCACCCGTAAGAATGAAGCCCATTAAACAAAGAAATAATTTTGCAATTTCAAGGAACCAAATTGATTACATTCTGTGTTCTATAGAAAATAAAAATGATGTAATTGAAAACTTGTTACTTACTTACTTTCTTTCATCAACTTGTATGACTTCTTCTTTTCAAAGAACTAAAGTTACGTGGCACAAGTCAGTAAATATCGCAAACTTCGCTCAGCAATCGAGAACATTCTATTACTACGGCTTATCGTTTAACGAAACCTTAAGACAGCGCGGTCAATTACTTCGGAGAACTGAGATATTAAACGAGCTATTCGAGTTAGTTGTTAGGTAATGCAAGGCTAATTTTAAAATTCAATTTATTTATAGTTGGATATTGATGATGCAATTACAATTAACATTTGTAGTTACTAAAGAATCCATTTCCATCCATAAGAGACATGATTATTTATGTAAAACAAAAAAAAAAGTATTTCTTCAAATTGTATTTATCAACATAGCACCACGCCTGTAATCCCCGAAGGGTTAGGCAGAGGTGTACCCATTAGTACACCCACATATCGCCAGTCATGTTTTTAAGTCCTATGTAATAGGGGGCGAGCCTATTGCCATCAAACGACCACAAATCCAGACCTCGAGGCTGCTATTGAGAAATACCTGATGTAAAAATCCAATAACCCTTCGCACGACCTGGTACTCGAACCCAAGACGTCATGCTCAGCAGTCGCGCTTTGCAACCACTAGACCAACGAGGCAGTTAAAAATCTCCCTCTGTGAATTTTTAAAGCGAAGTAAACTGCCATACTTTATCTTCGATTGCGAGAGCCTTGCTTCACATAAAACTGAGTATTTTTTTTTACAAAATAACACTAAAGTATTGTATTCGGTTATGTCTCAAATCATTTTCAAGTTCTGATATTATTTTCATAGCTAGGGCCGGGCGACGTGTTTACCAAGACACGGTGGAAACTCGATGTCAACGTGCAATCTCTGAGATCGAACTGCACTCTAGCATTTCCCACGTGCCTTTCAACGTGACCGTGCCGTGCCTTTCGATGTATACCTAACTAAGCTTATTATGGTGAGTCTGCGTCCCTAGATCTACGTTATTTCCAGTCATGAATGGCCGTAGTATCGATCGAATGCTTTGTCAGAATGATTAATGTTCACTTAAAGATGCATTTCGAGGAAAATCGGTCAACAGTCCGTATTGTTTACTTATGTCTACTAACATCCGTTCAAAATCTGTACGTACATACATTTATTTTCAAAATATTTGGCATACGCATGTAGTATTTGGGTTTGCATTTGAAATCTTTGTTTATTTAAAGTAAACTCTGTGAAACGAGTAGGATTGCTCTGCATATTTATTGTTTAAGGCCTTGGATGCATGCTCAAAATAGGAATATCTACTTAAATTAGCTAATTTCTTTAATTTATTTCAGTACGACGCCTGCTAAAAAGTACTTCGAATAGGTAAATAATACCAGCCTGTTATTTTCCCACTGCCATCGTCTCATATAGAGCAGGTGCGATCATCACACTTGATCAAGACGGATTGGTGATTACATGCTATATAAATTTATAAGTCTAGGTTTCCTCACTATGCATGTTTCAAAAAGGTAAAGGAATTAAAACATTAAGTAAGTAAGTATGTATTTGTAAAACTAAAACATTAACTTTAATATAGTTCATGTTTTAGTTTTTATAACGATATATTATTATATCGTTGCATCACTTTATTTCCATTTATTTCTTTTCCAGACATAAAATCATTAAAAATAATGTAACTGTTTCTCACTTCCATTATTACGTAAACATGAAATCATGTGACTTCGCTGGGATTTCATTAGGAAAGCGACAGGCTACCGAGAAGGCTCCAGTCCGTTGGGTAACAGGACAATAACAGATGATTACATAACTTGTTGCCGACGAGAGTTACTGTTCTGCTAACGTCGAGCAATTTTATGCAGAGTACTGGAAGATGTTGTTTAGTACTTGTAGTCTGTAGATGCATAATCAATAGCAATTCAAGTGTAAGCAGCTCCGATTCCCAGGATACAGATATCCAAGTTTGAGAATACTTTACTTTATGTGCCATATAGGTACTTTTGTAATAGTGATTAATAAAACTCTTATTGCTATTATTTATTTAGAAACTAATTTATGAATTTATCTTTATCGTATTACCCAGTTACTGGGTTGTGGAGGTCAGATAGGCAGTCGCTCCATGTTAAATACTGGTATTCAGGTGCATCCGGTTAGACTGGAAGCCGACCCCAACATAGTTGGGAAAAGGCTAGGCAGATAAAATATCTTTGTTGAAATAAATATGGTTATACCTAAGTTATAACAGCATTCCAATATTAATGTAATGAAGTAAGGTACCTACTACTAATGGTTTATATGTGGTAACATCTTCGCAGAACGGCTCCGCTTATAAGCACGTAAGTATTATAGACTAGCTGTCCGCCGCGGTTACACCCGCGGCTTTGGTTACTGCTCCGCTCCCGTAGGTCGTAGCGTGATGGTATATAGCCTATAGCCTTCCTCGATAACTAATCTATCTAACACTGAAAGAATTTTTCAAATCGGACCAGTAGTTCCAGAGATTAGCGCGTTCAAACAAACAAACAAACAAACAAACACTGCAGCTTTATAATATTAGTATAGATATAATTAAACACCAAAGTACTTGCTTGTTCTAGTTTAGTTTACATTTTTTACCTAAACAACAGTCTTTAAAATTCAATAAAAACCTATTTTTATTCAGACAGGCTTAATGTCAGATGCAGACACCATTTGCCAAGCACTTCAGCAAGCTTAGGAACGTACCTTTTGTATACCTAGTAGGAATATTTTACGTCTTTTATTATGATTGCAACAGATCCGACAGAAATGGTTAAATATTTATGGAAAACAAAGGGCCTACTGTTTTTCAAACGCCTTTTATCCGCCAAGAGCACGTACTGTGTCACGAGGCTCCGGCTTGTTGTTGTTACATGTTTTTGTCAGGTCCGTGATTGTCTCGATATAAGGGTGCCCACCGCTGGGATGTATTCCAATTATTCCTGCATCTGTTTGTATAATCCTTTCTTTTATGTTCTTTGAAAAAGAAAATAGACTGTGTCGTGGGTGCGTTTACAAACATACTCAACTCTCAACTCTTTACCTACAATGTCCTAGAAAATAACAGAAACATAATGTACTAAAGAGCCAATATTAAATAAGTCTGACTTAAAATAGCCATTTTCACATCGTCACTCATCCATTTCATATCTATATCATATCTAAACCGAGTAATGTATGCATCATTGACCTCATGATTAGAACTACTCGAGTCATCATTCCAAGCATGATCCAGGGTCGGCGCCAGGAAGTATTTGTGATTTCCATTTTAAGGTCGTGCGATCTGGTTACCTCTTTAGCTAATCTCTAATGCGTATTATATCAGTTCTAAACTAATCACACATACTCTGACATCTCTAGGTCAACATAGAAGGCTGAAAGCGAACACCTTGATTATTAAAAACTTTTATTTCAGTAGCAGATGATAAAAATGCATTTGTTTGTTAAGTAAACACGATAAATTTTATATTGCCTTTGAAACCATGAGACTAAATTTGCTTAGTGAATACACAAGGCTAGGAAAAATACTTGGTGGTAATTTATTTAGAGAATCAAAGACAATCTGTTTTAATTACTTTTCTGTTCACGTTTTTCCGTGAATATTTTTGTAGGCCGATGTCCTGATGAAATCGAGTTATATTTTCCCTTAAAAAGACCCTTGACTGTCCTCCCGCTCAACAGTCGGCACACAGTACTGGGATGTACTACTTGACTGCAAGATTACAGACGCCAAGTTCGCAGGGTCAATGTACTCGTTGATCTGTGAATCTCACTGACTCTGATTGAATTTTAATTACTATCGTTAGTTTATAATTGCGTGGTGGAATAATGTGATCGATTAAGTCAAAGATAGACGTAGACACGTGTAATTTAATACCCGAAGAGAGAATGGAATAACAATGAGTATTTGTGGAGAATCCGTCCGAAATGTATATTCATATCTATAGAAATCATTTTGGAGAGATAGGAGTAGGTACATTTCACTGCCTCAGGTAACTATGATAAATGAATAATTCAAAGTCAGATTAAGTAAATATTATGCAAATATAAATTTAATGTCTCTCTTCTTAGTTGACTTATGTATTAGGAGCTGGTCGAATTATTTAACTCTATTTAAAACATTTTCTTCATAATACCTTTTTACCTTCTATTTCCCAGAAAAAATAACGTAGGCACTTGAAAGCCATTGAAAGTAAAAACTTCGGTAATGTAGTAATACAATAAAACCTTTTATGAGTGTAATAATAGGGCTACATAATAGACGGTGTTATGTACCTTTATTATTAAATCAGTAACAATCGAGTGACTGTGGTTACCCTTTTGTGGTGGTTATAATTCGATAGGTCTCTTCAAACTACGATAAGGTTCAAGCTTAAGGTTAAAGTATTATTATGGGTAACTTTGTCATCTACCAAAGGGTCAATGTTACAAATACCTGTAGTTTCAATGTGAATTTATTATTTACCTTTCAAATTTTAGTATAACTGTTTTATAATTGTTAGTAAATAATAACATTTTCTTGTTAGGTATAATTATGGATGATTTTGTTGAAACAAACCCCTAGAGTTCTTGATGAAAACTTGTTTTGGCTATATATTTTTACCTTTAAGATTCTGTGTCTGGCTCGTATGTAAGGTATCGATTGAGGAGCGAACATAACACTTACTTTGGTTTATAATCAAAATAAGGATGATCACGGAGATGTTGCATTTTATTTGGATTTTTTACGAAGTCTGCAAACTTTTTTAAAGCAGTTAAAAGCTGAGGTGTTAAAGTACTTGCAAGACCGGACGAGGCGTGTCTGAAGAGTGTCAGCCATTTGCAAATCATGAACACGCCAAATTAATGATATATCTGGCGCCATCTAAGCAGTTTACGATGTCTTAAAACTCTGTGCTAATAATATTTTTGGGCAATTAATCCCACAAAGTTTATTTTATTTCTGACATCACTGATAAATTTATTTTATTGCTACAATTAATTGCCTAGGGTAATCTAATATAAATAATCAAAATCATATCAAGTGCATAAAACAAATAACAGTAAGGTGTGCAAATATTATTTCTTGATAGTTTTCTAAGATCAATGCCAATATTTTTGACGTAATTTAGCTATTTTGGGGTTCAGTCTGTTTGATATGAAACTTGCCATGTCTGCCAACAGTGGCCAGGCAGCACTTGCCGGTTTGAGCGTGATCGATTTTAGAATGGACACGAATTATCAACACGATATGCATTAATATATATAAATGAAGTAGATATTAGTGCAGGAATTTATTGTATGTATTTTTTGGAAAAATATATCAACATCTCAAGTTTTGAAGAACAGTATTAAGATTTGTAATGTTTAGTAAACCATGTCTCACCTCAAAACATTAAGAAACAATTGCTTTTAAAGTAAAAGCAGGCGCAAATATTTACAAAACAAAACAATCACCTACAACAATGGTAAAACAAGCGTATTCGCGGGAATAACGCTTTGTATTCGTCCTTTCAACAGACTCATAATAATTATACACCTTATTACAGATGCCGGTCAAAGTCCGGCTGATTATTGTTTATTGCCTTTCAACAGCCGAATAATAAGACTTGTTTATTATATTGCGACATTATTCAATTTCAAGGAACTGATAATATTTTGACAAAACGAAAGTGGCGCGGCAGCGGCGGCGTGGACACTTGCGTCGGAAAAATTTTAGTACAAACAAACAGCCGTCAGGAAAAGTTTTGGTTCAGTTATTATTAGTCCCATGCGAATATAATTAAAGGTATTAATTTTATTATCGGTTTTCTGTTGTTTGTTTTAAGATGATACATCTGCTGCAAAGTTAAACGCTGATGTCATCCGAATGTGCTTGCATAATATAAAAAAATATCTCATTTTTCGGAAGCAATTATGTTTTTGGATTTTCCACTATGTGACAATTTTAGAATAGTTGCTGATTCATTCGTCCTGTTTTTGTTTATCTTTTTATACGCAGATTATGACAGTTATCTATTATTTCAATTAACTATCCTACTAAAGTAAGAAGCAGCTATGCTGTACTGTATCTACATTAAAATTCCCCATTAGTGAATTTAGGTGATGTGAGTTTGAGGTGAGATGAATGAGAATCTATAGCAAGCGTGTCCATGGAATCACCGAAAGATATTTTACAGAATATTATTGACTAAAAACTGTACTTCCTAAAACAAGTTGGTATAATAAGCACCTTTAATATCATATAATGTTATTAAATAATTATTATTAATTAGATGGTGATGGTGGTGATTGGTTGGTTGGATGGTTTTAGATTGGTATCTAATCGGACTGGTACAAAACAAATTGGCATCTGATCATAACACTATTCCTCTAGAGAACACATACCTATATGACACTAATAACATTAGTGTTATTGACACTGTAATATAATTTACATTCACTATTTTACTGTTGTATTTTTCTTGTAGGGGGTTACAAAACCAGATTACTTTTTGGTCCATAAATTTTTCAAAATAATTTTTTAAACTTCATAAGAAAACAAAGAGATGGCATGTACATAATTATATTTCCTTACGTTCAGTAAGAAATAAAGTTATACATGCCTACAATAATATTAATTGAAATACAGTTCGTAACTAATAAAAGCTTTTTCAGGTTCTTATAATGTTTTGTAATGTGAGCGATACATCTACTACGTCATATTTTTTTTTACTACACTTTGTAATTTGTTTCTCTTTTGTACTTTCAAATATTACCATTTACTACCTATTAGGTCAACGACCCATCCGCCTAACATTCCGTAACGTAGGGATAATTTATTATAATGATCAAACTTGGTGTTTGCTCATTTTTGTTACAGAACTCTTGATTGGCTCGTTCGTAAGGGACCTCCGCGCGTAACTATTTATGTAATTATTATGGATGGAACTGTCAAACGTATAATTTCCTCCATACAGGAACTGCGAGGTTGTTCACCTTTTCCTAGAAAATATTTACCTTTAATGCTAACACGAAAAAAATTGTTTGTTATTTACAAAGAAGATTAAATTGATATTGAAATATATTAAAGACCCGTTAGCAGTACCAAATAAATAAACTGGAAATAATTCTTCTCAAGTACAGAAGTTAGAATTTCTAGAATGGAAAATTAGGGGATAGCCAGTCAAGTAGCACACTGTTTTTTTTTAAGAATTGGAAATCATCAAATGACTTTTTCCACTCTGGTTGGAACGGAAGGGAGTGTCAGACTCTTACTAACTAAAACCCATCCGTGTTCCTCCAATGCCCTTTGAGTTCCAAGGCCGTGGTAACCCTTTTGAACAAAATCCGCAACCCTGGCAGTCACTCCAGTGACTGCCAGGGTTGCGGATTTTGTGACACCCAGGACAGTGAGCTCCAGCTTAGTTACCTACAGTCAAGAAAATGAAGCAATTCAATTAGTTTATGCCTAAAACAAGGGTCTGAATACCCTAATTAATGATTGTTTAAAATTCAGTGACCTAAATAATAAGTAAGATAATGTCTAAGGTAAGGTCGAAAATAAGCTCAACCTTAAAAAGGAGTACCTGAGCCTTTCAATGTCACCTCACCCATTAAGGCTACGAGTGCTACGCCGTAGCGGGCAGCCTCTCTTGGAGTAATGTCATCGTAGAGCGTAGGCGTATTATTGTAGTATTTACGTAGCAAGTGAATATAGGTTGGGTAAACAACCCTAGAAGTATATACGACGTGAACAAGTAGGTACGTTCGAACAAGCTATTTGGCTTACAGACAACAATAATTTCTTTCTGCTACAATAGTATAAAATTTACATTTTAAGTCATAGTATTTTTGAGGTTCCCAGTTCGATTTCCAGGTCGGACAGTGTTATTGGGTTTTTCCATCAGGAATTTCTCAGTAGCAGCCTCGGAGTCTAGATTTGTGCCTGGATGATGGCAATAGGCTCGCTCTTTATTACATGGGACTTAAATATAACTGGCAAAATGTGGGTGTACTGATGGGTACACCTCTGCCTTCGGGGATTACAGGCGTAATGTTATGTTTTTAAGCATGTGGTGTCTCATAATTTTGAAACCGATTTAGAGTCATTTAAAAGAATTGACTCACTCGAAACATTGTAGTATAAAAGTAGTCGCAAGTTAGCTGCCTGTATATCAAGTAGCTTGTTCGTCTGTACCTACATTTCTATGAAAAACTCCCTCAATGAATTTAGGTAAAGTGGAATTGAGGTGAGCTGTCATCCCACTAAAGCTAGGGATTGGCAATTCATTTCACCTAAATTCACCGAGGAATATTTTTTACAGAATAGATTGAAAGGTATTTTTCCTCTCTAATGTGTATGTATTTGCTTATAGTACCTTCACCTCACAATCACGAACCAAAATCTCGTTCCAAATTGTTTCTTCAGATAAGACGTGTTAATATAGATTTAATGCGTAAAACTATAACAAGGTAAGTACGTGCTTATTCTGTATTATCAATATTATTCAGGATCGAGGGTTAGCAAGGACTGGCCATTAATTTTAGTAGGTGTACTTCAGTGGTGTTAATTCTCTGTTGAATAATGAGTTTATTGACTCATTTTTACTCATACTTGTTAAGCTGAAGAGATAATACACTTAGCAACATAGCAACGTATCTTGAAATCGTATAATGTTAAATCTCATTGAACGAATTTCAAATTTTGTGATAGCATCTAATATTGTTTGTTATTGGTTTACCTCAAAATACAAATTTGATTCTATTTGAATACAAGTATTTGTAACTTGCTTACATATTTTTCAATGGAAAACTTGATTACATTGATGAGTGCCTTTTTCTGCGAAATGTATGGTATTTGAATGAAAGAAGCTTTCTTTGAAATATGTGCTGTTGAATTTATTCACTAAAACCTTTACTCCTGTTAGAAGTATATCGTTCATTCACCCGGTACGATGAATAAAATCTTATTTACATGAAAATACCTTAAGTATACCGGTTTATCTTTGTGAATTTCTTACTTTGAGGTTGACATAATCTCATATTTCAAACACATAGTTCATAAAATGAGGAAAAATATCTTGTTGAAAAATACGTAAAATTTACGTCAGAAAAAAGAATACCGAGTTATTATTCCAAGCAGGCATATTTAAGTGCAATTAAATTGTTCAAATAACAAATTTAAAACAAAGGAGCATAATGCAATTTTATTTTGTAAATATTACTTAAGTACATACTTTCTTTTGCACACTACTTATGAACCACTACTCCTTCCTTTCGTATCGATGATACATCTTAAATAATTTAAACGATTTGGTTCCAGTATCAGTAGGTGGCCACGCTTCGTCATAGGCGTAGCACCGGTGAACCACTATAGATATGTAAATGAAACAATGCTGACGAACCACAAGAAAAAGGAAAAAATAATAATGAATATGTTCATGGTACAAAACATGGGTTCGACGTTTCCAATAATGATTTATTTTCTAAGGTGTTGAACCTGAGGGTACCTCATTTACTTCGGCAAAAATTCCACGTATTGTAAGAGGCTGAAAATCTCGAGATGGAAAAGTTAATTTTCCACAAGAGAGCGTCAGTTCCCGTTCGGAACAACAAACAGGATGCAGGCTCGCTCGGGTCAAAGGTCGCTCCAGCCGCCGCGCTGAGGGCCGACGAACTTACTGCTCGCTGAAGAGCCTGTATACTCTTATTACTTCTGACACCTCCGGATTATTTACCCTCAACTTTTATACATTATTCTATTATGAAACAGCCTTTTGTACTTCACTGCGTTTATTTTTGTTGCACGTGACGAAGGTTCGATACCCTGTTGGACACAAAGCAATATTACCCACTGTCATAACACAAAGGGTATGGTACGCCTAACAATATGAGGATTCGATGAGGTATTTTAATACGATCGTGTAGGTACTGACAACCATTGTTGGGCGTTTTACTCGGCATTGTCAGATTTAGCGCCGCCCCGAGCTCATACACATAAATAAACAGTTATTAAACGCCTCATTTGACTTTATTCACTTAATTAAATGCTGAGAATAAAAAAGTGATAAAACCGCTAATGGGACATTAAACTTGTAATAAATTAATGAGAACTATCTGTCAGGGTCAATGACACGAAATTATTAAAAAGTAAAAGTCCAAAAATAAGAGAAAAGAACACACCTTGAGAATACACTATAGATCGTATACAAGACTCATCGGGTCATTAATTACGGGCAAAAAAGGTTGACAAAAGCAAAGTATGTCACTGTATGGCAATATAAAACAATTTTGTTCATAGTTACCTAATTAAACAAAAATGATATAGGACAAGCTAAACTTTGAAGAACATTGGTACTTGTCCATGCCCGGTTGCGAGCCAATAACCTCGTAATAAGACGTCTGAACCACTGGATTATCAATCCGTCACTATTTTGAGAATTTCATAATTTATGTTTGACGGGCTCTCTATCTTCAGGACCCATAAGGTCATTAACTCAGTCTAGAACGTTTTAATGATAACGAAATAGGTGCTTAAATGTAATTCCTGGTTTAACTGCTGCGTCCGTAATGATCACCTCGCTTAAGGAGTCAACGTCCTAATTCTCGACTTGACACAGTTTCCGCGGAGCCGTAGGGCATTGTATCTTCTAATACAGCTTAACACAGAATTACTGCGTTTATGTGTGGAATTGAAGATGTTCGTGAATTTTCATTATTGTACTGATATCGTTGTTTATGTATACAACGGGATTGTGTTAAGTTTCGGCTTAGAGAAAATTGGGTTAACCAAACATCCTGGCATAAAGACATGCTAAACAATTCCGTTGGTTGATTGTTTTGTACCACGCAGCTTGTCTAGACTTTAATGGCGTGGTCGCAAGCGCTACTGCTAAACGTGGGGTCCTGGGTTCAATTCTCAGTTCGGGCGAGGTATTATTGGGTTTTTTCATATAAATTTTTTCAGTAGCAGCCCAGAGATTGAAAGTTAGTGTGACACGCCCGTGCTTTGGAAAGCACGAAAAGTCGTTGGTCGTGCCGCCTGATCCTAGATAAACTTAAAGTATGTACACAATCATGAAATAAAAGAGTTACTTTAGTACTTAACCGGATTTGAACTGAAAACCTTATGAATGAGAGGCACGCCTTAACCGCTGGGCCATCACGATATTCCCACCCATTAACCGCACAAAAAACCAACTAAGTAATCTTACAAAAAGTAAGGCACGTGTTAGCAGGCTTCAATATTATTAAATTCGGTTACGGGACAAAATCAGACGATTCTTCAATAAATTACCTGCAAACGCTCACTTACGTAACGCGAAAAGGCTACGAGTCGACATAAATTTATTGTGTGACCTTATAAATGTGGTGAAATCGATGTAGTTCAAATTACATACTGATATTATTCAAAAGGATCGACTGGAAGTTTATGTGTATATAATATGCTGCGTGACGTATACTGACCGTGCTACGTTCTGGGGAAATCAATCAGTACTCAGTTTCAGTTCCCGAATATCGCACATAAAGCAGATAGGAAACGATTTTTCAAACATTTTCTTGATAGCAGTTTTTAGTGCTACAATAAAATATTGCATAAACTAGCCAGGCAAACATTAAGCTGGATAGGTTGCTAAATAATTGCATTCGGTATATTTTTAATTTGCGAAAATATGATCACGTATCTAGCTTTAGGGCAGAACTAAAGTGGCTGCCTATTCGTCAAAGAAGAAATTTGCGAGCGTTAACTACTCTTTTCTCCCTTCTCAACTCTCCCTCTTCTCCTTCTTATCTTATTTCTCATTTTCAATATCTTTGTTCTACTCACGCTAAGAGTTTGCGTTCTTCTAATAATCTTCTACTCAACTGTCCTTCTCATACTTCTGATTTCATTCATTCCTCCTTTCATATTCAGGCCATACTTCTTTGGAATGCCCTTCCTCTTGATATCAGGACAGCTACCAGTCGATATGTGTTCAAGCGGAAGTTGCGGATTTATTTTCAGAACAATCAGTAAGAGTTATCATAAACATCCTTTCTATTCTTATTATAAGATATTTATTTACGAGTATGTATATATGATATATATATATATATATTATGTATGGTATATAAGAGTTTATGTATAGTAATTTATACATGAATTTTAATTATTTAGTACTTGTGTACATTTAAATTTATTTAGATTTTTGTTTTTATGATTTTTAAATATACACATCAAAAAAGTCTAGGGATCAACATCCCTAACAAATGTTAGGGATGTTGATCCCTAGACTTTTTTGATGTGTGTATTTTATTTGATTATTTCTCATGTACAATTTTTTGCACCTGCTATGTTATCTCTTCACCACCTTTGGTTGACTGGTAGAGAATGCCTAAGGCATTAAGTCCGCCTTTGTAATTTTTTTTGTTGCATAAAGTTTAAATAAATAAATAAGATACAAGTACATTGATCCTTTAAATTTAGATCCGCCTGTAAGACCAGCAATCAGACAATCACTGGTACTAAAGCATCTTAATTGTACGCTCGTGTTTTTCAATAATTCAAGCAGATTTGATTCGAATAATAAACTTAGTGAATCGTTTGACTAATACATTTTGTAAATCTTGGCTCGAAGCGTTTATTCGTCGTGAATTTTCATTTGAAATCAATGGGTCAACGGCCGCTCTTAAAGTTCAGAATACTCAAGAAATTATTATGAAGCTTTAGTATTTTCTTCTATGTATCAATGATTGAGTGAAATTCTCGAAATATTTATTAAGCCAATTTATAATATTATTTAGAATAAAGGACTTAAAGCATTTAAAAACAGTAAACACACTTAAATATAAATGTTTACCTATATCTCCTGCAGTGGGTTTCAGTGAAAGCGTTTATTTACTTCAATCTAGGAAAATTCTTAGAACTTTCCGAGATTCATTAATGTACTGTCGCGACTAGGTAAATTTATTGTCACAGCCATCGCGCTTCGGGGCATTTCCACTGTGTAGATAGCCGGTTATTCTGAAAATCAAGGGTCGGTGTACCTACTGTAAGCACTAAAAGTAAATGAACAAAACCACTAAATAAACTCGTCTGGTGTCCCTAAACGGTCATTTATCATTTCTTTTGAAAGTTTTTTTTGAAACATTTTCGAGATGGCTCAATTATTAAATTAACTATAAAGTATGTACGTGGTATTTTGATCGATGAACGAAAATCTTATAAATTAGAAAATACTACGAAAAACCTTAAAAGTTACAAGAGTTTACTGTGAGGTTGTTCAACTGTTGCTTCTGTCAAGCGCTTAGGCCAAACTTTAGGCAAGTGTTGCACTGTCAACCACAATAATACACATACATGATGAGGACAATATCATGGCAGATGTTTGTGACATGTATGCTATAATGTACAGATGTTTGTAACATGGACTAGGGTCCTTGTTACAAATATCTGTACATTATAGCATATACATTATAAATCGAGACGTATGTCCATGCATTGTATGAGGAAATGCATGGACCTCCGTATTGAGAAGCTTAGATCACGTGAACTAGTTTTGAACTCCACGAGATCATGAGTTGCACGCAAACTACACAACGTTAGACTACACTTACTCTTAATACGAAAGTTATTCTGCCATTCCATTTGAGATCAGTATAGAAACAGTACCTACTTAATACATACATTACTTTAGCGTATTAATATTTATGAAAATGACATTTTAAAACCACCCTTAAAGCCCACATATTTTCAGCAAATAAGCTGTAAGTACAATTTATAGCATGTTTAACGAAAATATGTGGGTGTAGTATTACACATCCTTGCCTACTACTTCGGGGAATACAGTCGTGATGTTATGGTAATAGGCTGACCTTTAATTTAGTCTGGACCGAAATAGAAATGTGTTTACGATAATGATAGTTTTGTATACAGTCGTAATATATGTCGTAATCGCATGTCCGTCTGGTGATGTATTAATATTTAGTTTATTTCCACGCTCAGTTAAATAAGGCTGAATGGGGGATACGTTTAGATTAGCAAGGCTAAGGTTATTATGACTATTATATGCTCTAACATCAAAGAGATATTTATGTTCAAAGTCTGGAAACCGGTAGCTTTGCGGTCGTATTTCTCGTATTTTTTTCTCTTGTAAAATCTTACAATTTGGTTTTGTATTTGACTAATAAGTAGGAACAAAATAGGTTCTTATTTTAATCTATATCACACCGTCGCGTCGACTAACTCGAACTGACCCTCAGTTCACACCGAGACGCGACGCGACGCGACGCAACGTGACGATACTTGAAGAGGCCAGTGACTTCGCGCTGCGCCGCGAGACGCATCGCGACGTCGCCGCTCTTGCACGTCGCGCGTACACCTTTTCGTACACGATTCACCGCTGCGTCGCGATGCGTCTCGCGGCGCCGCGCGGCGCAGCGCGGCGTAGAGCGACGCATCGCGACGTAGTGCTGCGTGGTGTAACGTATTCTAAATTCTTACAATGAAATGTGTATCTTTTCGTGTAGAAAATAAAGTTATATTTTGAGTCGCTCTTTTAAAGTGTGCACGCAGCGTCGCGTCGCGTCGCGTCTCGGTGTGAACTGACCCTTACGGTTCCAAGAATCTTTATGGGAGTAGAAACGCACGTTTTATTTTAAAACGAACCTCCTTAAAGCCTGAAAACTTTATTTAAAAATAATTTCATACGTCATTTTGTGATGACAGTGACAATCCGTCAATTCAATACACAATTTAGGGAAATTAATTTCGTTTTGTATTCTTAAATATAATAAGCTATTATCATTGTTAAAATATTTACCGATGAATCGATAAAAATGTATCCAACCATAAAACTGTATAGTAACACTGACAAGGGATGCAACGGCGAAACTCTTTAACAGCCAGGACTTCCGACTGTGCGGCCTCGGACCCTCTTGATGAGGCACTCTCAAAACCCGACGACGAAGAACTATTCTACACGGCCAGCGTACACTTTCTTCGACAGCGTCTGGAGGAGAAGAGCAGCCGACCATCGAAACCGCAAGACGCCACTCAAAGTTGTTGCAACTTGACTAGACCAAGCGTCAACCATCGTAGTTCTAATGTCCATAAGATTTCAAAAGTAGAGTTAGAAAACTATCCTCCTATGGGAGATATACCGTCCTTATCAATGAATCAAGTTCTACCGTTTCCTAAATCAAATAAAGACGGTTTCTTTACACGACTGAGAAACACTTTCCGGAAATACAGACGCCTTGTGGACGTAACTGTACGGAACACAGAGGAGGTTGAAGCTAAAAACATATCAAACTTTAAATTTCCCAGATGTTCTCGTCTACGGCATCCTCACTCATCATGTTTACTACAAATATCGGAGGAAACGTCTAATGAAAATATAAGAACTCCTAATGTAAGACATTCAAGAAATAGTAATGATGATCTCTTAGAAGAAAACAAATGTGTGACTCACTCTAGAAGGTAGTTTTGTTTATTTTGTTTTGTATATTATTATATAACCGTATTTTATTTGGAATGTTATTAACCTTTTACTATATTTACCTTTAGTTATAATTCATTCTATTTATAATATGACTAATAAATTGGAGAAATAAAATACAATGTACGTTAATAAATGCAAATGATATACTAAGGAGGTACCTATGCGGTCATTCAGTGGGTATCGTAAGGAGCAACTAATTAGTTAACTAATATTGCTTCGATGGCGAAGTTGCGTTCATCAGAACTTTGCTAACACAGCATCAATAAGCTCATCGTAATGCTAATGCTAGTTTCTTTAATAATATCTTCTACCTTTACAGTCTTAAGCATCCCGAAAATATCAAATGTTAGAACAAATTAAAATGTTTTTTAATAGTTGATTACACAAACAAACTAACTTCATTTAACAAAGTTTAATTAGTTCGAAACCTTGAAGTGTGACCTCAGAATGATGTGTGTCTGTGTGGTCACGCTATGACATCAGACGTGGCAGCTTCTCGTATGTTCTCATGTGGCCGACATTTCACTACAAACAATCGGAAGCCGTACACTACGCCCTTCATCAGCTCTCGCACGGCACGACTTGTCGCCTGGGGGCGCGTCTTGTGACGTCACAGGTCTCGGGGTCAATGCCCCTGAACTCCATTCAGACTAGACAGTGACACATGATTGATGAGTGACGTTCATAAAAATCGTCTCAATGTAAGTAATTTGGCTTATAATCATATTCATACGTCATGACCAAATACACAAATCACAGGGATGAACCATCTACTACACGTAAATGTCATGTATTTTCTCATCAAATATCCGCCTTAATGTTTTACTTAGTTAAAATAATATTAAAATACCGACCCTTCTTAAAACAAAAGACTTGAGTACTTACCCAAGTTTTAATTACGCTTAGTTAAGGCTCTGTTCAACGCTTTCTGAAGAATTATGTGATATTTTTATTCATAAATCTTACAATTTTGTTGTCCAGCTTTGGAGTAGGTTCTTTGTTGTGGCGGTAACAGATTCTTAAGTCAAATTAAACTGCTTTAAGTATATTTGATAACTTACTATAATATGTACCTAGGCACTTCACGCCTCCGCTAGATACCAAATTAAACAGATTGACTTTTCATCTTCTAGGAATGTATTACGAGGTGTTAAAGCGTAGGTTTGCAAAGGTATCAAAATTATTAATAAAAATATAAATATTTATAATGTTCAAGTTTTCTATGCGAGACACGCTTTTCACAAAGAGAAGTAAGTTATTCACATGACATTATCACATTTATTCACATCACTTATCGCCTGTAATCTCCGAAGCGTTAGGCAGGGGTGTACCCATGCGTGGGTGTACTCTCTCTCTCTCTTTATCGTGTGGGCAGTAAGGTCTTACGACCCCACACACCCTAGTGTCAAAGTTTCTAAACCGCCTCAAGGGCCTCTGACATGGTTTGAATGGAACAGTACCTAAGTCCAGGTTTCCTCACGATGTTTTCCTTCACCGGTGATGTACTAATACACCCACATTTCGCCAGTTATATTTAAGTCCCATATAATAGGGAGCGAGCCTATTGCCATCAACCGGCCACAAATGTAGACTCCGAGTCTGCTACTGAGAAATTCCTGATGGAAAAACTCAATAACACTTTGCTTGACCAGGGAATCGAACCCAAGATCTCATGCTTAGGAGTCGCGCTTTGCGACCAGTAGACCAACAAGGCAGTAAGTTATTCGTATCATATAACAATAATAATACCAGCCTATTATTTCCCACTGCAGAGCATAAGCCTCTCCTCATATAGAGAAGGCTCGAACATTGATCGCTACGCTTGCTTAAGGCGTATTGGCGATTTCAGACTTAGGTATATCAATTATAAGGCCAGGTTTCCTCACGATGTTTTCCTCCACCGAAAAAAGGTCTAGTATTCAATATCCTTTCATAACATATAGGGTCCAAAACTCTGTGGCAGTGGTTGACCCTTAAATTGTAACATGCGATGGCAATGACCTTGTCTATTATGTGAACTGCATAAATTATAAATACCTACATAGGTGTAAGGACACGCTTGTAAAACATTCTTGTTATTATAAACAACATACAGTATCATTGCTTACATAAGAATTAAATATTTGTGTTTCCAACGTCATTGGGTTGCTCAACGTATTTAAACGATCACGTTTATTGATTTAACAGTGTCTAGTTAGTTTCCGGGCAATATTATAATTATATTTTTCATACGTCGAACAAGCTATTTGGTATACATGTAGCTAACTTTTTTGTTTTTTTTAAGGTGGTAAAATCATCAAATGAGTCCTTCCGCCCTGGGTGGGGCGGAAAGCACTGTCAGACTTTTACTGACAAAAAAACCACCCTGTTCCTTCTGTTGCCCTTTACGTTCCGGGGCCACGGTATCCTGTTAAGACGTCCCGCAACCCCGGCAAGCGTTTGGCCCCGTTAACTGTGCTGACAGCTCTTTGAGGCGCGCGCGAACAGAACGCGCCGTCGACCCGGGCATGGTCCTTAATCGGACGGCGAGCTACCCATTACTCGCCGCCCGCAAGCCCGCGCCTACGGTGGCCGGATGTCGCCTCGCGACGTCAGATGGCCTGGGCGTCTCCCGCGGCGGCTGGGGCGTGAGGTGGAGGGTGTTGTTCACATGTAGCTAACTTGCAACTACTTTTAAACAATGTTTCTAGTGTGTTAGACAAAAAAGCTTTTTTACAAAAAAAGACAACCGCCTTCAAAAACTACAAAATAAAAAATAACTTTAGTTTGGAAGTCGGCGGCTTTGGTTTTGTTTTTTGTTATCTTAGGTATTGCCACCGACTTCCAAACTAAAGTTATTTTTTATTTTGTAGTTTTTGAAGGAGGTTGTCTTTTTTTGTAAAAAAGCACTAAACCAAATTGGATGAAATTTTTATGGGACCAAATGGCAAGTATACTGCATCGAACAAAAAAGAATCACACTAATCGGACTAGAAACCTCGGAGTAATCGGTGTAAATACATAAAAAAAAAAAAAATACCGACCGAATTGAGAACCTCCTTCGTTTTTTGAAGTCGGTTAAAAATTATTAGACACCACAAGCTTAAAAAGTAAACACAAAATGAAAACAATGTATGGCAATGTAGCAGAAATATAATTATTGTTGCCTGTAAGCCAAATAGCTTGTTCGAGCGTACTGAATCATACGTGTGAAGATGTTAAGAGGAAGCGTAATTACATGTTAATATTAAATAACAATGTAGGTACCTAGACATAGTAATTTAATATTTAAACGTAAACATCACATCCAGGGGTACTCAACTTTCCAAAGATTACTTACCATATACTAAAACAATTTAATATTATATCTGAAGGCCAACTCAATTAATTAAAAACGTTCAAAATCTAGTCTCAAGCAATCTTATTTTAGCGTCAAACAATGCTAAAAAAAAGGTAGTTTATAGGCATTTTTGACAGATATCGTTCTTAAAAGTTAGTAGAATTGCCCCTGGTATAGAAATGTAATTTTGTTTCCAATATTGGTAGGTACGATTTGAATAAGCGTTGTCTCGTTAGCATTGTCTCTCGTTCCGCTATTAGAGCTTCAGAGTTCGGAGCCCTATAATGTATAGAGTTGATCGTTTTCTTTAGTGTTCCTATTTTAGTGTACGTGACGTATTTTACGTGAAGGAAGCTGAAATAACAACTCGATTTGTCTTAAACTTGTATTATTATTCCAGAAGGTACTGTTCTAAAATAGTAAAAAGTAAACTCTAAACTTATAACTATATAGGTGCATTCATTTGCATAATTTGTTCTATCACAGGTTTTTTGACGAATTCTTTCGATATGCCTTATTTTTAGGTAAGTATCTTAATTAAATCTTAGAATAATTATTGAAATATACAACAACTGTCATACCTAAATAATGTTATTACATTAAATGTATACAAATAAAAGCTTTAATAGCAAAATAATTGAAAAATTACCTTTCTTCTGAGACATGGTCAGATTGTTTTTATTACAAGTGATGTTTCAGAAGTGGCTCTTAGCAATCTGTACAAAGATAAATTAATCTATTTTCTTCTTCTATTTGCTTGTTTATATCATATACAGCATTATTGTATGAATTACAGGCACTAATGACTATTAAATCTCTAAGTTAAACAAACTACATAATTCTAGATACATAAAAAACTATTCTAATTTAGGAATGAAAGAAGAGAAAGCTGAGCAAAGAAAGCTCTTACTAGTCAAACATGATACAATATCGGTAAAACGGCGTGAATAGAGAGGCAGGGGTAAGTCGAGTTTGTCGCCAACAAGGACATTAATTTGTAATAAATTACAATTCAGTAAAAATAGTACAGTCCTTTTTGCCAACAAACTATATTATTAATAGATTAAATTCCCTTTTAAAGTTTCATCCTGATTCACCCCTGCCTTTCTATTCACCTCGTTTTACGGTATCAAAAACTTAATACCTATTTATCTGATATAATTAGAATGGCAAAAATAATTTTATTTGATAAAATAAATCCTGTACTTCATTGAGGAAATTCAAAAGTAATCTGAATAGAAAACACATTCAAACGTTTCAATTTGTTCTACATTAATCGAACACAGACTCGCAGTACCAAAACAGTTCGTTATCTAGGTAGGCAAGATGAGTCATATCATAGTGACCTGATTAGTTCTATTTGACTGGCATTTATTGATTGATCACTATCTTAAAAGTACTGTCAAAATCTTGATGGTGCGACGTGCCCTAAGAGACATACGATCGTTTGTTTGATGAAGACGAACAAATGGTCGTCATAGGATAAGGCTTAGGCAACGCCTAGGGTAAGCCTTTTCAATATAACTTTAGGCCATTTTCTTTCAACTGCCTTACGACTTCGGGATCCACTTCCTCCTCGCGGAAATTATACCCATAACTGATAACTTCTTTAGCAACAGTAAAGTTCTTTTTCAAGGAGTTTAGCCAGATGGTGTAGGAGTAGTCTGGCCAGATTCCGCCATACCGTTCTGGCAAGTGGTTGGGCAATATGTGCTTGTGTAAGGAGGCGTGGTCGTGTCCGTGAAAGTAGATCCTCGACCGCATGGTGGTGTTCAGAAGAGGCTTGAAGATGTTATAGATCTTGTCGAACAACCATGAGTGATTTATTATGTGTATGGCGTACGTCGTCACCGGAAAACATGACTGTAAATTATATAAAACAGTTATTATTTAAAACCATATTGTTCTCACAAACACTTTCATAGTAACGCTAGTCACTACATTGTTTTAATAAATGGAGAAAACTTTGCTTCTCTTTGCGCTTTAGATTCTATGTATTTGTAGCTCTAAAGTTCAATATCACACTCATTAACCTCAATAATACTTTAGAAATAAAAATATATGTAATAGTTTATTAATTTGGGTAAATGCTACTGTCCATGGATCATAAATATAAAGAATATGCTTGGTCGTCTTTGGTATGTCTCGAGAAAGGCCATGGACATCTTAGCTTTTATCATTATTATTATCGTACTATCAAAATCTAGTCTAGGTATTGTCAGAAAGAAGATAAAACTTACCACCATGAGTTTAACCATTTTGGATGCGACTGAGGGTGTGATTTGCCACGCGTGCTGGGTACCGATATTTTCTAAATCAAACACTGCGACACCTCCTAATATTTGCGACCTCTGCTCAAGTAAACCAAGCTCCAGAGCCATAATGGTTGCTTTGAATAAGTCTTGTATAGGAATTGCTTTTGGGTTCCAACAACCTGAAAAAGTAAAAAAGACCAATTAAGTACCTATCTATAAAATATAGATAAACAAACAAGAACGCAAACAACAGGCAACCATCTAACGTAAAATTGAAAAAATCCAATTTTGTTTTTTGTCTGTTATAATAACCTACGTGTAACCGATAGTTTACAACATGGGATAATTTTTTCGACTACAAATAAAGTTATAATGGTTTATGGAGGCCTATTACCAGTGTTCGTAAACCTTTTTTGCGCCCCGTTAATAATATATAATTAGGGTAATTCTATATACCTAATTACACAACTGTATAAAAAAAATACGCCGCGCCACGCCGCGGCGACCTTCTCTGCAAAGTGCATGAATTAATTACTGTTTATTTTTTACTACACTGAGTTAATGACACACCTATAAAACATTAGTTTACAAAAGTACGCTTAGTTTTGTATTGCAACAGTGTGCTCGCCACAAAACAATATGTAAAAGGTTTGCAAGATAGCAAGGCATTTACGACATCACTCCTCCCAAAGGTGGTGACAAACCACTTCATATCAGAGAAGCGATTTCCGGAGTAACAAAGATCGCATTGTAATTCCTGTCTCAGTTTGTCAAAAATACTTTTATTTTGCTTACATATTTGACTAATTTTTGATATCTATTGATTGTCGCTGAGATGAGATTGCGACTAGATTTTGAACGTCATTTATTTAGTAGGTAGAGAATTGGCTTTTTGGTGGGTCGGTTATTATGTTTATCCAGTTCCCTATCTATGATCATAGCAATCCCTATTATACAATTTCCTTTGCTACTTCGGACCTTTGGGACAGCACAAAAACAAAAAGAATTATACTCTCTTACCAACTCTATAAAACAGCAGTCTACGACCATCTTGGTCTCGGTACGGGGGCACGGCCATCACACCAGCATCCCCTATACTTCGCAAGTCCAGCGGGAAAACATTTTCAAACAGTTCCGGGTTATCTTCTTTGAATTGGTAATAGTTAACAATCTGAAAAAATAAAGATAAAAAATTAGTAAGATATACGCAGTTTCTACGACTTATTTTGGGTTAGTGTTGAGTACTTAATGATTAATATTGAATTAGCATCTATCTTTTTATAGTTAACTTATAAAAAGACTGAATGAAAAAGTAGAAAGACCGGATGCCTCGTAGAAAAAAAGAAGATATTTTGAGAAGTCAAAATGTTATATACTTATTAAAAACAGGTTTTTTGGCATTGATAAAACAGCTAATGAGAGTTATTTGAGGCTTTAGTAAGTAGGTATATTTTCCATTGTCATTATTATTATATTAAGAGCTGCACCAGTAATCGTTTTCCACATAAGTACACTAAATATTTTTTTCATTCCTTAATGATTACCTATATAATGATATAATTGACTATATTGGAATATCGACTGTGGACGTAGTTAATATATTTATATAAGTTTATTTTTTTAATCACTTCAATGTCGGTAGGTAGGATCACAACGTGGAACCTTCACATTTTAACATATTAAATGATTTCACAATAAGTTTTTAGCTGTAAATGAACATTATTTTAATTTCTGTCTACAGTCATTTCCTTTCGTTTAGCCTACTTATAAGGATATTCGAGGTTCTAAACCTAAAACGTACATAATATTATGTTTTATTTCGTAATAAATGAACGTTATACGTTTCTTAGTAACCTACGGCAAAAAAAAAACGTCTGGCATAGTAATAAAATATAAATCAATTAATACCTGTATTATACTTTTATAGTGCCTCTTAATTGATTCAATCAAACAATAATGAATTCATTGTCAAATTGCTTTCTTACAAAATCAAATCATAAATCAAGAAATAATTTCATTTTTTCGATCTTCAATTTGTGTTTTTGCGAAAACATTTTAGAAAAGTGACTTGGCCATGTAATTTTCAGAAGTCTTTTTGTGCTTTTGTTTTTTTTGGGTCAAAGTAATTTAGTGTGACCATTTTTCAAACTACTTTCCGAAATGGTAAGCAAAAGTGTACAAATACCTATATTTCTCCATTAGCGTTTATTCAAGTCACTACTACTAAATAATGTGTGTAGTAAATATTAACATAATTACACTCAAATAAAAGAGAGAGAGAGTTGAGTATAGAAATGTTAGTTTTAATACGGGATTTATAACATGGGGTTTATGGAGACTGACCCCGGACAACACTCGTAAATAAGATTTATATTATGGAAAGTTCTACCTGCTAGCGTCTACCGATAACTACCTACTACCTATCTAATCTTTCTAGGTTGTTTTAAATAAATGTTGTGAACTTAGGCACCTACTTACAAAAGGAATAATAATAAGAAATGTGAATAATGGTGTAAATTAATAAACAAAATTCTATAAACTGCCTCATTGGTCTAGTGGTCGCAAAGCGTGACTGCTGAGCATGAGATCTTGGGTTTGTTTGCCAAGTCCTAGTAGGGCAAATTGTTATTGGGTTTTTCCATCCGGATTTTCTCAGTAGCAGTGTCGGTGCCTGGATTTGTGGCCGGTTGATGGCAATAGGCTCGCCCCCTATTACATGGGGCAAAATACAACTGGCTAAATGTGGGTGTACTAATGGGTACACATCTACCCAACTCTTCGGGGATTACAGGCGTGATGTTATGTTATAATTCTATACTTGAATTAGCTTACCAATCTATGTGCTCGTTTTGGAATGAATTTGCGCGCCCGCAGGAATTTAATCAAGAAATCGTCATCCATGCGGTGGGGAGTGCATTCACCTCGTTCTGAAATAATATAAACATAATGTTGAATGTTTAGTAAAAGATAACAGCAACGGACAACAGCTAGACTTATAGAGATTTTAATAATATATTTTTGAGTTTGGTATAAGTTGTTACAATTTGATAAAACTACCTTTTGGAAGGGGCAACTAGATTCAATGCTTTTTTTTTTGTATATGACGGTCAAAAGTACCTTATATTGGCCTAATTGAAATAAATGATTTGACTTTGAAGTACCTACTAAGAAAATTAACACAATTTATTCTGTTTGACTGAATGGCGCAGTAGCACTAAGGTATTACTGTCGGTGTAGAGCCGAGCGCTGAATATCCAATAAGGCGTTTTCATTTAGGTATTACATTTAGGTGTCGCCTACTTTAAGATAAACGTACCTACTAAATACTTACTGTGGGCTTTTTAAATCAGATAATCTAATTACAGTTTTGATCAATATGAGTTTTCCCGACCACTCGGCTGATACAACTGCTAATCACTAGGTTATCCAATGACTTAAGGTAGTCAAGGTTACTTCAAAACGATATAATTTTACGTTAGTAGGATATAATGTATAATCGAGAGTATAATAATACCAAAGTATATTATTAAGGGTGCTATTTACTAAAAATAGCATTTTTCGATGCATTTTTGATCTATATACATATGGATGTATAGATCAAAACTGCATCAGACACTTAAATTGTATTTATTTGTATGGACAATAAAATAAAATTGAAGTGTCTGTTTGTAATGTCAAAGTAACAGCTTTTCATTAGATGTAAATACATTACAAGAACTCCCTTATTTTTCCCTATACAAGATTGTAAATTGAATCGGTCTCTGTGTATTTCACGTATTGGAAGTCGAGTAGGTATATGGATTCTTTCAATGTTATTGCTCTTGAATGAAGAACAATTTTGTATCAATAAAGTAACTCAGCATTACGTATTGGGAAATCTAAAATGTATCTTATTATATTCATATTACTTTACTCTCTCCCTTTTGCTTACTAAGTATATCATAGTTCAACGACCTGTACGTAGTAACTATGCGCATGTATCTAAATATTTTCCCTTTATCATTTTGGTCGCGGCCTCTCGCACTTACGAACCTTGCCTTTTTGTCCACATTGGACATTTATCCGCTGAATAATTTAGAAAAACAACCGCAAACTAAATGGGGTAGGCTACAGTTATTTTAGGCTCGCACAAAAACTACTAAAACAAATTATACAGTCTTTGTTTTCTGAGAAATAAAGGTTGTTTTTCTGCTGTGAAGCAGCTGTAGCCATTAATTTCATTAGATCATGTAAGGGCTACGTTGAAATGGTATTCGTTCTTGAGACCTATCAAAAAAGGTACTTACCTAATAATATTTATGTAAATTAACCATCAGACAGACATTCTAAATCGTAACCTAAGTAATAATGTTTCAAGAATGTAGATCAATGATAATAGATACAACAAAGTGACTAATTGACCAACTGATGGCAAATTTTAAATCTTTACAAAAAGTATTTCTTGTTGGACTGATTATAAAAGACTGATTATGAAAGACAGATAGACTGGATTATAAAAGTCGAACTATTAAGATAGTTCCTTGCCTACCTATTAATAATGTCATCCCGCCACACTATTCCAAACCTCAACAACTCCTGAAAGCTCGTCGAGTCCCGGAGAAATGATTCAACGGTCTTAGATCCCGCAGCAATATGAATCAGTAAAGTACAGCGGAGGAGTAAGAAAAACACAATATTTCCACTTCCTTCCAAGCAAGCAGGAGACAGAACAGAACTAGGCCAATAGTATTTATAATGTTAGCAGGCGATACGCATCATTCAAGCTACATAGCTGCATAGATGCATACAGAGCTCATTGGTTCTAAAATTTATGTCAGGGTCACAAACATCTCGCCCACCTCCCATTGTTCGACTATCTAAATCACAAGTTGTGCAATAAGAACGTTAGAATTATTAATTACCTTCAATAACAGCTAACTAGCTAATTTTGATGACATAATGTGGAACATAGTTTTATTGATCATTGACAATAAAATAACATTGGCATCATGACCTATGTAATTGTTATTAGTATTATAAATAATAATCTGACGGACAACTTTGTGCAATCGCGTAATGGTTATGACCTATGTCTAGTGTTGGTATTTTATATGTTTTTACTTTCAAGTGCATTTTTCAGGCTTCATTAAAAAATCGTTTTAGATATGTCTATTACAGAATGTATTTCATACTGCCGTCATAAAATAAATACCAGCTATCATAGATTGACCTCCTACAGTCGCCAGTTACACGTCATTTTAACATGGCTGAAATTTTCAAGATACGTAGAGGAATGTGTATGTCGTTAAGAAGGTACTTGCTAGTTTCAATGCTGGGCCTTTTTTCAGGTATCAGGTTTAGAAGGTACCTTACAGCACATTAAAAAGGTACCTAACTCACTTAAGTTCAAGTATGACGGTGTTTTTATGTTTTATTTATTACTACGGAAGTAAAATATAAATACTATATAATTGTGTTTAACAGGATATTGTTCAAAACCAATATATATAGGTACATTATTGCCAGACACTCACAGTGTCTAAAACTTTAGCCAGAGCCTTTAAAGGCCGTAAATTTAAATCGTCTGGCAGCAAAGTATTAGCAAGGCTAAGTTAATTTGAAAATGGCCACACATTAAGGTAATTTTGATTCAAACAAATAATAATTTGTAATTCAATACTACGTGTATCTATCTATCACAATATTGCAACAACCCACCGTCCGTGCACGTGCGTGGCACTGATTCACCCACAAACCGCAACAAAGGACTCTGCCAGGCGGACAGGAGCGGTTACATTTACATACGTAGTTGTTTATAATATGCTACAGTTCCACAAATAGTCGGTGTACTTTATGTTGTATGTTATGTTAGTACCGCGGGAATGAAAATAAAAGTAGGTATTACATCCATCGCGCCGCGTTAATTGTAACGTTCCGCGCTCAGTAGGTAAGTGAATTATCAATGCAATTATCGGCTTTTACCACAGCTTTTAGATACTGCTTTGAAAAAAGAAAAAACATGTCAAAGTAAACACATTAAAAGACGGGGCCAGGAATCTTATGAACTTCATTCTATTCAGAAGAAAAAATATGAGCAACATGGCAAAAGGAAGAAGCTCACCATAGATCATTTCCCTGAGCTCGTATATGGCCTGGAGGCGGGTGTTAGGGTCTTCGCCCAGATGCTGATGGGCGTACTCGATCAGCTCCGGCGGAGGCTCGCCCAGGTCTAAATCCACGCTGTAGTCTGGAGTCGGCATTTCGGCCTGGAAAAAAACAATCACTATTACTCCTCCGCTATTCTTTTCTGATTAAGTAATTTCGTTGCGGGACCCAAGACAGTTAATCGTTTCTCTGAGACTCGTCGAGCTTCATTGCCTCGGCGCTTTTCTGGTGGCCTCCACTGTTGATTCTGGCTTTCAGAAGTTGCAGTGGGTGGGAATAGTGTGGCGGGCTTGTCCCAAATTAAAAATCATTATTTTATAAAGCTTTAAGGGGTAAAGGCGGTTGAGTTATGAATATAAATGTGGATGAATGGAGCGGGAGATGATGAAATTCGGGTAAAATGAAAGAAGAAAATGTGTTTCGCTGACCCCGAGTAACATGGGAAGAAGACAGGAAAATGATGATCATGGCTTAGTTTTGATTGTCTTTGTTTCTTTTTATATTTGTAAAGTAAGTATGTGTAAGATTTCATTCCCGCACGAAATAAATATTTGTGTGGCCCCCTACAGGTACTTCCCGGTCCGAATGTTTGTGTATGTGATTTATATGTTGCATCAAAAATACCTTGTCAATCTTGCCATTATCCAGCCACACATCCTAACCGGGTTGATATTTATTTTATAAGTAGAAACCTGGTTTTGATTACAAAATAAAATTTACATAAACGCGTTATTTAATTTTTCAATGATCAGATAAACTTCAAAGTCAGTCATAAGTCAACCTTGAAATTAATTTAAAATGATAATGAATTTATAGACTATTGACTACTATATTAAATCATTACACGAAATTAATAGCTATTATACTTGTTTTGATAATGCCAAATTCCAAATGTTGGTGTTATCATCAGAAAAAGAAACGATTTTACATAAATCATTATTAAATAAATTGGATGGACCAAAGCCATGTTTTTATTTTAAATACGGAATTCAAATAAAAGGTACGGTTTGTGTCCATCCAATCCCTAACGATGAGGTAAGTAGTACTGAAAATAGTGGGAAATCGTTTTAATGTAGCTTTAGGATTCATCGTATGACCTGGCGACACAAAGTAGATATCAAACACATCTATTAATTTTGATTTATTTTCACGTTTAGTTCCACTTTCAACAATGAGTCAAAGTTATTTGATATTAAAGAAATAAATGTTTTGTATGACAGATGAACATTTGTACTTGTTCGACTACACCTACCTATGGTTAGTTGGTAAATCATAAGCTCTGTGGAGCTACATGGTTTTATCGTTTTGAGCCATAATTATTTATACCTAGTAGAAAGAACGGTAAATTTTAAGGTGTTGTCCAAGTTTACATAAACTTAAAAATAAACATGATTTATTACCCTGCCTATTTATTCAAAAAGTATTTCTAAATAAAGTTTTCTCCTACATAACATCGTTTACGATAAACATCATAACTTACTATATTTCTGCTTACAAACATGAATTAATTTGCAATCATTGTGCAAGTGAAAATTGCTAAGAAAAAGCAGCGACAGTAGGTACGTAACAGTGGGACATTGCGGAACGTAAAAGAATCACAAAGCTTTACTTAGTTCATTGCGTCAAATAATGTAGACGCCTTCCTATTACCTAAGACACTGTTTACTTTGCTATGCAGATGGATAATGATTATTGTCTCAGAATAAATAAGAAGATAAAACGTGAAACTAAAGTGTATAGTACCTACTGTAATCCTTACTTCTAGTACAACTGTAAAATTACAATTTGGTCTACACATAGTCTAGTACACATAACCAAATACGGGCTGTAAAAAAAGTCAAAATAATTAACATTAACATTTTTAGCATAACATTTTTATTTTTGGTGTGAGAAATCAATGTTTAGGGTAGCGTGCAATGTAAAACTTGCGAATTATTATGCTTATTATTTCATACAACAATACAGGGGTCATGGGAAAATTTTAAGTTAGATAAGAACATTTAAAACTTGTTGAGAACATTTAAAACAGAATCATGAAGAATGATGGGCAGAATGTGTAATTTTCAACTTCGTTTAGTGTTTTGTTACCCCCGTTATACTAAGCAAAGTTTAACTATGAAATATATAAAAGAGAACATGATTAAATAAACCAATTAGGTACTGACTAGCATTGTTGCACGTTAATATTGTTTGTAATAATTTTTACTTTATATTAACATAATCGTATCGTATTACACAGTTACTGGGTTGTGGAGGTCAGATAGGCAGTCGCTCCATGTAAAATACTGGTAAGTATTCAGCTTCATCCGGTTAGACTGGAAGCCGACCCCAACGTAGTTGGGAAAAGATTAGGCAGATGATGATGATTAACATAATCGTATAGTAAGTACCCAGGTACTTATAATTCAAAGCAAAAATGATCGCAATGATTAGAAGCATATGTAACTTTTGGCTCGGTTAAGCGTCTTTTACACCCGATATAAACAGCACTTTATAAGTTTAATATCCCGCAATTTCCTCCAGTCATAAATATATTATTATCTATTACCAAGCAAATAAAGATTTCACGGATAAAGATGAGTGACGCAACGAAAGTGCACTTTTACTGAACAAATGGCTTCCTGATCGCGATTATTATATTTATATATTAAATTATGTAAACAAGCGAAAGGATCACTTACACAGTTTAACTTTACGACCGACGTAAACCCTCTAATGATTAAGTGGCAGTTTTATAAGAGTTGTTAATAAGAAAAGTGGTACCAACGTCGGCGTTATCAGCACATTTAATCGGTTTAGGGTACACGAGGATAGCATTACAGAGAAAGTGCAGAGAAATGTAGGTACCTGCACGAGCCGGACTAGACAGCCAGGAACAGGCTCCCAGTAGATAAACTGGTCACGATATGCCTGTTTCTACGTGGGAATTACTTTCATATGTCCGACAATACTCGCTTGTTCACCGCAAGTCATTTTGCGTCTCGATTGTTTTACATAAACTATTAAATTAAAGAATACGTTTTCAAATGACTACAAAAGTTTTACATAGTGTCGTAGAATGTAACGACAATCAATGCTGATACATAAAATAAAACTATTACAATGCTTTGATTAAATTGTTCCTTTCAAATTCAAAATGTTCACATCAATATAACAGTACGGTACAAAGATCCTACATCATACAAATATTTCTTAACGCGATTTTCATGTTGCATTCAACTTGTAACTGTGTACAGTTTTCTCAAATTAAAGCAAAATATCATAAATTTTATGTTATCTGATTTCTGTTCTTTTGTTACTAACGGTTACATTAGAACATAAAGCGTGTACTTTAGAGCAGACAACAATACAAGCCACATGCGTTAATTGAGGCTACATAAAACATAAGACACATTATTTTTATCACTATTATAATATAATATGTCATAGATATAACGACCTCGCATTTAATTCAATAATTATAAAAATGTTTAATTAGGCAGGTACCTAGTTACCTACTGACCATTTTTTATTGACGATTGTAGAATGATATTCAATGAAGGATCCACACTCAAAGCTCCGCTCCGATGCACAACAAAGGTCATACACAACGCACACGACAATACGAATAGTGCCACACTTTATAAAAAACTACGTGCTACTTTATATTCAACATCTAGGTCATCGATTTCTGCCCTTTATCGAATTTTTATCGCTGCATATGCCTCTGTTACCATTTTCATAATACATTGAATTCTTACATAACAAGATCACAGCACAGCTGTTTTTTTTAAACTTGTTTTCGTGTTCAACAAATCCACTTTACTTTACATTTTGCAAAAATATTTTGAAACCAGCAGTTTTTGCGAAACAGCTTATTATGATAACAATTTGTAGTAAGTATGGTGCCCAGTATGCAGTGGTGAAATAAAATAATTTCTGCGATCAAAAAATAATATACCTACCTACGTTGTAACACTAGTCATATCTCGCTAATGTAAACTTTTAGACATGTAATAATTTAATATAATATTATTGTATTAAGTAGGTAGGTTCTTAAGTAGTACCACTGAAATATGAATGCATTTTCCTAACATGCTCATTATTATTATTTAGATTATCTGGGTCAATGTTGTATCACATTTGTTATCATACATTGTGAAATGCACGAGATTATAAAATGCTAGTAAGTACCTAGCACAAGTGTGTCTGGATCTTTATAAACGAGATTAATGAAAATTACTACGTTCCGCGTATAAATATGTTTGTTACTCTTTCACTCCTAAACGTCTAAACAGAATTAGCTGTGGCACACAATAAATAAGTATTGTTCAAGCTCACACATACGATAATTTATATCCCGTGTTTGTGTACCTACCCGTGAGAAAATTTAGGTTTTTCTGAAACCTTCGCAGACGAAGTCGCGGCAGATGCTAGTATTTTAATAATTGTTTCCACATACGTTTGAAACGTATGAAAATGACCAAGACATACATAAAAAAATAACCAAGACGTCAAGCATAATGGTTAAGAAGTGATAGGTTAGTCATGGATAGGTACTAGAATCAGTAGTATTGATTGCATAACCATTGATAGCTACTAGTAGCCAACACTAGTGGCTCAATGTGCGCATTTATATTTATGTATGACAAGGGCAATAAAATCAATTCTTTAACTCCATGCATGCTCCGAGCTTGTAAAAATTATTAACCATGTATACAATCTCCGAAATGGCTAGACTGATATTGACGGGACTTTCACTGGCAGATAGTTAATGTTATATGGAGTAAATGAGGCTAGTTTATTTTCGAAAAAAGATTGAGATTGATTGAGTTTAAGTATAGTAATTTATCATGAATTTTATACTTGACTTGTGTGTGTACGTTTAAATTTATTTAGATATAAGTAATTGTTTTTAATTAATTCTAAATCTCTTATTTAAATATTTACTCATGTACAATATTTTGCACCTGCCGTGTTATCTCTTCACCACCTTTGGTTGAATTGTAGAGAATGCCTATTAAGTCAGCCTTTGTACTTTTTTGTTGCATAAAGTTTTAATAAATAAATTGAGTTGCGCGTAAAAAAAAACCGGCACAAATCCAGACTTCGAGGCTTCTACTGAGAAATTTCTAATGGCAAAACCCACTAACGCTTTGCCCGACCGGGGAATTCCAACACCTCATGCAGTCGCGCTTTGTGACCACTAGACATAGCATATGGTACCTAGTTTATTAAATATGTGCATGACGCCACCAGATGGCAAAATGTGTCTTTTCAATTAATATTATTATGTAAGTACAACCATCTCTGAACCTTTTGTAGTTGGAAATATCTTAGTAAGTTATAAACAGTTGAAATACATATCTGCATGATACGTACGAGTATCATCGATTTATAAAAATTAACACCTATGTAGTTATTGCCAAGACCTTAAACGTTATAGGTAGGTAGGTAAAGTTAATTAGCAGCACTTCGGCACCTAACTTGTCAAGATCGTAAACATCCTTTAGTTTACGACAAATAAGTAGGTAGGTAGTGTCGTGATGGCCCAGTGGTTAAGGCACCCGCCTCTCCTGCATGAGGTTGTGGGTTCAAATCCGGGCAAGTACCAATGTGAATTTTTCAATTCATATGTACTTTCTAAAGTTTATCTTGGACATCACTGGCATCGGTGAAGGAAAACATCGTGAGGAAACCTGGACTTACTGTTCCACTCAAACCATGTCGGAGGCCCTTGAGGCGGTTTAGAAACTTTGACACTAGGGTGTGTAGGGTCGTAAGACCATACTGCCCACACGATAAAGAAAGAAGTAGGTAATCTATCCAAACAGTAGGTAAATTGTTTCATTTTTCAAGAAAATAATAATTGTATAATATTGTCTAAACCGCTAGCCAAGTATATTATAGTTATAGTGCACAAATGCACACATTTGACGCAAGCACTCCCTCTTCCCTAACTGTTATAGTTCGATGGAACGGAAATCCGACACTACCAGGGAGAGATCAGGCGCAGGGGGCCTACCACAACCTCTTAAAACAATATTACTTTAATATTACTTTGCGTTTCGCTCTGTTGGATTTTCGACTCTCGGATCAGCGCCGAGAGTTGAAAATGCAACAACAGTAATTACTAAGTAATATTAAAATAATATTGTTTTAAGAGGTTGTGGTAGGCCCCCAGGACCAACGGCGGGAACCACGGAAGTGTCACACCGCCAACGTTCAAACTCCGGGCTGCTTCTGAGAAATCCCTAATGGAAAAACCCAATAACACTTTGTGCCCGATCTGGGAATCGAACATGACACTCGCGCCACTCGATCGCCAATCGTAGTGGTCGACCAAAACGAAAGTTAAGAAAAAAATAACTCCTAGATAGCTCAACAGTTTTTGTTTGTTTGTAAAAGCTGTTCACATAGCAATAAATTGTTATGTACATAATCATGTGCTTCACTAAATACTATGGTCATGCATGGCTTTATATACACAGATGTACCGTGACCTACACAACCGGTGATAACCATTTCAAGTTTATGTATTGGTCTATGATTAGTTTCGTGTGATCGAATATTTATTTAAACTTGTATTCTTATATTAGCATACAATATTTCGCGGTGAAGTTTATTTACTTAGAATCTCCAACAAAAGACATACACAAATCATGGCATAATATTAGTCAACAAAAGATATTATGTAGATGTACTCTTTCACTTATAGGACACCACAGCATGCACAATTTAATTAACAACTAGCTAAGTAGCAATCATAATTATAATAAAATTTCAAATTAAGTCACGCTACCCGCCATCACTAGCTAGGAACTATATATCAAATTGTTGAATGATTTCGTACTTTGTATAAAAAAAGGAACCTTGAAAACTCCTTCTACTTTATAGGCCGCAAGACACTGAGAACCGCGTGTTTTAGTATTTCCGTATAATTTTGTGTATAACCTTTAAAGCGTCTGGCTGAAGTTATGGCCCACGGAAAATGTCAGACAATAAGGTATGTTGATTTTTAACAATATCCTCTAAAACCAGCCGTTACACTTGAACGTAAATGAGTAAGGCACCTTTTATACCTGATATCTAAATAAGACGTAGGTCTCGCAACTCCTGCAATCTAAGTCCATGAGCACACTAATTCGTCCCATTTGCCGTGCAGTCTCAAGACGAAAGTCTTTGATCAGTTTGTGCTTGCCAGTGTGTTTGCCAGTGATGACATAATACGGCACTGAAGGCTTAAGGAAGCTCAAAGTCGCTCAGACAGCAATGGAGAAGGTTATGTTCGGTGTCTCTCTGCAAGATCGAATCAGAAATGAGAAAATCCGCAGAAAAACTAAGGTGACCAACATAGCTCTCGAAATTGCGAAACTCAAGTGGCAATGGGCAGGGCACATAGCCCGTAGAACAGACGATCATGGAGCGGAAGGCGCTGGGTGGGAGGTGAACTGACGACCCGGTAAAGGTTGCGGAAAACCGCTGGATGCGGGCAACGCAGGACCGGTTATTGTAGTTGTTTTTAGGGGAGGCCTATGTCGTTCGGCTGATATGATGATGAAGAACACTTAATGAATGTGCTTTTATTCAGGCATCGCCTTTTGTTAGTAAAAATGGGTATTATAAAAACGCCATATGGATTGGCATGTGTCCTACCTACTATTGGCAAACAGGTGCCAATAACTCAGGTGCCGAATAAGCGGGTGCCCAATGTGAAATACGTCAATGAAATATTCAAGGAAAAGAATGATTGTTATTTATAAGCATAAAATAAGTATGTACCTAGTATGGACGTTGGTTTACTAAGTTAAAATTGGGTGTTAATAGTTGCCCCCTTGCTACAACTAGCCTCCCGTTCTCTTATGTACTATTAAATGCTAGGTAGTACTAGCAGTAGTAAAAGTGTACAATACTTTCTCCTGTTTGCTTCATAAATTATTCTAGATCGTTAAGTTTTTGATTTGAATCTATGATACCTATCTGCTATATTTAATTACTTTAAACGTCTATTTTTATAACAAATATTTATATCTTTGGGAGTAGATATACTCTCCATGTATGGACCTTCTTCATTCGAGGTCTACGATTAAGGTTGATTGCTCAATAACAAGTAGGTACCTACTCAACCGGACACGTAATTGATATTTTGGTGTTAACCTACCTATCGTAATCAAATTGCTGTAGGTGGCATTGTAAACAAATGAAGGCAGAATTATTATGATTTTTGACGTAAGCTAATTATAAAATTGTTGTTTTTTATTTTGCTGTCGGCAACAAGAAAATCAAGATAAGTCATTTAAATTTTAAATGTGGTTCTATGTATAATATATTTTTGTCCAAGTAGGACGTACTTCCGTGTTTAAAAGCATAATCAACTAAAAATAAAACTTTGAATTTATGATCCAGAACACTCGTCAAGGTTACCGATTGTATCGCTTTGTAAGTAAATGTTTTGATAAATGGTAAACGTCGGAAACTGTATAACATATTGTATACAATAATAATAATAATCCTTTACAATACATGCCAAATACAAATAATATCTATTGTAAACTGTTATGATTAAATAACTATACATATTATAATGTGCAATACCACTCCTTTTTAGGATTCTGCGCTTTCTGTGCTTTCTATTCGTTTTTATAGTAAGCATCTATTTTTTAATTTTAATTTTATAATAGTAATAATTTTTAAAATGCCTCGTAGTAGTACCTACCTATTAGAACTAAGTATAAGACGGATGGTTTTTTAATTAAAAGAATTATCTGTTATTCTGATAACATGCAATGGTAGACAAGAGAAGCACGCTTTTTGTTGCCGAGGTAAATATACAATCAATGTTACATGTTCTTACGCCATCGTAAAAACATCGTGTTTTTGTCATCTATGCGGCATATTTATTTATTATACTTTATGCACATGTAAAAAAAATGTTGTACAAAGGCGGATTTAATGCCTTGGTATATTATGCTAATAAGACTTAAAGTTTGTTAACTTGACTCATATTCTTTAATAACAATAGGTGGAAAACTCATTCTAAAATTCTATTAGATAATTGGTTTTAAAACGTGATTTTTCTAACGTGACTAGAATTCGGTTCAAGGATGAAAATTTAATTTGAATTTTATTAAGTTTCCTCTATTGTTTTTACTAAAGGCTGGTACTCTTAGCTTATCTCTTATTTGAATCTCATAAGACTAAAATAGAAGATAATTGCATTAGACTACTACATATACAGTATGGGAATGTGTGTGGCAGTCCATGGGAAATACGTGCTCAATTCTATGAAATTGTCGACCACATTAACCTTTTGACCGCCACGTCAAAAAACAAAAACGTGCCCTCGTCGTCAAGCTACGAATTCAAAATTTTAATAATGTTATTAGTTTTTGTCATCTTATGTTAATTATAGATGAAATAGATATACAGAAAGATGTTTAACTAATATAAATTATGATGAGTCTAAGAACGTAATTAGCAAAGGAAATGAAAAAACAATGTTGATTTAAGAGCTTCACGTTATTTACGTATAAAATCGTAATCGTACGTATTTTGCCTGTCATGTAGTCATGACCATGGCGTGCTGGACATATTTTAATTTGTCATCTATACATGACTGTGCCGGTCAAAAGGTAAAATAAAAGACAACTTGTATACCATAAAAGAACTGTTAAATGTACTTATTAGTACGTGTAATTTCTGTACCTACACAGTCATTTGTTGCCGTAATTCGTGCGCAAAACATTCGTATTTTCGTGCCAAATAAAATCCACTAGCAACTTAAAAATAGCCAATTACAGAAACAATTCGCAGTACCAGTGTCCTTTAGCCACTTTTAGCTCAACTATACTACTTCGGCGAAAAAGCGTGGTATGCGACCGGTTCAACGGAATAAGAGTATAAAAAAATAACGTATTGTGCAGCTTTATAACTTTAACGTTCCCTAACTCTAAAAGCTTTTCTAAAAGCTTGTTAAGTTTAAATCAGAGGTACAAATGATTAGTAAAGAATTAATTTACAACATGTTTCATAGAGAAAATTGATTAGAAAACTACCTATCTATGCAAATGTTAGAACTATCCACTTGCGTAGTACAGGTTACGTAGGTACTCGTTACCCAACTTTACTAGTCGCTAATATTTTAATAAATACCCATATAATATGATAACAAGACGTTTCTATTTAATTGGCCTCACATATTTCCCTCGAGAGGCGTTTACTAGTGACGCGACGTGTAATTATAAATATTTTCTTGCCTATAACTATTCTTATGTAAAATATACTTTTAGTACTTCTTTAATTGAATGTCACTCTCTACTAAGCAATGTTGCTTGACAGTTTAACACTCTTCTTCATGCAAGTTGTAGATTTAAGTTTTCTTTTTATCAAAATAGCTTTTACGGGGTGATTGCACGTCTGAAGTGAGCCTAAATCGATAAAAGATAACTTAACCTAGCCACTCAACCTTGGCTGACGAAATTACTTTGACCGAGGTTATGTTGAAAGACGGTTTGGGGTGTCGTGCTCAAGTTGCGAGCAAAGAGCAATTTGGTCCTGGTTCGTGAGGCAGGAAACTGGACATCTAACCTAATATTCATATAAGACTTTTTGTACTTACCTTCCGATGAAAACTTGGTCGCCTTTTTAACGATCAAGGTTATGATTTAATCGGAATAGTTTTGTGATATTAGTCCCTCCTTAAAAGTGCATTGACCTGCATTTTCAAGGTTGCCTTACAATGTAGACAGATAACATTTTTGTTGGCATTCGCGCTACCTCTCGATACGACCGTAACATTTTCAAAGTATCTAACATTTAAAGAATAATGGTAAGCACGATTAGGTGATTATCTTGCTCAAGACGTATGCGCTATAAAACAAGTTTACAACTGTTAACATTGGTAATTAACAAAGTTGTCTTACCGGATCCTTGCAGTGTTTTTTCACCCTTCAAAAACGCTTCTCATAGCCAATTTGTTATTGAAAATTCTAAACTAGCATAGGTCCTGCCAGAGTTGCGAATTTGTTCGAAACAGTTACTGCGGTCCTGGACCAAGGGATTAGGAGAAACACGGATGGGTCAGTAAGAGTTTGACACTCCCTTCCGCTCCGCCCAGAGTGTCTGAGCGGAAGAAGTTATTTGATGGTTTGCGATCTTTAAAAAAAAGCGTTGATACCAGTAGCGAGGACTCCATACAACTTGATACCGGCAGGAAGCCGGAATCGACATTTAAGGAGATTTTGTTCGGAACAACAGCTTTTCTACCACTATTAAAAAATAACACAATCAGTAGCGGTTAATTTTCCAAATAATATACTGACAGTTTAAGTATTTTAAATAATTTATCAACTTGAAATATTATAAAAACGCCTATTCTTTTTGCCCAAAATTTTAATTACACAAAGAATTGAGCAAGTTTTGTTTTGGCTTCCCTCTTACCCTTTGCCATTCAAAGGCACCAAGTTGAACTCTTTTATTGGTAGGTACCTAAGTACCTAAACAAAAAATCGTTGATACTCTTCCATTGTTAAAATTTTAAACAAAAGACTGTTTTTCCTTTCAGTCGAATGTAGTAAATCACTAAAACAGTCATTAGGCATGTCCTAATGGTAGGCAGAAATCGCCAAAAAACTTGGCTACTCACATGAGGCAACATGTAAAACCTTTACAAATGACTGTTGACTAACTAGTTGGCTCTATGTGATCACCAGTTGCACCGTGTTTGTGAATCACTGAGTTGTAGCATCCGCTCAACTAGACACGAGATAAGAGAGCAATACACATTCACAATACAATTACTATATTATTCTTATTGGTACATAGAAGGTTCAGCTTTGCATACTTGACAAATTTCAAAGGTTGTCATTAAAGAAATAAATAAGCAAATAAAATTATGGTGCCTGGTCAATATTGAATAGTTAAATATTGTTTTTTTAGTTTAATATATTTGACAGTATTTCAGAATATACCTCTTTCAAAGAACAGAATCGCTCCGTTGAGAATCACAAGCATAGTTAAGCATAGAAGCAATTAATACTGCATCTTGTATACCTATATTGAAAAAAGTGTGTGTAGTACTTAGCTATCTACTACACACACTTTTTTCAATATACCTAGGTATTAGCATTATGTTTAAATAGTCATAGAAATGAAAAACAAGAATACATTAAACTTGATATTTTAAAAAGATATCAGATTAATGCTGAATAAAAATAAATATTAATATATTTTTTTTTAATATAAAATGGGTTTGCTCTTGACTCTAGTCTATAAATAGGTAGACACTCGAAATTTTCCTCTCATTAATAAATCTAAGGCTAGCCTCCATTGCGCTAGTTTTAGTTTTGTTCATCATAAGCAGATCACACGAAACAAAAGGTTTATTGTAATTAAAGAGGCGGGAAGTTTTTTTTTATGTTTCCCTACAGGGCTAGAATAATCCGCATTTACCACGTAGGTACTGATTTTACATTAAACACATATATGGTATTTATGTGGTAGTAAGATTAAGATCGATCATTACATTTTTAAAACAACATAAATAGCTATTTGGTTACCATTTACTATACTTATGTATCAACTATTCTACAAATAAATAAACTACTCGACTTTAATATTTTGAAAAGTAAGGCCTTTCAAGCTTCCAAAATTATAAAAACCTTAGCATCTTGGTAAAATTGGGAAAGTACTTCAATTGTATGTACAGGTAATAAAAACATAACGTCGGTTCATTACCATGATAAAAGAAATGCGAATGTGACCCGGCCGGCGTTTATGTAATACATAATAATGCGGTGAGTGCCGCCGCTGTTTATTTACTAAACAACGCTCGGAACGTGCAATTTGTGAGTCATCCTAGTCGCCCATACGCAGTAACAAATACTTCCATCAAACAAATAAGTATCGAAGATTTGTAAAATTGAAGAAAACTTTTCGGGGCCAATGAATTGACAGCAGGTAGGTACTTGAAAGCCAGTCATCAATTCCTAAACCCTTATTCCAAAAATAGATTGTTTTGAAACAAAAGTTACGCGTTTTTTTTTGTGATGAGTTAAAATCTTAAACCAATAAAAGGGTAAAGAAAATAACCAAATTAACAAGTGCCACGAGAGTCTAAAGTCAGTGAACGAACGAGCAACAACCACAAGTTCAAAGGTCACAAAATAAGTATTTTCTCATTTCCCTCACGGAAGAAGTATTTCCACTTTAATTGATGTTTCAGGAAGGACAAATACGCGTATCGCGTGTAACATTTTTTTTAAATGTTATTCCCGCAAATATTAAACCTTTTGACCCCCAAAACTCACGCCACTACATGATGATAGATATCATAAAATATAAAATTGCTACGATTGATATAAAAAAAAACGTAACGATACGGAAAAATGGAATCCATGGTCATAACATTGACAGTGTGTGGATGGGAGGCTAGTAGAGCCTCACGTGTGCGAATGAATAGCCGCTGTGCCGTCGCCAAGGTCGGCGCACGCGCAACTCCCCTGACGCACCGAACGTGAAACGATACGACCGATGATTTTCAAAATGTTTCGAAAGAAAAAGAACGTGGTTTTTGACTATTTAGTAACAATTATCTAATAATACAAGATCAAAGTGCAATACCCCACGCACGAGTGACCTTGAAGGATTTTAAAATCAACATAGTTATGTTGATTTTTGATTATGTATATCACACGCCTACCAATTGATAGGCGTGTGATATAATATTAAAATAAGTACATCAAATTTTCATTATTTATTTTAACTCCAGCTGTCGAGGTCAAAAAATAAGACACTGCACGATAAATTAATCAGAAAGGTAGGTACTACTTCCGTTTTTTACACCATATAGAATCAATGAATAAATCGTAACAGATCAAGGTGCTTATGTTATCTAAAGCCATTAAAATTCATGTTACAAGTAACCAAGGTTTTAAATGACTCACGCGGCATTGATATTATGAGATTTAAATTATTCGGTAAGTGATATTATCGATCGATATCATAATATAATATGACATAATAAAAAATCGTAACTAATATAGGAGAGAAGATTTGTATTTTTGTTTGTAATGGATAAAAAACCACTACTTAAACCATTTTAAAATACTTTCGCGAAAGCTACATTATCAACAAGCACCATAGGCTATATTTTATTTTATAAAAATAGGGATCCGTAAAGAAAATCCAGGCGGACAAAGTCGCGGGAAAAAGCTAGTGTACAATACAAAATAACATCCTAGAGGATGTTATTTTGTATTGTACACTATTGTTATTTTCACTGAGGATACAGTATTTTCTTCATAAAACAGCGTTTGTGTGTAAGAAATTCAACATTAAGACGAGTTACCATAGATGCAAGAATAACTTTAACTACGTAAACGAATTGAGAACGTATAAATGTATTGTATTAAATAAATTACATACCAAAGCTACGCTGTTTGTATCCGTCATTGTGTCGCACAACTGTTACTGATTGTAATTTATTTTAGTCTACTTATTTATTAACCAATATTATCTTTGTCAGAAGTCGCTTATCCGAATTATCTACAACGCAGAATAATAACGCGTTCAATGTTCTACATAATTAGCGTACAATATCCTATGAGAAGATTAATATTGTGAAAATAATTAAAATATTGATAAGGCATACCAAAACATTATTAGTATTTACTATCGATTCAAATTGGGCAAAAGAGTAATAATAAAATTATTATTTAATTACAAAAATAATTATCTTTAATTTATATATGAAGGAAGTAAGGAGATGGTGGGACAAACTGGGCGGATTCTTCCAAAACTGGAGGGATGAGGCACGGAAATGGGAAGGACGGAAGGAATGAAGTGCCTTTGCCCAAGAGTGGGACAGAGTAGGCTAACAAATTTTAAAATTATATACTTGGAACAGAATCTTGTTAAATAAATGTAAAATCATCATCATCTGCCTTGTGCCAACTATGTTGTGCTGGACTTCCAATATAAAATAATGTCAAACAAAATGTAAGACATTAATGTCATTCAGTATACCTACCATATTCCTATGGTACCCATGATATGGTTAATTATGACATATGGTGGAGGTCTCAATATATGAATAATAGGCTGCATTTCCGTTTTCTTGTTATTAATAGATAGTCATCGGAAAGTGTGTCAATAGCAAGGTACATAGGAACCTTGAGAGTGATTACAGAAATGTTGTTCTGTTTACTGTGCCCATACTTAGTAATAAATACAATGATCTACTGCACTGATTCATAGTAGGCAAGCCTATTTATTATCTTTGCTTCAGATATGACGTCATTTTCAAACCTAACCCAGGTGTGCGGCAAAAGTGAACATGCAAGTTTTCATGATTTTCATGAAAATGCTTATAAATAACTTTATATTAAGTTAAAAGAAAAGCTTTTTATGTTAAGGTTAGCTTCTATATAATTTAATAGATCTGTTTACCTTCCTACTATCTTGCCAAACACTAAACAAAGACCCAAAACAAAGCACATGACCGTAAATATTAACACAACCAAATGAATAAAAATGAAATGATAAATGGTGGTTTACTTAATTTTTAATTAACACTCCCTATAAAAAATGATAAATTAAAAAATATCTCACCCTTAAAATAAACAAAGCACAAGAGGAGGCGCGCGCGCAGTGGTGCGGCGCGACAAGAACTGCGCGGACTCTTTGAACACACAACACTCGCACTCGAACAGAGTCCTTTACTCATACTAAGCATTCGCGCAAATCCACTTGCATGCTTTATACCACATACGTTTGGCACCGGCAGTATAGTGCGCACACGTGGGCCGATTGACGACGCCGAAAATAATTACCACGTCAATATGTTACAATGTATTACAACCAAAACGAAAGTAATTTTCACGTTTTGAAACTAATTGTTCTTTAAGTTAGTTTTGGCATAATAATGCTACTTGCCGGCTGCTGCATCGCTGTCCCGGCCGAGGCCGGTGTTGTTTGACCTTTGTCTAGCTAAGTCACAATTGCAATCCTTAACCTTTTGAACGATTCACCGCGGTTATAAATATTAATCGATTACAGAGTAAATAATAAAGAAACAACCAAATTAAATTCTAGGAAAACCTTTTATGAGCGTCAATTTGTTTCAATTCAAGTCTTAATAATTACTTAGATTTTAATAACCAAATAATTAACTATTACCAGAATTCAATATAGGTATACCTACAAGACTTATAAATAATAATAAAATTATTTTTCAACACACTTTTTAGTAAAATTACTCTAATTACACCGATTTTAGGGTCACAATGTAGTACTTATATTATAATATATTATACAACGTTGTATTCATCACATTACCGCACTAGTGTGGGAGATAGCTTTTTTTGACCTTGACAAATTTCAGCAAACAGTAATGAAATAAAATGTCTATAACAAATGATGCATTTAATAGGCCATGTTTTACTTCACACTAACCTTGACCAATAATAACATGTCAATTCAATCAACTTCATAAAACGGGCCTGCCTAAGTTTCTAACCCAACAAAACCGGTTTTCAAAATACAAATGAATATAATTTTTGGCCATTGTAGATGTATATATTATTAATGACAAATATTTATGTAAATATCGTTATTCGTTTTTCTTAAAGGCAGGAAATAAAAACGAGGTGCAGTTTTGCATATTTTTCAAATTCAAAGAAGTAAATATGCTAGTGATTCTTAACAAATCAATAATAAAACAAAAAGGTTTTTTTTGGAGGTGATTTTCGAATTCTAACTAGCCATTGGGTCTAAACTCAATGGCTAGTTAGAATTCGAAAATCACCTCCCCCTTATTCCCTTATCCCCCTTATCCCCGCTTGCCTAAGGCAAGTGGGGATATGTACAGTAACGGTCATAAGTGGAGTAGCAATCTACAAAGCAAATTGATTGACACTTTGGTTAAACTTACGACCTTTCGCCGTCGTGTGCGAATTTTGAGGTGTACGTATGTACTGTGTTATTACGTTCAAAAATGCCTTATAATGGCCTAATTAAATAAATGATTTGACTTTGACTTTAACTTTGAATACATCACTTATATCTACACACAGATGTAGGTATAGCCTGTACCCCGTGTTCACAGCAATTCAAACCTTAGCATGCACTTATGACCGCTACTGTATTATGCAGAAAAGTTTTTTGGTATTGCCCAACGCATTTATAATAAAGTACCTGATGTTATAAAAAATATGACTGTATTCAAATTTAAAAGGGCACTAAACCAAATATTAATTGAAAAAAGTTATAACAATATTGACGACTTCCTTAATGACAAATCTCTGCACTGATTGACAAGCAGGTTCCTATTCTGACATTTTTTATTCTAATTGACATTTTGACATGCTTTATTATTTTTAACATTTTTGTAATTACACACATCAAAAGTGTCTAGGGATCAACATCCCTAATCAATGTTAGGGATGTTGATCCCTAGACACTTTTGATGTGTATATTTTTGTAATTCTAATGATCTAACATTTATAATTATTTATTCGGCATCAATAGAATTTCTGTTTAATTTTAGAATCTAATATTATTTGCATGCCCATGAGATGGTAGAATATGAGGACTATAAATCTTAAGAAAACATCTATGTACCAATTACCCATGTTTGCAAAAATAAATGATTTGATTTGATTTGTACCCGCGAGCATATACAACCGAGAGATTCTGTTCATCCAAATAGGAGTATTCTGAAACACTGTTGGACTTATGTCCAACAGTGTTGTTGGTTATCCAACTATTGATAAACAAACATTTATTAATATTGACCAGACGCCGTAATTCTATTTGATTGTTTAGGTTTTCTATGACAACAACCTCCTGTTTGATGAGGATGAAAAACCGCACCTTGTAGGTAGGTATATAATATATTTTAGTTTAACCTCTATTTCATGGGACTTATACATAATTGACGAAATCTGGGTGTAGGTACATTAGTACCTACACCCAGATTTCGTCAAAGGAAGGGTTAGGCAGAGGTGTACCCATTAGGGTACACCTCTGCCTAACCCTTCGGGGATTACAGGCGTGATGTTATGTTTTTTAAATATTAAACCTACAAATAAGTAATAATATAATTTGACCGCTAGAGGTAAATATCCCGAAAACCGTTTGGAAAAAGCAACTTAACGCAGCAGAGTTTAAAACCTCTGAATATTTGTAAAACAACATAAAATTACAAATGGACATTATCCATGCCATGCATATTTTACACAATTGATTGAAAAATTTCGTTCTGTCTAATGATAATTTGGTGAATACGCAAATGGATTTCTTTGGCGAAGTGTGTCATTAAGGTCATGTTTATTGGATTTCGCAACGGGAAACATAATAAAAGGTTCCAAACTATAAGATTTCCATTACTACACAAAGCAATAACAACAACAGTAAGGTATAGTAAGGAAAGTTACCTGTATCACATTAAGAGAGGGAGAACAATGGAAGAAAATGCAATCACAAGACACCGTGTGGAAGGGCTGACCTCGAAGACAATTTGTTATTCACACCACGTGTGGCCGAATCTCTTTACATCGTGGGAGGCGCACGGACGTAATATTGTCCAGTTCTGAAAAAAAAATATAAATGTAGATATTTAGTGCCTATTATGAAAAAAAAATCTGGTCCTTTTCCCCTTGGTCCTTTGGTCTTTTTCCATCGACCCTAGTCCGGTATGAAATCTTTTACAGATAATGTATTAGTAAACAGTTTGTGTTCTGTTTCCCTGATGCTAAGCTATTACGCTTACACTGCGCCAGCGTCCGGATATTGGCGATGTTATGAGAGTATTTGTTTTAACCAATGACGATCCATAAGTCTTAAGGAACCGGGATGGCTTGTTTAACTAGACAAGGTGTTAAAGCTATATTTCCGTATGTGGAGAAAATGCTCTTACGAGGCTCAAAGCTTTACTAAACATCCGTACACACTACAAGACCGTCAGTGCCAGGCACTGACGGGTTTCATCAACAATTAACAGCATTAGGCATTAAGGCCGCCTTTATAAAGTGTATTTTTTTTACATGTGCATAATGTTTAAATAAAAATAAAAAATAACGTTGACAATTACTTGCAAGACTAAATCGACGGTACGGTTGGTGCAGTCTAGGCGATTGGCTGCTACGCTGCGGGCCGCGTGCATGATTACCGCACGGACCATATACACACATCAAAAAAGTCTAGGGATCAACATCCCTAACATTTGTTAGGGATGTTGATCCCTAGACTTTTTTGATGTGTATATTTATATGACCTACAGGTAGATGCCGTTTATAAGTTTATATGTAAACTTAACTACGATACAGAATTCCCACTGTGATGCAACGATTTACTTTAAAAGAAAAAGACAGACAAGAATGTCAACCATTTGACACCTATGCACTTTAAAAAGTAAAATTGGTACCATAACACTTAATTTCAAAGGAATTGGCTGCACACATAAGAATGGGATTCACAAGCAAAAGTTAAAAGGTCAAGAAGCCATATGACTTGAAATTAAGTGTCAGTTATGTAATCGGTCTGGTTACTGCTATACCTACCGTGATTTTTAATTAAATACAAACTTGAATTCCGAAACCCTATTCGATTGAATCAGTTGTTATGTGTGTCATTGTATAACCGGTAGAAAGGACATCGTAACATAAAGTTGTAATGGAATCAATAGGTAATATAATGTTTCCTGACCAGATGCATTTTTCGCCGGTTATTTAAAAAGTCAGCTGTTCCGTATATTTTAAACGTGTAGGTGTTTCGTACCGATCATCGTAGAGCATGTAGTGAAACCATTATAAAAGTTTTTGTTACATTTTCCCTTCCAACCTGTATGATCGACCTCTGACTTCATAACATTAGCTTACATGTCAAATCAATTAAACCATTAAAAGGCACTTTTGAACGTCATATACAAGAAAAAAAAATTGAATCTACTTGCCTATTCCAAAAAGTAGTTTCGTATGGAGAAGAATGGGCAACAAACTCCATATCTACTCATAAACATAAACTTTGTACAGGTACGTACTACATTCATTAAAAATTTATTCGAATTAGAAGACGATGTTACTAAAATAAAAGTCATTTAAAAAGTACAAGTGCTACAAATTAAAAAATGAGAGCTAAATTAATTGTAATGTTATATTGCTCACATGTTTACAGTATCGTGATCATAGGATTTCACACCAAGTTTACAGATTGGAGATTCAGAAATCGTGGTAATTGTGTATCTTATCAAAACACATTGACGTGCAGTCTCGATTGCAGTTTCAATTAGGACCCTTTATGTACACAAAAGATTTCACTGTTGCTCAATTTCATATAAAAAGTTTTGTTTACCATTACCGAATTTCAACACGATTCATCACTTTATTAACCGTTTTCTTGCTTAATTACCTTTTCTTTAATTAAAATGTCCAGTTATAATTTTAGTGGCTAATTATTTTCATTAACCTTTGTTTATTTGGACTCTGGATGAGCTTACCTGGATCTTGTATTGACTTCGGTATTGTGTACATTTTTTTGCCTAAGTTTCTCTTGGACTTTCGTTGTTTATTTTTTCCGAATATGGTATAATGTCAATGATTTAAAGGTTGTCTAGATAGGAAATAAATTATGAAAAAAATAGCCGTTATTGAAAATTGAGGTTTTGGGTTCGATTCCTAGGTTGGAAAAAGAGTTATTGGAGTTTTCCATCAGGAGTTTCTCAGTAGCAGCCTCGGAGTCTGGCCCCCTGTTACATGGAACTTAACACATGCGAAATGCGAAATGTGGGTGTACTAATGTGTACACCTCTGCGTAACCCTTCGAGGATTACAGGCGTGATGTTATGATGCTATGCTGAAATTGAAAGAGAAAAGGAGTGCTCTGCGTATGTACTATGGAAAGTGTTAACTTTAAAGAACATCCTATGTTTCGTGTGCTTTGCGCACCTAAGGAACTGCTTAATTATGTGACAGTGATGTATTTTTTGCCTATTATTTTTTTGGTAATTTGCGAGACATAAGTACAGAAGTTATGTTTAGGCAGCATGCCGGCATGGCAAAATGCCGTCTTTATTCCCAAATTAAATCAACATTCACTTTGATAAGACAATATTGAAATAATTAACTTGTTCATACGAGAGTGCAACGACACTTTATTAATTTAATATATCATAAATTCGTAATATAAATAAAATTATTGCTTGGCTTTACAAAATAAACATTTTTATATGATTAGAACAGTAATGCCGATAAGTGATGCCTAAATAAAAGCATACTTCAAAATTGAATAGTGAAATAATATTTATGCATTAGGTACATTTAGGTGTCGCCTTATGCTAGTGAACGTGTATGAAACTCAGTAGACTAGTCTGAAGCGTGACACACAACCACATTAAAAAAACCTATTTTACAAATCAATTTTATAACCAAGTACTTAAATATTGAGAATGAATTCGTCTAGACTAGTGGCACCAATGGGTACGATTCTCTTCCAATACGGTTACAAAAAGGTCTCTTTCGGACTACTTATTTTTTACTCCCCAATAAACGGCTGAAGGCCAACCAGAGAGCATTCAAACCTGTGTGGCTCGTTGCCAACTGTGTCCGTCCTGCTGTTATGTTGCTCATAGTTGTCTGTCATGCTGATTCGTTTGACTTTTCCTCTTAGACTAAACAACAATAGTTAAAGTGTCCTAGCTCTATCTAAAGGCAAGAACCAATGACCGCTAAATTGGTATCAAAAGACATATTTCTTGTTGATTAATGTATAAACAAGAATCAATTCAGCGTTAAGCGATAGGATTTATAGAAAATAAACCCTAACTTAATGTCTAGGGCATTGCCGAGTAGTCCTTTGCACATCGTTCATCGCTCCGTAGCTCAATGTGTGAACCCTATGCTCATTCAGAAACCGGTTTGTCAAAGTCAACAACCTAGCCGACACGCCGAAGAGTACGTAGATAATTTATCGAATTATATGCAGCAATATTTCTCTCCTTGAGCTCTTAAATCTTAAGTTAGTGACAGATGTGTTTAGTTAAGATACATCTGTGGTCATCTGTTTTGAAAAGGATGCCAGAATGACAGCTTTTATGAAAGTATAAAAGAAATGGTGATGATGGTAATATTTCCTCACTTACGGTTACGACAGTTCAAGTGTCTATTATTCAGTCAGCAATGTACTGCCAGTGTCATGTGCAACTGGTCTAATAAATCCTTAAGTGACTTTAGGTGAAGTGAACTGTGAGTGAGCTGTCAATCCCTAGCATAAATCTTCTCCTATTAAATTCACCAAGAGATATTTACAGTTCAAGCATTAGGTCGGATGATAGCTCACCTCAAACTCACTTCACCAAAATTATCATGGGAGATTTTTACGGAATATCGCTACATGTGGAATGACATAGCAGCTCTCCTCAGAATCACTTTACCAAAATTCAGAAGCCTTGTGATATCACAGATCAGTCTACTGCTCCACATAACGTAAAAGTAAAAATCTAGTTATAACCTCGCAGCTAATTTTACCATCCTCCCTTTATTCTTTTTTTAAAGTCGAACGCACGTTGTTACACTGAACCTCGCTAAATAAATCATGAATGAATGTAAACTGGGTCTACACAAAGCTGACCGTGACAATGGAAACCCCCCTTTTGAATAAACGGTAGAATAAAGATCATTGTTTTGTTTTGTGACAATGCCCACGCTTCTTAAATGACGTCTGAGATAAATGTTAAAGGTAGCGTAAGTTCAACGTACAAAGTAGGCAGGTAAATTATATTACACGTTGAACATACTAGCCTTTAACTTATTATTGGCTTTATCATGTTTTACTTTTATGCTAGGTCTACATATTTAACGGGCGAAGATTCGTGTTGCGTTGACGCGCTAAAACATTGGGCATACGCGATGTTCTTGTCTACATTAGGCGGGCGAAGATTCATCGTGCGGGATTGTGTTGCTTTCTGTTGTGCGGCGTAACGTAGGAGAAGCAACTCAAGCGAATAGGTATTGTCGCGACAAATCCTTTTGATGCGCGCCAGTTTACCAATAGTGCGCCGATAGTACATCGTCTTCGGCCGAATACTACGCGTTGCAACGATCTACCCGGCCACGCTCATCGCGTTAACACGAATATTCGCCTTAGCCCGCTAATGTAGCCCCAGCATAAGTAAGGTCACTGTTTGGTAGCTCAACCTCGTGGCCTTTGACGTACTCACTAACGCACGATAGCGTATTTAAACATTCATATCTCCTTTTTCAACAGGTTATAAAAGCTTCATAAAAAGCACAGATAATATAATATTGACGATAAAAATAAATATCTAGCTGCCTAGTACTTAGTTTATAGATAACCTTTTCATCTGTTGCTGGAACTTTCCAAGCTAGAATATTATTCGATTTTGATTCGTGCTTGAAGTTATGAGTTTTCCAAGAAGAAAATTCTTTACATTTCCGGATTCATTTTGTGAGTGCCTTGAAAAGCACGGTACCTTTGAAATTGGAATTCCTTGAGGAAAACATGGTACAAAATATTGGAAATCTGTAAGTGCACAGTCTACCGTATTCCTTTTATAAATCTATACCAATAAATAAAATTGAATCGTCTGTTTGTTATGTCAAAAAAACAGGTTTTTACTAAATGCATATTTAAATGTTTATACAATACTTACGGTACCCATACCAAAAAAGCATTCATCATTTTTGTTTGTCTGTCTGCTTGTTCTGAATAATCTCCGAAACGGCTGGAACTATTTTGACGGGACTTTCACTGACAGAAAACTGATGTTATAGGTAACTTACAACGTACACGTACATACTTTATTATATTTAAAAAAAACCGCAGATGACGAACATGCGAGCATAGTGTATAACCACAGTTATATTATTATTTTATTGACTGCGCGCTAGGTCATGGTCGCAACTGCTGAGTGTAGGGTTCTGAGTTCGATTCCCAGGTCGGGGAAAGACTCATTGGGTTTTTCAAATTGAAATTCCTCAGTAGCAGCATGGAGTTTAGAAGTTAGTGGTGTGGCACCCCGGACACCCCGTGCCTGCAACTGATCTCTCCCCTTGTCAGATTGCCTTCCCGTAGGACTATACGAGTGAGCGAAGATATAATGCACCGCTTCGCGCACACGCATGTCTACTATAACAACTCTTGGCTAGTTTTTATTGAGATTGAACCGTGACCGAATTTAGGTCAGGAGAATAATAATATAAATATTTATACGAGTATGTTGTTGTTTATGTAAATTTATTTAAGTATTTACAGAATCCGCATTATAACATAACCAGTATATTACCGAAATCCTTGCTCTTAATCTACCGGAATATTGTTAAATATAAAGTAAATTATTCAACGAAGGAAACGCTGTAGCGCTCTTATACAATACACCTATAAACTGCTTAATGGATATAAAACTCACTTGAAAAGTAATACTTATGTTACGTTCACTTAGGTATTGCACTCAATTTTCTTTTCGTTGTTATTCCTTATAGTAGGTACCAATTTTATCCATACTCATGTTAAAAATGTGAAAGTCACTCTGTCTGTCTGTCTGTTACGCTTAACCACTATACCTATTTTGATACGGGGTATGTTATAACCCCAAGAAAGGACATAGGTTACTAACTATTCCACCACTTCGTAATCGTCCGCGATGACCGACATTTACACTGATGAAGTCAGAGGCAAAAGCAAGGTTATTATAAATGTTAATAACAATGAGTTTAAATGAATATTGCATTCGCTTTATTTTCTTATTTCTATTAATTACTAATGATGTTATTCATTAGAGACGCGTGCACTACATATTTAATTACATTGACTTTTTTTGTTTATGCCCTACCCTGTTGGTCTCTTTAACGCAAGCACGAGTCCTGGATTTGAATCCCATTTCAGACAAAGTGTTATTGGGTTCATTAGGAAATTTATAGAATCGTGTAACTCAAAAAACTGGATAATGGAAGTCGCAGGCAGTCGCTCCATGTTAGACTGAAAGCCGACCCCAACATAGTTGGGAAAGGCTAGGTTATATGACGACGAAAATTATCTTTTTAATACTGGGTTCCAGTTTTTAAGGAAAACCAGCAACAAGGTTATATTTTCATTAATCATTTGCTCAAGTTATTTATTATTTAACAAAACGCTGTAAAAACATTGTGAGCGTAAATAAAAAAACCAAACAAACGTTTCATGTCGCGTTAAATAAAAAGGTACTAATGGCGGGCGTTGAAGGATCCGTCTATGAACGAGTATGTTTATGATGTGTGGATGATAAATCTTCAATGTTATAAGAAGCTACAATGTTCTTCTAACAATAAAACAAGATAACATGAGATTTTTAGTGATTATATTCATGAAAAGTGTTAACAATTAATAAATAATAAAAATGTATGATGTTGTAGGTTACAATGACGTATATTATAATAATAATGTGATATGTAAAAAACTAGAAGGAAACTATTTTATTTTTCAAATATGTGTTTTTAGTATGTATTTACTTATTCAAATGACTTTTCTTAAAAATATTGATTTTCTTAAAAAACCTAAAGCTTGACAAACACACGTGATGACATTGAAGAGTTTATTATTCACACTATTGAGCATTTGTTTACTGTTACGTATGTCGGCCAGACGTTTCGTTTAGCACTTAAAAGACACGTACACGCTGCGCAGTAACCGCGTAGACGCATCCAACGCATCGTCGTTTTAAGATGCAGATGATAGAACAAAATAAAAGAATCAAATCATCTATTAGTTAGTTGCACTTTTAGTATGCCGAGATTGTCTACTGGCCTATTTATCGAGACCCTCATCCCTACTAAAGTCCGAAATGTGTACAAAATACAAATATGTACCTATAATTATCTATACCTAGGTAGTAATATTATATATAAATAAAGAGATAAAGTTTCGTTGATTTGTTATTTGTAAAAGGTAATCTCTAGAAGTACTGAGCTGGAATCTGGATACAAAAATTCTTTCACTGACTGAAAGCTACACTATTGTCGAATGCCTTAAACTATGTTTTATACTATACTTAACTTCCAAGCAAACAAAGTCGCGCTTAAAAGCTAATGTAAAATAAATTGCGAAAATATTTATGAACAAGACGTAATTTTACTAAATGACCATTATGTCACAACAGTAAGCACCAAGTTCAATGCCTCTATTACCAGTCTCAATGCCTTACAAGTTGAACTGCCTACAGCGCCCCTAACGGAAAAATTAAGAACTAATCACTACGCCGCATAGGCCGTAGCGCTCGTAGCCGCTGAATGTTGTTCGCGCATCAAATGAAGGCTGTTATAGAACCTACAAAGCGGGCCGGCTGAATAGTGTTGCTATTCGGCAAAAGATGTCGCTGCATTAAGTTGCGTACACCGTTTTGTGTTTTTACTACTTTACGCCAGATGTCGTAGCAATTTTTTAACTACGAATATTTTATTATATTTCAATTTTGTCCATTTAAAACTTATACTAACAATAAATTTAAAATGTCAATAAAACATTACAATTATCCAGATTTGTTCCAACTGTGTCTCAGTGTTCCTTGTGGTCACGAGCAGAACTATAAAGAAATTATTAAAGCTCGAAATCCAGACTACTCATAGCGGCATAGCACAGACGTATAAGAGGCTTAAGCACCTATAAATTGTTCATTTATATGGCTACAAATTTAGATAATATTCTGTTTTTAGTGCCCAATCGAAACTATCAAAATGGTACAGGCTTATGGAAATTCCTCGGTGCATGTGTGATTTACGTAAACAGTAATGCTGTTCTGCAAAAATCGTATCGCAGTCATCTGCTCATGCATCATGCTCACCTCAAGCTGTGAATCTTTAGCATGAAGAAGGATGACGAAATTGCTCACCTGGAGCTCACTTCACCTAAATATGCCGAGGGAGGCGACGGATATTTGTACAGAATAACCCAAACATCCACATTTGTACAGGACACATGCCCTCTTAAAACGTATAAACAGTGGAATTCTTTTTCTGAGGACTAATTATTGTCAAAGGTCAAAGTTAACGGGAAAAGTAAAAATACATTCATTCAGATAAGGAAAGGTTATGTTGTGGTTAAGACAAATTAATTAAACGTTAGTGAATCAAGACTACACAAATAAAATGAAAACAGGTCATGAGAATGTTTTAATATTACCTATTTAAATAATGAACAACATTCAATACTGCGATTTAATATTCTAATAAACGACCTTACCAACTAAATCGGAATACTTAATCCAATTAATTACAATAAACTAATTTAATATTTCAAATGTGCAACAGTACAATTTAGGTACCTACCTACATACAAAATCAATGCTTAGAATACTTAGATTTAAAATTAATCATCGTTAAACATCCAAACTCAGGGAGACCTACCTCTATCCCTGTAGCGTAAACACATCGACATAAGACTCAGTCAGGGATCATGTTTGAGCACCGTAGGTTAGGATGAGCAGAATGCATACGGTGCCTACGGTGCTCAAACATGATCCCTGACTGAGTCTTAAAAGTCGAAACTCAAGGTTTGACAAAGGGCGATGGAGCATAGCGTGTTAAGTTTTAAGCTCAGTGACCGAAAATGCAATACCACGATACGCTCCAAAACAGGGAGGTTAAAATGGTATTGAGCAGGTCATTCACGCAGAATGCATACTGGCAGATGGGATAAAGTTTCGTTGATTCCGGAGTCGTCACACAGTGGGTACCATGAAAGACGGGCATCGACGCCGAGGAAACGCTGGCGTGATGACTGGAAGACGTTTATGGCGGATTGGCCGAAGAAGGCAATACAGTGGAATGAGTGGAAGGCTATGGTGGAGACTTTTGCCTCTGCTTCGGGACAATACAGGCAGATAAAAAATAGCTAAAATCATAACAATTTTATCAAATTAATTCGTTATGACGTGTTTTACTAAAGAAGACCAATTACAGAAGTACCTATACCTAATAGTAAAAACCGAGGTCAATGTTAAGCTTCAAACAATACAGATTGTATCTAGCATTCAGAGTGAAGTTTTTATCTAAACACTAGCTTTTGCCCGGACTTCGTCGGCGTAGAAGTCGAAAATGGTTATAGGTTATAGGTTAATAGGATTTTTAACGAAGCAAATCACCTTTCTACCCCTTTTTAGATTCATCCCCTGATATGAATGAATGGGGTAGGTATGAATTTCAATAAAATACGAAGCCCGTCTTCCATCAATTCTGTTAAAGAATGTTTATGCACAATTTAAAGTTGATTGGACCAAGGAATCACGTTGTCCTATATAAACTTTGCCCCTCTTTTTCACCACCTAAGGGAAAGAAAAAGGAAAAGAATTTCGGAAAATCTTTTTTATCGGATGCCTATGTCATAAACAGATAACACACCCTCCAAGTTTCAGGTTTCTACGATCAGCGGTTTAGCCTGTGCGTTGGTCAGTTAGTCAGTCAGTCATTCAAGACAAAGCATTTTATATGTATAGGTAGATAGATTTTGTTTATTCGATTATTTCTTAGTTTGACGTAAGCGAACTGCGTGAAAATAGGTTTTTAAGTTTTTTAACATTATAAAAAGTGGGTACCTACTATAAGGCCGAAGCCACACGCAAATAATAATAACTGCTACTTCAGGTAGGTGCTTCGTTTTGTGCTTATGAGGAAATGCGAGTGGACTTTTACGATTCTTTTACTTCTTAATTATCATCATCATCTGCCTAGGCTTTTCCCAACTACGTTGGGGACGGCGTCCAATCTAACCGGATGCAGCTAAATAAAAGTATTTTACATGGAGCGACTGCCTATCTGACCTCCAGAACCCAGTAACTGGGTAATACGATACCCCTTGGTAAGACTGGTTGTCAAACTTTCGGGCTTCTGACGACCCGTAACGACTGCTAAAGATTCACGTATGACAGCCGGGACCAACAGCTTAACGTGCTTTCCGAGGCACGGAACGATGTTATTGATGTCTAAGATAAACTTAGAAAGTACATATGAATTGAAAAAGTCACATTGGTACTTGCCCGGATTCGAACCCACAACCATAAGGTTGTATTGTGTGCATGAGAGGTGGGCGTCTTAACCACTCGGCCATCAGAGCAACATTCAGCATTACTTCTTAATTATATGAAGTGTAAAACAACCGCATACTGCTCATCATGCTAAATAATATTAAGCAATAAAAATTGCTGGGAAACGGCTTTTTATTTTTGGTGTGAAAAGTTTCTATTTACGGTAGGCCGTAAAACACACACAAACTAACGACCCACTAACCCTGTTGTGCTTACCTACGGGTGCATTCAACCAGTACATAAAGATCTATCTCAGTATTAAATAATTTACGTTTTATTTTATAAAGACCGGTACAACATTTCTTATGAATAGGGGGGCCCACAGGCGTGGATTGCTTAGGGCATCTAGTAGTCTTAATCCGGCACTGTGCATACCGTATACTTGAACTTGAACGTGCATCTACTTACGTAGGTAGCTTACTTGGCATCTATTCAAAATTCTTTAGATAGTGTCTGCAACTACTTACAAGTTTTAGTATTCTACGTAGAGTTTACTTATTGAATTCTTATATCTTTAAATTCCCTGTGTTCATGAAAATGATTTTTGATTCAATAGGGGTAAATACTCGTAGTAGGTACGTAGGTAGTCTGGTACATTCACGGAATAAGTATCTGGGGGCATACTGCTATCTCTTAAAACAGTAACCTTTTAATATTACTTTGTCATTTCTGTTATTGGAATCTCAACTCTCGGCGCTGAGCCGAGCGTTGAAAATCCAACAGTGCGTAAAGCAAAGTAATATTAAAATAATACTATATTAAGAGATAGGGGTAGGCTCCCTGTTCTGTCTGTTTGTAGTGTCAAAATAACAGCTTTTTACTAAATAAGAATATTCACGAGGTATACCTTTATTTCAGAAAAATAAATAGGGTTCCGTACAAAAAAAAACCCCGTGATAACCGACATCCACGCGAATGAAGTCGCGAGCATACACAAGTTTATTATAAAATTAGACATATTTTATTCAAACGCTACCGATATTTCGATGTTAGCATATTAAGTTTCGTTATTTCACGATATATCTATATAGGTATACAAAGCAAGGTGAACTATTTGTCATTTATATTAAATAAAATATCGCCAAAATGCAGTTAGGTATTTGAATAATTGACTTTACCCACTTTTATTTATTTAAACTTTATGCAATAAAAGTACAAAGGCGGACTTAATGCCTTATAAATGTTATTAACAATATCAATGTGATTTACTAAATGTTATTCGGTTGCTTTTTGTCTAATACCTTTTGACTAATATATGGATAATAGATCATGCATTATATTTGTGAATGTTATAGAATATTAATCTCTTGAGTACTGTAAGTCATGTTATTACGTATAATTATGATGTTGGCGTACTTTAATGAGAATATGGATGGAGTTCCTTGCCCGTTGTTCTCTAACGAACTAAGTACCTTTTGGAATAGGAATTTGATTTAATATTTTTTTTCTCATGTAAATGACGTTCAAAAGTGTCTTTTAATGGTCTTATTGAAATAATTGACTTTGACTTTTAATGAATTATTTAATAAATAGAGCAAGTTTTTTTAAGAAAGCAATGTATTACGAAAATGCTTAACCTATCCATCGTAGAAGTGCACTTAAAGGACATAGGCAGGTACACAATGAGGAAGTGACCTACATTCAGGAATCAATACCTATGTTACAATCGATATATTCAAGCCTACTAAGACTTAAGTATCATTGTTTTCATTCACGTCTTTTCACTTACTTCGGGCGAAACCTCATCGTCAAGTACAGGAAATGGATTAATTACTTAATTACCTATTAACCTTACATGCATTTACCACTTCTGGTTAGTTCATTAATTGACACCTTCAACTTTATCTGACATTGTAACGCTAATTATGCACACACTTGGTAAGTACGAGTATAACGACGGACATGAACTTGATAATAATGCCAAATGCAGAAAATAAATTGGAGAAAAGGTCAAAGACAAATATTATTAAAAAAAAATATTTCTCTTGTCAAAGCATTATCTTCGTTCCCTTTTTAACTTGTTGCCGCCCTTGACTGTTTATAACACGTACCTACAGTTATTTCAGGAATTTTGTTCCACCTGTTGTTTGTCCGTCCCCCCTAGCGAGAATCCTTAAAGCTCGGAGCGAGCATCAGTCACGCAATAATAAAAATAAAAATATGAGAATCAATAGAGTAGACTGCTAACTACTTTTCTCATTCGTAGTTTCTCCATAAAACCATCTTCGGTATGACAATTTCTACCTCAGACAATCATGAACTTAGTGGTGAAACATATGGGCAAAACAGTTAACGATACCGCTACCACTCGAAACACCTGGAGATTGCCTTAGAATTTCAGCACAACACTTTCCTCCGTGATGCAAATCATAACAAGCAAGCCATGCTCAACTTAGTATAACAACAATGCGAAGGCAACGTGTAGCAAGCAGAGTAGCACTCCGATAATATAGGAACGCGGAGAAAATAGAGGCGCGCGCCGCAGTCTACCGCCAGTCCTCGCCGAGCTTTGTGCGACGACGCTCGCTTTCATCACGCCTACTCACACTACAAAAAAAACATGACATAAAACCCATTCGAAATTCAGTTCAAGTCACGCGATATAACTACCTGTTCTTTAAACGTGTCAAGGACCAAAGTCTGTGTCAGCGTAGTAAGGTTCAACGTACAAATCGATCGCTAAGCTTCCAAAGTTGTGATAACCATGCCGGCTGAAGCAGAGGCGAGGATCGTGCTTCGAGATGTTACGCCGGAGAGTGAGTACTTTGTCCTTCATTCAGCTAATCAATTGTGTGTCTTGTGTTACTTGTATAGAGTTCAAAAGTCATTCTGCGTAAACATTCATTAAGGGCAATGACAAATGCTCTCAAACGAGACAGTTATACAGGAGAAGCTTTTATATAAAAGCATGAACCATTTCAAATGAACTTGACAAATACGGTTAATTAATATTCCATTATTCTACCTGTTTCACATTCCGCCGGGCGAACTTTAACAACAGCTGTCAGCGATCGTCACGTGTTCGACCCCTTCAAAACATGTAGAAGGAAAACATTATCTGCTGATTTTATTTGTATTGTAAAACATAACAATCGAAGGGGCCAATGGCGGTGACTTCACTGTAGCCGGCGATGAATCACGCAGTTCAATTCAATTCATTGTTAGTTGACTGCATTCATATTATTGAGGAAGGCGTCAGATACAGTTTAATCTGATCTTGGGTTCAGGAAGTGAGTGTTTGTTGTACTTTGTAGTACAAAAACACTTTTGTTTGTGCCAAAATTGACCAGAAATTAAGATCGTTAACCACAAAACGTTAATACAAGCATCTTTATTCGTTTCTCCGTTAAATTTCTCAGTTACAAAACATACAGATATAACAGCGTGAACCTCCAATGTAGCAACTTCACCAAAATAGAGTCATCGTACGATTGAAGCTTGCGACACAACCCGGCAAACAAGAAACTGATTAATCTTAAACATATGTAATCATCTTACGAAAATATACGTAAAATGCAAGCAGGTCTATAAATATTTCCCAATACGGACAATGCGGTTGACATGAAGGTTTCGGGTTTGTTATTTCAAGGTAAATTAATCCGGGTTTAATCAAGTACCTACTGAATAACTTGATTCTGCCCTTGGTAAGTCTGTGTTAGGAATAATCAAACATTCATATTATTGTTATTGTTAATCTGACTTCATAAAAAAATCAATTAGGTACGAATTGAAGAAAATAGCACATTAATTTCTAATATAATTACAAAAATAATTTTAACTATAACTTTCATCTTCAATTAGGTATGTATTTAATAGCTTTAATAATTAGCTTCGGACCACTTAACAAAGTTTTGCGAAACAATTTTCCTTGAACTTACCTTCACGGTTTTTCGTAATACGAGCGTGGGAGAAAATGGCGCGCCTTATGGATACGATTCGAGTACGTTAAATGGCATTTCCAATGATAACTTAGTAGTCATCCCGCCTCTGTAGAATTCTAAAATGGAACGAATAAGGACAAAATCAAGACCATAACTCTACAAGTCAATTTCAAAGACATTACCAAAAGAACGTTTTCACGGTCGTCGGTCTTGCATAAAACATCTTATGAGCAAAACCTTTTACAACTTGCATGTACGAAACAACTGTGATTCGGTGCGGTCATGTCTAAACTGCAAACATTACAAAGAAGTTGCAATATATTTAGTTACTCTATCAATTAAGTCGTATTACCAGAGAATTGTGATTATAAATTAAGATGGGACGGTGTCTACGGAAACCCGCTTTGTACGGACACTGAGTAGGTATTCATCTACTTAGCAGTTTAAGTAAACGCAATGTCTAGAATACTAGATAATTATAAACCTTTTCTATTTTGATCTAATTTATTCATGTAGGCGTGAAAACTTGTTTTAGTTTTTTTTTTAATTTTAAAAGCTGATGCTATCGGATTACTAAAACCAAAAAACTTAAGTTTCGAAACACAAAGACTTTTTATAATTTTAAAGATTTCATAACAATATCGAATGTATCTTTTTTTTTGTACTTCTGAAGCTTATCTTCGATAATACTGACATCGGTGAAGGAAAACATCGTAAGGATACCTGGACGTCTAATAATATTAGTCTTAAATCGCCAATCTATAATACCTTGAGCAAGCATGGTGATCAATGCTCGTGCCTTCTCTGTATGAGAAGAGGACTTTGCCCTTTTAAGTAAAATTAGGATACCAGCTTCAACAGTGGAGGCCACCAGAAAAGCGCCGAGGCAATGAAGCTCGACGAGTCCCAAAGAAACGATTAACTGTCTTGCTAATAGCGGAGAAATAAGAAAAAATATAATTTCCACTTTCCTCCAAACAAACAGGAGACAGAACAGAACAAGGCCAATAGGCACAAAGGGATGTTTGCAACTGGGAGAAGCCCAGATTGCCAAGCACCACGGATTGCAATAATTATTCAAAATGGGTCCTAATGTGAGCTGTTACTTTTGATTCCAGTAATAGGTTATTTCTATTTATTAATTAACAGTAGATATTTAAAACGTAAATTTTTATAATAAAAATAAAGCATATAAAAAAAGAAAAATAGCAGCCCACCGGCATCGGAACAAACAAACTGAGAAAGGAATCTCCTAACAATACACCTTATTATTATTATTTTAATATATCGTGTTACGATACCGTTCAGCTTATTTCAAAGTTAACCTAATAAACTTTTCCATGCATAGCCGACAAAAAATAAGTAGTAAAAATAAGTTTCACGCCTGTTGAATTCAGTAACCTTTACTGAACTAAAGTAGTGTGCAAATTGCTGTTCTGTAAAAGACTTCCTTGATGACTTCTGGTGAAATGACCGTGAGATATGCTATCAATCCTTAGCTTCCGTATGATCACAACTAAAATCACCAAGCGTTTTTACTGAATATACCATTTTGTATGTTTTGTTTTGTTTTATACTAAACTAGCTTTTGCACGCGACTTCGTCCTCATAAATGTCTGTTATCGCGGACGCAGTTAAAGTCGAATAAAAATTAGCCTATGTCTTTTGGGGCTCAAACTTACCCTGTACCAAATTTCATCAAAATCGGTTTAGTGGTTTAGTCGTGAAAGAGTAACAAACAGACAGAATTACTTTCTTAGTTGTATGTATTAGTATTGGATGTACAATTCTGTTCCCACGTGCTTCGCACTACAAAGAAAATCGGAAAGATTGTAGGTATTGCACTTCAGCATTAGTTGGTAGAGTAAAAGAGTTAATACACATATGCATCTATTAATATAATTACTAACTACAGAATTAGCTGAGCTGAACATAATTTACATACGCATAAAATCTACTGTTATGTAATGTAATGTAAATGTGGTTTTTAAATTATTTGTTCTAAAAACTTTATTACTAAGTTTGTTTCTAAAAAATTACAAGTAATACTGAGTGCCTATTTTATAACCTTCCATTAAGTTTCAATTAAATTACTTGGCTGATAACTTATTTTGATACATTTTTAATCTGATCAATAGTGTCTAAAATTTTCCTAATGGATCCTAAGTATGTCGTAAGTATACAGTCAATAAAAGAGATAAGTATGCAGTTGAAGTTTTCTAAGAAACCGATGGAAAATTTTAAATGTAATTTAATTTAAAAAGTAAATAATAAATAATTCATTAATAAAATTCCAATCGAAGACATCCATCGGTTTCTAAGAAAACTTCAACTTTATCTAACGAATCTGTACCTACACCATCTCTTTTGTTGACTGTACCTATCATACGAACGGACATTGTTTAAAAGCATTATCAATACTATTATTATGTTTGAACAATACCTACTAGGGCACAACTGATCGTAATGGACCAGAGACTCTACAAATAAACATGTATTCCATTGACTGGTGTATTCACCTGCACAGAGAGCCAGTGACGTAAAAACTAATGCATAATAAATTGAGGAAGTATGACTGTTGCACTCTGTACATGCATATTTGTAACGGTGTTTATGTGTGAAGACACAGGGTAATCATTTACGTATTAAAATTCGAAAAACATTGAGAATTTAATTTGCTTCCTTGCTGTTTTATCACTACGATGTCATAGTGCTTGCGACCCAGGTACGTTGTACCTAAGTACTATAGGTGTATTCTATTAAGTTGTTATTTTATACAAGGTGCCGTTTTGTAGGCCTCATCAAATTCGAAAAGGCAACTATGCTAATGATTCTCAACACAATTCAATAATAACATAAACAGGTATTTTTAATAGTTCGGGATTTCCAAATTCGAAGCAACATCTTGCTGGGCTAAGCAAGGCGGGCGTTGCTCACACGCTTACAGTGATACAGTCGCGCGACACTACTACCAACCGCATACGCAACGGGGCAATTCTGTTCTTTGAAAGTGGCGTATTCTGAAATACTGGCAACCATAAACATCCTGAAAAAAACAAGTATTTATTAATTGTTGACCAGTTGTCGTAACTTTATTTGATTAGTTGCTTCTTTTAAGACAACCTCCTGTTTAACGAGGACGGAAATTCAGTTCTTATTTCTTCTGTAAAATCCCATCAACCATTACAACCGTTGAAGGTCACTCACATTTACAATGAACATGTGGTAAAAATAAACTTTCAAAACATAGATAAGTAGATCCTTATTAGAACACATAAGGGCACTTACTAAGGGTTTTTGGTATGTGCAGATAAAGTTTACACTTTCACAGTTCTTGAGAGAAGAAAGCGTAGCAAAACACCTAAACACACATTCATGTAGTTAATTATTACATAACATTACATGACAATGGATGCGTAAGAACCCCGGAAAGGGAACTCCATTTAGATTCTTGCGACCTACAACAAATAAAGCAAGGTCGTCTCTAAGCGTCCCAATATACCAGCGTCATTTAAATGCGCCTTTGTTTACAAAAGTGGACTCGTGTAATTGAAAGTTTTAATATCTATGGACTAAGATCGCAGTCGCCAGGCCTACGTCATTTTAGCGCGTCTTAAATTTTGAGGATACATAGAGGAATTCAGGTATTTGTTGTAAGGAACGAAGCTGTAAAGTGTTTTGTTAGTTTAAACGCACTATCTCCGGAACGACCAGTCGGATTGGTAAAAATCTTTTTGTATATGATAATCAGGCTCATGAGGAATAGTATAGGCTATAAAATATTACGCTTTAACCCATGGTAGCAGAGTAGTATTCCAAAAAGGACGCGCACAAAATCGCTATTCAGGTGTAAAAGTTACCTTACGTTAATTTGTCTCACTACGTTTAAGTAAGATGGCTGGTCACGTTTTATTGGATATTACTAAAAAGCAGGTATTCATTATTGCCAGACACTTTCCGTGGGACTTAGCTCCAACCAGAGGCCGTCCTTTAAAGCTTCTGTCTTATCTGCTAGAACTAGGTAGAAGTCACAAACTTTGATAATTTTGCAATTCAATGAAAGCCAATCTGTGAACTACACAAATAGCCAGAATGTTATTTGTGTAGTTCACGTTAATACACGTCTGAGAAAAGCAAATTCCCAACCAAGCTGGCCCAACAAGTGTCATTATTTTCGGCTGTCCGAAAGCACCAAATGACAACATATTGTCATTTCGTCTGGTCATTTGAAGGTCCTTGCTAAACTGTGGTCGAGCTGCTAATTACCTTTGTTTAAATTATTTTTGGTAATGAACAAGCCGTATCACTGACGCGAACCTACAATATGAAACAAAAATTGCTTTAGCCTCGGAATATATTTCAAGTTGAGTGACTATCGACCTATAATTATTAGATAAAAATATTTACCTACAAGTTTCTTCAAACGGATCTTCCGTTCTAAGAAACACGTTGGAGGATTTTTTCCTCACTTGAATACGTAAACAAATTACCTTAACCGCGATGTCTTCCTCCAATTAGGATATTTTACGAATTTTCAGCCACTTGTCTGAGCGATTATTCATTTTTAAGTTATTTGTCAAACCACTCAGGTACTCACTATCATGCTATCCATGTGTGCCTTCTGAAACATCCATACATACCTACTACTATCTAATAATCTAAATATATAAAACTGAAAGGTCAATCAGTCACTCATCACGAAATATCGAAAACCGCTTGACGTATATAGATGAAAGGCAGAGAGGTAGTTCATAGTTAGTAGAGGTCTACAACAAAAGGATTTTTTTTAATGCACCTCCTAAGGAGATAAATAGGGTCCAAAGTTTGCATGGAAAAACTTAGGAGAAACGTAGGAATAAACTAAGTTTCCCGAATTTAACGCAAGCGAAGCCGCGGGCAAAAGCTAGTAATATTATAAATGCGAAATTGTTAATTTGATTGTTTGTTACGCTTTCACGGCTAAACAACTGAACCGATTTTGATGAAATTAATTAAGATTAAGCTTGGACTCTAAGAAAAGACATCGGCTTCTTTTAATCGGTAACTTCGTCTGCATCCGCGATCACCGACATTCACGCGTGCGGGCAAAAACGAGGAGTATGATAATACCTACAAGTCGGTAAAGTTAGGAAACTTGAAAGGAACCAAACACTAAGATTTCCTCAGAATCCTGTCATTTTCGTGTCAACCGACAGTGGACTAGGCATAATTACAGTGCATTATCTCTAATGCTTTATAGATTTTCGTTGCGTTGCGTTAAATCGACTACATTTTATCGTAATATAAAATCGTTCGAAAAATATTTTCAACACAAGCGTAATTAGGGCCACATCGTCAATAATATGCAATCATTGCAGGTATTAGATACATCTAGTGCAATCACCGATGTGATTGACTTCAGCGTTAGTTAACTCACAAGAGGATGACGTTCGTTCAATCATCCCAAGTCTAAAGCGTTTGTCTAACAAATCAGCCAGTTAATATAGATGGTCACTGAATTGGAAAATTTGACTTAGTTTCGGTAAAATGAACTAACTTACATCACAATGTCTGCCATTTTTCGAAGTAGTTGATATGATTATGAATATTTGAAGTTAATTAAGGGACTAACTAAACTCATCCAGCTCAATTCAGCTTTTGTCTATACAAAACACCAATTTAGTATGGAGATAACAAGTACGCATCCGTATAGGTTTAGACGGAACGGATTAGGAGAACGGATACGATATAAAATTAGTGTTCTTTAAACAACAGCTGAATAAGTGGAGTTAGTTCCTAATTTTAACTCTATTTTAAGTGTAAGTTTGGGATATAGAGGGTGCAGTCTTGCATCGTCACCTCCTTGAATTTAATGATAATAATTAATCATTCTCAACACGAATCAATAAAAAAGTAAGTATAGGATTTTTTTTGTTTGGTTATTTTCGAATTCGAACTAGCAATTTTGCCGTTGGGTTTAGGCAGGCAGGGCGATGAACCCGCACACACACACAGTGATGTGATTTATTCGCGGGGGGGGTTCAAGTTGGTTCGGTTTGTTCCACATCATTTCCCGTTCCCTGTCACCTAAACAAAATTATATATTTTTTTTACATTCTTTTCTGATTAATTTCGTTGCGGGACCCAAAACAGTTAATCGTTTCTGAACTCTGGGACTTGTCGAGCTTCGTTGCCTCGGCACTTTTCTGGTGGCCTCTACTATTGATTCTGGCTTTCAGGAGTTGCAGTGGGTGGGAACAGTGTGGCGGGCTTGTCACCTAAACTCCGGGAAATGAGCCGATGAGGAAACACTGCCATCAATCACTGTCATTATAAAAGTCATTTGACTTTGACATTAAATAGGAATTTCAGTCACAACTTTTTACATGGATCTAATTGCATGCTTCATTTTGATAATACACAATAATTGTACCAACATCTTCAATGTTTTGTAAGTCAATATATCTTGTTTTTTTGTCTGAAATTTGTCAACCAGGTACCAGCTCTAATGAAACAAAAGTACCTAAATAAATATGTGTAAATTCTAAGTTATAAGTCAATATTTACCTTTGAATCACACTAAGATGCACTTTGGGTATCATCACGACACGTCCAAAGGACATGCCAGAAAGCGCGTTTATGACTGATAACAATGCTTCTGCCTTTATGTAGGCTTTTTCGACCTAAACCTTCGAGTAAATGTAACGTAAATTCAATCTCTGTTTAAATTTAGACAGCCTCGTTGGTCTAGTAGTCACAAAGCGCGATTGCTGAGCATGAGGTCTTGGGTTCGATTTCCAGGTCGGGCAAAGTGTTAGTGGATTTTTCCATCAGGAATTTCTGAATAGCAGCTGGCTCAGAGTCTGGATTTGTGCCCGGTTGATGCCAATAGGCTCGCCACTATTACATGGGACTTAAAACATAACTGTGGGTGTACTAATGGGTACACCTCTACCTACCACTTCAGGGATCACAGGCGTGATGTTTTGTTATGTTTAAATTTAAATACCCGTTTCGCACATACATTTTGTTTAATTTGAAGGCTTTATTCATATCATTATGAACTTATGATTTTGTAAATCAATTAAATTCATTTTCATGTGTTAAATATTCTTTAATAGAAGTGTCCAGGTTACTTTACAAACATTATAATGAGTGCAGTGGGCATACCCACAGCCATTATATTGTTTATCAAGTCAAAAAATGGGAAACGACGTAATAACACCAATGTTGTTGTTGTTGTTGTTGCACCAACGTCCTCTTTTTCTATATTAGACCGGCACATTTTTGCAAAATTTTAATTCCACTTTAAAATAACTTTTATCATAGTTCATTGTTCTTATTTCGTTTAGCCGCGCGGCCGAACTCGGCACCCGTCTCAGATGGCAGGGTCGCCATGTAAGGTTGTGTGTGAGGTTCGGAGAGATCAATTAAACGAGTGCCTCCTTTGGAATATCATTTATTACTGTCTATCGATTACATGGGTATAGGTTCTTAACATTAGAATACATGTGCACACATACATTAAGCCTTATACACTACAATTACGTCGTTATCCATTTTTTGTTAGAAGCTTAATTAATGTTCAATGCGTTTAATATCAAAATGTAAAAGCTATTATACATTTTAAAAACGTCTATAAAACGACTATTATCTAGGTATTCTGCTAAGGAATTTACAACCTTTTTGAATGGTAGTAAAGGTGTGTTTAATAAAAATACAAGACTTATATACGTTTCTGTCCTGCTTTTTGTGACTTGTCATCATGCAAATGTAAATGTTATCACCTGATTATTAAAAAGTAATAATGTCAGACATACCGATGTCGCATAATAACAACTTAGACGCTTTAGTTCTGCCTTATAGCACCAAGTAATTTTTTTACCCACTTTTAGAAGTAATTATAATGATTTAGGATATTGAACGTTAATTAATTTCAAATCTATTCTAAGCTGCTGAATATTAATGTACTTAACACATTTGGAATATTTAATTAGTTGGTCGTAATTTATTTAATTATTCAGAGATTGAGGGTTGGCTCGTTTTAACAGAACTAGGCTTTGCTAAGTGATTTTCGCTTTTAGCTGTAGGGGATTCTAAGTAATGTAATTACAATAATAATTTGCTGCTATTACATATTAATAGTTCCTTTATTTTAATTAAATAACATTACAATGTATCAGCCGTTAGTTTACCTTCGGCTTAAGGCCGACCTCAGCAGTGCTGGGACCATGAACTATATTGTAGTTTTACATGGAACTAGTCAATGCGGAATCTTGCCAAAAATAGCCTCGTTTGGCCCATAGCTCCTTCCAAAAAGGTACTACTACAATAATACTGAACAATACTACTAACTTTATAACAACATAATTATGACTGTTTTGCATTAAAACAAAACAGATATTATGTGTGTGGAAAAACACACGGCATTGTTGAAGATGCGTACGATAAATTAAGCCTAAGACATGCATATACATGCCTAAGATCACGCAATTTCATCTTACCTGTCCTTTTCTATGCTACCTGTCTCTTTCACTCTCAGCAGAGCGCGGCAGTTTTCCTTGACTGTCAGCGCACCTGTCAATGTCAACTCATAGTCTTCTATCAACCACCAGCAAGCACCTTGCTCCAATGCCGTGTGTTTTTCCACACACATAATATCTGTTTTGTTTTAATGCAAAACAGTCATATTATATGTGTTTCCAAAACACACGGCATTGTTGAAGACCTGTTTGTATTCTGCTGGTGAAAAAACCTGTAATGGGTAGCCACAGGTATTATGAATGCTATGTGAAAATAAGTAATTATCCTATTAGTCAATTTTTACTATGACATAACCAACTTTGGTATCTTAATAAAACTTATCATAATGAAATAACTGATCAAATATAAAAAAGAGGTCATCTTATGAGATCAAAAATCAAGTAGAGTATACCAAATGCAATGGCTATTCTTCTATGACAGTACACAACTACAGTATATCGTAGTGCAAACATATCTCCATTAATTATCGAATAAAATAATTATGTTTCACATACTTACTACAATATTTTAAACTGTAGAATTATAAAGTATTCTGAGAGATAGTCACCACTGTCCTTACAAGTAGTTTTCTCGAATATGCGATAGTAGAACTTCCAGAAAGTATCAGAACTTTTCCAAATTAGCTCGGTTTAAAATCTCTCCATACGGTCTGTTTTCTAAAAAGCTTCTTGACGCCACTCACACTGCTTGGTGGGGCATCTGTTCCAGCTTGTTTAAAGACATTCTTTATTCAGCCAGCTATAATGGTGTGAATGTCTGGTCTAATTTTGCCCTTGATTGATATAAAGTGGCTAGCCTGATTTCCGTAGACCTAATTAATTTGTTAATATGTCTTAATAAACATAGGCTCTTGTCACGATGTTGTTTCAAAACCATCCAGATTGTCCAGAATGTGGTTGAAACTAAATTATGGCGACAGTCACCTCATACCGGTTGTTCTAAATAATAATAATAAGTCTTAAAGGTAATAAAGGTCACAGATTCTTCGACCTGAAATCTAGTAATAAGATTAATACAGTTCTATAAAATATGTCAAATAAAGTATCTGACTTTGAAGTTTTCTTCATCCAGTTGAAGAACTATCTGTATCTGTAATGTCTGAATCTGTAATCCAGATAGGTGGTTTAACTAAAGATGGAACATTTAGGATCTGCTCTAAAAGAAATTTTAAGATATTGCTGCACCTGTTACTGTTACTGTGTGTGTAGATTATGTAGGAGTCCAGTCCTATAAGTATGTTTTTCAGTAACACACAACTTGGTTAGAATCGAGCAGATCATTGCTCTGAGACAATTAGGGCTGATGTTGTTATACACAATTCAATCCAACGACAATTTGGAGTTTCATAAGTTGATGTGGAGCTTCTCTAGCTCCACTCTAGGAGTGCTCTTTCTTCTGAATACTATCCGAGCTATTCGATACCCCCCCCCCCCCCATTTTCCATGCTAGAAGTTGTAACTTCTGCCCTTGAGGAGGTTTCCTGACTATCAGGTTGTTGAATAGCTCCCATATTGGTACTGGTTCCGATACAGCCCGCGGCCTTAGATCTGCTAGCCAAAAGCACTGTAACCAGTGCGATACTATTATGAGATAAGTCCCGGTTGGCGTGTTGAAATAGCACAGCAGTCATGGAATAAGATTCGAAGGTTGGACCCAAGCCAACTCGAACTTCCATGGTGGACTGAAGGCGTCGTACATAAAATTACTAACTCATCTCTGGAGTCTCACGTTGCGTAGTTTACGACTGCGCCTTGCCTTGAATCAAACGAGTTCACGTTTAATCCGCCCCAAATTCTGAATACGGCCTCCGAGGCCGGGGGCAACAACTCGAACTTCCATGGTGGACTGAAGGCGTCGTACATAAAATTGCTAACTCATCTCTGGAGTCTCACGTTGCGTAGTTTACGACTGCGCCTTGCCTTGAATCAAACGAGTTCACGTTTAATCCGCCCCAAATTCTGAATACGGCCTCCGAGGCCGGGGGCAACAAATGCCATTCCGGCACTGATCAATTCCTAGATTGGCGGTCGGCTATGCCGTGGTACCTCCCCGAGAGGTACGCCGCCGATAGTATGACGTGCAGGTAGTCAGCCAGTTCCACAAGCTGTCGTCAGCTTGAGTTAATAGGGATAAGGATCGTGTCCCGCCCTCGTTCCAGATGCAAGCCACTAGACGAGACATGTTGTCTAACTGTACTGATGTGCTCATCTTGTCGGAACCCTTGACGACGATCTCGATGGCACCGTACACTGCAAACAGTTCTATTACGTTTGAATGCCAAGACCTCTGGTACACTGTCTACCTGCCTGTCATATACATTTTGTTAAGATGATTGCCCCAGCCTGCATCTGCAGCGTCTGCGGTCAAAAAGTGTATCACCTAATTTTGGTGCAGGGCTACTGAACTGTTGTCTATGGCGTTTCGCCACCAGCGTAACCCTCGCTGTACACAGGGAGGAAGATGTTTCCGTTGTGATCCTCTGAGTCGATTGAACCCTCTTAGGAACCTCTGTGTATGTCGACAATGTAAGCAACCTCAAAGGGTTGTCAAGTTTTAAAAATTCAGTAGTCCTAGTAAGCATTGACTCTGCCGAAGAGTACAATGTCCCCTCTCTAGGATTCTTACTAGAAAGGAATTTATTTTTGCCACCTTCCGTGGTAAGGATACAGCCTTGTTTCATAACAGACTTAGATATTTGAGTTCATGACAGGGTACTGTGCATGGATTTTGGGTAATTGACATAGCAAACATGACCCTCAATCTTTAAGGTCTCCGAGACCTAATTCTGTAACCTGTGTTTGTCCTGACTGACCAGGATATAATCGACTTGGTAAACTTATGGTCTTATATTCCAAGCAAGTAAGATCTCTGCAATCCGATTAGACAGAGTGGCAAAAGATTGGAAGACAAAAGACAGGCCAGAAAGTAGAGCTGTAAATTGAAACACTTGTTTAACAACCAAGTGTTTACGCGCTCTTAGGAAACAACGGTAGCATTCTCATATGAGGAAATGGCATAGCACTTGTCGGAAGTCTATTTTTGCCATCCAATTGTTATCTTGTAACAAATCTGCAGATCATATGGTATATGGTAGATATATTAAATAAAAATGCTTGGTTGCTACATATCTGTTGAGTCCCCTGAGGTCGCATATGGGGCACATGCCCTCTTCTCTTGTTTCTTTTTCTTTACAAGAAACATTTTGGAAAAGAATTCAAAACAGTAGGTACCTTCCAAATGCCATTCTCTGTTAAGTATTCTCACAGCTGCCATCTCTATGGATGCTCTAGTGTGGAACCTTTTCAATAAAATTGGTGTGCTGAAGTGGCAGTTTTACCTTGAAGAGCGAACAGCCCCTGGTAACTACATTCCTACTACAACACCTACTAGAAGGTATGGTGGGTCTATATAAATGTAATAAATTTTGTATTGTATTTGATCTAAAACTTTTTTTTTTTATTTTTTTATTAATTATTTATTTATTTTTTACGCTGTCTTTGAAAATGCTATGATGGACAGGTATAGAGGGGCCTTAATGCTAGCTAGTTTAAACTGCTAGTTATAAAATTTAGTATTTTCATTATAAGAGTTAGGTCCTCTTTTATCATTCCTGCTCGGAGAGAGTCAACTGGATGGGATTTGCTCTTCCCTTTTTAATTTCATCTAGTTTGTTTATCCATAATTCAGTCCCTCTTAAACAATTAATAACTGGCTAAAAACTTCCAGCTTAATTAATAATTTGAACTTAGTGAACAAGTAAAGACACCTACAACTTGTAAAGACACCTTCTATAGTACCTATTAAATTAGGATTCTCTATAAGAATTCTATCTCTTCAAATGCACATCCCATATAATTTGTATGATATTTTCTAAACATTTATGCAATGGTGAAGCAGGCAATAAACATGTTATCTTTTTGAATTTAAATCATTTAAGTTTTTCAGCGGGCCGGTTTAACAAGTTTTGTAAACCCTGTATTAACAGTTCCTGTTGTTTGAACTCCGCATTAGCTAAGCCAGCTAGCATATTCTCTGCAGAGGTTAAAGAACTCCAAGGCAGAATATTTTATTAATTTTTCAGCGGCATAAAGCCAGTATGTCAGGCAGAGTAGCCAAATAAGTCTGCAATTGACTTGTATCTCATGCCCTTCTATGCTTAAGTATTAAAACGTCGTAGCTTACTTAGCTTAAACAACTTTTCCTTTGTTGGAATAACTTTCTTTTGAACAAAATCTGTGTCTAGTTCACCTAAGGTAAACTTCAAAGTTACATAAACATTCTGAATATTCTGTTAACTTACTGGGGCCGCAAAGGATTATTCCTTCAGTACTCTGATGATAACGATTTCATTAGCGATAGGTAACTGTGGCAAACAACCAGAAATGTAAGGCACTTGGCTTAAAAGACAATCAATACGCGAGTCGGTAGTGATATTGTTTGTACTTACGTTTGTTTGTTGGTGGCTAAGCATAGCCCTCATCTTCTAGAGGCGAGTATATACTACAATCGCCACTGGAGAATACAAGATTGGCGTGCGTGTACTGGAAGTCTGTTCTCCGTCCGAAGCAACAGCAACCGAACTACCACAGATAGGAAAGGACAGGTAAGATGAAATTGCGTGATCTTAGGCATGTATATGCATGTCTTAGGCTTAATTTATCGTACGCATCTTCAACAATGCCGTGTGTTTTGGAAACACATATAATATAGTAATTTTGGAAGTTTTGAATTTGTGAGTGCTTAAAGAGATAAGTTGATAATGTAACCTTATTTATTTATTAATCAATTATCTCCGAAGTTTTCAAGATACCTTAGAGAAAAAAGGGAGAGTAGGCAAATATAAATAACACTACTTCTTCTACTATCTTTTTTTTTACAATTTCTTGCTAGCAAAAGTTTTCGATTAGTTACAACCTTATTTGCTTAACCTACGTATTGTCAAAAAAATTGTTACTGGCTATATCGCAATAAAAATTTCGAAGTGCCATTAGATATTTTCTTTTTATTTTACTTTTAAGTCTCGAAAATGGCATCTTTTTATTTTTTGATGAAATTCAGCCAGTATTTTTGCTCCCATTTGATTATATCCTTATTGCTTATTCCTATCAAAACAGAAAATTTTTACATACTGGCTATTCATCGTCAAAAGCTTCGAAATGTCATGAGAAAAAAAATTTTTACGTCTGGAAATGACAGCTTTTTTGTTATTTTGAAATAATTTATTCTGCTTTGTTGAACACTAAAACTCGTAGCACGTTTTCAAAAACAACATTAATATATTCAATACTTAGTATTTTAAATCTTGTATATTTATACTAACTACCAGGAAATACAGGTTATATTGATATAACTACTATCTCCTTAACATAGACCTCGAACCTTTCAACACAAAGACGAGTTCATAACCGGCTCATTCTTACCTAAGTGGCAGGTGAACAAACTGCGCGTACGCACATTTACCTTCGCTGAAACTAATTATGATACAACATAGTTATCGCCATGGGCAATTTAAAATACAAACATTTGTGCTTGTTAATTTGTTAATAGTTTACCCATGTATAAATTACTCAAATATAAACAATTATTTTAATAATAGTAAAGTAAACAATGATAATTGTTTTGTAAAGAAAATAAATGGGCAGGTACTTAAAAAAGTAACTATCAGATTTTTTAGTTTAAGAAAATACCTTCATAATATTTATTGGATCAATATAGATACCTTACTGAAACTACTTATGATCAATTCAATAAATTATGCTTAATCTATCACATTGCTATGGCTATACTAAATTACACTCAACCATTAGTGGGTATGTACCTACTATAACGTCTTTGAAGCTTTCATGTTACCTAAAAGAACCAATGGGTGATCCAGGAGCGAGCATCGACCTACATTATTTTAAAAAAAGAACATTTATTGGGAACATCTTCGTAATAAGAATATAATGGTTGCTATCAAATCAATATCACTGGCCATTTCTAGCGACCACATTCGACCTCATTTTGTAATCTCTATTATGATTGGCTGTTGGCCGTATTGTGGCCATGTATAACTGATCAGCCGACACAGTTGACAGTTAATAAGTTCCTGTATTCGCAAAATAAAAAAACTGAATTAATATTTCATTTGTATTTCTAGCTTTATTAGTATTACACAGGGCAAGAAAGACAAAGAAACTGTGATATTATCTAGATTTATTATTATGTAAGAAGGTATGCTAAGCATAGGTCGGGCCACTCGTTACAATAACGCCTATCACGTGGTCCCAAAACGATTTAGGCCAAACCAGTCACGTGGTCAACTGTCGTCAGAAATGTGCCACATTTTGGTTATGCGGTTTGACGAAGCGACAAAAGGCCTAATAGATCGGATGTAAATAGATGCTTAACGAAGCCGAAATTCCCATGTTCTTCAAATTATTACGATCATTTTTTTCACCTTCTAGTTCTCTAACTTTTCAGACTGGTTCATTAATTTCGAAAAATTTTATATGGACTTGAAAGTTTGTATTAAATGCCGTACTTAAGGCGTAAATGCACTTAAGTTACGACAATGGTTACTGCTCCACTCTCGTGAGTCGTAGCGTGATATAATAAAGCCTATACTATTCCTCATAAATCCGGCTTTCATACTCAAAAAATAGTATCTTTTTTTTTTCAATCCGAATGGTAGTCCAAGAGGTTTCGTTCGTTTAAACAAACAAAATACTCTTCAGCTTTTTTACATTAGTGTAGGTATTATTTACAATGATTTACAACATCTACAACCGCAAAATGTCAATGAAAAGGTACTCTATTTAGAACATAACATCACGGAATGTTTTACAATATATATAAATACCTATACCTCAGACATACACACATCAAAAAAGTCTAGGGATCAACATCCCTAACATTTGTTAGGGATGTTGATCCCTAGACTTTTTTGATGTGTATATTTGTAAACATCATACATTTTATTACTGCGGAAGGTAATTAACTCCGACAGATAAGATCTGATTAAATTTATCTTAATTCATTATCAATTCTTAGATATAAACTGATCATGCATTTAATTCCGTGACTTTTATGAGATGAAGACTCCTTTTTCACTTAACCTTATCGAAAGATGCGACACAGATTATCGAAGCAACAGAAGTCACGTTCCATTTATAAATCACGGCCAGTCGATGAGATAAAAATAATGAAAAAAAAAAACATTATAACCTTCATTATGAGTGAAGAAAAAAAGTTATTTGTAATTGCATCTGTTAACTATCTACATAACAATAATGATTAAATATAATACACTACTAGTGCAAAAATTAAAAACTGTTGTCGAGATACTTTCGTTCAATCCAACTTTGTGCCAACTTCGGCCCTTTAGTAGAAAGAATTCTGTATATCTCAAGTGGGTACCTAACTATAATTAAATTAATTAAATATTAATTAATATTGAATGAAAGTAATAATACATCTTTCACCGCCCCTAAAACTATTGACATTGGTTAAAATCCCTATCTAAATTCCTTATTACTTAGGTACTTACCATTTTAAATAAATTACTTAATAATCAGTTTTTTGAAGGTGAACGCTTGCATTCTAAATAAACTAATTCTAGATCTCACTAAAATTATTTGTTTGTAAGAGGTATCTAATCTCTGGAATTACTGGTTTGATTACAGAAAATATTACGCTGACTAGAAATCTAGACTAATACCGAGTGCCATAGATTCCATATGGATGAAATCGCGAACAGAGGCCAGAAATACAATATGAGGAAGTCTTGTAAGTCATTAACATGTTGTGCACATTATTGGACGCAATAATATTAAGGCACAAGTTTTTTTACATACTCGATCTAGTGATCCGGTTCTTCGTAAATATATTCCATACATCAGTAAGCACTCCAGTTTGGCCTTGAATCTCTTGTAAAACAAAAACAGTCACGCGGTAGCCATCAAAAGGCTTTATTAATAAACAGTCGATCCACATTCTGCATTATTCAGTTGGTATCTAGACATGACTTTATATCCACTATTATTACTTATATGAAATAGATCATATAAAAAAAAACAATTGATATACTTGAGCTTAATTTTACATAAACGAGCCAACCCACAATTTCTCATATGGTATCGTTTGGTTTGGTTTGTAAGCATGCAAATAAGCAAAAACGTGAAACCTTCCATGTTTAAGATCTTTTTCGTACTTACCATATTTTATGCAAAAAATTAATATTATATTCAATTTGTATTTCCCAATAATTATTTGAATTAATTATGTCAAAATTATTCAATATGCCTAATTTGAATGTAGGTCCAAAACGTACGCTTAAAATAGATTTAATATTATTCAGGGTTAAATCCATAATCATGTTCAAGATCATACCCATAATTTTGAAAAATGGAAATACTTTTAACGTTGGTTTGGCAAAACTAACCTTGACTTATATACTTAAAATACATTATTAAACTTCAAAAACTCATTAAAATATTTATTTAAAATGTAACTCTGAGAATTTAATATTCTTATTTTAAAGAAATTTATTTTGATGTGTGTTTATTTTGATTCTAAGTATGGTGTATCATACTCGTACTTACTACCCACTGTATAAGAAATCCGAAAGTAAAGGTTACGGTAATCGATTGCGAGAAAATGGTCCTTGCGTAACTATCGCTGCTCAAAGGTGCCCTACATTATTCTCGTATGATGATTAAAATATTTCCATTACTTTTTAGGGACTATCAACAAGTCGTAGGTTGATTCAAAATGTCTACAATCGAAATATGCCAAAACGAAGGTCCGTAGAAGGCCTAACAAGAGCGTTCTATTCAATTAAAGTCTTTTTTCGATTCCATACTAATTTTTATAAATGCGAAAGTAAGTCTGTCTGTCTGTGTCTGTCTGTCACGACTAAACCACTGAGCCGATTTTGATAAAATTTGGTACGGGGCAAGTTTGAACTAAAAGAAAGGACATAGGCTACTTTTTATACCACGACTTCGTCTGCATCCGCGATAACCGACATTTTCGTGGACGAAGTCGCGGGCAAAAGCTAGTGTGAAATATGACTGTTATATAGCTTTTAGGTTCAGTTTAATACGACAAGCGCAATAAGTGTCACTCATTGATATAAATAAACCTTATATAAAATAAATATTAAGTATGTTTGGAACGAGTACTTATTCCTAATTTTAAAATCGATCGAATTGACTTCACTTTTATTCCACGCTGTTGTGGTCACCTTCTACGTCAGCAAAAAGGTTTTACATCCAAAGTACATAAATAGGGCTTAAAATTGGAGGCTAAGTCCTTGTGTCCTTCAGTTAGCTACCTGACCAGTGAGAGAGATGACCTGGCACTGGCAGTGTCGCAAAAATTTTCCTCAACGCATGTGATAAGCATTTAAAGAAAACACCTTCACAATCAAGTGGGTAATTTATTCGCAATGGAATGTATCTGGAGTTAATTATTCATGAAGCCATCTGTTGCAATACGTGGGACAATGGAAGAATTCTATCTACATGACTAATTAAGCATCATCAGCCAATGGTCAAAGTGCATACGAGAATGACACATTTTACCACGACCATACGGTTCAACAAATAGCCACTTTATCTGCACAAAAATAGATAACATGTCATCCTGCTTTGTTTGTTACATTATAAATTATTTAATTACAGCGAAATTAGGTCGTTGATAATTTTATTTTTTTGCCCAGAATAACCTTCCTGTCGTAGGCATGAACCAGTTGTATCAGTATCTACGCATGTAACTTTAAAGCCCGGTTTCCACCGCGAGCGGAACGGACCCATTTTTACCTCGTCATACAAAACTGCATTGATAGACAATCATAAATTCCTATTATTACCATACTTACTTGTAAATAAATAGTAATAGGAAATACTTAATTATACGCATTACATTGGCTATAATTAAATATAAAACGTTGAAACCGGGCTTAAGCGTGAATATGAATTAATCATCCTTATTAACAATTTATTATTATGAGAAGGTTATTTTTAACATATCCGTGTACCTATTCTGCGTATTGTGTTATTCAGCAAAAAAAAATTTTTTAAATTGATACGATCATCATTTAAAATATCACACTATTCACAGTATCGCAGTTAACTATTTGCGTCATAGTAAACATTAATTTGCAATTCATAACTAACGATAACACTACTACTATCAAAATTGGCGTCATCTTAGACTTTTCCAACTGCACTTGTCCTATTATTAAAGCAAAGTGCAAGTTACTACATACAACGATGTGTGATAAATATTATTTTTAGACTAGACAATGACCCATTAATTTGATTGGAGACGGTATCTGTTTACGTATTACGACCACGTGCAATCGTGCATTAACCTATCGCTTTGGCGTCGGACCAAACATGCGCTATGACGGCTCTTACGGGGTGACGTCATCATTTCCTCACTTATACCCATAGATCCATACACCTGTATTGAAGAAAGTTTGGTATCAATAATACGCCACTACTGTGCATCTCTTCATTCCATGCCATTTCTTCACCCCGAGGAATTCTGCGGGCAACCAAAGCTGCCTTATCCAAACTCATAACAAAAAGTGATATAATAGACTACGTTTTAAAGAAGAATGCAAATAATCTCCACTGAACATTCCAACATCGTATAAAAATGTTCATTCTTAATATAAATATTTAACACTAACTTTATGTTGCATTATGGCTATTACGAACACGCTGAGGTAATCCTAGATATTATTTAATTTACACATTTGAATAAAGCAAAGCCAAGGCCTCACTTTCACAGACCAGACTCGCTGACCCAGAATAACGCTACACAATGTAGATCAGTGGCTTACTTTTTGGTCAATATTGTTCAGAACAGTCTTCTTCATTCGACTTTGGAGCAGTAGATGTCGCGGCTCGATCCACGCCATGTTAATGCAATTTTACGCAATTAAATCACAATTTGATTCAGCCTCCAAACTCTTATCAAAGTCGGTCCAGAAACGTGCCAATGCCAAATAACTACATAAACGTACAGACTGACATTTCAACTTATAATATTTACTTATGTAGTATTTGAATCAGCTGATTCAGGCTGATTGAAACATCCACCCGAGAAATCATATCAAATCAATCCAAAATTACAAATTAACACGAGTGTGTACAATGTACCCACATTGTAAGCTAATCAATCATAATATGTATAAACAGATCATAGTCCAAATAGTTTCAGAGATAGCTTGACTAGACTACCTCAATACATGAACTGATGACGTTAATGAAGCTGTAATAGGAATAGACTTGGCCTAGCGCTTAGCAAGGAGTTGCCAAGCAGCGAAACATAATTGATAGAAAATGTTGATTCATGTCCCACGTTTAATAAAAGCTTTCGTAAATACGCAATGACTTCAATAAGAGGTGTGTCCGAGTCTAAGGCCCAAAATGGCAAAAATAATTTCGATCGTCAGCATTGTCAATTATTCGATCAAGTTTTACATCATTTTTGATTCACACTTTTTCGTCAAACTTCGAAGTTAAGAAAATCATGGCGTAAAGTGTCCAACTTAAAATAAAAATGGAACACACCATTGTTTCTACTTAACGTTCGTGGAAAAGCATGCCCTTACCGATTTGTTCGATGAACTAACTAATCACGGTCCGTTGGTCTGAATTTAATGGGTCACACGTTTCAGCCTATTTTTCTTTGTTCCTTCTATCTGTTTTATTCTTGTTTTTCTAATGTTTAGACAAATTCTGATTAACCAGTACCTACCTGTCAGATAAATTAAACAAAGCGCAGCTCATGCTATGCATGCAGCCTGCTCATGCCAATTAAATGATTCATAGCAAAACAATATTTTGAGAATATTTATATTACAACACCATTCCTGACAGTAGATGTAAGAAATCTTACCCAAAATTATACAGCTAATCATTATTTAGTGGACATGAGCATGGCCATTTTGTCAGTTTTTCTGAAAGAATTGATGGTAGGTACCCTTTTCTTTTTCAGCTAAACATAATTTATATTTTGTAGCTCATTGTCGGGAGAGCCTATAGTTTTTTGCCATTTAATTTCCTGCATTTCGGCCTAAAGATTTTAGCGCTATCTGTCGTCCAATAGATTAACTAAAAGCCTCGGCCTTTACATAAGTCGACACGGCATCCGTAACTGCTACTGCCATTCGATGATAGATGGCGCTGTTTTCAATATTGAACTTCATAATATTTTTACCTATTTTTATGTGTAGGTGTCCCTAAAATTTTGAATTCTAATTCAAAGTAACTTCTAACTTCATTAGACTTCAATATCATTACTGCTGCAAAACTGTAGCTTCGTGCAAGGGTCACGATGGGCCAAGGGTGATCAAAGAATCCCAGATCTAATGATACCACAATATTATGGTTTGGTAATAATTTGTACCTACATCATTTGTATCTAAATATTCCACTTATCTAATTAAGTGGAATATTTAGATATAATATATGTTTGAGATCTCTAAATATTTTCTCTTGGTATTTTGGTAGTTTGTGTCCTAGATAAAGGTTAAATTATTGTTTGTTAGCTAAGTACAATGCATTTTCATCGACCCACTTAATATTTACCACCAAGTGCACATCTTCCCAAGGACATGTAACCTCTCTTAGTGAACTTGGAAGTCACTCAATTGAGACCAAGCCCAACCGGTACGATGCAATTCCGATTAGTACCTAAGCAGGTATATCGACCGAACGGCTACAGAGTAAAAGGTATGTAGGTAGGTTATCTATACCTATGTGCCTGCTTATTAGATCCAGTCTTTGTACCTGCAATCTAAGTGGCCATGTTTTAGCCCCCTAACATACACTATGTAACAAAAACCCTGTCAGATCAGTGTTGCCGTTGATCAGTTTTTATGTTTTATTTTAATTTAATTACTTCTTCTTTCTTCTTTTTTTTTTCACTGGGGAAAAATAATAATCTCAAATCCATTAAATGGTTACGTATATGTGTACGCAGTACGATGCCGAATAATACCCTTAAGGATCGGACAGGGTTTTTGTTACATGCTGTATAAGATCACCATTGACACGAAGAGGAATTACAGTGCGACCTCGATATTACAAAGCTGAAGGGTTTTAGAAAATATTCGTTATAGGTAGAAAACAAAACAGTTTGTTACAATGGGTTTTGTTAGTACTTAGCGGAGGGTCCTGTGAGATTTGTTAAATCGAAGAAATCGTTATGTTGAGGTTCGCTATATTAAGGTTGTACTGTTTAAGTATTACCATAAGTACAATAAGTACCCGTAGTAAAAAAATATGATTTGTAGGTTGCAACCAAAATAGGCCAAAAATGAGCAGTTTATCTCGTACGATTAAACACAAATCAGGCATATGTGTTAGCCTCGCTTCGATACTTTTGCCTCTACGGCCTAATAACCACACGGCCGCAGTGACGTCATGACGATTCATGACCAATCTTCATACATCTACCCCCCATTACTCGATCTAATGAGAACAATAAACGTAGTTAGTGATCGATACCCGTGGTGCAATGCTGACCGTACGTGGGTAAACTCTACGCCTAATATAAGCAAATGTCAGACTGTCAAAAGTCAGTCTCGTGGTTATGCGCTTACAGCGACGTCGTATTGTGAATCATATCGAATAAGTGTAAAATAAATCGATAATTTTGTAACAATGGGGAAAAGTGAGTAAAATAAATAAATAGTTTTCAACATTTGAAAAATATATATATATAAAATAAGAACAATCTTCCTTTAAACGTGATAAAGATGCATGCCTGTTTTATACCATTGCGATGTTTAAGTCAGCAGTTTTGAAGGTTGCATTATAAAAACAAACAAATGTACCCGACAATTATGTGCACACCTTTCTTTTTCATTCACCATCTGCCAGGCTTTACTGCCATCTTAAATGTAATTGTACCTATCTTAATTAATGATTCATAGTTAAATAAATTGCAAAAGGTATCTACTACATTTTTAAAAAACAAAAGAAATCTATCAAAAATGCTAGATCTCCTTCTTAATTTATTTCATTACTGTAAAATTTTTACAAATTTAAGAAGGTACTATAGTTTGATTTTATAAACCATCTACCTAAAACTCGTTGGGTATTATTCAAGTTTTACATTGCAAGCATTATCGCTCAATGGGTCCAGTCACATTCTATAGAACCTGGCACCTGGTACTAAACTATCTGGTACAATATTATTCGAGAAATATAAAGAAAATGCTGCATCAGATTTATTTGTTGTAGGTAGGTAGGTAGATGATAATAAAACTTACCCAAAAATCAAAATTACCCCGTGCCAAATTTCATCAAAATTGGCTTAGTCATGAAAGCGTAACAGACAAAGAGACAGTTACTTTCTCATTCATATTAAAAATATTAGTATGAATTGGTGATTACAAGATTAGATAATCTTAACTAGGTAGTCTAGATCGATTAGATACTTTATGATTTGGTTTTGATTCTTTATTTGTCAAGGAAATAATTCTTTCGGCGGCGTCATCTATAATCTTACCTCAAGAGAGCGGTTTAGTGTAATGATGTTAATTTTATTGCCAGTTAGACTGTTCCTAGATTGCGTATACTATCTTAATGATAAATAGAAACCTATTCTGCCGTGCCTTACACAAAAGCACTATCTCAGGGGAAGCTAGTTTCGAGAAAATTTTAGTTTTGTAAATATAGTTTACTTTACTTTAATCAATTTGTTTATTATGCTTAAAATAAGCATAAGATACCGCAATTTGGCTTAGTTCGTTGGATGCGTCTGTAAGCTATCTGATGCCGTAAAACCCAACTTTAAGGTTTTTTTTTAGATACTAAGTACTTTTGAGCTTACCACGGTAGTATTTGGGTACAAGGTAAAATATTTTCAAAACACAATATAATAGGGAACTAAAGATTGGGTATTTTGAATGTTTTTAAAGAAAAATATAAAAAAGAACAATGAATTTCACAGTGAACAGTTTTAAACAGAGATAGTATCGTTGCCAATAAATTCCTCAAATAATCGCAGAACAACTTCCCTCTTATTGGCACGGTTAAACAAATAGAACGGAACATTCCAAAAGTCAGTATTTACTTTTAAATAAACAAGATATTTGGGTTTATTCTAGAAATTCCAGATTCAAACATCTGATTTGTTTTTATTGCTACCAGCTAGTAGGCAACTTTTCTGATAATATAAGCTTTTTTCCCTGATATTTTCGTTCGTCTAACTCGCCAAAATGTGTCGAATATGAATCAGCTGATTTTTTCTAGCTGTTCCACCCGTATTAAAAATTGATGTATGGTAAACAAAATTAAAAATAAGGTTATATAGGTATGTTAGTAAGTAGGTTTCAAACCTTGAAGCTACGTTCTAAGTTTGATTTAATATTCTCAATAGAAAAAGTGTAGTCTATTCTCATGGAAAAAAATATCGTTTTACGCCCTACGCAAGAACGAACACAATTATTTTGAAACAGGTTTGGTAAAAATGCGTAATTAATGTTTCAGTGTTATTTTAATCCTAGATTTTTAAGTTAATTGCCCTCTTTTTGTTCAATTTATTATAATTCATGATGTAAATAACAATGGCCGTTAAAACATCCGCAGCATAAGGCTGCACTAGATTCTGTGTCCTTCTGTACAAATGTTAACAAAAAGCAACAAAGTATGTAGAACCACCTCGCATTCTCGCTATTTGAAACCTCAATAGACTTACATACACACGTACTGAAATTAATCTGATGATTATTATGCATCAATAAAAAAACAATAGGTATAGGTATGATGTTTTTTAGTTGTGTTGTATAGAAATACTTAGATCGTTGTCTCTCACCGTGCGGAAATATTTTACAAATATTCCACTGTAATTAAATTTGTATTAAGTAGTTAAGTTGAGGTTGTGATAGAAAAATGATTAAGATATTGCTTTGTACATTATCATTGCTTCAATGTAATGTAACGGCTTGGATGTCCTTTTAGACCCCATATATCCACCGTGCACCTCCAATAAATCTCCCTTGGTGAACTACAGCTAAATTCACCGAAGAAGATTTTCGTAGAATATAACGACTGGACAAAATAGATGCAGCTGAGCATAGTCGGTGTATGTACAAACTTAGTGAGTGGATACCCAGCTTTACAACCGATAGGTACGGATACAATTGAATGACGCATTTCACACTTCACAAATCGATGTGCTCATTAAACAATTTTATTAAGTGGATGCATTTGCTTTCATTTGCAAATCTAATAAGGGTTGGATGCAAGGATAAAGAACCTTTGTTATCTCGATCCTTTGAAAATTCGTTAACCTTTCCTTGTTGACAGTATGTAAATACAAACGAAACTAAGCACCTGACGCATTGTTAAACGAACAATAATTACAAAATGGTCTTCTTAACCCAATACTTGCTAAATAAATAATTTGTAACTCACTCATTCGTGGTATTGTTTTAACGTTTGTTATCGTGACAAGCTAAACTTAGCTAAACATTTAAAATTAAATATTTAAACACTTTTAAATTTGCGACGGGCATGGATATGAGCATGAAAACAAAGACTATATTTTTGTTACAAGTAGTTTGTAGTCTCTCTGACTGTTTGTAGTCTCTCTGCTGAAGCCGACGAGTCACACTTTTAACGCTTAGGAATTTTTCTCGTTTACAGTATCGCAGCACATGCTGACAGACTTGGAGAAGATCCCAGGCGTGCAGTTGGGGGACTTCCTGCTGCAGTTCGAGCTTGACGAACCTCGGGAGTCAGTTCGGGAGATCGCCAGGAAAGAGCTGAGGGAGACACCTGAGAACGTCCAACCTGCTGTCCAAGAACTGAAGAGGCTGCTTGAAGGTAACCACCATACTGAAAATTATACCAAGTTTCCGGAACGGAAATCGATACAAATGGAATTAGTACTGCCAAAACGAACCAACCCACATCAAAATTTTACCTTTTTTATTTTACGATGATTAATTTAAATCCGTTCTAAGCATACGGTTATAGGACATACATTGATCTGTTAATAAGTACTGGATAATAATTTAACACATTCAGCAACTAATTAATTTCAATTTTAAGAGATTCTAATTTGCCTCTTTTTAGATAACTAAGTTCAATTAGCTCACAAATTGTCAAACGCATATCAAGTGTTGTTTATCAGGTTTAATTTTTGGATCTGGGTGTTTTGTGTCTGGGTGGTTTGTGTGGGTGTTTTTGGATCTGGGTGGGTGGTGTCGTTGGTCTAGTGGTCGCAAAGCGCGACTGCTGAACATAAGGTCTTGGGTTCGATTCCCAGGTCGGGCAAAGTGTTATTGAGCTTTACCTTCAGGAATTTCTCAGTAGCAGCCTCGGAGTCTGGATGTGTGCCCGGTAGATGGCAATAGGCTAGCCCCCTATTACATGGGACTTAAACATAACTGGCGAAATGTGGGTGTACTAATGGGAACACCTCTGCCTAACCCTTCGGGGATTACAGGCGTGATGTTATGTTATGTGGGTGTTAATTTGCCTGGCTCGTCATATTTATCTCCGATTTAATTCTCCAACTAGTACTTAAAGATAAATACTTTACTAGGCCGCGACTGTGCTACTAAATAACGATTACCACACCGCGTATTTCAAGTGTCCGTAGCCCTCGCGCTCGCCTGTAAGTGACATGCCACCTTAAGATAGGTCACTGCGGTCTACCGCGATAGGCTGAGGCAATTGATTGATTGGTAATGACCGTAGCAATGACATGACGTAAATACATACGATCCAATTAAAATGAGCTCAAATTAATAAGTTCTTATCTAAGTATTTTTTTATTTAAACTGCTACACTTTTTACTATACTAATATATAAAGTTTGTTTGTATGTTAGAACGCGCTAATCTCTCCAGTTAGGTGGTCCGATTCTGAAAAATCTTTTGCTCGTAAAAAGCCACGTTATCCCTAAGTGCTATAGGCATATATTAAATTATAAAAAAAAAATGAGATTCGTAAGAAAATTTAGTCGGACGAAGTCGCGAACAAAAACTATACACATCAAAAGTGTCTAGGGATCAAGATGTCTTTGGTAATAATAATATATTGATCCCTAGACACTTTTGATGTGTGTAGTAACAAATGAAGCTTATTAACATGTAGTTACAATAATAGTAAATGTCCGCAAATATGAAATATAGATAAAATTATATTTAATTTTGATCTTAATTAAATCGAAGGTTACCTAAACTAAAACCAGGAAAATAGTCACCAGAGCCGGTCTTTTGGTAGTAGTCGAAAATATGTAAATGATACGTTGCGCTTGCGCATTGCTCCCTTTGTTTAACCAATAAAATTGAGTAATTGTAACCTTCAAATGCACAAATGAGAACGCCCAAATTAACATTTCTTAATTGGTTATAATGAACATTTAATTAGGTACGTACCTAATTCTACCAAGGCTCAAATATATAGGTAGTACACCTATTTATAGATTGCAGTAAAAGGTGTTGGAGGTGCAATGGCACATCAATAAAAAAATGTGTTTCTCTATGGTACAGTAGTTTATGGTACAGTTTAAAACTGACTGTTTTTGTTCCGAATACTTCTTACTTCCTCCCTTGTACGGTGTGTGTGACGCCATGTTTTTCCTTGGTTAATATAATAAACTATGATTACTAAATAGTGTTTCCATCTCTGATAACCTAACAATAACAAAAGGCACCTAGGTAATAATCACATGATACTAATGATTTGTTTTTATAACCGGTAACTTATAATAATAAAGAGTCATTAGTCTAATAATAACGCGGGTGACAAAAAATATTAAAACAATTTTATTAATCTGCGATCGCGATCCGTTTTCAATATGCCAGTATCGTTGTGATGTCAGGTGTTCCGCAGGGAACAATTTAAGGACTTGGAATTCTTAAGGCTACGTTTCTGTATGATCTCTGTAAAAATGTTTACGACTATTCGGATATTTGTTATAAGGTGCATTGGGGTAATTACGACAACCGGGTAAATTCCGATTTTATTAATTATGCACCTTAGTGCATTGGGATAAAAAATAAATCGGAATATACCCGGTTGTCGTAATTACCCCAATGCACTATACAAGATAATTACCTATACTATTTAGTTCGTAGACAAGAGCAGTGCGAATATTGTATGCAACCATTGTTCACAATAAGAGCATGTCAAACAAATGCTGAACACATTAAAATAATTATTATTATAAAATAAATCAAATAAAGTAATCATTAGATGATTATAAAATGGACGTGTTTCAGCGATGTCTTCATTGATAAGGCAGAGTACTGATCTGATATTTAATTTGTTAATCATATTAATAACCACGCACTGACCTTTATTTGACACGTTATTTATTATTGTATCTTTTACGCAGCAGGCAGCTAGGCAGCACGTTAGAGGCTGCTAGACTGGCGTTACTACTCTTATCTATATCTATACTAATGTTACAAAGAAGTAAAGTTCGTTTGTATGAAGAAGTATTGGTACAATTATAAAAAAAAAGTTCACTAATCGGAAGCTATACTACTGCTGAGTGCCATAGGCTATGTTTTATGGTATAGTTAACTTTCACGCGGACGGAGTCACGGACAGAAGCTAGTAGATATACCAGTCCTAATGTAGCACATTTCGCTAATTATCGTTAAAGATCAAATGTAATAGAGGGCGCGAGGCCGATAGCCGGGCACAAATTTAGAACCTAGACTGCTGTCAAGAATTTCCTAATCGGAAAATCTATAACACTTTTCCCGGGGCGCGTTTACAAAGGCGTTTTGGTCTAGTCTCAGGGTAATATCTTAAGGGTTTATTTTGTTTTGGTTTTGCTTTATGTTCGTTTGAAACAACATCAAAAATATTAAATCGCTTTTCATATTCCCACAAAAACTTGTTTAGGTAAATAATATCTGGCATTTGAAATTGACATTTCGTTTATCAGAACAACCGATTAATCCAAGGTTTGACTTAATTCCGGACCGCTTTGTATAATAAAATAATTGATATTTGTGCTAAATACAAGACGATTGCACAACTGATCGAGTCACCAATTAGCAGGACCTTGCTCCTGCAACTTACTGACGAGAAACGTAAACTATGATCGCGCTCCGTGACTCCCAACAGTCCAAACCTGTATAATGATGATAGTACGATATGAATCATTCACTTGTTCTTATACCGTATGGGTCATTGACCGATTGACGTTCCCTGATGACCATCGGTTGGTACCTATAAGGTACCTACATCCCTATAGATCGCAAATCTTAAACATTAGGACAATGAGTAATTATTGTCACAAGACCATACATAGAAAATCACTGGTGATTAATTTAATATAGCCCATTTTATTTAATATAATAAGCGTCTTTAAAAATAACCTGGGTGGCATTTCATATCTAGATAGGCTAGGTTATTCGGCTAATGATCTTCTTAATATTAAAAACTTCCTAGTAACTAAAATGCTGACCGCCATTAAATAATCGCTAAAATTTATTCAACGATCATTTGGTCTTTTTTTGTTGGTTTATTCAAACTAAAAATACACGTGTTTACGTGCTATTTTTGGTTTGAATTCAGATCTACGAATAGACAGAATGATCATCGTTGTTTACGGAAGTCTCGATCGCAACATCAAAAGTACAGGCTACTCAGAAAAATATTGAGCGTCAGTTAGACAATATGACATGTTATGGGAAATCTAAGTACGTAAAGTAAATGTTATTGAAACTTACATCGATAACATACGCCACTTATATAACCTATGATTAAGCCTACTGATTAAACCTATAAAAAGTTTTATTCACCTTTTCCTTTTTTATTCCCGCTATGAAGAATACATTACGTACTCTAAAACAGAATTTTCTCTGCTAACTTTCCTAAAAGAATTTGTGGACGCAGATAAGTAAGTAGTGCATAAAATTCTGCTGCTGATGTTAGTTGTATCCTTTGAAAAATCGCTGAAAGAGAAAGCAATCTCAAACCGACTTAGAAAGAGATTTGAGACTTTTTCACTTAAGGTCTAAGTAGAGTACCTTCATTGAGAACTAACCGGATTGTCAGGACACCCGCAGAATGACATCGCTTGGCCTATTTATACTTTATTAGAGCATCCACGAGAAAAAGCAGTTAGAGTGTACGTGTCAAAGCAAACATAGCATATGTTCCAATATTACTTGTACAAACAATGAAGATAATTGATTCACTGTAATCTAATTAATATTAAACGACATATGGTTCTTCATTTCTTAAAAAACAAAGGTCAAGTTTACAAACTGTATAAGTTAAAACCAGTCTATATCAATAGTTGCGTTTCTAATCTGTGCTCGAAGGCTGCAATCTTAGTAGATAATAATTGATTTCATATTAGCATTACGTTTTATTGTCTACAAATACTATGTAGGTAATGTTAATGCTTGTAACTTGTAAGCTAAATATTTATATGCATATGGAATAAGTACAGTGCCTATAGTCTAATTAGTACAGTCTACTTGTTAATCAGTTTTCGTTTGTTTATCATTAAAGTATTAAATTTTCAACCACAATTGAACTACTGACCATTAATAGCTTCATTTTCTGCTTCAACATACCAGAACACTCGTTCTGAAATTTAATTAAGTTGCTTACCGACATTGTAGGTACAAACATAATATTGTTATTAATTAAAAGAACAAGAACATAAAACTCACAAAAAATATTTTATGTTCCTATGATTAAAGTAGCGACCAATAACAATACCTATTTAGTTTTTTTTACTATTGCTTTGCTCCGTCAAACAATAGAACATCGCATCCGGAAAAACCAGAAATTGTTATTAAATTGTAAATAATCACAAGTCAGTATGTTTGTCTGTAAAATTAGGTAGTTTATTGTGTACGACATTAACGAATAATTCCATGACACGACTTCTTTTAAAAAGCACTTTACTTATTTCAGCTTTGAAAAACCGATGCATTTTCAATTAACAGTATAATTAGATTTCTAAATGCTTTGAAATTAATAAATATAAGTAGTTAATCAATTAAGTTGGCAAATATGTGACGTCACAGTTTACTAGGGTCATACAAAATCTATGGGGGAATCGCGTTTTAACAGTTCTTAAAAAATATATAAATTACCCTATTTAGTAGATAAGTAGGATGCTATGTAAATGTAGGATATAGGAAAAAATAAATAACCAAATGGTGCCACAGACCTGATGTATATGGCTTGGAAACTTTGATTTACATGTGCAATTTCCTCCATTCTATGCAGTTTCCATTTACTTTTATGACCATTATAAATAAGTAGGTATATAAACAGTCTACACACCTATCTATCAATAACCTAAGGTTATTCAAACACCATTAATGTGTCTATCATGTGTCATAGTAGTTTTTCTGTAATACTTCTTATCATACACATGACACTATGTATTTAAACATAAATATTAAAATTAATATAATGACTAAATATAGTGACCCGTGTACATTTTAAATAATGATAAAATTAACTAATTTCTGTCTGTAGATTTCAAACATAAATCTAAAATCTGTCTATCTTGTCAATCATGTAAAGTTGTGACAAATAGTTTTTTTTTTGTGTACTTTGTTGTGTCACGTCAAATTGGGGGTTTTCTATTGTACTATTGTTGTGTTTTTATACAAAATGACACTGACATGTGTATTTGTGTTGTTTTAAAATTATTAAATGACTCAAATTACCTACATTTAAAATTACTTACTATTTATTTTTACATCAAATGCAAATGGCGCTAATCTTATGTGTTTTGTCTGTCTCAGAGGATAAAGACTTACATGTTCCAACTGATAGTGAAGCCTGGCTGGTACGATTCCTAAGGCCATGCAAGTTCTACCCTGAAAGCGCACACGATTTGGTAAGTAAACTAGGTACAAGTCTCAATCACAAATCATGTGCTTTACCTCTCCACTACCCACCTCTATAGAGAGTGCCATCATGCCTCGTTTACAACCTGATAATTCTTTTTTTTTAATTTACTCAGTTTTTTGGCATTAAATTACACTTGAATTTTTTTTTCAATCATTTGTACGTCTGAGATAAACTTTCTTTCTTAAGCAGGCCATACTCTTTTGTGTAGATGCAAGTTCATATGTTTTTTATTTTAAATGACGTGTTTTTTGACGGCCTATTAGTACCTGTAATTTCAATTTATCGCCTTATAATTATGATGGCAAGCAGTTTAATAGTTGACTTAAGTGACAAAATTATTAACAATTGCATAAAAATGTATATGTATAACTCTATTGTCTCCGTGTTCCAGATTAAGCGATACTACGGGTTTAAACTGAAACACTCCAAGCACTACGAAGGTCTCATACCCAGCAAAGAGACCAACGTGTTCAACCAGAACGTGCTGACAGTGCTACCTACACGCGACCAGTATGGTCGGCGAGTTCTAGTGCTGGAGCTAGGAAGTAAGTATAACATGACCCGAACATGTTCGACATAAACGTGCTGACAGTCTTCCCACACGCGACTATAAAAGCGACGAGAGCATAATATTGGAACTAGGAAGTAAGTGATCCGTAGATAGGTAGAATAACAGAAACCAAAGTATGCAACCTGAACGGGTTGACAGTACTTACTGCCCACCTACGACCAGTATTATCGACAATTAAGTGTTAGTGTTGAAACTAAGAAAGTAACTAGAAATAGTGGTATTAGGTAGTTACATATTAACTATTATTTAGTCCATGATATTAGTTTACTTAGTCCCCTTTGTATGATTATCTAAGCGGATAGGAATTAAAAAAATATTTAGTTGAAAATTAGGTTACAAAAGTCGACCTCAACATCATTCTCAGTGATCACGATTACTAAAGATAATTAACATCATCATAAAGCAAAATTTGCCTAATTTTTTATACGTGTAGATAATAAGTAAGATAAATCGTATTAGAATTTCTGGGTACTCATATAGTCACGCAGCTGTGCCTGAGATAATGATGAACAAATAATACGTTGCACACAATACCCACAGTCGGACATAGCTAACACATCATCGTGCGCCTACGTCACTTATTAATATTGCCATAATCATCATTTCGCGCAATATTCGAGAAGGTATAAGCATTGATCAGACATAGAACAAAAACATTTAAAATTGAATGTACTTAATTGTCTAAACACCCGGATGTTTTGTGTTATTACTTATGGAAAATCCAAAGAAAATTCCATTGGCTCTCTGATTTGATGAGCATGTTATTTTAAATGAGAATTTAAAGTCAGTAGGTAATTACCAGAGTTGTTCCAACTATTGGTGCTACATAGTCATGACTTTTGAGTTTATTATCATATAAAATGTTGATGTAGTACTGCAAGTAAATATTTCAAAAGGTTGTGTTAATTCAGAAGGTCCCTTTAAAACAAGTACCTAGACGATGATGCAAGCGTTTCTATTTGAGGAACTTCATTAACTTTCAACATTGCTTCTTGCAGAGAAATGGAAGCCAAGCAAATGTACCCTAGACGAAGTATTCAAGGGCTGCGTTCTGTTCCTCGAGGCGGCCATGTTGGAGCCGGAGACACAGATCTGCGGCGCTGTGGTCATCTTCGACATGGACGGCCTCTCAATGCAGCATGTGCTGCAGTTCACTCCTACCTTCGCCAATAGAATCGTCGATTGGCTTCAGGTTGGTCTTGTTTAAAATATACGTTAGGTGCAGATTTGCGTCCTCGACAAATTCAAGGAGATAACCATGCTTGTCGTTCTCAACACGAATCAATAATAACTACAATATTTTTTTTTGTGGTTCATTTTCGAATTTGTGCTAGCCATCTTGCCGCTTGGTTCAGGCAGGCGGAGCGATGAACTCGCACGTACTCAATGATTTAGTTACATAATACTGACTACCGCATACGTAACGGGGAAATTCTGTTCATTGGTGTATTCTGAAATGCTGTCAAAATAAAACACTAAAAAAACAAGTATTTATAAATTATAGACTATAATAATCAAAAGACTGATTCGAAGAATGATCTTCGAATGATATTTATGTTTTTAATGAAAACCTCCTGAAAATCGCTAGCTAAGACTAAAATTTTCCAAAAGATTTGAAACTCGATAAAAAAGTGCGATTTTGTGGGACATAATAATAAGATTAATAAAAAAGAAATGTGAACTTCAGATGATTATGTTAACTCTGCAAAGACAGTTATAAAAACTATAATGAGAAGTAATGCCTAAATAAAATTAATTGCTATCTTTATCTGTGTTTCAGGAAGCCATCCCACTCCGCATCAAAGGACTGTACATAATCAACCAGCCATTCATCTTCGAGATGGTGTTCAAACTCTTCAAGCCTTTCCTGAAGGAGAAGCTTCGTTCCCGCATCGTGTTCATGGGCAGTGACAAGAAGACGCTGCATGAGTACATCAGTCCTAAATGCCTGCCCGACAAGTATGGAGGCACCCTGAACATTCCAAGCGTGACCGGAGGACAATGGCTGGAACTACTCCTCATGTGCGATAAGGAATTTAGTGGTCAGTAAAAACAAATAAAAGGATAATAAAATTAGAATTGTAAATGCCTTGCTATATCGTCTATGCGTGCGATTCTTCGTAATAGGTCATTTGGAGTCTGAAACAGTGGTCCAAAGATGGATGTACTGACGTGCCAATCATGTCATTTACATATCTAACGTCGAAAATTTTGTTTCAGCGATCAACTCATATGGATACAAGAAGAAGTGAATACTGCGCGGGCGCATGAGGACGTGGACGATTTTATGCAATGTGATAATGAATATGCATATCGTGATAATAATACTTTTATTTAGATTAATGTTATTCGTACAAACCATAGGGTTAAGGCCGTAGCCATTGGCATTTTCGTGTTTGTAGGTATGGTGTAGAAATAAATTAGTCGAGAATTTTAATTTTATATTTAAATAAATAAAATTATAGATAAATATGAATGTTGCTTGATATGCTTAAGCATTTTATAGTACATTGGACCAATATTCGTTTATTTTAAATGTATTTAATTTATGTAAAATTACATGTATAATCTCAATGCTGTGAAAACATTTGAGCTATGATTCCAATAGCAATTTAATATTAATATTGTACAAATGTGTCGTAATTACAAGACATTTAGGGCTATTCGCAAATATACACTCCCGGATTCCTAAATCTGTCTTTATTGATCAAAAAATATATTGATGCGTCAACGATTTCTTTTTTGTATTGAAGCTGACCGACTGGCTGTCATTTTTGGTGTCAAAATTGTTCGAAACTTGAATTTACGACTATTTAAAAAGACCTATTTCATACAAAAAAGGCGAAGTTTGAATTTAGGAGTCCGCTAGTGTATTTCTTAACACAAATTTTGTGAAAGAAAGCAGGCTGTGATTCCGCTAAAGTGTTTAAAATTGTTGTTATAATATAAAAGGCTTCGAGCCCGAACAATATAAACCCATTTTTGAGCTTATAAATTATTATTTTTTTGTTTTTAAATATGCATTGTATATCAATGATGGACAATAACAAATAAACGTAATTAACAATTTATATTGCACAAACTGTAATGGCGCAAATTATTGGCATCATGTTTAAAAATGCAAGTAAATTAATGAGTCCATGAAAAAATTAAGTGATAAAATTATAAATAAATATATATTTTAGACTTTGTAACTTTAACATAAAAGACACTCTTTTATGTGTAATGTGTAAAATATGTTATAATTATTATTGTGAAAGTCAAATTTACCGTGTAATATCACCACTAATGAGAAGTAACTATCTATATAACTATGTAACGATGAACGTTATAAATATATATGTTATGTATTTTTTATAAATCCTTATTCTCGAAAATTATCTACTTTAATATTTGATACTGGTAAAAAAGGTAATATTATACCACTTAAATTATCTCCTTATTTATTAAGTTAGTTTAAAGGTAACATAATGGAGTAAGTAAATAAATGGAGTAAATAATAAAACAATTTTGTATTTAAAAACTGGTTTCTTATTTAATAACCCCAACTTCGTTGTACTTTTACATATTATCATTACAAAAATAATTGATTTACTTAATTATTTATTTTTTATTAGTCAATTTAACTATACAATTATTTTAGATCCATATAAAATCATAAGGCATAAACCTACTATCTAAATAATCTAATGATATAAATGTAAATATCTTACGATGCCATATTATTAAAAATGCAAACAAATTACATTCTTAATTAATATTTCGCGAGTCCGCGTTTGAGTTCCATTTTGTACTGCAGCGACAAATGTGTTCTACATCTTATTATTGTTCACATTCTGGACGTAGCCGTAGGAGTTCGCCACTGAAAAAGGTAAATAATCATATTAATTTTAGAAATCTATAAAAGGCAACTGTTACTGACTGACTGATCTATCACCATACAGCTCAAACCACTGAATGGATTGCACTGAAATTTGTCAGGCCAATAGTTATTATGACGCCTGCGCTAAGAAATTTTTTTTTCCAAAATTCACCCCCTTTTTTTTAAGGTGGTAAAAATCATCAAGTGAGTCCTTCCGCCCTGGGTGGGCGGAAGGGACTGTCAGACTTTTACAGGGACTTTTTTAAAGGGATGAAATGGGGGCGTCAGTGATACATAATTTTATTTATTTATTTATTTTATTTTATTTTCTTAGGAAAACTAACAGCTAATAACAGAAAATAGAATAAACAGTTAACTCAAATTAAGGCCAATTACAAGTTTTCACATTTAGACAATTGACTAAAAAATTTAAAAGAATAAAGAAGACAGTAGGTAGGCTATAGACAAACACAGATTACGAAATTAAATTAAAAACAGTTATCAAAGTAAGTACAACAGAGAGTCCTTGATCCTTGGTCCTTGTCCTTGATTTTGATCTCCATTGCCGTCTCATCCTATATTTTTTAAAGCTAAACTTGGACAAGCAAGATATGAACACCCATATATCTGACAGTTATTCAAGTCCCCATTTGTCCCAATGTTCCAAGTCGCCTTTCACATCATCCAATTAACAACGATTCGTCATCGCCAAAACTGAGCCACGCAAATTGACGCAGATACAATAGGACGACAGACATCGCAGAGATAAAATAGTTAAGTAGTAAAAACCGCAGTCACGTCTGGATTCACCTATGACTTCATAGGTATGAGGCTGGATTTAGGTAGGTACGGTCAAGCTATTTGATTCACAGACAACAATAATTATCTTTAATTTACATTGTCATTCATTGTTATTTTGTGTTTACTTTTTGAGCATGTGGTTCTAATAATTTTCTAATAATTTTGAAACCTATTTAGAGTGATTTAAATGAATTGATACATTCGAAACATTGTTTATAAGTAGTTGCAAGTTAGCTGCACGTATACCAAATGACTTATTCGACAGTACAAATACTGTATGTACACTCATGTAATGAGGAATGAGGAAATTCAGACACCAAACTGTATGCACAACACAGGAATATCCTATACACTTTCACATTGGAAAACCCAAGCTTTGACACATTGACACAGTACTGCAGACTGCAGTAGGTATTGCTTGCAGTGATCAAATAATCCATACTCTGTCTATCTGTCTGTTACGCCTTCACGACTAAACCACTGAACCGATTTTGATGAAATTTTGTACAGGGTAAGTTTAAACCCCAAGGAAGGACATAGGCTACTTTCTATTCAGCAACTTCGTCTGCAACATTTACGCGGACGAGGTCGCGTGCCAGAACTAGTTACAAATACGATCATGCCTTTCCGAAGGAGTACGCATACTTTGGTGTATGGCACTCCCACATTCTGTGTTCTCTCAATTGCCGTTAACCGGTTAATTTCGTGGGGCCCCATTCGTACCAATATTGTCATGTGTTTGTAGAAATGATAAACTACTCACATTTATACTCTTCCTCGTAATGCCGCAACATCTTCCACAGCACATCGCCGGTGATCTCCGGCTCAGGCAGGAGGCCGCCATGCCGTTTCCTCAGCGCCTTAGGATCGATGTGTTCCATCAGTGAGCCCATGTTGGTTCCGTGGAAGTGGATGCGCGAGCGCAGCTTCTCTCTCATGAAGGGTTTGAAGATAGCGAACAGCATGTTGAAGATGTATGGCTGGTTTATTATGTGGACTGCCTTTACGCGTATCGGTACGGATTCCTGGAATTAAAAATTACTGTTATAAACTCGATAATCTATCACTCAATCATTCGTTCGTTGTATGAGGAGTTGCCTTTAAACCAGCAGTAACCATCTTTAAAAACCGTTACCCCAGTGAACTATATACTCTATTCCAATAGACAGTCAAATCAAAATTCTTTAAAAGTCCAGTCAAACGACTGCTTTGGAATATTAACACAAACGTGACTTTAAAGTGCCTGACCAAATTCGTAGAGCAATATGTATACCTATCTACCTACTATTTCTAGTACCTAAATACTAATAGATATTCTAAAACTACTAACTTGCTAAAATAAATCTTGTGGTAATAGCATAAAATTAAGCTTACTGTTCTTTAATTTGAACTACTTTCCATTTTCATAAACAAAATCTATTAAACATGACCTAGAAATGCAGTTAACTGGTCAAACAGGTAGTTGTCTGCTAGCCCACTTCACGTGTTGCTGTCATTGCGTAACGTATCACACGGGTCATCGGCCTCCGTTCGACCAGCAATATACCTAATAAAGTTTAGAACAACATTGTAACGACTAGAGAGAAATAATATCTCAGATTGAGCATATTGCATTTCAGAATGTCTGGAGAGTTATAAAATAACAAGCTATACCTCACGGTTTTACTTGGTTTGGTTACTGTTTCGGTCCCGTGGGTCGTGGCGTGATGTCACATAGCCTATAACCTTCCTCGATAAACGGGCTATATAATGTGCAATATTTTTTTTTCAGGTTTCTAGGTAAATAACTAAGTACTTCATTATTTTGTCTGCCCAACTCAACAGCTGATTGGATATTCTTTATTAAGTTTTTTTTTACTTGTATTTAGATACTTATAGTAAAGAATTAATCGTTTAGTTGGGAGGAATATCAAGGTCTATTTGTCAATAATTCAAAGTACAAATAAATCAATAATTTATTAACTTTTAAAACTTCCTTAACTACGTAAATTTTTGTTATAAATATGATGTTATTCAATATTGCATTCAAACATGCCAAATGACCATATTTTATAACATGTTAAGTTCTAGTGTGAAAAAATTCCAGAATATTAGTAGTTAATTAACATGATTGACGTAATTCAATAACATTGACTAAACCCAAAGAAAAATAATTTTGATAATTATAACTCAAGTATTTTACGTCTATTCTGCATGATACAAAGTGCACGTTTTTTCTCTACGCTCAATTCGCTCGTCACTGATAAGAACAAAAAATATATAATGATAATTATCCTTATACAAGCTACGTAATTATTACGATTTTAGTACTGACCTGTATCCAATCAAGCACCATCTTAGCGTAAGACGGCGTGAACTGCATGATATGTTTGAAAGACAGTCCCTTCATGTCGAAGACACTGATGACGCCGCAGATCTGCGTCCGGGGCTCCGCCATCGCTCCTTCCAACCCCACCTGGATGCCTCGGAAGACATCCTTGAGCGACACCTCCTGCGGGTTCCATCTTTCTGAAATATTATAACAAGATAACTTACAAGGAGTGTTAAAAGACACATCAAATAGCAGTTAACTGCGCATACTTCTTTTATAACTAAATAACATAACATAACACCACGCCTGTAATCCCCGAAGGGTTAGGCAGAGGTGTATCCATTACACCCACATTCGCCAGTTATGTTTAAGTCCCATGTAATAGGGGGCGAGCCCATTGCCTTCAACTGGGCACAATACTGAGCAAAAATGATTGTTGGTAAAAGACTTTTATCTCTGGTGTTAAAGATTACTATTTTGATAGCACGCAATATAACGCACTCAAAACATTGTGATTACGAATGCATCCAACAGAATTATAGTAGTGTTTAATAAAACCTTAATGTTTTGTTAATGTAGATTTAAAAAAACATCACAGATAGGCAGAAAATCTATAAATGTTACTTTCGGCTTCGTTAAGTGTATTTTAAAACCTGATAAAGTATTGAAGAATGACGCCACGTTTGCACAACATTTGTTCTAACTTGTTTTGTACACGAGGAGATGTGTAAAAAAAACCAATAACCCCAAATTATATTATACAAAATGTAAAGGTAAGTTTTTTCTCCAATTTGCGTCATTATTATAATATAAGTTTTCCTGTAGGTACAGACTGATTGTCTATTTAATGATAAAGATGCAATCATATTTTGTATTATTCTAAACAAATAATGTTAATGAATTAGCAAACTCAACTAGATAGAACTAGATTTAATTTAGAAATAGCTTTTAATGGTCTACTTTAAATAAATTATTTGACTTTGACTTTGAACTGGATTTGTAATATTTTGCGAGATAAAAGAGCTGGGTTAAGATGGGACACGATTCCTAAAAAAGCCAGCAATATAGGTAAGTGGGCCCCCGCAGTCGTCGGGAACGCGTCATATCGCGATATTGTTTTATTCTTTTCAAATTGTATAATTTCGAAAGCTGCAATTTTATATTTAATGACCATATTTTAATAAATAAATCATCATAACTGCCCATTATAAATGTGAATTTTGATCGACATATTATAATGAAAAACAGCGCTGCAAAAATATCGTTTGAATATCGCGGTCTATATTGAAAATTAATAATTACATCTTCTTAAACACACATTTAAGTTTAAATATGAGTAGCAAGTGTTGATTAAATAAAACATTAGTTGATTTTAAATACATAAAATTCATTTTTAGTTTATGGATAATTATAAAATAAATATATCATTTAAATTCAAACAACAAAGCAGGAACCTGATCTTTGTTAACTGTAATGTAAAATTTACATTAAAACTAATAATTTACCTACACCTAGGTCCTAGCTAGCTTAGATAAATAAGGAAATATAACATGTAACAATATTACAATATAAATAGGTATAAGGTACGTGTTTCTGTGCGGCACGCCTTTATGAATAAATAGTTGTAACTATAGATACTTCATGCACTATTTCATCAAAACTAGAATATCAATTTCTTACGCACAGACCGTTCTCGCCCTAGATATACCTAAATCACAGACACTGCAAGCTGCAAGTGAATGAAATAAAAAAACAGCATAAAAATTGCTCATACGCCAATAATAAGTGATGGGAACTAAACATCAATTAGGTATTCTCAGGCTGTAGGTATCACACTGGTCAATGTCATAGAAAGATGCGCGCACGCATCGAACATATTATTATATTCGACACTTATGATTTTTGTTGCTCACGAGCAATAATTAAGCAACATACGTCATTTTATTTACTAAGTAATTATTGTACCTATTTCTGAAATAAAGTGCCTCATCTACCTTGTATATCAATCTTCTATCTATATACGTATAATAAAAATGAATAGCTAAATGTGTTGCTAAGCGCAAAACTCGAGAACGGCTGGACCGATTTTCCTGGCACTTTTTTTGTTGTGTTCGCAATTTCCCGGACAAGATTCATGTGAAAGATTTTATTTTTGGAAAATGTACCGGTTTTCACCCGTGCGAAGCCGGGGTGGTTCGCTAGTATACCTACATAATACAAATAAAATATATATAATAACATTGTAATAAAATTAGATTCTTGATTATTTTGCACACTCGCATTAAGTTTATTTTTCACCTAAACCATGGACAAATAGACATGATTACTGAAGAAATTATACGAAATAGCAACACGATGTAATGATCAGTGGTACACCGCAAACTTTATGCTGAGCTTAAACTCTACATTTAGGTATTGCGTGTATAAAACAGGTCTCGAATGATAAATAATATATGTATTCTTGGCCTTTATTTCTCATCCAAATGTTAGGTGCAAGTTTATCTAATGATCTTATATCATGATCAGTGGCGGCAATAATGCAATATCCAAGCGCACAATAGAAATATTTTAGTAGAGTCGAAAATCGCCTTAATATATATTCGGACATTTACTCAGAATTTCCTTTAGTACGAATACTATACGGTATACTAGAAATATACTACGTGTAATTGAATTTACTGAAAACCCAAAAACAAATAGTTGAACTCATGAACAACTTTAACTATATGACCAACTCTAAAATCATGAAAAAAAATCAGGTAATCCATACATTTATGTTCACGTAGCTCAACAAAATGTTTGGATTAATAGATTTTTTGTTTATTTATTTTTATAATTAAATTAATCGTAATGATGAGTACCATGACCTGTATTCAGTTAATACAATTGCACTTTGCTTACAGGATGTAGTTAATACCAACCTCCAGATTCAACTAAAATAATGCGGCGCCCATGCTGATCCCGTGGTGCCAAGATGGAAACAATTGAATGTTCGAATGGGCCCCGGATGGCTGACGGCAGCAGATCGCGACAGTGGTCCCCGTGTGATAGCCTGAACTTGTAATATGCTTGTATCTATAATGAAAACAACAGTTTCGTCATTAATAGAAACATTATCTCACACATACAAGTAAAATTTTTATTCACTGTGTATATTTCAGGGAGTAAAAATACTCTTGAAAATGAACAATTTTTACGTACTCTAAACTAGGCAGGAAACAACTGTTCCCTACAAGAAGGCCTAGAACACGATCAAAACTTTGGTTTTTTCATGGTTCGTAATGTACTAAAAGTTGTTCATATTCATGAGTCAATTAAAAGTCAGCCTGTAATAAATGACGTTTGATACGTCCTTTTTGTCCATTAATAAAACCGTCAAGCAGTCGGTGCAAAGTGTCTTGAGTGCTATTATTGCATTAGTCACAAACGACAGCACTTCATAACAAACATTTATGTAGGTAATTGGGCATATTACCATGACCTATAAAAATAATAACTTCTACATACTTAAATGTATTAAGCAGTATTAACATACCGGTTATCGATAAATAATAAGTATGGATTTTCTTGGCGATTCTTCTCCACACGGAACTACTTTTTGGAACTACTCTTGGAACTGTACCTTTTAATGGTCTAATTGAAATAAATGATTTGTCTTTGACATTATAACACATCCGGCTATCAAAGTGTTTAGGGTATATACGTTATAAGCTTTTCACATAAGTATGATATACGATTTAAACAAAAAAAAAACTAAGATATTACTCAAATATAGAGAGTTAGGAACAGTAATAAAAACAAACCTTTTTAAAAGCACTTTCTGGGTAGAACTTGCACGGCCTGAGGAACTTCAGAAGATAATCGTCTCTCTCTATGGGAACGTAAAGGGATGGCTCCTCTGAAAAATAAAAATTATCGTGTCAATATCGCATCGCATGAGCCTAAAAATTCTACTGAAACATCTGGAACTGTGACGTCACGATGTGCAATCTTGGGTGGTGCTACAGGATAGGACAACAGGAGTATCTAATTTTATTTTTATGTTAAAAACTTATAAATGAACTAGCGGCATACGTTCAACCCGGTCCAATTGTGAATCTAACTAAAACATCCAAGGTTTCAGTCAAATGCATTGAAGGCATGGCATTTTCAAGATACCCTATAGGTATTTACGTATATGGTTGAAATACCTTATATTTATAGTCCACACAACATAAGGCCTCTATTTATTAAATACGTTCATAAAACATCTAAATACTAATTAGCCTTATCTCGCCAATTAGTCATGCAAGTTGTTTTATTCTATACGAGTTACTGGCCGCGGCTTCATGCGCTTGGTTCTTTTCAACCGAGTGAATTTACGTCATTTGTTACTGCTCCAGTGGGTCGTACCGTCATGTAATGTACCTATACTAATCCTCATAAATCTGGCTATCACATACAAAACATTTTTTTCAATCCGACTGTTAGGTTCAGAGATTTGCGCGTTTAAACAAACACACAAACAAACAAAAATTTATTCTTCAGATTTGTTACATTAGTATAGATAGACAATAATAGTGCTATCTATTCATTAATCTTATCTTCTATATACTCGTCATATATATCAATTGCTGTTCGTTAGTCTCGCTAAAACTCGAGAACAGCTGCAGCTGAACGGCTGATTTATCTTATCTTGGTCTTGAAATGTTCGTGGAGGTCTAGGGAAGGTTTAAAAGGTAAGAAAATATGGGGTACGGGTAGGGTTGGGGTAGGGTAGGGATAGGGGTAGGATACCACGCGAACGAAGTCGCGGCGGGTCAGCTATAGTATTATTATATTTATTTATCTTCACTCAAGCGTATATTTTGGACGCGAGTAGTTTTCCTAGTCTACAGTGATAGTAAGAAGTCGCGTAACCCGTCCTTTTCAATGATATTATGGCCATTAAGTTTTAAGTACGTTGCGTGATAACTTGTAAAACAGTTGTTCGGCCAACAGGTTCAAGCGATTTGCTAACAGTAGGTTTATCTATTACTATTTTTAGGGTTCCGTACCCGAATAGTAAAAACGAGACACTATTAATTACCTACTAAGCCTCCGCTGTCTCTCTTTCAGCGAGCTATATCACATGAACCGTAATAAGTAGAGAGTTGAAATTTTCACAATGTCTATTTCTATTGCCGCTATAACAATAAGTATAATAAAAATTTCAAGACTAAGAAACGTGTTTTTTTGTATGTGGTGTTCAATATTGCGAGGTGGTACGGAACCATTCGTGTACGAGTTCATCTCCCACTTGTCCGATTTTTTATACACGTAACTGGTGTGACACGTGTGCACTTTAAAACGAGGCCGTAAGTTACATTTTCTTCCCATTAGTGCAGTCATTGTTTTGTTCTGTACCATACCAATTCCATTTATTTTTTTACCTTGCGAAAATAAGTTTTAAATGTTATAATTATATTTTGAGTAGTACTTCCACGAACATGTTAAATATACTCTTAAGCACAATGTTTTGCGTAAGTGACACTGCGCATTACTACCTATAGTTCGCGTCACATTGTAGTTTTACCTACCTATTGTATTGAGTTATACTGAGTAGAATCGCCTAATTAAAACAATGATTATTCACACCAAAAACGAAAGTAGTTTTACTCGTTTCCCTAGCAATATTTTTTGCTTAATGTTACTTATTATAGTGAGCAGTATGCGCAGCAAACGTCTATGTGATGTAATAATAAAGAAATCTTATTTTATTTTCTGGTTTAGCATTACATTTGTTACAAGACAAACATGAACATCATCTTATTAAAAAGACGTTTACTGCTGGACATAGATTTCCCCACGCCAGACTGATTCAGCGTTTCTCGCATCCAGCGGATTTCCGCTACCGTTTACCAATTCACAACTTTAATAGTTTCGATTATCAGGTATATGAAAGATACTTTAGTATTTTACCGAGTTTAGCTTCTAATATAATATAGATAGGTACGTGCCTAAATATGTAAGTGCAATTATGAAATAAACTGTCTAACAAACGCTGCCGCAATGACATTAAAAACAATTATTTTTATATCTGTTGGTTTATTTATTTATTTAAACTTTATGCACAAAAGCACAAAGGCGGACTTAATGCCTTAGGCATTCTCTAACAGTCGACCAAAGGTGGTGAAGAGATAACATGGTAGGTGCAAGTTATTGTACGAGAGTAAAACAACAAAATAAGAGAATACAAAAAAATAAAATAAAAAAGTACTTATTTGCATGTAATAATATATGTATATATATACCTACTTTATGACTAAGTGAAGTCAATGAGATAAGAGTCACTAACTGATAACCAGAAATTAAGAAGACTTTATCGATAGCACGCTTCTTAAATCGTAGTCTAATCAAATTCGATAAAAATTTGTAGGCTAGTTGTTTGCCAGCTTCCCGTCAAACAACTTACGTTAAAAATGATACACAACAACTCGAAAACTCATATTTTCCATTACGAGTTTTTGATTTACATATTATTTGTGGCTAAACTGCTATCGTTTTGTACATTTGTACGAAACGCGTGACTTTAAAGTCTTCTTAATAGATACAAAATATGCGCTAAATATCAATTGACATAAGCAAAATGCTGCCCAGACCCGCCGATGTGAATGACCAGCAAACAATTGTTTTGATTACTGAACATTCGCTTCCAGCTAACTCATCGTCTTAAATAAGTACATAGGTACTCATTGAGACGTACAAAACGAGAGAAGTAAGATCATTAAGTTCCTAAATCTGAAAGGTACATTTTAAAGTTTTTTTAATTACAGTCTAAACCTACATAACTTTTTACCATTTATACAGCTTCCCAAATAGGCATCAGGTTTTAAATAACGGTTTTCTTATTTAAAACTCGTTTTTCATGAATATTTTCACCTCTAAAAATGAAAAACGGTATATTTTGACCTCTAGCTGTAATACTAAGAGAAGTAGAAATAAACCGTAATTCAGGAAAAATGCATATTTTATGTTCTTATTCTTATATTATTGTTCAAAATACTTAATGTGAAAAACTGTATGTAAATTGTCTTACTTACACGGGTTATTAAGCTACAAAGTCCCAATTATAGTAGAGGAAAAAACTATGGAAATCAATTCTCAATTAAGCAGGTTTAAAAATTCCCAGTAACAGACCTATTTCAAGGCGTTGAGACCTCATTGAAACTATTAGTAGCAGAGGCTTTTTCTCATATCCAGGTTCCACTTAACCAAGTCTTCACTGTAATCGAATTAATTACCAATTTAAAAAATGAGAGGCATTTTTTATAGATTGAGACTAAAATCAGATGCGATCATTGCTAAAAGTTAGTAAAATTGCCCTTATATTGTGTGGATTCCTAACTAAGTACATCAACTTTGGTTTTTTAAAAGCTGAAATAATAAAAATAATTAACCAGCAAGGTTACAGGAAACAGCTGAAGCCTTTAACTACTTACAGTCTTACATGGATATCAATTACCATTAATTGCTGTACATAGAGGTAGCTACAAGCAATTAGACGCTTTGACATGTCTTAAAGAGTAACTCGCCATGTTTTTATTTATGACTAGCTGCTTCCTGCGACTTCATACGCGTGGTTTTTTCTTTCGTGTTAAGTTACTTCGTCTTGGTTACTGCTCCGCTCCCGTGGGCTGTACCGTGATGTTATGTAGCCTACACTTTTCCTCATGAATCAGGCTATTATATATTCAAAAAGGTTTTTCCAATCCGACTGGTACCTAAAGAGATTAGCGCGTTTTTAAACAAACAAACAAAAACTCTCTTATGATATTAAAGTATAGATGGCAAAAAACCATTTGACACTAATCCATGTAGGTACCTATCACATATTATTATGTATTTTATTTTCTACAATTTTACTAAACTCACTTTAACCTGATATTTTTTCGATGACCTTCGTCGGCAATTATACTTAACATTTTGAATCGGATAAGACAAATTATAGGTGACGAATGCTAGACAGGTCTCATGACTTTGCTTCTTTTTCTGGTTTTCATGAGATTGGAAAAAAAATCGTAGGAATGATGTAAAAACGTATTCAAAAGAAAAATCAAAGAGCCCAAATCGAAACTCCATAATTTATTATTTTTATTTGAAAAAATTGAAACTACAAATATACAATTTGATACAAAATCATAAAAATACTTTTTACATTTATAATAGATGGATAAGAAAGGAAAAAAGGGGAGTCAGTGATTGCATGACGGCTGACAGGACGGAGTGGAAGAGGAAACGTGTTGCGCCGACCCCAAGTAACATGGGACAAGGGCAGGACGATGATGATCAATAGATGGATACAATTATATACAATTATGAAACATTATAGTAACAGCTATTAATGTTTCTTATAAAAGGCACAGCGTTAATGAAATCAATATAAGCACCTACTTTATAATATGATTGAATAAACGCGAACCGGTTATTAAATGTCGGAAAGTATCAGTTAAATTGAGCAATGATTTAGATAAGTACCTACCTAGATAAAGTTAATACCTAATGTAGGGAAACTTTATTGTTTTTAATTTTACGTATGAAGACTTCAACTCAATATAAGTAAGTATTAATATCTGAAATTTTCCTAAATCGAATGCCGTGATTCGCTAATCTATTCTGTAAACCAAAGTCGTACAACTCTTTCAGAATTGCTCTATTTTCATTTTCACTAGGAATGAGAAATGCTGCAGTGAAACTATTAGCAGTTTATTCCACGCGGTCTCTATGTGGCCTACGCTGTGTCTTCAAGACGCCTACGGCGGCGCTACGCGGCGTCTACGCCGAGTTGAATCGCTCAATCTTTTGTTTCGCAAAACGTTATTTTAAATTGCGAACTGACGACTATTTAATTGGGTAGAATTTACTAAAATTATATACCTACGACTTTAATACCACCTATTGTGCAACTTGAGAGATTATTAACAACAATGAAAAACGTCACTCCTTCAACCCAAACGCTAATTTCACTAAAACAGCACTGAGTAAATGCACACTATTTCAGAATGTTCATTATGAATCAGTGTTTCTAAAATAATGTTCTAATTAGTTTTGTAAACTAACGAGTTCTTGAAACCAGCGGTTTCACGTTTGCCGATGGGATTTTACACAGAATTTATTTATTTTGATTTTCTGCTTGACTAAATATGGAGTGATGTAAACATTTTCAACTACACGTTCCTCTTCTTAATCTGCAGCCTTTATCCTACTAAAAACATCGAGGTGGGAATTGTAAAATTAATGATTTCTATTTTAATATTTTCCGTGTCATAATAAACTAATATCTTTGAATAAATAATTATGAACATTGTTATATTGTGGCACCTACAGCTAATTGTTTATCCTATCATAAGAATAAACAATTAGTTACTTTACAAACCGTTGTTGTCATTAGTAATTAACAAAAACCATCAATTCTCTCAAAAATGACGTTCCTGCCTAATTTCTTCCAAGAACTGTTTATCTACGACAGATAAAACTAATAATTAACTAAAACAAAAATTTTATGAATTAGCAAAAAAGTATATATTCTAGATTTTCTATTAGAATCTAGCATAGAACTTACAATAAGTAAGTAAAAAGTTTTTAAATGGCCAAAAGTTTTTTATGCATTTATAAAATCTTTGTTGTACGTCAACAAAGATTTTTTCGTCAAGAAAGGTTAACTTTGACACTAGGGAGTGTGGGGTAGACCTTACTGCCCACACTTTTACTGTTTAGGTGCTTACAGTGAATATATAATTATTAAATATTATGTTTTAATGACTACTTATTAATATAGAATTTTTTGATCTGCGTCAAAGTAACCTAACAAAAAAAAAATAGTAAGTAAACCAAAAGAGTTTTTTCTTTCTGTCTCCAGTGCACACAATGTTCTGTTGCACGTTCTGGTTTAGTCTTTAGAACATCTCTGTTCGAGATGTGAAAGGGAAAGCATTAAAAATCTCACTTTAATACTAACTTTCGTTTTATACATGCGTGCACTTTGGTATTACGCCAACTCTCGCTTTGCTTAAAAAAATGACTCACATTTTACGATTTCTTTTAAATGCGATTTTATTTAGTTTATATATTTTTTTAAAGTATACTCTTTAGCTCAGCTTACTTAACTGAAGATAATACTTATTATCAATCAATAATATTAGCACAGATAGGTACAGTCAGCTACAAAAGTCGATTAACATTTATGATTTCTTAATCCTAATTATTAAGTACAATATGAAAAGTAAAACGCAATGAATATAAAATTAAGATATAATAAACCCTTAGTTATTGCCTGAAATTCTGAAAGCCAGTACATTATGTGTTTAGTGTCTGTTTAAATTATTTAAAAAAGTAACACTGTTAATCGACTTTTGTTGCTGACTGTACATGGAATGTGAAAATCCATTAGATGATAGCTGCTTGTACCTACCTACACAAATAAACACTTCTTTAATAAAAAAATAGAATTTTATTAGCAAAGGCATTGTAGATAGGTACGTACTTACTTAAATGTTAATAAGGACAAAGAACCCATTTGCCCCTACAAGAGTTCAGAAAAAAACAGAGTTTATATATTGTGATAATTTTAAAAACGAACAGATGATACCTAAACATAAATACCTATTAAAATAACTATCTACCTACCTACGTTACAATAATCTTAAGATAATCATATAAACAGATACAAAGCACATACCTTCCTAAAATAAATAATTACTTTTCTTAGTGTAAATAAATAAATAAATTATATTATTAATAAAAAGAATAAATAATTTAGTTGACTCACTTTTTAAAAGTTGTCGTAGCTCTAGTATCGCTTGCGCTACCACTTCCGGGGTTTCTCTCAACTCTTTCTCAGCTTTTTCTTTGCAAACATCGTCAATTATCGGGTTAAGCTCCAGCATTATTTTATTACCGCCCCATGTCACAAACGGTACGCCATCAGAGCCGAACTGTACTTCCATTTTTATTTTTATTTATTTTCACTATAAATATACAAAGACGCGTTTTCGCTGACTCTGCACTGCTATCAAAGTGCTTGCAGATAATTCACGTCTGTCTTACAATGCGTGTCGGCAGAATGTCGGACACGCAACACAGTTTTTACAATAAATTAATAGGTACTACTTATGTATACGCGCGAGAGATTAAAATAATAAGTTATCACTGTGTAAGATACATGGACGTAACAAAATAAATACTTGTGGATGTAGCGCTCGCGCCTAAGTTTCCGAAGCGTTTGAATCGGGGATTGAAAAGTTGTAGATACTTTATGGTCGTGAGCACGAGCGTTCGAGCGCGCACCGGCTGCCGCGATATTGTGCTTATTGGAGAGGCCGTTGTAAGCCAACCTTAACGGTATCCCACCACCACGACATCGCCATGGTAGCGGCGCCGTTCACTTCTGCTCTAAACTAAATAATGCCTATTCTCAATGCACTGTAAGATATAAATAACATAAGCATAAAACAAGTGTACAAAGACACTTCACGAAGCCGAAAGTTACATGGCTTTCCCATCAATGCATAGTTCTTTTGTTCTAAAAATCTAGACCATACATGGAAACCCTCGTTACGGTGATATTGAAAAGGACTTCTTATTAGATATTTTTACGAAAACATGATTTATAACTAAACTTCAAATAGCCCCACGACCCCTGTACTGTTACATGCGCCTATAAGCACAATGATTTGCGTGCGTTAAATTGTGCGCTATCAATAACGGTCATTTTTCATACCAAAAAAGAAAACTGTCGTTCTCTGCAATATTTTTTGCTTAAAGTTACTTAGTTTCATGGGCAGTAACCACGCGTAATTAACGGCTAAACCTTTATACGGCTATAGTATAGTTAAATACGTGTTCTGAATATGATATAAGTGGTAATAATGTTTCCTTAGATATTTCCTGTTTGCTAAATTCACTAAAGATGTTCCGTTTCCCGTAGCTGTGGTTGAAGCAAACACAAAATATTCAGGACCTATTTCAATTAAGGATCTATAATATACAGTCAATACTTTCTCGTATTATAATATCCTAGGATGGTATTGGATATCTAATACGGTTCTGCACAATATAACTGTTGCTATCTAAATAAGGAAGCCGTATTGTTTATCTAATCGTAACATACGCGTGTAGTCAATTAATGATAAAATTATGAGTAATCTGTGAGCACCTGAACTTTGGTATATAGGATGCGGAGAGTAAAGAACCGTAAGAGAGCGCTATATAGGGTGACTGGTACTGCTGATTGTACTCATGACAACAAACAACTTTCCCAAACACACTATTTTTTTTACCCCAACCAAATAGAATATTGTGTAAAAAATAACACACAAACAGCTGACTTATCCCTTTTAACAATCAAAACTATTCAACTTTTGGCATGCAATTTTTTTTTTTCATTTCCATACCTTACCTATGGAAATAGCGCACGAACACGCCTTCAGGGTGATTAGGGTTATGATCTGTGCAAATAAAAAAAACATTTGTTTAGGAAACTTGTTTATAATGATGACTCGATCCCCCTATGTATGCACTCCCACTGAGGACTGCACCGCAGTGAAGTAAACGCCTGAACTAAAAGGGACAGCAGCTTTTGGCTTACATGTCGGTACTCGTCATATGATAATACTAACAAAAGGAGTATAGGTAACTAACAAAAACCATTCAGTAAGGGAGGTTTTCATAGAATAGGAATGCATACAAATGTTTTTTTACATTAACAAGCCTTAGGAGCTCAGCTATAATTATGCTTAAATGCCAACATAAGTAGAAACGTACATTTCCGCTGGATTCAATGCTTATTATTGTAGATAGTGGATAACTTATTTATTAAGTAAAAGCCAACACAAATAGTCCATCCAACAAAGAGATTGTAGAGTGCGTGAGCAAGGCCCTAAGCAATTACTTCAGAAAATTGTTCAGGGTGCTTAGAGAGCTAACATACTAAAAGTCCTGACATCTAGGGGGTGAGGCGGAGTGGGGGGAGGGGGTTAAAGTTCCCATTTTTCAGTTTTTCGCTAATATCTTTTAAACGGTGCGTCATTGAGATAAGATGTCTTCTACGCAATGAAAGCTTATAAAATTATGTACAACTTTTATCTTATACACTTTTTCACATTCCTACCTATTTTCGAACTACACATTCCGGAAAGTGGTGGACGGTGGATTCCTACTGCACAGAGTAGTTTGGCAAAAAAATGCCGATGTTGCCACGATTTGTGATGGATATCACCTACATCAACCGCCACTATCCTGGGATGAGTCGTACTGTGGTATTCGATGGGTACTTAAACTCAGCTAACTCTACAAAGTCACAAGAACAGAGGCGACGATATAAATTGAGGAGGTCGGCTGATATGAATTTGTCTTTGAACACAGCAATACCAATGAAGCAAGAAGATATTTTGACTAATCCTACCAACAAAAGTCAGCTCATTTCTTTACTACAGACAAAGCTTCAGGAAAATGGTATAAAAACTCTCCAAGCCACTGATGATGCTGATGTTCTTATCGTGAAGACTGCTGTGGAACTATCGACTCATAGACGAATTAAAAGATAATATGTATCAAAGATACAAGTTTTCATTACTCAACGGCTGAACCGATTTGGATGAAATTCGTTATGATTAAAGATTTGGATTTTTAGGCTACTTTTATCCCGAAATAACGCAAACAAAGTAGCAGGCAACAGGTAGAGATTCATAAAAGTAGTTTTTTCGAAAATTTTCACTATTTCAGAATGTATATATGTAAAAAATGGGTAGTAATTCGAAAAAGTGTATAAGACTAAAGTTGTAGGAAATTTTATAAGCTTTCATTGTGTAGAAGACATCTTATCTCCATGACGCACCGTTTAAAAGAAATTAGCGAAAAACTGAAAAATGGGAACTTTAACCCCCTCCCCCCACTCCGCCTCACCCCCTAGACGTCAGGACTTTTAGTATGTTTATTCCCTAAGTACCCTGAACAATTTTCTGAAGAAATTGCTTAGGGCCTTGCTCACGCACTCTACAACCCCTTATGGGTGATTTATTGAATGGACTAAAACTTGAAATTAAAATTAGTTTTTTTATACATATAATTTAAATCAAACTTTTATATACAGAAAATTAAAACGTCTTCGTGAGTCAAGAAGAAGCGAAATAGTTAAGCTCATATTTCCCGTCATAGCAATCTCTCAAACTTACCAAATTGTATCTTAACCACTCTAACTCTTGCGGCTACCATTGCTTGCTGATATTAAATCAAAAAGATGTCACAGTTATGCCAAGTGACCCTATTTATTTTTATTCATAAAGCCACGGGTCGCAGAATAGTCCCTTGGGCTATACAGTGCCCAATAGTTTCGTCAATTTATTCATAAAAAGAACAGAGAGCAATTTCCAAACCAATTTTGCAAAGTAACCAATCACAGTTAACAGTGACATGATAATAAATTCCCTCCAGTCACGCGACCGTTTACTGCTGGGGTCTAAAGGAGTCCACGATGATAGTATGCCAGTCATCATTATATACTTAGTACGTATATTATGATGACTGATGGTTTAAAATATCATGCCACATTCTTGCAACTGCATCTAAAACCAAAACATCCAACATTAAAATTAGGGTGCCTACTGCAATTCTATTATTTAAACTAAAGTTTGGAGAACAGTAGGTACTGCGTACTGAGTGACCATAAAAGAGGAACTCGGATTTAAAAAAAAAACTGATATATTGAATAATTGCATAATCGCATCTTGGCCTTCATATAATTATTTCAAGTAAGTAATTATTTCAAGTCGTCTCTTGAAATAATTATTTTGATCAATATGTAATTACCGTCGAAATTTTTTTAAAGATTGCATGGGTAGTCAATATTCCCGTCTAATAACTTGATTTCAAAAAGATACGTAACTAAATATTACAAATAGCGCGCTGTCGGGAAAGTTCTCTTTATTGCCGTTTTTTCTCTAAAGAGAAAGACTAAGTAAATGACTAGTCAACGTTGATGTACTTATACTTTCTAGCTCTATTACTCAATAGCTGACAAGTTCCTTTATAATATCGGCCAACACGTGTGGCGTCATCAAACGATTATACCTAATGTAGAGAATAATGACTGCCTTGCAATTATTTTATAGCACATTTCTATTTTATCGATTGCGAACTTGTTACTTTACAAACGGCTGCACTAGTGATAATTAGCATTGTATAGATATTGACAAAACAATCAACTACTGTAGTTAGGTGCCAATTGCACAGAAGATAAATGCAACGGATGCTAGTTTCCGTGGTGTTTATCTCATGGACCTCATGGTGATGTAGAAATAGCATTAAACAGTGCGTCGACTCTACAATTAACTGTAATCTTTATTATCAAAATTACGACACTTGGATGACATATAGTTGTAAACCCACAATTACCTACTTACCTACTAGCTCTGTGGCTACGGTGTTTAACTTGTTCAGCTACGAAAATGTGTATATTTACCAATCAGGGAGAATCAGTCTTGCATTTTTTATTTATTATTTACAATGAAAAGGTTGCCTTGTCATGAGAGATCTTCTCTCTTACTTTGCGATTCCCCCTTTTTTATAAACATTTCTTATAAATTAATGATTTTTTTTTTAATTTGTAAGTAGATAAAGCGCATATCATGTAGTTTAGCTTAAGCTTAATTTAGCTTTAGCTTAATTTCGTAAAAAAAATGTATACCTATCTCCTATTGTTAGTATTTATAAGCCGTGGTTTTCAAGTATCTGATAGCATTAAATTGCCCAAGTTATTTTACCGATCGATGCAAGATTGGTATTGGAACTGAATTGCAATTGTATTATGTTGTGGGAAAAAAGGAGTACCTATAGGTAACTAAAATATAAATCTAACTAAGATCTTAAAGGAAAACGCAGAATAATATTTTAAAATTGTATTTATTAAGTAATACCTAAACAAAACGCATGAGGAATTGTATGCGTTTCGATATCAAACATATATATATATTGAGCAACTCAGGTATTATCATTTTTCGTACAATAAAAGTATTACAAACCTATAAAAACAATACAAAAATAATGTTTGGAATGCGTCTACTTAAGGCACATTAGGCATCACAAGAGAAACCATGTCGATGATATAGTCATACGCACAAATGTCACATTTTTCTCGAAGACATTCCGAAAATATCGCGAAATTTTAATTATACTTAATTACTAGTAACTCATTGAATAGTCATAGGTAAATATCAACACTTTTTGGAGGTTAGTGAATATGAACCGCTACAACCACTAAGGATATAATATACTGTAATCATTGAATCACACAAGAAAAGGCACTTCGCATTTGAACTAAATACTCCACACATAAATCATTCGCAATCGGGTGGATATTAAATGCTACGAAATGCTATTCGGTGCATTAACAGTTTCTATATTGAAAAAATTCCATCAGTGAATATCGGTGAAGTTACTTTGAAGTCAGCTCTCATCCCAAAAAAAATTCTGTTCATTTGCAAAAATTACATATCCCGACTATTGGACTTTGAAAGTTTAAATAAATTATTAAAGAAAATGTACTGTATTATTGTGTATATTGTGTGTATTGTTTTTGATGCAACATGATTGTAAAACGTGCAGCTAGTCAATGTAACACTATTATTCAGAACCGGCACCGTACATCATCACAGTCACAGCCTTATCGACATGCGAGTTGTGCACAAGCAACGGGAACATTACTCTTTCTTATATCTAAATAAATAATAAAAACTCTGCCATCGTTACAAAGTATTCCTACCAACATGTCATGAAATTCGCTCACATCCCCATGAAAACATTACTCATGTACAACATACAAACAATTATTCTAATATAACATGAATCAACCAGTCGTTGCAGTCATATAAAAATTACCTAAAACCTGCATAGATGAAACGTACTAGCGATTGAATGCTCAAGCGCAGCTATCTAGCCTGTGTCGTTCAATTAACATAACTATAGACTTACAATAACCTTCATTACCTGTCAACATAAATCACATAATATTTGTTGACCATTCACACACACTCTTAGTTTTTGGAACTATATTTAATCTACTTGCTATCGTCTTCTTTACATTTCATTATTTTAAATCTAAATTTGGTAATCTATGCTTATGTAATATAGAACCCTGATTATGGAAGAGCTCAAGTATTATACTACTGGTGCTCGGGCACATGGCATTATCTAACGATTATCTAATCACCATACAAAGCCAGGACTTAAGAACAACGGCTATTCGAACACGTACTTCACTTTGTTTAAGTCTTAAAGTAATTTTAAAACTAAATTACATTGAGAATATCATAAACAGGTGCGATCTGCCAAACGCTTTCGTTTAATAAGGAACACGAAGAAATCAAGTTTGCAAACGAATTTGAAATAATTTAGAATAGGAAAATAAGACATCCCAAATCAGAAAATCTGAGTCATAAATATGTTGTACTAAAAAATTGATCTGATCTGAATCCTCCGCCCGTCTGTCACCTCAGCAGGCTGGCAGTCACATGTTTACGTGCCTACTACTAAGGTAGCGCCTACGCCTCTTTCTTGGCGAAGCCATAGGTGTTCCAGTTGTTGATGTGCGGCAAGACGTCGGTGATGACGGGATACCAGTCGGCTCCCGAGTAGTCGATGGCAGGTAACTCGCCGCCGTAGTCCGCTGGCAAATGCGAAGGAGCAAGGTGTTTGTGAAGAGACGACATCTTGGAGCCGTGGAAGAAAATCTGGAAGAAGGATAACCATGGTTAAGACCTTAACTATACTGAATGCTTTTTTCGTGAAAATCTCTTGACAACGGACCTAAAAATAATAATAAAAAATTACTTTGAAATTGACAAACAACCGACACATAGATTAAGGAGAAGTTTACGACTACTAAAACCAGATGGCGTTAAACGATCCAAGAGCAGCTTACGCAAAACTCGCCAAGTGTACTATCTCGCAAGCTTCTAATTCTAATGCAAGGCAATGAAAAGGTAAAGCAACTGCAAACAATTTGAATGTAAATTTAATTTCTGGTAGCTACAATGATGAATTTCCTGCTAATTATTTAATTACACATACCCACGCGTGTAATTTAAATAAAATGTAGGTTCAATGTCACAAGGATATACAGTTCAAATAAGCCCAATCGTACCTACTTAACCAAACTTGTATTCATTGACAGCTTTGAGGAACCACTCCACAAAATTCCATTGTGAATATTAAGTAGTAATGTGATAAAATGACGACTTGTAACATGAACTTGAAATTTCTTAGTTTCCATTTCCGTAACGTAACGATGTGTACTTAGTACGGGTAGTGAGGCAAGGTAAGGTAGTAAGTAGTTCAAACATTTCTTCCCTAAAGAAATATTGTGTAATTGTCAGCTAAGTTCCTCTGTGCAGAGGATGACATATCTAGGAGAGTCTAAAGCCGAACGTCCACCGCCCGGCTAAACTAAGTTAGTTTAGCTTAGCTTGCATAGTTGAGCCAGTTTTTCATACATGTGCGTCCACCGCAAACTATGCCAGCTAAGCTACGTGAAATTAAATACTGGCTCAACTATGCGAGCTAAGCTAAACTAACTTAGTTTAGCCGGCGGTGGACGTTCGGCTATATTCTATGACGCCAAGAAAATGCACATCAACACAGCCGTCGATGTGTTTCTTAACAATATTCTACAATACCAATGAATGGGTCACATTATGAGGTTCTTCAAACTGGTCACTGTACGGCAATATCTTCCTAGTCAGTTTGCAAATGATGTCATGTGTATGTTACTCACTCTGCTCTTAAGCTTCTCCCTGATGAAGGGCTTGAACATATTCCATACAACGCTGAAGACCATGGGCTGCTTCACGAAGTGCACCTCCTTCAGCCGGAGCGGCATAGCATCCTGAATGAAGGTCAGCAGGCGCTTGGAGAACGCTGGCGTTAGACCCATTGTCTGTGGACAAGTTAAAATAGCAGATAAGTAACTAAGTGAATAAAACCTTAAGACTAGGTTTAACTAGGTTACTTCTCCATCAATCGCCGTGGTTGGCGTCAGCTTATAAGTGTAGTTTTCTGGCCTACCGCTAAAACTACACTCCTATAAATAGGTGATCAGATCTTTCTGATCAGCTGAAATATCTTATCACTCATTATTATATTTTCCTTTTCCATAATAGAGAGAAGTTTCTGGACATTCGCAGAATGATTAAAATTTGACCTTCATACATCAGTATCGATTGTAACCGCGTATCAACCGCAAGAAATTCTTCTTCAGCATCTTGGCGTTCCATAAGTAACCTACTGTTTCTATGAATAAACGTCAAATTGAATTGAGAGTTCCTCACATTGAAGAGGAGTGATAAGACTCTACATAATATTTTTATTTTATTATGTCAACATGGAAATGATAACATGTGGAGCTTTTACAGACAATCAATTGTTATGAGTAATTTTAATCAGCTCGATTAGACGTCTTTTGGCGAAGTTGGTAGGTGAGTGACCGCATATAGTTGATAACCTACGCCCTACGCCTTGGCAAGCGCGACCAACCATCGGTTCCGCCTTGTGTGACGTCGGTCAGTGATCCGCGCAATCGCATTCTCAAATACATTTTGTATGCGTCTATCGTTATTCTCCCTCGCGGTATTCCCATTTATGGGATGTGGAACTCTGAAGCACATTATTTTGTAAGCAACTATAATATATATTATGGTACTGTATCCAATCTGTCTTGCATATATTGCTATGCATCCTAGAGCCTTCGTTAGTAACTTGATTCCTCATTGACTCCTATACGTTGGCTGGACGTAGAGAGAATGATTTATGTTCTCCATTAATAAAGGGATAATATTGCCTTTATGATTGCTAATGAATGCTATAGCTGGGTCATAATCATGTAAATTAAATATCATTAAATTACGCCATGTTTTCAAACTATTGTTGTAATTTATTTTGAAAACATACACAGCATTAACGGACAAATGTCCAGGCTATTGCGCAGTACAATAAAATAAGATCAGATATATTTACAAACCGAAAATAATAACAACTAAATGAACTTTGTAATTTATGATTGATATGAAACAATATGATAATAATACAACAAGGTGAGAACAAGATAACCAAGAAATATTGATTGACGGATTGTGTAGAGAGCTGTCGTGGGAAACCTCATCGGATTCTAAACAAAACGATCAAAAAGAAAAGTGTTTTTTTTTTATATCCACGTTGATTCATAAATCATGAGCCACAGCACGTCCACAAAATCTAGAAATATTTAAGGACGAAATATTCATGATAAAGGGCAATAAAATTAAAAAGCCTACTAAATACTATACACTAGAATCTAGATCATAAAATTAATCATGCAGTCTTTAGGAACATATGGTTTCGTTATCGCATTTCGTAACAGGGCTATCTATTCATTTATAAAGCATAGGGATCTAAAGCTAATCTTTAATCCTAAGGAATTCGATTTTAAGCAATAAAATAATGAACTTCATATAGTATTAATGAAAATTATCTTTAGGAATTATACTAATAAATCTTTTACGTCATACAAACGTCAAATTGTTTTTACAAATGTAGTGACCTAAATATTTCTTATAGTATGTGTACGCAATGAAAAGCAGCGTAATTTTATAAAGTAAAACGATCGAATCCTTACGAGACAATCTCATACATCACGACCCTGTTGCGGCTGCGTTGACCACGAAGGTCGAGAACTTCGGGCGAAGAGTATAAACAAGTGGAACCACGATATCAACTGTTTACTCAACGTCCGTGTCGTATTTACCATTGTCCTTAACAAACGTAAAGGAAAACCCATTTCCTCCCATATCAGACAAAGACGAACCGATGTTTAACAAAAATATTGATCTTCATTTAGTTAAATATGTTTAAATGTTGCCCTAAATGGCATCGCGGACGGCTTCAATTATAATCAAAGTGTGCTGGCTGTGCTTGCCCAATTTCCGCTCCGATTTTCGTAACTTCGTTATTGAGAACTATAATGTTGTGGTTGGTTTAAACTTAAACTACATATTACCGAACTGTTGTAGGTTTATTTAATATCTAGAAAGGTTGTGGGTTTATTTACTTCAGAAATAAGCCAAAGTTTTAAACAAACCCTCGGGATCACATAAATGGGATTTGGCATTCGTATGAGAATAAGCAGGCTAGACCAATCAGAGTTGTTGTAAAGAAGCTACATTCTTCTTGCCAACCTGATCGAATCAAAGACGACCTAATAACACAAGGTCTGAAAATTGAAAAGGTAGATAATAAATTGAGCTGGAAGAGTAAAGAACCACTCAACATGTTCGTCTTATCATTTAATAATGAAGAAGATGTCAACAAAATCTATGGCATAAAGTACATTTTAGGATGTAAAATTGAAATACACCCACTCAAAAATCCCAAACTCATTCCCCAATGCAAGAGATGCCAGGCATATGGGCATACTCATAAATATTGCAGAAAAGAGCCAAGGTGTGTAAAATGCACTGGCAAGCATCTTACAGCCAACTGTACCAAATCTCCGCAAGAGAAGCCAAAATGTGTTCACTGTGGGCTACCCCACCCTGCCAACTATAGAGGGTGTGAAGTAGCTAAGCAGATGCAAATATTAAAAAACAAAAATATTAAAAAGAAACTTGTGGTACCAACTACCCAGCCGTCTTTTCCACTAAGGAATTCTGACAAACAGCCACAGAAAACAAGTGGTGTCCAGTCATTTGCAAAACTTATGCAAGTACCCAACACTTGTTCCTACGCGGAAGCTGCAAAACCAAGATCCCAGCCTTTGAATTTAGAGGACAAGATTAATCAAATTTTAAAATGTATTACATCATTTGACAAGAGATTAGAGAAATTAGAGTCAATTAGTACAAAAACAGCCACTTTAAATAACCAAAAATGAATAACACCCTTAAAATAATGGCGTGGAACTCTAATGGGCTCCTCAAACATCAAAATGAGTTGCAGGCGGTCCTGGACACAGAAAATATAGACGTATGTTTGGTATCCGAAACGCACTTCACCAAGCAATCTTTTGTGAAATTTAGAGGATACATTGTATATAATTCGCTTCACCCTGACAACTCTGCCAGAGGAGGCAGCGCGATTATAATCAAAGAGAACATTAGTCACTTCGTGCAATGTGTACATGAAGAACAAGACATTCAAGCCGTGGCATTATCTGTTAAAATCAGATACTGTCCCGTGTCCATTGCAGCCATTTACTGTCCTCCACGGCACATGATAAGAAAAGAGCGATATTTACATCTCTTCGAATTATTAGGCCAGAGATTTATCCTAGGCGGTGATTTTAATGCTAAGCATACGCATTGGGGATCAAGACTTACTACGACTAAGGGAAGACAGCTCTTAAGCGCAGTTAAAGATACACGTTCTGAAGTTATGAGCACAGGAAAACCAACATACTGGCCCACTGACCACCAGAAGATACCGGATCTTATAGATTTTTTTATATGCAAAAACATATCCGCCAATTACTTGAGCTTGGAGGAAAGTTTTCATATGAACTCGGACCACTCTTCGATTATACTAACGCTTAGTCAAAAAATCTTACTCAAAGAAAGCCACTTAACCCTTATTAATAAATTCACAGATTGGAATAGCTTTTCTCTAGATCTTGATAATATAATCGACCTTAAAACTCCGATAAAAACGCAAGATCAACTAGACTCAGAGGTAAACAATTATATTGTTAACATTCAGCAGTGTGCGTGGAACAACACACCAGAATTAAAACGTAAATATAAGGGGTTAACTTATCCTAGAGAAATCGTGGATTTACTATCTGACAAAAGAAAGCAAAGGAAACAGTGGCAGCAAACTCGGTGCCCACGAGAAAAAACATCACTAAATAATTTAACTAAAAGATTGAAGAGAAAAATCCAACAATATGAGGAAACATCTCTGAATACCAACCTTCTGCAGTTAACCAATGACAAATCAACAGACTACTCACTATGGAAAGCAACCAAAAATCTAAAAAGGCCGATTAAGCAAATACCGCCCATCAGAGATAGCGATGGAAAATGGGCCATAAGCAATGACCAAAAAGCTTCAAGATTTGCTCAGCATTTAGAAGAAACTTTTAAACCCAATGAAAGCTCAATAGAAATACTTGAGACTGACAACTCACCACAAAACCAGATGATTAAGCTTGTGACTCCTAAAGAAGTTATGAGAGAAATTCGAAATAATATTAGCTCAAAAAAATCTCCGGGCTACGACCTCATTACAGGCGAAATTCTAAAACACCTGCCGCTCAAAGCTATAGTAAAGCTGACCAAAATAATCAATGCTGCATTTATTCTAAAATATGTACCTGCGCCATGGAAGGTTGCTGAAGTCATTATGATTGCGAAGCCTGGGAAACCACCACATGAAGCATCATCATACAGACCCATTTCTTTGTTGCCCGTGTTATCAAAACTCTTCGAAAAACTATTATTAAAACGGTTAAAACCAATAATAGAAGATAAAGGCCTTATTCCAAATCATCAATTTGGCTTTAGGGAGAAACATTCAACAATAGACCAGGTACATAGAATAACTAACATCATTGAAAAAACACTGGAAAATAAGGAAGTCTGCGCAACGGTATTTTTAGATGTCGCGCAAGCTTTTGATAAAGTTTGGCATAAAGGTCTAATATTCAAGCTCAGGCGCATGCTGCCAGAATTTGCAGAAATATTAGAATCATATATAACAAATAGAATGTTCAGAATACGGCAAGAAGACGCATATTCCGAACTGAAACCTATAAAAGCTGGGGTACCACAAGGAAGTGTGCTAGGTCCAATTTTGTACTTGTTATACACTTGTGACATTCCAGAACTGGAAAACAACACCATTGCGACCTTTGCAGATGATACTGCAATTATGGCTACGGGGTCAAGCCACAGAGAAGCAATAGGAAAAGTCCAACTAGCTGTGAACAAAGTTTATGACTGGACACAAAAATGGAAGATCAAACTGAACGAATCAAAATCAATTCACATTGACTTCGCAAATAAACACCTAGACTATCACCCAATCTACATAAATGGCATGCAAGTGCCTTATGCCAATACGGCCAAATACCTTGGCATGACTCTCGATGCCAAGTTGCGGTGGAAAGCTCATGTCAAAAAGAAAAGACAGGAACTCGACATACGTTATAAAAGTATGTATTGGTTACTTGGAAGGAAATCTTGTCTATCAATACATAATAAATTAACCATATACAAGCAAATACTGATGCCAATCTGGACGTATGGTATCCAACTCTGGGGCTGTACTAAACCAAGCAACGTCAAAATTATACAACAATTTCAAAATAAAGTTCTCAGGGAAGCTGTGAATGCACCCTGGTACATAAGAAATGACGACCTTCATCGTGACCTTAAAATGGAATTCGTCACCACCATCATCCAAAAATTTGCTGAAGCCCACGAACACAGATTACACCGACACGTGAACGTTGAGGCTATTCAGCTCCTAGACAACACAGACTTAGTGCGTAGGCTAAAAAGAACTAAACCTTTTGAATTAGTGTAGTGTGTAGTGTAAAGTGAGTGAATAATAGTAACAGTGTTGTGCTATACATATAACACACGAACTTAGTGTTTTTATCAAATACAGACTCTAAGAAGGTGCTATGGACTTGTATAAAAGTGCTAATGGACACTATTCTTAGTTTTAAAATAATGTATAACGTAGCATATTAAGTTAGAGTTAAATTGCTTATTAGTCTTTTAGGCTAGATCGTAATTTATTTTATTAAGAAATCTGTTCTTAATAACCAAGGGAAAAAAAAAAAAAAAAAAACATAAATGGGATAAAGAGTATCCTATTTGTTTTAGCTAATTCCATTAAGCCATTTTGCGTGAAAGAGTAACAAATATACATACATCTATCCATCCATAATTTATGTAGTATATAAAGGAAGATTGAAGATTGATTGAGTATAGAAAGGAGAGGATTTGTGAAGTATAAAGAATAAGATAGGATATAGAATAGGATAGGATAATAAGTAGGATATCAGCTGAATAAAGATTTTTGTGGCCAATAAATCTATCAAGATAAAGATGCAAGACCTATATGTAGGTACTATACACATCAAAAGTGTCTAGGGATCAAGATGTATTTGGTAATAATAATATATTGATCCCTAGACACTTTTGATGTGTGTAGTTTCAATCTGCGGAGTGATCAACAGCCTCGGACGTGACGCCCCTTGAGAGGAAACCCTGAACGGAAAACGTACCTACTTGGTACGTTTTCCCTGTTGACAATGATTATGAATGGCTAATTCCTTTTGATTTTTATACAATTACACGTTAATCTGCAATGGTTCCCTTCAATCGATTAATCTTAATGAGCTACGCTATTGTTTGGAGAAGCTGCCAGTACACGTGACATTCTTAAACGTTACTTTACGCTTTAAATAACATGGAATTTGGAAATACGTTTCAGTTTCAGCTTTTGTTATTCGATCTATTTATCAAACAGTCCGTTATATCAAGGAATAATTAATAACAGATGTACGCTCACGTATGTAAATGTTAACATTAATCAATTTAATTTCGCCATACCTAAGCTAAACAATTGCATTAACGTGATAAAGAACGCGGTAGTGGCGATTCTCATGGCTCTAATGGTATCAATATATTCTCAAGTCACAATCATGATGCCGACTACGTGATTTGTAAGCATAGTACGGACATTAATTTCGCAGATTATCCTAATATATCGCCGGCGGGACACCTTACAGCGTCGACCTTTCGACCGATCGTGATGTGACTATGTGACTAGCAAAGGAATTAATTGTTATTATTGGTAAACGCACTTCCTTGCTTCAGTGGAATTTAGTAGGTGTATATTGCCGGAAGGAAGATACCGTTTATTTGTCATTTTAAATTTCGATCTTCTGATACTGGGCGCGTTTTAAGTAGATATGTAGGTAATACTACTTTTGCAATTTTCTTAAAGGCAAGCCACGTTAGATTCTGCCATATACATATATACGTGCAAAATTAGCATGATAACAATAACCCTTAGATGATATAATATCGGAAGAAGGTAATTATAATCTTTTAAAACTAATAAACGCTAATCTGCTTACTAATGACAGATTACTATACGTACAATATTGATAAGATACATATTTACTGATAGCCAAGATCCTGTTCAATGTTTACAATTAGAGCTACAATCTAGAACTACCTACCTCGTAATCTACACGTTTCGTTTTTGTGTAACTAAATAATATTCAATGCATCACATACATGTAGCAGATAGGTACGCAACGTAACGTTTTCCTAATTCCAATACTGTCATGGCATACAATTGTGCAATATTTATCATAAAGTCGTAAAATCGTAATGTGTTTCTATGGTACTTGAGTATCTGTTTATTAATTTACTTGAACTAAAGTACACCTCAAATACGTAGGTGGCAGACACAGATTATTGCAAAATCTCGACTTATTGAATCTTCTTATTCGCACACGACGCAACATCATAACAAATCTATCCGATTCCTCGACTTTGAGACGGTGTTAATCAAACCGCAGGAAATATTTATAAGCACAAGGTTCTGTTGTTAAGCCGAATAAATAATAATACACCTTATATGCGGAGTTTTAATTTAATGCACATGTTAATATTTCGTAACTACGCATTGGAAACAAAGATAAGTGAACAATGCAAAGAGCGATGGCACGCTAAGACATACTTTACACATTTCTTTGTTCGCAACAAACAGAAACATGCACATTGTACTTTGAGCTAGGTACCGACACTTTGTTTTAGGGACTGCAGGACAGCATGATTCATCAGCTCGTCCAGTTGGCGGGGAGACTCACGGTTGTAGAAACAATAATATTTACATTTTCGGTATCATCACCAACCAAAAGAGAAACACGTTTCTTTAGAATGGTTTTTAATCTATCGAATACTAATGGTGTTGCATCTCACAACATGGCCAGTCACAACAACACAGCGCAGTCGCTGTCACTTTGTTACGATACGAGTGTATTCAAATCAGCGCACGCGCAGTGAAAGTGATCCGGCCACTTCCAACACTGATATCGAGTAAGCCATATCTCCCTATCCTAGTATAGGCACACATATTTTCATTTAGTATACAAAGACGTTATCAATACGATAATCTTCACATTTTTTGGAGTTGTGCCAATATACACTCAAAAGACATTACAATTCAACCAATGCGCTCGGTTCAAGTCATTTTCACCTTTTATCTCCTTGTGAGGCAGTTAAAGTTTCCATTTTCTAGTTTAATAATAAAGAACAATGCACATTATGTACGTAGACCCATATAGAATTAAAACAACGTCCTAGAATTACTAAATTATTTGTATTGGTAATTTCTTGAAAAGCAAGAGACTGTCTGTGCCAAAACACCTGTGTAAACCACAATAAACTTTAATACAATAACGACAAGAGTCAGCGACATTTGCGGGAACTGCGTAATGTTATACCACAAACTAGTTTTAGCAAATAAATCGTTGGATGATTATGACGACACGACAAGTTAGTTGGCACAAATAGCGACATTTAATTTCGTCATGAAAAAGTCGGTACTCAGCGCATGCACTCGACGTAAACTCAAAGATGAGCGATATGAGATAGGTTACTGTTTTAATTTGTTAAACACAATATGCACTTTTACGGTACGTTGACGGTTGAAATAGAAATTGCGTTGTTGTTGCACAAAAAATGAAAATAAACCCGTATTGTACACGTAAATCAACTACATACTTACAAACAAATTAAAATTCAGTAAATATTTACGTTTAATAAAATTAAAGTAATGCGCATATTACAATTGAGTATATTCTGAAAGACCTACATTGTGTATTTGTGTCAATGAAAACATCAGCCGTTCAACCTCTTTACATACCTAAGTAATTACATAAAAATAGCCAAAAAAGAAAAATGATTTACTGACCTGTGACCATCCCATATTGTAGAAGTCCATGATGACGACAGTGCCCCTGACTTGTGACTCGGGCTCCAACATGGCCGCCTCGTGGATCAGGTAGAACAGCCTGAACAGTTGGTCAGCACTCACTTTCTTTGGATCCCATGAACCTGACAGATTAATGGTACCATTGTATACAATTATACTTACATAATTGATTATTAAATCACATGTGGATAACGAGAGGAGTATAACCGGTGATTGTTTATAAAATTCATTGTTATGTAAAAAAGCATAACTATGAGATATGGCACTATGACACAGATCAGTATGGTGTCAAATACACATGCAATTACATTGTTAAAAAGTATTATTATTCCGAAGAAAGATCTTACATATTCAGGACAAAAGGCTATTAGATAATTATTTCATGGCTGCCTCTTGTGTTATATGTCAGCTGGAGAGAATGGGTTTTCGTAATGTTTTGTATGCGGCACACTAGTGGACTGTCACTATTTATGCATATTGCGCATACGCTTCGAATACGGAATTACTTGGACGTCGCTTTAGAGTAATCCCATTTGTCACGCAGTTGGCGCCTATAGTTACCAGCAAAATGAATAAAAGGCAAGTGATAGAAAAAGAAATGTTATGATTCGACATGAACCACAAGACAATTTAATAAAAATACGTATCCATCATATAATAGGTAATAGATTAAAGGAAAACAGGAAAGCCTTAATAAATGTGGACTCTTTACCATTTTTGTTCTCAATAGATTTCTGAGATATCGTATCATCGTGTACAAAAATAGAAAGTGTTCTCGTCTTATTGTCTCACAAGTACTTACAGTTAAGCGATTTAATCATTACAATTTATCACTATTGTTATTATACGGGACAAAGCTGCTACGAAACTCAATCACAACGCCATTGATATTATTTTGACAGTTTGATATCTCTAAGTACTTATTCACCGATGACTGATACTACGTAGAATTCATATTTTCAATACGTTATCTTATTTTTAAACAAATGTTTATTCAATTTCTAAGTAGACAATGATATTTTGGAATAATCTTTAGGTGTGTGAATCTAAATATTGATAAAATGAAGAAGTGTTCAAGTTGGTAGTAGCATTAATATTAAGCGTCGTGACCTCTAAACGAATAAAAATAAATATATTCCATTGAGTTCAAAGATCGATATACATGAATGGTAACGGCCTCCTAGCTTTTGCACAAATAAATAACAATCAATTGAAATCAGACGCGGTTATCTGAGGATCAGAATTATTTTTTCCATTATAATATTCTCCTGACCGAATTTCGGTCACGGTAGTCTTTGTCAAGACTGTTACCTACTTAAGAATTTTTAATAACACTATGCCCGACCTGGGAATCGATCCCGAGACCATATTTAGGGCGTAAGGTATTTAAAATAGTATTTCAAATAACGTTCCAAGTAACCAGAATCGTTTTTTCTCAGTAAACCAATAGTCATAAGAATAGCTTACCTCCGACGCTAACGATGAGAACCCTTCTGCCCAAGTGGTCGCGGCCCTTCAGAACGTTCACCACTTTATGTTCGAGGAACGCAACTTTTTCTTGCTCAGGCAGTAAGTTATCGAGCAATGATGCGTTGTCACGTTTGAATTCCGCTGTACGACGCATCTGTAAACAATATCGTTGTTAATTTACCACGAAAATAAATACAAAGTTATTGAGGACATAATAAAGTCGGTCGTGATTGTCACCTTTTAATAGTCCATTAAATGTCTATTATAAGAATAATATATAAGTACATCTCAATCGATAAAACACATGGTCTTTATTATCTCTTTAAGATCTATAGAAAAGACACAAACGCACTAACAGCCTATATTTACAGGGTCTCGGAACTATTTTGTTTTATACTTCGGGACTTGATGCATCAACTTTCAGTATCGGTTGCCTACAATCAATTGGAAACAACCAGAAGTGAAAATAGTAAAATACATGAATAGTTGCTTTTACTTTAACATCTAGAATGACTGGCTTGTAAAGTCTTAGTGCGAGAGAGACGAAATACACAATCCGTATTGAAATCAAGTTCTTAGTAAGTTACCCATACATTAAACTTATTTAATTTATGCATAAGTTATCAATGTACTGTGCTTTCCGGCGAGAAACTTTAGCTTCAAAGAGAAAATATTTAATGATATAATTAGAGCTAGGCTAGACGTGTTCGTATAATTTGCCGGTCTACCTGCCTGCTGTCTGGATCTAGCTCATTTGGACGGACCGGTCTCGGCGTTTAATACTAGTTATTACGAAGTAATTTTATCAGCCTAGAACATTTTTGGTGAATAGTATAACTAAGAATGAACTACAAGGAAGTGGAAAATTTGTAAATACTGGTAAATGGTACTGAAAACTTATAAAATGTGTAGCATTTTTAGTTTAATTCTTCCGTTTAATTTATCTGTAGGCAATCAATAACAAATGTTTTATTAATAGTGTCTAGCTTGACGCTTTCCATTTACAAATAAATTAGATCAGGGAGGTAATTCTCATATTTTTAAAGTCCATTTCACGAAAGAAGTCCCGCGGCCAATTGTGGAAAATTAAAATACATTCTATTAAAAACATTTTTTTTCTTATCTAACTATTCGAGTACCTAGTTAATAAAATGATAGTTCATTATTTCCCCTGATTTCCCCATATTTAACCGTGGCAACATTATGTCGCGCGAATACAGCGCTGCGTCTGCGGGACTTCTTTCGTGAAATGGACTTTAAGAATGTTTCGTTCTAATCTCAGTCTCAATCTACAAAAGATCTAAGTTACCTACATTACCAGCGTTTTGACCTAGATTTTGAACGTTTTTAATTACGGGAATTTGCCTTCTGATCGGCTGAAGAAGTTAGTTAAATACTTTTGGAAAAAGAATAAAGGTAGGTATTTATGGAAATGTAAAACCTATAGAAATTGGCGCAGAATATAGGTCCTACCCACGGATTCAAACAAAACTGTTGTGAATTCAACTCAATAACGATCTCAGCTACAGCTAGTTATCATAATAATCGAAGTTTACATTACCTACGAGAACGAGTATCTGTGCGAAACACAATGGAACTGATCATTTCCTTGTTAGTTTCGCCATTAATCATTTATCAATATTACCGGCAATTCAACAACCGGTGTCCAATGTGTTGGGAATAGAAGTGTCCAGGACGTGGTAGTTATCTACACGTGTATTCGGAATACCCATGTGCAAAGTGAAGAGCATTATGTAAATCACGTAACAAGTTGATGAATGGGACAGCTCACACACGCGACTCATACAAACTGCAGGTAATCAATAGTCTATTAATTTACTTCTACTTGGCATTGCGCGCACAAAATTTGGGCAACGGAACAATAACTAGGTAAGTAGGTATGCAGGTATGTGCGTCAAACATGTTATTGGAATACTTATACGTAAATAGTTGCATTGTTGTCTCAGGTAAAATTGCTGATATTAATATAATAGGAATAAGACACGCACATCTCATCAGCAATCTTTTATATTTTGATTCTTGCATCCCAAATTGCTGCAATTTGAGCGGTGCCACCGTAGGTTTATTTATTAACTTCACAACACAACAATTTCTTGAAAAATCATACTAAGAACATTGCTTAATAGAAAGCGTTTATTGTTTAGTAAGCAATTTCATATTTATTTCTGACGTATAAGTACGTATGGCCGCCAAAATCATAGCACTAAGATTGATTACCCAAGCGCAAGTGACCGGTTAACGACTGATTGCAGCGGTTGCAACTCTCATAGTTGGCACGTACGATCACCATAGCATCGCAGCGAGGTGTTGCCTAATCCCTCTAGTGTTATTATATTTAATAACATCTAATTGTGTCTGCCTTTGTGAACTAGTACTCACACTCGCACCTTATGCAATTCACAACGATCTACGATTTCATTCATTCAATAATTATGTTAGTTGTTATTTTTAGATTAGCGTCTGCAACTTCTAAAACGTCAGTTTAAAATGTTGCTTAGCTTGACCTTGATAAAACTTAAATTTGAACATCATTATAAAAAAAAATCGAATGCAATAAGAATCACAGTGTTTGTGTGGAACGTTACAGTTCTATTTATACCTATTTAATTATTATCATTAAAACTGTTACATATTTTAATTTCAACACGCAAGCTTGGCTTGCAAAACAAAACACTCATTGATCTGGACAACTGTGAACCGAAACATCATTACATTATCAGAAATTGATGCGTCTGTATGTTATTCCAACAGTCAACTGTTATCAAAACAGATAATCCCATACCAGTACAAAGATAATTAATTTATTACAAACAATTCGCTAATACATTAAGTACTTGCATGCTAAGTTTCATAATTAGGCTTTATCATCCACCTTGCGTTAGTGTTGCATGCAAGGTCACATTGTTGATTTTGTTATAATATACGTATTTACAATATCTATCTTAAAGTTTGTAATAGCTCTAAAATTTAGTGATAGGTCAGGGATCTTGATCTTACTAGTATATACCATAAAACATTGCCTATAGTACTTAGCTATAAAGTAACTTCCTGTCAGTCAATGAATTTTTGTCATCAGACCAGCACATCCCGAGATTACCTCTTACAAACAAAGAAATAAAAATAACAAACAATCCAAGTACTAAACAAAAGTCTGGGACGAATGAATAAAGTTACCTTTTATTTTACGTTTTCCAGCCCTGGAGGAAATCTAGCCATGTAGTTACGTCTTACGACACACAGATGCACCTAATCATAGGCGTATGTGTCCCAGTTCGAAAGATCCTGTTCTAGACAGTAAACATATCTAGAAACTATTCAAACAGTGATGTTATTGTGTACTTAGTCATTTAATGATATCTAATGCTTCTTGAACAAATAAGATTACATTTATGGAAAATAAATATACTTATTAAAGCTAACACAGATGATGCAGCTACCCTCACTACATAATATGTTATAGATACAATTCAAATTAATACAAGCATTAGCAAGTGCGCGTACACAACACATTGAGTAAGATTGATTCGTTCCACGTCAAAGTGCATCATGGAATCGTGTTTCTAAAATATTATTTTGTTTAATTGGCTTTATAGTTGTATCTTTATCACGGTTTTTAAATTAAAATAGGTCACGCATTAATGAATTAACTTTAATCATATGCTCCATCAAAACATTATAGGGCAGGGGCTCCCAATATTTTTTTTATACCGTGAGTCCCTTAACGCGTTGTAATATTTTTGCGACGCCTTGTCATAAGAAGATATTTGTGTGTAGCGCTAACAGATAACTTACAGTAACAGATGACTTTATTTATTTATTATTTATATTTCATTAAAAAAACTTCTAGGATTAAAACTGAATTATTACTAAGTATTTTTTGGAAAATATAACAGTATAATAATTATTGTTGTACAATCAATGCGATACCGCCATACCGCCCGCCATTAGGATAGATCCACGATGCCCCAGGGCATCGCGACGCCCAGTTTCGAAACCCCTGTCACAGGGAAATCATTGCGTTCTAAGTTGAAGAAAACATTGTTTTCCGAACGATGACTCATTCATACAGCTCACAATAGGTAGGTATACAATTTATCGGTTCATGAATTAGTTATTCGTCCTTGCTTAACGATAATATAAATAAATTCTTGTTAGGTTACGGTACGTACTTATTAAAAGTATGTTTACACACATAAACAACAGGAACTCTTCGCCAATCAATCGTCGGGATTTCAGGTGGTAATTTGCGATCACTATGCAAGTGATGAGGTACCGGGCTTATGGGCTCCGATTTATACTTTAATTGTAATTCACACTTTAGTTAATTAACTATATTGACTTTTAAAAATCGTGAGCCAGGGCAAAGAACTGTCCAATATAAAAAAAATCAATCGACTATTATTTTCAATTTAAATCCCTTCTGGAATTCAAATGAGTGTTTTAATAAAATTAAACTTTTCAGCCTGGTTGCATTAGCATACAACCTTCATGGAACCTATGCAGGGTAGTTCTCACTGAAACACCCGGAAACGTCTAAGATTGAAAGCATAGAAAGTCCAGTTCATTATTGTTGTTCATTATTGTTGTTCATTATTGTTGCCATGCACTGATTAGACTCAATGATATAGATGGAAATATACAATATTAATGTTGAAACTAGCGATAGTCTGCTATCAGTGAATGTAGACTAATATTTTATGTATATCCGGGTCGTGCCGTGATAACCGGCCGCTGAAGTCCAAGCGATGCTCACCTCAACAAATTGGATCATGATCGCGCCCTTTGGACAATAACTTACGTATCGTAATCAACATCAAGGTTTTACTTTGTTTTGAAATTCTAGTCTTTGTCAATCTTTTAGCACTGTCTTTGGGTTAGTTACCTTTGTTCTATTTGTTAAACGTGTACTTTGAATTATAATTGTTGAAATAGTTCAATGTCATCTAATTATACGAGACTTTGGAACACTTTGTTGCATTGTAACTTTTATATTTGTCACTAGTTCGGAGATTTCGGATTTACATTCAAGTAGTTTCTGTACAATTTTAGCAAAAAGTTTCGACTTTTAACTAAATAATTTCAAAGACTTAAACTGAATATTTTTTCTTGCATGTAAGTAGGCATGTAATGCTACAAGCAAGAAAAAAATATTTAGTTAAGTAAGTCTATAAACAAAAGAAAATCAACTATATTCCATTTATAAAAATGGTGTAATAACGGCAGTTATGTGTATGATATTGTTAACTAAAATTACTGCCTTTTTGGTGGCATTTTTTCTTCGTAACTTAGATTTTTGTGACATAATAATCTATTTTGCTTTATTTATATCGTAAAATAACTAATATATATATATAAATTCTAATATTCAAATAACGATAGCGTTATAACGACATTACATTTTTCTAATGTTAATATTGAATGGAGAATAAGTTTAAAAACCCACCAAACACGTAATAGACAAATTTTTTTTAGTAAAAGGAAAGCCAGCTGCGCACGAGCACGTGCCACACTTACTCGACTGCTCGTACTAGAGACCTTGCGGCCTGTTTTCCCGACGTTTACAGCACTGTATAACTGGTCTATTGCAAATCTTCCGCGTGAGACATGCAACACGACGGAGTTGTTTGTTTAACAAATACATGAACGATGCGAAGACAGTGCAGCAGTAGTTTACGAAATGTTAGTAGTGCATCATGACTGCATCATAGCATAAACATCGAATAAGCCGCTCATCTATCACCTTTATTTCATAAGATACTAAGTTCAAATTACCTACACGAAATAACAGCGTGTTGCGAAAATCGATGACGTTCCCTTTTGAAATATACGGTGGTACTTATAAGACGATTTACTAATAAGCATATTCATATTTACAGAATTTCATTTTTTAACTAAAGATCCAACGAAAAGAATGTCAAAGTTCAACTTTAAATTATTATCTAAAAATGTCACTGAACTTTCTGATGAATAAATATGAATGAATTTTGTAATATTACGCATGTCGCATTAAATTTTTATACATACATAAACTCACGCCTTTTTCCTATGAGGGTAGCCGGGTAGGCAGTAACCACAAAACGCCACCTTCTACGATCTGTACATGCTCTTTCGCCCCGACCACGTTCATACATCTCGTCATACAAGCATCTCTCATCTCTTTTTTATTTTGATACTGTATACACAAACAGTTTACGAGGAGAGTCAGAAACCTGTACCTACGGAAGAAATTACTTCAATCGGTATGTACCTACACCTTTATTAATAGTGTTGTTGTCAGATTAACCGGCTCAACAACATATGCACTGTACAGTATGTTTAGTTGCAAATATGTGTTAATTTATAGAGTGGTTAACATTGAACGGAGTCAGTGTTTATCTGCACTCTACGATATTTGCGTATCGAACAAAGACATATGTGATACGCAGGTACGTACATCAGGTAGTTGATGAAAAAGAATAAAGGAAGAAGTAAAAAGAAACCAAAAAGTGACCTGAAAGGATGTTTCAGAAATGTTCAGGACTTTGTAAAAATCGAAGTGTAACCTACCGGTTTGTTAACTTAGGTTTGGTCCTAAAAATAACGCTTTTTTATATACTTGTATTACAAATCAAATAACAACATTCAAATCAAATTAATTCTAATGTTGGATTCGTATCACTCTAACCCCAATTTTCTCGCGACCCCGACTGCTCGACAAATAACATTTTCTAATGTATTGTTTACCGAAATTGTCGGCGCAATTTAAAAATATAAGTAGTGACAAATAATGATGGGCGATAATAATTATCTCGCCGTGATAAACATTGAACTTTGACATTGCCTCGCGAGGCTTATCTCACCCTTTCCGACGCCAACGGACAGATTCCTATATTATATTTATAAACAGGGGAAATTGTTCTATCAGTTAACTGGTGACGGATAGCTCGATGACTGTGGGATTGAACTCATCAGTCATCATGTTATTATTGCTCCATTAGATGTTTTAAGAACACGATAAATATCTCTTGTGATAGACACTACCTTATTAATAAAAAACCTAATCTAAATGATTCTCATTTATCTGAAAACATATTATGTTTTAGGTTAACATTTAACTGTCAACAAATTAATTTAAATTGAAGCGCACTAATCATTTGACTATTAGAACACGAAAAAATAAGACACGTTTATAGCTGAAGTGACTAATTAACTACAAAATACTAGTAGCTTGATTATTAGTAAAAGAACAAACATAAAAAGTTAACGTTCACCAGATATTGGTCATCCTATAACAATGTCACTGCATTACGACGTCTATTATGTAAGATACACACAGAAGGTACATGTGCTGTGTGTATCTACTGTGATAGCTAATAAATAGATTTAACGAATTCGATAATTTATTCACATAATATAATGAACGAGGTTTTCAAGCACCTAAGTGTGAAGTTGCAACATTTTGTAAAGCCTCTTTATTTTTGTGCTTATAAGGTGAAATGGCATTGTTCTATTATACTTTACCTATTACTTAATGCAGTATTGCAGAAATCGTGTTGAATATTAATCATTAAGTTAGAGATAAGTAATCGAGGGCCTCACAGTGGCATATTAATAATTGGTTGACTGTTTAAGTACCTTCATATTGTGTTATGTAACTAAGTCTGATTGCAGTAGGTACTCATTAAAATTCAAGAAGCTCTAGACGTCTAAGAGCCCACTTACGGCGTCTAATAAAAAGTTGCGGATGTGTGCGTGCGTTTAGAACTAATATTGTAAATATTTGCGCCTAAAACTCTTTAGCGGCTCAAGTTTATTTTTGAAAAATTATCGATCTCTAATGAACCAAAGTGTCTATAAAATAAGTCAATATTTTTGAATAGAAATAAAGCTCATTTATAAACAAAACTGTCACAACTTTTCCAGTTACTGCATATTGAAAAGAACGTGAGACGAACTTTATACAGCAAATGCAAATTTAACGATTGTTATTTACTTTATTCTATATCGATAATGGATTTCCAACAAAAAAGGTTAAATACAAATACAACACTAGGTACCTAATTATTTTGGTACCTACAAAAGTACCTCTCAAAACACAGTCCAAACATGCATACAATTCAAGGAGACGTTCCGACCTCAACGAGAGGCTCCATCATATTTAAGTAGATTATAATCACTGTTTATTATCCTTGGTATAAACCGTATAATAACCGGGGTCTAGGACAAGTCCAACGAAATCAGTCGTTAACCGTTTGTAATTGTAGTTGCCAAACATCACTACATTATGTAGTTGGCGTTACGCAAATTTAGTAGGCTGTAACAATATGACCCGCTTAGCTTACACACATGTATTAAATTTTGCTAAAGATATCGAGTGGTTTAATTAAACCTTATTATCAATGAAACTGTTACAGATGTACTAATGTTAATGATAAAAAATAAGATTGAATAAGACTACTTAAATATAGACCGCGACCAGAGTCCTACTTGATATAGTCCATTAATCACAGAATCTATACTAATATTATAAAGCTGCAGTGTTTGTTTGTTTGTTTGTTTGTTTGAACGCGCTAATCTCTGGAACTACTGGTCCGATTTGAAAAATTCTTTCAGTGTTAGATAGATTAGTTATCGAGGAAGGCTATAGGCTATATACCATCACGCTACGACCTACGGGAGTGGAGCAGTAACCAAAGACGCGGGTGTAACCGCGGCGGACAGCTAGTAATTCATAAAGTGTCGGATTTCAGTCTTGTCTAATCGAGTCATTTTTCACTAAAAACAAAAGATAAACTTGCATAAAAGTGTGAAAAAAAGAACTTACCAGTGCAAGAGCGCTCTCTGGGTACCACTTGCATGGACGCAAGAAAATTGTAAGCAACTCATCGTCTTCTCCGTAGCACAAGTCTTTGTTCTCCTTCAGGAGCTCCCGCAACCTCTCGAGAGCCTCGCGGACTCTCTCCGGAGTCTCACGTAACTCTTTCTCAGCGATAGCTCTAGTTTCTGGCGACAGCTCAACGCTGCGCTCCAGTCTGAACTCGTTTGAACTCATTTTAATATCTGGAAAAAAGGAAAATGGTTTAAGCCAACTTTTAAAACCCGTTTTTACCTACAGGTAGCCTAATAGTCAAGTTGATACAAAGGTACCTTTTTGTATGAATGAACTGTTTAATTACGAAATACATTAACGCTACAAGGTTTCTAAGACATCAACTAGCTAAATCTATCAGATAAAACGTTAACACTCATTATTCTCAAAGAGCATCGTTAAGTTACGAGCAGTGGAGTGTGTTGACATGACACTGGCCGCAAGGCAAGGACTTATTGTGGATTCAGATCACGCTGCGCCTGAGCACGTGTCGTGTCGCCGACTCCACGTTTAAAAACACATCATTGCGTTGGAGATCGATTGCACAAATCTATCGACCACTGCCCATTGCTAAAATGGCCGGCCGGTCTCGACTAGCTGCTAATAAAGTATTAATTCTGATGCTATTAAGCAACTGGGTAGTGTTAAATAATCTGCTAGTTCATTGTGCCATCAGCTCAGACAACTAAGTACCTAATTTTATTTAACAAAAGCATTCACTTCAAAATAGGTATTCAAAATGTTTGAAGATTTTTTCAGCAAGAGCTATTCTGATACCTCACGAAATTGACATTGAAAATGCTAATCAGAATAAAATTAACGTTCACATACGAAGTGTAAATATTATTATAAAAATCAACAAAAGATAAATAGGTATACAGAAGTAGGTATTTATTTACTCATTTGGACTGGTTAGTCAGATTTGATAATGATTATCATTACGGATCTTAAAGTCATAGCAACAAAATGAATGTCGCACCTACTTCAAAATTGCACCTCTGTCACAATACCTACTTCAAAAGCGTTTGAAAATAAATATATAGTCAGTGAAGAGCTCTTCACTACATAGTATAAAACAAAGTCGCTTTTTCTGTCTGTCTGTCCCTATATATACTTAGATCTTTAAAACTACGCAACGGATTTTGATGCGGTTTTTTTTAATAGATAGAGTGATTCAAGAGGAAGGTTTATATGTATAATACATGCATATTCATATTCATATTCATATTCATTTATTGCATACCATTTGTTTATAAAGATGTTACATAATGCACCCGTGCGAAGCCGGGGCGGGTCGCTAGTAGTCTATGTATGTATGATTATTTGCTATTATTTATCTTGAGTTCAATCAACTCGACACGAGTACATCATTGTTCTACATAAATCGCTTACTTAATAAACTAGTACCTATTTGTAAATAAGTAGGTACGTCTGTCTGCCTATTAGATATGCGCGTTTTTATTTCTTGTAATCTTATGTAATTTTTTTTATTCAATGATTGCAAGTAAGATCAATCTAAATTGAGCTTTGTTATACAAAAATGAGCCAATTGTGGGTTGGAAACAATAATTAAAGCGAAAATTAAAATTACGTAAAAGTAATTTAATAATTATGCTAATAAGTTTATATTATACCCAGTATATCAGCTTGATCAATATATGTACATCCCAAACTTAAGCTAAGAATAGATTAAAAATAATGTATAGCGTTAAATATTCAAAATCATAATAATTATTACTTCAAAAATAGGGACAAATATTGCCGCGAGTTGCTTCATCCTTACTAATATTATAAATGCGAAAGTAACTCTGTCTGTCTGTCTGTCTTTCTGTCTGTCTGTCTGTCTGTCTGTCTTCTCTTCACGCCTAAACTACTGAACTGATTTGTGTGAAATTTGGTACAGGGTAAGTGTGAACCCCAACAAAGGACATAGGCTACTTTTTATTCGACTTCGACTTCGTCTGCGTCCGCGATAACCGAAATATACACGGACGAAGTCGCGGGCAAAAGCTAGTTTTGGCATAATTAAACCGAATTATCAAAATTATTTGGTTAGTACAATACTCTTATTTCACACAGGAGCCATTGCGCGACGGTGCTTCCAGACTCTAGGACAGTAACCGCCGAGAGCTTAAATTTTAAGCCGATAAAAGAGCATCATTATTTTTTAAACGACTACAAAAAAAGGGGAGGTTCTCAATCCAAATTAAATTTTCACATAATTTGTATACGATAATTTAACTATTTCTTTTTTTTTATAACGCAGGTACGAAGTAATTTTTACTTAATTAATTAATTTAAACTTTGTTTTGAAATACACACTTAGATAAATAGTTTTTAAACACCTTGTCACAGTTTAATAATTACTAATAACTTTGAGTAAAATAAAATTATAATTATTTCGGCCTAATAATAAAATGCAGGTAGGTGCAATTCCATTCTTATATCCACAATACCGTACATACACAATAAGAAGCACTACACAGTTTGAACACAGACTCTTGCAAACATTTGCTCTATTTTTTTCACTAAAAATTAAACTGAATTGTGAAAATGCACTAACCTCACTCGCGTAGGTTCACGCGCCGGTGGAAATCACAATAAAGGGCGGAAAATCGATCGTGCGGCGGTAAGAGGTGTAAGCGAGTGTGCGCGCGCGCAAGCAGCCAGCCAATATATAGACACGATAAGCGCACACGCTTACTTTGTGCCCCAGCCTTAGCGCCTTGTAACATACACTGGGTATAGTAACAGTTTGAAAATAAGCCCGCCATGTGTATTACAGATCTGATTTCTTGTTTAACTTCAACAATTGCACTGTTTTGAGTTGAGCAAGCGTTGCACACCAACATTCTTTACCGGCACAATCTCTTTTCACTATATAGCAAGGGATGCAATACTATGGCGGTGAGGCTGCACACGTTACGTAGAGGCCTAAATAATTAGAGAAATCCTAGATTGCAAAAATGTAGGTACACCATGGGGTGTACCTACATACGCATGGGCGAGTAGGTATTATCCCCACATAGACTAGGCATGCTACAACGGTTCCACGACATGCGACACTACGGTTCCATAGCCCCCCGCTAAGGCGCTCAAGTCCCCCCAAAAGCAACTGAGTTATTTCATGACAAATCTTAAAGTGAACTTGATATCATTCCAATTAAACTTTTTTGCAACCCTACTCTTCTACCCAAACGACAATCCGCCACTGCACTAGTGTGGCGCGTGTCACCACAGTTCTTACTTCAGCGTGGTTTTGTCAAAACGAGCCAACCCACTATCTTTCAATAATTAAATTAATTACGTCATAATAATTCAATATGCCAAATGAGATTACATTACGATTCAGCAATAACAGTTCAATGTACGTCCTGAATTTATACTAAGAATAGATTCTTGAATAGTCAACGTTAGATATCCAAAATTATTACAATTACCTACTTCGAAACACTTTGTGATATGGCTTGGTTGGTTTTGAAAGAACTAACCCCACTTAATTAGGTAAAGACGAAATATACTTGCTGTCGGAAATTTTGAATTTTAACAAAATTAGGTCACTTATTAGTAACATCTGTATTAAGTGCCTCCATCGCATTATGTTCCCTTCTTATTGTCTATAGGCTTCCAATTCCAACAGATCAGAGTCAGACGACAGGGTCAGAAGTGCACCAGGAGAATGTTGTTACTGCAGTTATTATAGTTAAATAACACTAGATCATTAATACAAAACTATATTACATCTACTCTCTAAAAAAATAGGATTACTACAAAAAGTAAAAGTAGGTATATGAAATGACCTCTTCTTATGCAATTCGACAAATCATGGATCTCTGTTTGCAGCTAGATACGTATGCATTCGTTACAACGTTACATAAAAATGATGAGATAGTTCAATTTACCTACTCCTTCACAAAGGAAATTATCACATGTAGGTACCTATTACTCATAAGTTATACCTAACTTACACGCAGCTGATCTGTGTTACAATAAAACATCGTGCTTTGCAACATATTTGCTAGCACGCGTTAAGAGATATGAGCAGTATGCTAAATCGAACCAACCCACAAACTCTCAATGTTGTAATTAATTGTATTATTTTAAACTAATTAACCAAAATAATGTGTTACATCCAGAAATAATAGTTTAATTACTAAGTCCCACGTAATTAGACACAATTGATTTTCTATTGTTCTGACTTACCGATAAGTCAGCCGGGGCTTGACAGGTTAAAGTACATACGTCCAAAGTTCATGTTATGGATAGATTTTTAAATAAAAAGGGGTGAAATATTCAAAATAATATAAATACCTACTTCGGAAAATAAGAGACAGAACTGAAACATTTATGTTCTAGACATAAGTTAGGTACAAACGAAAACATGCTTATTTTTCTAGTCTTAATGTTTATTACGTATTTTAACCCACTCTACAGTAGGCAATGTAGGCCTTTTGGCCAAGTCCAAGCTGCTCTACTCAAACCAACACTATTCTACCTTCTTAGAGCTACCATCCGTCCCGGATTCGGATTTGTCCAGATTTAAAGGGTGTCTGATGGGGATCGTCCGGAAGGGGATTTCAAAGTGTATGCATTAGTTTTTGTGTCAGGGCATCTTATTTTTCTAATAAAAATAGCTCTCAAGGGTGGCGAAAAAAAATCTCAATTTCATCCAAATAAGTATCATTGAATGTTTTGTCCGGCGTCGGCAATTTAGGTCATGACAACCCTGGCCCTACAACAACAAAATCAACTAAAACAACATAATTGATTGTGTTGTTATTTTATCTACTTTTGTATTTAATTACATTACATTTATTATTGTATTAGAGACAGGCCCCTCTCTTCCACTGGGCACTCTGGGCAAGTGCCCAGGGCCCCACGACCGTCTGGGGCCCCGGCCTGTCCCCAAAAAAATCATTCCTTGCAGTCTGTTCAGTGACAAAACATTTGAATTGCAGTGCGATTTACAATAATTTTCTTGCTCCAAGCTTAAGAAATGAGTATTATGTCTCTTTTATTCTTCTTCTTCATCGTGTGGGCAGTAAGGTCTTACGACCCCACACACCCTAGTGTCAGAGTTTCTAAACCACCTCAAGGACCTCTGACATGGTTTGAGTGGGACAGTAATAGGCTGGTATAAGTCCAGGTTTTCTCACGATGTTTTCCTTCACCGATGTCAGTGATGTCCAAGATAAACTTAGAAAGTACATATGAATTGAAAAAGTCACAAGACATCAATATAGTCACATAATTGAGATAGAGTCAATTGAACATGAAAAAATTAATTTTTTCAACTATCAGTACACATAAAACACACAGGGGCCCCGAGATCCTTGTGCCCGGGGCCTACAATATGTTAAAGACGGCCCTGATTAGAGACCCCTCTGATTAGGTGACGTTACCTGATTGATGACCGAATTATTTTTACCCAATGTTTATCAATCTTCTTGAAATTAACCTTTAGAATAGATTAGACGACTTGATTTCTGCATAGTGCATACAAACTTTGGAACCCCGGTTTCATCACCTTTAACAGGATTCCGGAGACCCGGAACTCAAAGGGCAACGGAAGGAACAGGGTGGATTTTTATTCAGCCAGGGGATGAATTTTGAAAAATCTTATCGAATGCCTACGTCATACAAAGAACACATCACCCTCCAAGTTGCTACGATCAGCGGTTTAGGCTGTGCGTTGTCAGTCAGTCGTTCAGGACAAAGCATTTTATATGTATAGATAACAATATGTGATTCAATGAATAAAAAAATGTTCCAAGGAGCATAATTTTATCTGGAACACGACTAGTCCATAGTTCACAGATCAAAGAACTACCAACTGCATACATAAGTAAAGAACAATGTCCATACGTGACTCAAGAGTATCTATATATTGAACGTACCTACACAAAGACAGTTGTTGCGATAGGGACTAAGTTGCCTAAACGCCTTTGTTCACGACAGGACAAACACTGAAATTTACTTGTCGCTGTAGACTAGTGGTCTGTAGTGATGCGACTGCTAAGCATGGGGTCGTGGGTTGGATTCTCAGGTCGGGCAAAGATAGATGTCGATTTTCCAGTATCAGTCCCGTGGTTCGAATAGCATGTAAAGCCACTGGTCCTGATCTCTCCCCAGTCGTCGGATTGCTGTCCCATCGAACTACAATAGAAAAGGAAGAGTGAGTGCACCTGTGGTGTCCTCCTCAGTCCTCTGCACCTGCACCTGTGTGGTTGCACACACTAGTGCACTACTATATCTCCTGCGTACTTTGCTAGTCTCCGGTAAGGACGCGTTTGCAAATCTGTCACAATAAGCTGTTTTTTCGGGAGATATTTTGGATAAATTAAACCAAATCAAACGCAACTAATGCTTACAACACATAGATTACTTCTTTATCTCCATACCGTGGATATTTAACATAGAAATGTTTGTTTTTTAATAATGTAAAAGCGATTTTCGAAAGCCTCTTGACACAAAATTCGAGGCTTAGTTTAGGTACATTTTTTATACTATTATGTACATCATTTTGTTTCCCAAAAATTCCTAAGGGGAGCAGATATAGTCATCTCAAAATGGTGGATAAAATATTTATGAAAATATTATAAATAGTTTTACAAAGAAAGAAAACGTTCCGTCAAATTTTTCACAAATTTTGCTGTAACACATGAACCTTAATGCGTGGCATTAAGGATTATTTTATTCGGTCACTGTCTAGATTAATTCCATAAAATCTGAGAGATACTTAAGAATTTTGAATATTTCAGAAAAAATACTCAAAATTCTTATGAAAATATTATAAATAGTTTTACAAAGAAAGAAAACGTTCCGTCAAATTTTTCACAAATTTTGCTGTAACACATGAACCTTAATGCGTGGCATTAAGGATTATTTTATTCGGTCACTGTCTAGATTAATTCCATAAAATCTGAGAGATACTTAAGAATTTTGAATATTTCAGAAAAAATACTCAAAATTCTTAAGTATCAAAATCAGTTTAGTTACTCATTACTTCCGCAGTATTCTTGCATAATATGCAAGAATACTACATACACATATTATGTGTATATGTATATACTGTGTCAATGTAGTGTTGCGATTTTGTGTTGTCTATTTTGTAAACGCGTCCTTAAAAAGCTGCCTTGACCGACCGACTCTCCTTCATTTTTCTTTTCACATCTTTAAAGGACGTAATTCCGTACCTGACACGGGACCGCCACCGTGCTCGTCTCCATGTCATCATAAAACGATGCACCTGGGCCCGCCCAAAGGAAGGGCTTTAACAATAGGAGTGAGCCTTTTGTGAATATGTATCTTGTATCCTGTCCTTGATCTTGAGCAGATGCCCCTCCCTGCTTTAGGTACCCACATTATCTAGTTGTACTGTTGATATATACCATATTTAGGTGTAAGTACTTATTGACGAATCCACAATGTTTTAGAAAAACAACTGTAGGTACCGACTCTGAATTTCTGCGCATAGCTTTCCTAAAAGACATAAGGGCCTCTTTTCCTTTTTCAGGAACCTCTCTGGATTCTTTGTCAAAAACCTCTGTCGGAATTGGAATAGATCAATAGCTACGCCTCAATACCTATGTAGTTAATAAAGTAATTACTACCTACCTGTGTACTTTTCTCTCTGATTTATGAATCATGTTAGGTACGTTAGTAATTTACTTGCTAGATATCTTGCTAATTTAAAAAAAACGACTGTATCTAGACTAGACACTGTTGACGAATGGGGATAAGTAGGTATCTAATTTCGTATTGATTTATATGAAAAAAATATACCTATAACTGTTAACAGTTCTTTAAATTTCTTTGTTTAAAGTATAGTACGAAGACAATGGTTTTGTTCGTAAACTCTATACGTATTCTTATGGACTTAGCCCAAAACATCTTTGTCATAATAATGACACAAAGACCGCCGCGTATCCGTCCGCAAGAGAATCATTTTGCTTTCTTTATTACAAAATAAAAAATAAAGATACAAATTAGGTAGGTACTGTACCTAATTTGTATTAAAAATCTGATAATTTTTTCATTAATTTAATTATCACATTAATATCGCAAAGAGAAATGTTTTGTTGTTTTGGATTTGGGGGTTGACTTGCGTTATCCGCTTGATAGGAAATCTTGGCTACGATAGCTTATCGAATCAAAATTGACATAGGGAATTCAAGTATCTACAATTTACACGCTAGGTACGTACGTAGCGCAGTAACAGGCGGTAGGGGTCACTTTGGATTACTAAGTAAGTACAGACACATCAAGTCAACCTACCTCAATCTGTCAAACTTCTTTAATAGATTTTCAACCTTATCACAATACTGGAAGGTTAATATTCGATTGGTAAAATTTGACATTTTCGGATAGGTTGATCTGCTGGCGTCTGTACATAATAATAACCACGTTACATAACAAAAAACCAATTTATTAAAATTCCTTATTTTTATTATACTTAGGTTGGTAGTTAGGTACTAAAACGATTGTTTTTTTATGCAAGCAAGGTCAATAATGCAGATTCGCCCCATACATACTAATATGTATGTTTAGAGTGTGTTTTACGGCCAACTTCATTAACTACAGAGCTGAAACTATCGTGTAGGTAGGTAGTAGGTCCTCTCTCACTAAAAATACGGATAGCTGGTGGGCCGAACAAGTCTATTCAATTGATATAATCCCATAATCAGTGTCCCCATCGTCTTACCAATTTTATCAGATATAGCCTCTATTCATCTATATTCATGATGAATGGTTAGTTCAGCAGCTGAGCGAGAGCAATTGACTATTTCGCAGCGTGTCGCGGGTTCGATTTCCGCACGAATTATTATAGTACAGTTATTTGTTCGAGAGCTAGCTGTTTGCCTAAGAGAGATTTTCTTGTAAACGCTTCCACGATACTGAAGAATTCTTCGTATGGGGCAATGCACTACCTTTCTTGCTGACCACAAAAACAAGCACACTAATAAATAAAGAAGACAAACGTGTCGCTACCATGTTATTTTATAGTCTTTTTGTTGCATATACTTAGTTTAAATAAATAAACGTAAATAATGTATCGACATGTCACAGTGAAGTAACGCCTAGTCGCCAATGTCTCGATTTCCACACAAAACAAAAGTCTATAGACTATAGTGAAATGAACTTTGACTTAAAAACAATATAGTAAGTACATATTAGTTACCTACCTACCTATCCATTAATACCTACCCTATTGCCCTCTGGCGTCGGACAACATTAGTGTGGATAATTCAATAAGTAAATAGTTATGTACTTAAACGCACGATTGGTCATCGGAACACATACCTAGCATTTGCTCGTAGATAAGAGGTCAACTTTAATTAGATAAAAGTTAGTTAGTAGAAGTACCAATGCCGGAACTTTCCACCGGCAGGCGTTGAGGAATGGATTACATACTGATATTTATTATAAAGCTGAAGAGTTTGTTATTTTGTCTGAAAGTGTTAAACTCCGGAACTACTGGACCGATTCTGAAAATTTTCACTAATAGATAAGATATGTAGTTACGTTATTCCTGAGTACCTACCTTACTATAGATAGGCTATACCTCAGACCAATAAAAAAGTACTTTTTTATTGGTCTGAGGGCTATACGTATTTTATTATTTAATTAAAATAGGGATTCGTAAACAAATACACGCGAATGAAGTCGTTGGTATGGTAATAGCTAGTTTTCAATATTAACTACTAGCCTTTGTCCGACACTTCGTCCACTTACAAGTCGGTTATCGTATTGCGGACGCAGAAAAAATATCGTGAGTTAAAACATAGGCTATGTGCCTATGTCCTATCTGAAGCCTCCTCTTTGACGAATTTTATTTTCATTGGTTCAGTTCAGGTTTTGTAGTGATGACCTCATCACTGGTATCACACAAAGTTACTTTTTCATTTATAATATCAATGTCAATGGATGCATGTATGATTGTAATACCTAAGTATCGGTATAGATATGTAATGAGTCGACCTTTTAAGGACATTACGAACGCTGGTTATTAGGTACTTAATTACTTACCTAATCTTTTGTTTAATGTCGATTACAAAATATATTTTTGCCTAATCAAACAAAGAATACACCAGCGTAAATACTTCTAATTTCTAACTATTATTAAAATTGGAAACTTAGGTACTACTCAAGAATGTAGGTATACCTAATCTTTATAATTAAATAGATTTAATTCTTCTGTACGTGTGTATATCACTGCACTCCTAAACTACTGGACTGATTTTAATGGGCTTTTTTGTGGGTGTTTGAGTGAATCCCTGAATAGTTTATATGCACAATTGGACCCAGTAGGTGTCGCTACAACCCAACGTTCGAGCAAGACGTCTTCGGGTCCTCTAGTATTATGTAAAATAAAAACAACAGAACTTATAGAAACAAACCATTTATTTAGTATTACGTTTCATCCATTTCATTCGTCATGGTATCATCCATATCGTTCGTCATGGTATCGTCATCCGAGTTGGAATCACTGTCGCTGCCACTACCCCCCTAGGGAACAAAGAAATATTCAACATTTTATCAAAATATGTCCGTTACTAGGCGATAATAATTAGCTTCAATCAATCAATTTCAAGAGCAAGTGTCGATAAGTGGTAGGTATTTAATTTCCGTGTAATCTAGGAATTAATAACGTATTATGAAATCTATTGCTTGCTACAGCAGACTGATATAGATCACATTTACTATTTAAAGGTTATAGATGTATAGATTTATAACTTCGGTCACTATTAATAGATATTTTGTTAAGTAGGTAGGTAGGTATAGGTACCTATATAATTATCATAATAGTGTCGTAGAGATTTAAAATAGAGGGATTTCAATAGATTGTGTAATCAGGTTCACTTTATCTACTTAGGATTGTAATGATTCACAATACCGATGGGCTGTAGGGAATGCGCTTGGAGTTTTTGTTAAATCAGAACTCTCTTGCATGTCTATTGTAAACTGAAAAACACTCAATAAAAAAAAAACTGAATAATTGCAGCTATAGTAACATAACATAACATCACGCCTGTAATCCCCAAAGGGTTAGGCAGAGAGAGATGTGCCCATTACTACACCCACATTTCGCCAGTTATGTTTAAGTCCCATGTAATAGGAGGCGAGCCTATTGCCACCAACCAAGCACAAATTCAGATTCCGAGGCTGCTACTGAGAAATTCCTGATGGAAAAACCCAGTAACACTTTGCCTGACCTGGGAATCGAACCCAAGACCTCATGCTCAGCAGTCGCGCTTTACGACCACTAGACTAACGAGGGAGAGTGCCGCTATATTATGGTAAGTAGGTACTTATTGTATGTTTACCTCAAACTTCAAATCTGTGTCTTTACTGTTGAACAGCGTATCCTTGACATATCGGAACATGTGGTCGCGACAGATCTCGTCCGTGTTTGGTGGCAGCCAGCCACGCTTCTGATGGCACAGGTAGCCCGGGGGAGGCTCGGGAGCTAGGATCTCCTCTACTTCTGGCAGTTGGATGTCGCAGTACTGGGAACAAGTGGTTAATTAGAATAAAGTAACCAGGTGTAAAGCAAAAGGATTCTTTTTGAGGTACGAAACCCTAAAAAGGAGTGCTGCTTGTTATTGAGATGAACCTGTCGAGTCCCTCGCTCTGCATGAGCAGTGATCAAAAAGACATTTAGGCATCAAGTTCTGAGTAGTAGTTTATGTTTTAATTTTTCAATTGAGTCAGCCATGTCTAATCTACTAATTTTCCTTACAGCCGCAGAAGGATTAGATCCAAAAACAAAAAGATACAATTTTCCTGTTTACCTGATAGAATATGTGTCGCTGCGTGGGTGTCATGCCTGGCCGGAAGTACACGCTTCCTTCGGCGATGTCCTCAGAGGCCGACGCGCTATGATCCGACGGATTCCTCTTTGGCTTGCGCTCACGATCCGTTGTGATGTCTTCCCGAGACATTATCATGGAGCGCACGCCCGCTTAGGAAACGAACCTCAATTAAGTATTTGATACCAAAGCTATCATTGAGTTATTTACGTTACAGCTGTAGGTACCTTTTGTTGGCAAATAAATAATTTCACAAGATTTTTTGTAATAAATTGTCACTGAGTTCTGTTACTTACTTTTTTAGAATCTCTAAAACAGTGACTGAACAACACCACAGTAGAACAAAATAAAAATAATATTTTTGTCTAACCAAAATTGACTTTAGAACTTACCTGCATGCCTCAACCTGAAGTCCAAAGTTTGATATATTCTGGCTGCAGGGTCCTTCCTGGGATCAAACCCATACCTGACCCACATTGACCTCCAGGGTCCAGTCTTCATGTACAGAGCCAAACAAGGCATGATGACCTTCAGCGACACAAGCCTAATCTTCGTGTGATACCTTATCAAGTTCAGTGACCAGATTGGTCTCTCTTCAAGAAGCTAAAAAAAACAAATTGTATTATTATTTAAAGTGAAAAATAAATAAGTTATACTATATCTTGGGATCCTAAAGGGACTTTAGGATCCCGAGGGGCCGAAGCTAACCTACAGAGGCCCATGAGGTAACTTTAGATGAAATTAAACACAACCAACGACTATCCCTGTATGCACAATGCAGGTGCAACCAAGGACAACCCCTGGTTGGTGTAGGACTATTACAGCATATGGGACTATGGGGTGGTTAAAGTAGATTGGTTAACTAGGACTATAGAACTACAACCCCTGCCTAATTAATGTATGTGTTACACGGATAATAAATAAATAAGTGTATTATTATTTGTAAGAAAAGTGGTATACCTTTTTAACAACATCATACTCATTAACCAACCGAGGATGCAACTCAAATTTCAATTCCTTCTGTTTTAAATATATTTCATGAGGTTCAGTTGGCAAGTCATCAGTCAAGTTAAATATGTACAGAGACACTTGTGCACCTCGTAACATTCTGGTTTTGTTGTGAACACTTTCACCACGGTCAGGAGAAGACCGATCTGGATATCTTTTATCCGTGTAAGCATAACATATTGGCTTCTCGAACCTCGTGAAGCTTGAAGGGACAAGTATTAGCGGTGATGGCTGCCTGCAAAAAAGAAATACATATTAAATAATGCTTCTTGATAATGGTTAATTAATTAAAATTGTTTACACAACATATGATTTTAGCTACTTACAACATAAATTCAATAGGATCTACTCCTGAAGGTAAAACGTTTTCCAACGCACAGCTTAGAGGACCATCACTAGGTCCTTCTCTGTGCACAGCCAAGTATTGAAAGTCACACATTGCTGAAATGTACAATAAAAAATTAAGGGGAGTATGTTAATGTAGCATCAATATGTTTTTTATTGGTTTTGTGCAAATGTATACTCAGGACTGGACTAACATTCAAATCTGAACATAGTTTTGACAGTCCCAACAACAGAAGTCGACACAACTTCTCTTTTTATTTCATTGCCTTCTTTTACTTTCTTGACTTTCACCTTGAGTAGAACCCCAGCTGCTCTCTTGGAATTACCATAAATTTTCCGAACAAATGGATTATCCGGTTGGAAAGACAAAGCTAGACGCCTTCTGGCTGTATTACTGTACACCTAAAAAATATACAAATATAGTTTCTGGTTAGGTACAAGAAGAAGCATTTGCCTTGCAGTGGGACACTAATAGGCAGGTTTTATTACATTATTATATATTACTAGCGACCCGCCCCGGCTTCGCACGGGTGCAATGCTGTATTTTATAAAATTTATTTATATACAACGTTCACAGCTTTTAGGCAAGCGCCGCCACCGCAGACGCTATGTACCTGCATTTTAAATCTGTAATATCTTCAAAAATATTCATTTAAATTGCATGCTGTAAAGGGCCATAATGATCTATATGAAATGCACAATGTTTTTAAGGTACTTAATTGGATAAGGATTAATGCTGTATTGCCTATAATTGCTTCTTAAATAAGCCATTATTTTTCGTAAAAAGTTAAGGATAAAAAATGGTTATTGTGGGTTATCCCTAAGAGATAGACATATACCGTCGCGGACTTTTTTGTAGACCTTTTTAAGGTGTACAATACTGTAGTACATTATTTTGATCTATCTCGAAGGGTTCAGCCAACGTTTACAATGTAAGCGCAAAAAAATGTGTTTATTTACGACATCACATTAGAAACCTCTAAAATTATCAGTGTTTCTCTACTATATTATGCATGTATTATACATATAAACCTTCCTCTTGAATTACTCTATCTATTAAAAAAAACCGCATCAAAATCCGTGGCGTAGTTTTAAAGATCTAAGCATATATAGGGACAGACAGACAGGGAAAGCGACTTTGTTTTATACTATGTAGTGATAAGTATTAGTTTCTGTTTTCTAAAACTCCCTTATGATTTCGATTTGCTGATATAGAATTAAAACTGGCTCCAATTAAAATGAAACATTTTCCCTAATATTTTGTTTTCACATGAAAAATTGAAAAGGAGAGAAATGATACCTGTGAAATGCTTCGTATACCACCCAAACATGCAATTGCTTTATCGTCATTCTTTACTATTCCGGGAAATTGTATACCAACTAATTCACGGTCCAAATTATTACTTTCCATTGTCGATTGATAACTATGATAGGTAAAATATTTTAACAACAAAACATTACACAGCAAGTCAGCAACACATGCTTTTTATTTTGACATTTCCAGTGACATGACATCATAGAGTATTACATGACATTTTTGGCAATGACAATATTGAGAGAGGCACTAAGCGTTCCATTCATTTTCGTACGAACGCTGTATTTCTAGCATAAGATCTAAAATTTTCTGATATTCTCGTTAGGTTCATATACGTATTATTTTCGCTTTTGTATTTCAAGAACAGACATCAAAGGAGTCCCAGTAAAGTACCATCTATGAAGGCGAGAGTATTGCAGCGATAGTCACACAATGCCAGATAAATTACGAGAATGAAGCCAAATTGCGATCATAGAAAACGCAAACCTAGCACGGACTAGGCTACTTAAGGAGCTATCGCCAACCAGATAAAGGAAGCCCAAAAAAAAAACTAAACACGATTAACTATTATAATATTTAATATCACAAACTTAGGTTTTTATATGAGAATGACACTCAAACTGAAGCCAAAACTCCATTCAACTAATCAAACAACTTTAAATCTTTGCCCAAGGCGAGATCTGTGTTTGAGTATCGTTCTGTAATATAGACCTTAATCTACACATAATAATAGCTTATGTAGTTATTATTGCAGTCCTTAATTATTATAGTATAAAAATATTATTATGCCTTTTCATAAGATTATCATCGATGCGCCACAGCCTCCACAGCTACCAAAAGCCTGGAAATTTAAAAAAAGTATTACAATATTTGGCTTCCTAGAATATTTGATCATTTTTATAGTGAACAACAAGAAATAAACACTTACTTCTCTAACAGGACATTTCTTTGTCTTTCAATCTCAAGTCTGTCTTTTTCCATTTTAAGTCTTATATTATTACACCTTTTCTTCTCTAAAAGCTTCTGTTTTTCAATTCTTATTCTCTCTTCCTCTAAATTGAGAAGTCTGTCATGTACAAGTCCTAGAAAGAAAACAACATAAATTAATTTCAACTAAAGTCCTACTGGTGTACTTCTGAATCAGTTGAAAATAAGACATTAATTGATTTAGATTAAAGATACTCACTAACTGGTCTACCTCGTTTCCACAAGGGTTTTCCTGTAACTGGAGCCGAGGACACTTCATTCGGCCCCATGCCAGCATCAGGGTCTGTCACTACTCCATCTCCCAGACTCATTTCTATGTCTGATGCTGTGAAATGTTGGGATTCTGATGGCCATTTCTGCAATTAATTAAATATTTACCTATTAAATAATTGCAAGGAATTGCTGTCTTTATATTTTGATTGGATATAACAATTTTTTTTAGTACCATTATTATTTCTATTATTTAATAAAATATACTACAAAATAAGTAAGCTGCAAGGACATGTTTATTTAATAGGCAATATTACCATACTACTTGTTGAGGGATCAATGCTGCACATGTCATCAGTGGGCCCAGTACTTTGTGCTGGTGCCTAAAACATTTGAAAGTGATTATAAATTCAATAGTTAATTTGTCTTTTTAAGATTTCAAATATTTAAACCAGACAAGTAAAAAGGCATACAACATGACAGTCTTACCATGGTGTTGTTCATTGCTGAAGTCTCCGGGACTCCTGAAAGGCCAAACACTGAAGTATTTGTGCAGATAAGTCTTAATATCTTTTCTTCAGCCTCTGTTAGTTGAGTATTAGCATTACAGCCAGGTGTAAATCTGTTTTTTCGTATTTTGAAAGCCTTTTTCTTGACATTTGATTTCCAATCTCTCCAAGTCTGAAATTTTTGTTTTGTCCTTTTAATGTTTTCTTTTGGTAATGATCTTTATTAATCTCTAAAATTTTGTGATGCCGAAATTACACGAAAAATATTACACCTACCTGTTGCCATTTATCAGGAGTTTTAATTGCACCAGAACCAAAACCTGAATTAGCATTCAGTTTTTCTGTGATTTTGATCCACGCATTCGTCTGACGTATTCTTCCCTCAAGGCCTGTGAATTTTCCAATGGCTAATTCCTTGTCGTCTTCAAGAAAATGTAAAAGCATATTTAGCTGTTCCGGGCTAGCCTTTCGTCTTTCCATTGTTGTAAATGTTGTGATCATATATGAACAGTAGTGAAATATTATGCTTCTATACTCTTGCAAACAGTAATTAAACTTCCTGCTAATTCTTATAACAGTGAAATATAATTATTTCCTGTTAGAAAACAACAAAAAAACGAGTAAAATAAAAGCATTGCTATTACAATACAATGTTTTATTTTTATTTTCAGTGTAACAGTGTTTCTAGCTGTCAAATCCGCCGCATTCTGTCAAAAGTGTCAAATAAAAAACCCTGTTCCACGATACAATGATTTTGAGACGTAATTCGCGATGGCTTTACCGAAAATTATTCAAAAGCCGGGTAATCATTACAATGTTTAAAAAAAAAATAAACTCATTGGCATTTTGGCGTAAACATAATGAATGAATTATTGAATTAGTTTGACAGAATGGTTATAGTTTGTTTGTTTGAATTTTTGAATGTTTATTTACATTTTCCATGACAGTAGCTTACGAAAATTACATGAATAAAAAACCACATAGTGTTATTACAAGTTAATTAAGAATTATCTTGTATTTTAAAATATAGTTTATCTAATTTTTACATTACTTGTATAAATATTGTTGCATTAAACTACAAGCGAAAATCAAGAAAATGAATACAATTTTAAAATTAAAAATGTTACGAGGCAGTGCTTACAAGGAGAGAATAGCTCGAAGGCATTTAACCGACTTGTCTGACTCCTTCAACTTACCCGACTCTTATCTATTGAAGAACTGTGGTGTAAACAGAGATGTCTTTCATCATATCTTAAGAATTCTGGAACCTGTTGTTCCTAAGACTCAGAGATCAAACGGTATACCATTCCCTTTGAAGGTGATTTAAATGATTCTTGGGATAACTTGTAAATATGCTTTTTTTTTATTTTTCAGCCTGTATTGTCTCAAAAGCTGCTGTGAAAAGTTCTCCCCAATAGCCTCCACCTTCCACTCATCCCTATGCATTGCATTCTCTTACAAATCTCTCATAAACCTCTCTAAGTCTCTAAATATGCTTGAAAATTATTATTACTATTTCTGACTTACTCATCTTTTACTGTGTTAAAAATGCTTTCCTCCATACAGGTTCTGGTAACCCTGTCGTTCTTAGCCAGTGGTTCCCACCAGAAGTCAGTAGGCAAAGACTTCAGCATCAACATATCACAGAAGTCAGTGAGCCGAGTTATCAAGATTGTGGTTGAAGGACTTAACATGGTGCTCAATGACTGTATCATATTTCCCAGTACCACAATGCAGAGAGACCAAATTAAAGAAGGGTAATTGAAGTCATTAGTGTATTCTCATAAAGGAATATCAATATAGTTACACTGCTTCACCATGCAAGTAAAACTTTGATTTACTGTTACAGATTTTATAGAAAATATCATTTTCCTGAAACTATTGGCTGTCTAGATGGCACTTATGTTGAAATAGTTTGTCCAAGAGATGATGAAGAGGCATTCTATGACCGGAAAGGACAATACTCCATACATGCACAAATTGTTAGTTTCCATTTACTATAAGTTTTAAAGATGAAAAAAGATTTTTTCAAGATGGATTATTTTATTTGCTTTAATCTTTTTTCTTTTCTAGATGTGTGACGCCGATTGTAAAATAATAGCAGTATGCTGTAGGTTTGGTGGTTCAGCTAGCAATGCATATATTTGGAATAAAATGAATATCAGACCTTTTATTGAAAGTATCAGCAGGCAGGGAGAGATGAGTTGGCTTATCGGTTTGTTTATCACAATATAATGAGTACCTACTTGGTTTGATTCAATTTGGTTTGGTTGTAATTCTTCTTCTCTAACATGTATTTTTTATTTCAGCTGACAACAAATATCCACAAAGAGCTTGGCTAATGACACCTATATTACATGCCCCGCAGGGCACACCTGATTCTCAATATAACCACTTTCAAGGCAGAACCAGAACTTGTATAGATAGGTGTATTGCCAAGCTCAAAGGAAGGTGGCAGTGTCTACACAAAAGGCCTTTGCACTACACACCACAGCAAGCAGCGAAAATAATAAATGCTTGTGCTGTACTACATAATCTTTGCATAAGAGCTGGTCTGCCAGACCCTGAACCTTACATGGACCCAGCACCAATGCCAGTTATAAATGAAGTAACAGAGATGCCTGATGATAATGTAAATGATTTGTATATTGGAATCGAAGTTAGAAGGCAGCTTGCAGAAAGAATCTACTACAGTGTGTAGCGTAGAAGAGACTGATAGTACTGTCATTTTTTATTTTGTTCCGCCTAAACCTTTATACAAATATGAAGTTTATGATGCAGTAATGTATTATTAAAACAGCATTAATTAATAAAAAATGTTTAATACGTAATTCGAAACCTTTTGTCTATGAACACAATATTGTTAATATTAATGCATCAGTATCTGCATCTGGGCCAGTTGGCTGTAGGTGTCGCCGGGCATTCTGTACGCGATGTTACCGGCAAATGTGTTCAGTACTTCAGCTTGTTCACGGAGCCATTCCACTTGCTAGAAACAATACAGAAAAAATAAATTGAAGACATTGCTAGAAACTTAGAATATAATCTATCTATAATTCGCGAGTGGTTTTTAGTTAGTAAAAAATTTAGTAACGTATTTCTACCTTATTGTTCTGAGCAGCAAGCGGTTGCGACTGCGCAGCGGTGCGCAATCGTTGTCGTTGCGCCAGAAGTATGGTGCAGAGCGCTCGCAACACAGCCGGCAAGCTACGTAAGAGTTCTCCACGAGCAGTTCGTGCAGCAGATACTCGCGCGTCTAACTCGCTCGCGTTCAATGGCACCAATTCACATTCACGAAGGGTCTGCAGTAAAATATTGATATTGTAGAAATTGAAGATAGAAAATAACAACGTAAATATTATGTTGTCGCCTTCACCTCTAGAGCGCCTTCATAGTTCTCGTTGTGGAACTGATCGAAGAACGTCATTAGCTTACAAAGCTTGGTGTAAGCTTCAACCAGTGCCGCTGGTAGCGCGGTGCCGTCGGCTGAGCGCAGTCTCTTTGACACATGTTCCGCGAGCGATGACAAACGCTGACGCAGCCCGCCCGCACCGCCTCCGCTGTTCACTACTTGTGCTAGCAGTACGCAGAACAGTTCTAGAACCTTCTCTAAGTTCTGCAAACAATAATTATGAAGATGTAGCAATTGAACCTATGCAACCCTAATAAAGATAACAGGTAGTGGATGATACATTGGTAACTTACCCCAGCAATATCGTACATTGTGATGGCATCTTCAAAAAGTCCTTTGTTGACTAGTTGTTCCGCTACATTTAGAGCTATAACCTGCAATAAAAAACCATTTAACAAAATATTTTACGGAATAAAAAGGGAATACATAATTTCGAAATAGAGTGTGCATACTTTGCTATCGATATGTGGATTGTTGAATTGGTCCAGTAGGCCTTGGCTACGCAGTCCAGTCAGAGCGTCCATCCGACCAAACAGCAGGTCGTAATCGCGACTTTCAAGCGCCAGGTCAGTGCAGCAACACATGAATAAGTTCTTCCCACTGGGATCTTTGAGGTTTCTAAGAAAAACAAAACATTTTCATTGTGATTTGTAGAAGTAGTATTCCGAAAGCTAGTTTAATTATGTGTGTAGTAACTTTTACCTCAGGAAGAAGTAGTAATGTAATGCATCAGAAGGATCTGTGAGCTCAAACTTTCTGACATACAGGAGTAGCAGTCTCGCCAAGTTTAAACGGCGGAGTGGCGGTGGATCATCCGTATCGACAGATACTGCAATAAAATACGACCTATAAGATTATTTCTTTGACATTTACCAAATTTTCTGGTATAATTAACCTTAGTACTTACATAATGGAGCTTGAACATTACGTGGTGTGCCTAACATGTAGACATCATGAAGGGCTAATGCCATGTGGACTCCATGGACTTGGAATCTGAAATTATAAAAATGACATTAAATACATACATTCCTTTAGATTTTTAACATGTTAAAAAAAAAAGGTAATAGAAGGTGTACCTTGGTATTCTGGATAAGAATTCTATTGCAGGTTCAAATTGGCCAGTCAACGTCAGCATTTGGAAGTACACTACTGGTTTTTCATATGCATGATAATGTGTTTCACCTAAAAGAAAATAAACATTATGCATCTTAACCTTTTTTTATAATGTAACTTAGGTTATGTAACTCAGTTTAAATTACCATATTCCTCTAAAATCATTTTCTGTAGATCAGAATATGAGAAGGTTTCAGTCTCATTGTTGCTGCGTGATTTGATGAAAGAAAGTTTGAGCCAGAGGTAATCGTCAGCTGTTCGCGCCACTTCGTAGTGCTCGTCGCTAAGATCACAACTTCCTATGACGCAGTATACCTGGACAATTATTTTTATAAATAGCAAATTATGAATAGGTCAATAGGAGAAATTCCATGTTTGTCTATCTATAGCATTATTATGAGCAAAAGCTACTGCCAAGCGGAAACAAAATAGGTATGTATGTATATATTTGTTGTCTATATATATATACTTACAGCTCTTTTGTATGGGTCTGTAGAGTTGCGCACTTGTATCCTATATTGAAAATTGATGGCAGTTTGTAGTTTATCACTCAAAGGCTTCTCTGGATTTTTTATGTACTCTTCTAGAGCTGATATAAATTCTTCATGGTCTCGACTGTCAACATAAAAAAAACATTTATACATGACAAAATTCTGAATAATAGTTAGATTTCAATGTTTTACTCTTAAAACTAGAACTCTATTTTTTAGCAACTTCAAAAAGGTTTGCAAGCTGAAAATGATAATGGATTTTATATAAAATGCTTACCCTGCCTTCCTCAAACAATAAAGCGCCGCATTAGCGTCTCCACTCCTTAGGCAGTAGTACACCATAGGCCACAGTGGGCGCTCGTCAATGACGCCATCAGTGAGCACCTGCACGTTCTGCCCCTGTAAGCGAAGGCCTACAAAGCCTCGCACTAGAGGGTATGTACCAGGCTCCCCGCCGCGCATCGCTGCTGCAGGGTTCGCGCGCACCACATCGCTCATGTATAGTTTATATCTGGAAGAATTGAGGTATATGTAAAGTTCTAAAACTGTTAAATAAGAAAATGACAATGTGATTAATTAAAAAAAAAAGCACTGAACTGGGACTATTATATTTGTAATTTCCTCAATAACTATGATATTATACGAAAATTATGTGAAAATAAATCAATAACATAAATAAGAACTACTTGGTGTGTTACATGTACTGGGTGATTTTACAGAATACATAAAATTCTTGTATTTATTAAGAAATGATTAGAACTGTACAAAGATGGTTTTAATTGGCATATTACACTTACTGTACCCTTCATGGACTCATGGTACATTGGGGTCAGAGGCTGGATTTACACACATGCATACCATACCTCTGAGGATCCCATTGTCCAAGACTGGTGAAAATATTTCCAATATAGAATTGATTAGATTACAAAATAAGGCAAATATTTTAGCCCATTAACTTGTTGCAACATACCTTTTCTCCAAGTATTTCTTCCCTTGAGCAACAAGACACTGTTGTATGGTAGAATTGCCTCTAGCCTTGAGAGGATCTTCATCTCTAACTAAGGCTGGAATATTTGCCATTGTCTTGATAATCTCCCACATTTCTTTTACTTTCTAAAAATGTAAGATTATTCTATATTTGAGTAAGGTGTTCTATAGAAAGAAATTTTTAAAAATATATAAGTAAAGATAACATTACTAACGGGATCATTAAATTCTTCAGCAACTTGGGCAAATTTCTGATGTAAAGCTGTTCTTGATTTAGATCCTTGGAACACCAGCTTGTTATACTGGTGAACTTGTCTAGCATATGCAGCCTCTATGTTGTCAAGCATGGAATGCCCAAACTTCTTTGGTGCATCTGCAATGCTCGGTGGCTCCGGGGTCCTCTTGAGGTCCAGCCAGTTTTGAGAAGGACCTATCATAGCATTCATCAACTTTATCTTTTCTCTGTTCCATTCTGATAGCATGTGTTCCCATTTCTGATCTTCAGTAGTTTGTAGGGACTGGAAATTTATTTAAAAACAATGTGACAATAAAAATTAAGTAATGGTACGTTTAGACTATGACACTATACACGGTACACTGAGTGTATACATCAAAGTGTCTCTGTATAAATACGAGTGTCGCTGATTGCAACTTGTGGTTATACAGAGACACTTCAATGTATAAATTGAGTGTATAATATCATAGTCTAAACATACCATAACTTCATTAAAATATACATATTATACAAAGATTATTTATTAATGTTGATACTTACATTCTTGTTAACCTCATCAATAAGGGATAAAATAGCATTTTCTCTTTCATTTCTCAAAAAGCTTTCGATATCAGAGTCAGCTATAGGTTGGAGTGGCTCGAAAGTCCTTTTAGAACTAAGTGTTTCAAGTTTTTGTGATATCTGTTGCAAATCTATTCCTTTAGAACCAAACAACAGATGCCTGTAAAAAGACATATGATGGAATGTTAATCCGTAAGAAGAACCGCCAAGAAGTGCGTGTATTTTTAACACAAATGCAACAAGTTCTTACGCCTGAATATCATTCGCTCCAGACTGGATGACTCTTGAGTATAACTCCTGCGACGCCTCCAGCACCTGGCCCAGAGAACGTTCAACCCTCGGCAGCTCTTCATTACCCTCAATCTCAGTCGTCAATTGTTCAGCTTGTTGCAACAGTTTGCTAAAATCATCGTCTGCCATCGTGCACTATAGGTTATTAACGCTTGTTTGCACTAAAAGACACACACCTTAACACTACAATGTTCTGCTCTGATTATTTAGCAATATTCACACTATGGGAATACATTCATAACGTAGTACATGGATTAAAGATAAACAATAATATTTCGGCTCTGTGCCTATGGCCTGACCTCTGAGATTACCTCTTCTATTTACGTTCACGAGTGGGTGTGTGCAGCCATTATCTATCCCGTTCCTCCCTAATAACCTACCTATCGCTGTCTCTTTCTCATGCTGTGCTTGACGGCTAGCTAGAGTCGGACCGAACAACGGTCCGTTTCTTCAGTACGCTTTTGTTTACGTAAGCGAGTGGTGTGTTGTACGCGTAAAACTTAAAAGTTCAAAAAACGTTGAGTAACGTTCGGTTTAAATTAAAAGAAATAATTATGTGAGTCAGGTGAGTAAACTAATATAAATATTTATTTTTCTCAGGAAACTGCTCTCTTGCACGTGAATACTTTTGTTGTACCGCTTCCGACTCAGATTTTGGTTATTAAACCTAAATTCGTTTTAGACTCCGTTCTCGGGTTCAGGCCCAGACGGTTATAGTCTCAAATCACGTATGTACGTAAATGGCCCGTTGGGGCAAGGAAGCGGGGCCCTCCGATCTCGGGTTCATGCCTAGTCGGTTATAGTCAAAAAGACAGGGCCGCTCCGATCTCGGGTTGAGGCCCAGACGGTTATAATCAAGAAAACGGGGACACTCCGATCTCGGGTTGAGGCCCAGACGGTTATAGTCTCAAATCACGTATGTACGTGAGTGGCCCGACCGGGCAAGAAAGCGGGCCCGACCGTGGTCGGCCCCGACAATTGATCCGACCGTGTCCTAAGGTTGATCCGACCGGGCCCTAAGGTCGATCCGACCCGGCCCTAAAGTTAATCCAACTGGATTCTAAGGTTGATCCGACCGTGTCCTAAGGTTGATCCGACCGTGTCCTAAAATTGATCCGACCGTGTCGTAAGATTGATCCGACCGGGTCCTAAGGTTGATCCGACCCGGCCCTAAAGTCGATCCGACCGGATCCTAAGGTTGATCCGACCGTGTCCTAAGGTTGATTCGACCGGATCCTAAGGTTGATCCGACCGTGTACTAAGGTTGATCCGACCGTGTCCTAAGATTGATCCGACCGGGTCCTAAGGTTGATCCGACCCGGCCCTAAAGTTAATCAGACCGGATCCTAAGTTTGATCCGACCGTGTCCTAAGGTTGATCCGACCGTGTCCTAAGGTTGATCCGACCGGGTCCTAAGGTTGATCCGACCCGGCCCTAAAATTGATCCAACCGGATCCTAAGGTTGATTCGACCATGTCCTAAGTTTTATCCGACCGTGTCCTAAGGTTGATCCGACCGTGTCCTAAGGTTGATCCGACCGGGTCCTAAGGTTGATCCGACCCGGCCCTAAAATTGATCCAACCGGATCCTAAGGTTGATTCGACCATGTCCTAAGGTTGATCCGACCGGGTCCTAAGGTTGATCCGACCATGTCCTGAAGTTGATTCGACCGTGTCCTAATCCGACCCGGCTAAAGTTGATGCGATCAGGTCCTAAGATTTATCCGACCGGGCCCTGAGATTAACCCGACCAACCAATTGACGCCATGGGCAGGACATAGATACGTTGAAATATTTAATTATGGTCGATAACCATTTACGAGAACTAGTCGCACTAGGTGAACTGTTGTTTCGAAAATGGGTCAGTGGGTCGTCTTAGAAATGGATTTGACGGAGAAATATTGGGTAAAATTAAATCCATAATAGAAAAGAGTCTTCCCATTAGTTGGAGAGACAGGAAGGTCATTGGTCTATGGTCCTGAATGAAATCAGATTCGCTATCCCGTCAGTAGAGCTGGATCAGGCTTTCTCTCTAGAAGCTAAAGCAATCCGCGCAAAATCACTCAAAAATATGAAACCCAAGCTTTGAGGCTGGGACCATATTATATTATATTATATTATATTGATATTTTGAACCTACCTCATGTAGCAGCAAAACTGGGAGGACGGCAAAGACAACTAGAAGGTCTGTGTATTTCAAAGAACAGATTTCAGGCGCCTTGACAACGGACGAATCGGTTTCGGTCGCGACCCAGACTATCATCTCCTTCAAAAGATAACTTAATTCACGGGATCACTTTATCTCAACATCACTAACGGTAAGCTTACCCAAACGCGGTCGCTACCTGTCATCTATTTTGTAATATAACGCCTGTAATTGCTAAAGGGTTCGGCAGAGGTGTACCTATTAATACACCCTTATTTCGCCAGTGATGTTTATGTCCCTTGTAATATGGGGCGAGCCTATGGATCACTCCTCCTGATGTCTCCTTCTTGTTCATCAAAAATTAATACCACAAATGTTATACTAGCCCGGATGGAAGGCATGATACAAATCATATAAGAGACAATAATCACAAACAAAGAAAACGAAAACAGGTTCGATAGTTCGAGTTGGTAATTTAAGGTCCTAGCCCTACCTACCTGGCGAAGACCCTAATAAGGACACCAATAATGATTGGGTTTTCTCATTTTCTACAAAAGACAATGAACCTGCCATACCAAAACCGAACCCATATTCTGGCACAACAAGGTTTGAAATGTCAAAGATTTGGAGAGCCAACATGGAATAATCCGCAACGCTAACTCTCAGGAAAACCCTTCAGAGTTTACCAGTTTTCCATTGTCTTTAAATTAATGCAACAATGTTACAATTAATGAAAAATGTAATTAACACTCCAAGTCTCCGACTGGGGAAATGTGACTCGGCGTTTGTTACCATAACTCATGGACTTTAGGTACAGCGGCTAAAACTTCAGGAAACCGTTAAATGTAGTGGTAGAGACCACGGTAACCTTAAAAAAAAAAAAAAAATATAATAATAATAAATAAGATGCTCGCATCGGATAGCGAGTTTTGTTCAATATCCGACGACTTGCTTAAATACTACTGTACCAATCGTGCCGCAGTAATTGAGTCCCGATCGGTCCTCAATGACATTCCGCCATCGGGAACTCACATAGTGTTTCCAAAATTGCTCGAATATTATTGAGCCATATCTAAACATAAAAGGAAGACAAATCAAAGCAGTCCCGAGTACTTAACTCTTTCAGAAGATATAAAGTTACCTTTCAGAAGACATAAATTAGAAAGCTGGAGAACAAACAGCGAACCCAAACATTACAGTCAGCAAAGGATCATAAATTCCAAAATCTTAAGGATAGGAGCGGAGGGGACCGACGGCGTTATGTTTGACAACCAAAGCCTTTAGGCGGGACAACTAGCCGATCATGCTAGGCATCTAGGCCTAGTTGATCCATGCCATGTCATGCCAGCCACGATCTAGGCCTATAAATCATGTGGTGCATCAGCGTGGAAAAATCTTGGTGCACAAATCCCATCATAAGTATTATAAAAGACTAATCCATACCGTGCCCAAAAAAAAAAAAAAAAGCCAGTAATAATCACATCCGTATCACCATTATTACTGGAAAGATGTCGAACACCAAAATCAGGCGGGCAATGGAGAAAGACTGAACGAATGTGTCAAGTTATAAAAGCTTCGACTAGTAAATCATCGCAAACTAAAATACTTCCTACAAAGAGGAGACTACATGACAAAATAGACATTACCAATTCATGTACCAATAACAAATAGACACTGACGGTAGCACTCAATTACCGCAATTCAACCCACGCACTAACAGCACCTTTTTGGCCTGAGTTCCACGCCTCAATTATTCTCAAAAATTATAAATTGGGCTGCCAAGCTACTCAGAAATCAGAACTTACGATTAGTCGTTTTTATATAACGATTTTATAAAAGTGAATCACCTATCGAGATGAGGTGTTAATAGTTAGAAAAATTGAGCTTCATAATAATCTGGCTCAGTTGGTGCCAAGTCCAACAAAGGAAATAACGTTCTCCGAAATAATCTAGAATACAGAATCGAATTTGAAAAGCCTATCTGTAAAAAAAGAACAATCATTATAGAAAAAATAAAAATTAAGCAGGCAACAAGCAGGGCAAAATGGGCAAAATGGAATTCGCTTCATTCGTGATACCGCTAGTTTGACTATACTGTCGGAAGATTCAACGAGCCGTAATCCAATTACCAGAATCTATGCCCAACCTTACACTTCAAAATAAAACCCGAAATTATTCAAGAATTGCAATAGTGGTCAGAAAACCTAAGTAAGACAAAGGTCAAAAATAATCACGATAGAGCCGCAGCTCTAGGTACCTACCTAGTGACATACTGTATAATCTATGCTAGTGACTGACGCCTCAAACAAGGGTTGGAGAGCAGAAGACGAACTGGATCTCGAGACTATAGACGACTTCCTAAAACAAAAACAAAAAAATAAATAAATAAAAAGTAATTTGTTTACAAAATATTGAATTGACAAACTACCAAAGCATACTACAGAACAGACGCATTTTTATACAATGCGACAACAAAACAGGTAGTATTGAAGAACCAGTAACCGTACTAAAGAACCAGCGGGGGGGGGGGACACTTTTCGCCCTGTCCGTCAGGAACTCCGGGTCGTGTATCCTCTGCGCCCCGCTCAGGATCTCTTCACCATGCATGAACATATTGTATGAGTTCTACACTTTCTGCAAAAAAGGTAGCTGGCGACATCTGGACTACGGTTATACTCAAGAATATAGAATGGCAAATAGAACATATTATTCTAGGTCACTACAATGTAATATCAGATCATCTACCAAAGGGCAAGAGCTTACCAGCCTGGAAGCTGCCGAATGGGATATTAAAAATGATTTTCAGAATATGGGGCACTCCACCTATTTGCAACACAGAAATCGCGGTTCCCATACAGGCGGGCAGAATTTGTGAAATCATTTACAATGGCCTGGGACTACAAACCACGATGGATATTCTTTTCACCATCGTTCATATCCAGAATCCTAAAACATTTCAAGCTATGTCCAGACGATTCCCAATACGGGGCTTAGGCCATCAATTGGATAAATCTTCAAACCAATCCCTCCTCCCAAAATACTAAAATGGTACCTGGAAGCATAGAAAGTACGGAGTGGGCCGATTTGTTGAAGAATTGGTCAAACAAATAACAGAGACTTCATAGCGCAAAACATCTCTTGGAACTTATTCATCAGCATGGAAAAACGGGTGCTTGTGGGCTAAAAATCAAATAACCCAATTGCCCAGATCCCACAGAAGTAGCGCAATATACTTTTTACTATTTATAAGAAATAGGTTGTATAAAACTAACAATCTACGTAAATCAACAAATCCTCTAAATTCTAGCAAAATCTTTAACATCTCAAAAGGGAAAAACAAACAAACCATAACAAAAGGGATATCACCTCACGACCAAAAATATGGGATACCAGACTTTCAGAACGTTTATAAGTTTCCAGACAATAACTTAATGCTTTTGTCATCTAGAAAGGGAGTACATGGCTTGACCCTTCCAAGATTGTAAGACAATTTCCTAGTACAGTCAGAAAATGAGGTGATTTCCTGGCCACATTACGAGCCGAAGACTGATAAGGTCAAAAATATACAATCAACAGGGAAATTAGTAAAAAACGATCAGGAACTAGGATATTGAAGATTGGGCTAAAAAGTATATAATTATCAAAAAAAAAAAAAAAAAAGACGCCAATAATCAGAATGTTTCATATTTATTTGCCAAGACTCGTGGAAATGACAGTACCGGCCGGCCTCTCGTTCGGTAATAGCTTATTGTCAGGTGTTTGCCGATACACAAAGAATTGAAGAGAGGAAATTGGCAAGACCAAACCATGTTTTGTTTTTTTTTTTTTTACACACATTGAGATTGATAACTTGGTCTGCAACCCGTGAGGCTAAATAATGACAAGGTCACTACATCTTTTGTACCATTGTAATATCTGAGATGTAATTCACTTTACATTTTTTTAAAGTGCGTTTATAACTTATATTATTAACTTGATTTGTCTGGACTCAAAATATAGGTCTAGACTACACTGACAACGACAATGATTGTACTATTTGTACTAGTATCTATCCCCAGGAGTGACTATTATTTAGTTATTAGTTACTTGGAAGTTTATTGGTCTGTTACTTTTATAACAAGGCGTTGTTTTGTTTTATCTCATTACCTATTGCTACGAAGAAGACTGATTTAAGAAGTGAAACTAAAACTAATAAGAAACTTCAATGTTTAGAATGAACTATTGTTATCTCCTATAAACTCTTTCTTGGGAAGTCTTCAAATTTTAAAATCTTTCCAGTAATTAAATATACCTATCATTCCTTAAGTATCTTATCACAGTACGCTGCTGTGCTGATAACTAACATGCCGGCAGATTTAAGACATATCTCAGAGGTCAGGCCATAGGCACAGAGCCGAAATAGACCAATTTTCCCCCCAAGGGGAAGAAAATTGATATTTCGGGTCTTGCCGTAGGCCTGACCTAGGCAATTTCTTGCCGGCTGATCGATAGTAGGTACTGAAGAAACGGACCGTTGTTCGGTCCGACTCTAGCTAGCCGTCAAGCACAGCATGAGAAAGAGACAGCGATAGGTAGGTTATTAGGGAGGAACGGGATAGATAATGGCTGCACACACCCACTCGTGAACGTAAATAGAAGAGGTAATCTCAGAGGTCAGGCCTACGGCAAGACCCGAAATATCAATTTTCTTCCCCTTGGGGGGAAAATTGGTCTAATTAATATTTTATGAATAACGGCCGGTAAATAAGCGTTCCCCGCAAACCGCTTGCTTGATAGATATAGATAGATGACAGATGTCACAGATTGACAGATGACACTTGCTTAACAGATTTGATTTGATGATTTGATAGACAAACTGATACTTTTCACCACTTTGAAGCCAAGCATTTTAGCTACCATTGTTAGTACATTTTATTTTTTGTTAAATCCGTTGAATCGTATGTAGGATGCCATAAGTCAATACCACTGAAGAGATCGGAGCTTATCGATGCCATTTAGCCGGACACGAAAGCCGAACGTCCACCGCCGGCTAAACTAATAGGCTAAACAGTATTTAATTTCACGTAGCTTAGCTGGCATAGTTTGCTGTGGACGCACATGTATGAAAAACTGGCTCAACTATGCGAGCTAAGCTAAACTAACTTAGTTTAGCCGGCGGTGGACGTTCGGCTGAAGACTATTGTACTATAATATAGTTGGCCGGGTAGCTGTGAAACTCGTTGTTTTCCCACGACTCACACTTCCATATTTTCTATTATATAGTTAGATTTTTTGAGTCGTACACATGGCCACATGGGCAGGGCAGCAGCCAACAGGCTAGTCGTACCCTATGCTATGAATTATTAATTTAAATTATTTGTGATGAAAAAAAAAACAAAGTGTAAATAAGCTCTAATTTATTTCCGAGATATTATAGTACATAATTAACATACACATAGACACAACAGTCCCTTCGCATTTTATCTGCACTCGGGAATTCCAGAACAGCACAGAGTAGGAAGAAAAACTTTGAAAGTTAATTTCAAGACGAATGCGCAAAACGCAATTTTATTGCAAATTGCCATTACGTTGGTCAAATTTCACACGTGATAAAAATATCGCGGCCTTCCTTAGTACATTCGCCCTCTCTACTTTCTCTGCAGATGATTATGGATTATTTAAATTTTTTAGGTCCAAATATTAGGTCAGCATCGGGTGCTCCTTTTGGGTGCTGATATTTCTGTCGCACATGCTGCCCTCTGTTGGGGTTGCCACTACCACCGGATCCTCCTCCACTTTCTGCGCTGTATTCTTCTTCTTCTTGCCTTTCGGAGATATTCAGCGTTAACCTAAAATGTTACGATATAAAATAAATTATTTCATTTTTTTATAGGGTAAATAAAGTTACAAAGCAGTAAATCCAATAAACATGTAATACATACAGTTTCATCCTCTCCATCTCTTGTTTATCCGCCAAGGCCTGTTGTTGTAGATTGCTCGCGAGTTCAGGTGGCGCGTTGAAAGATTTATACTGCGGTTTAGTACCCTTTCGCACCATCAGAACAAATTCCACGCCTTCTTTACCTTGCTGTAAAACGAGTATATTTTAAGTACCAGTTGATGGAGTCTTAATGAATACTTTATTTCTTGTAGCTTCATGCTGTCCGCTATTTATACATCAGCAATGGAACTCCTTTATTTCATTCATTGCATTTATTAATAACTGGTTAAGGGCGTGTAGGCCAAACGAAATAGGTATTATACGCTACCAAGAGTTGCCCGCGATTACCGCAAAGCGAGCCGTGCGCTAGCGTCGCGCGGAGTGTCACATTACAGATAAGCAGGCAGTAGGTCAACTTTTTTGACGCCCACTTGCACAAACCCGAGTTATCCTTTAAACTCAGAGTTAGTCGCCGGGCTTGTGCAAGCGGGCGTTATTGATTTATTTTAAAAATAAAATAAGAGATTTGATTCATTTAAAACTCGTTTTATTATAATTTGAAATAAATTAAATAGCGAATGTGTATCTCTGTTGCCGCTAAAAGAAGAAATACGAAAGATTTAAAAAAAAATTGAACTCGATATTTAAATGGAGACCTCATTCAAAATTCGTATATTTTTTAATACAACAACGCTAATATTATCAACTCTGTATCTCAAGCATAATGGTAATCATCAAATGTGTCAAAATTATTATTCATGTACTACATTAATCATCTTAAAATTCTTCAAAATTTATTTCTCTTGAACTGGTGGCCGGTTGCAATTCTGATTGTGTCTCAGAAGATGACAGGGCTATGGACTGTACAGAATTGCCGATTTGTTGGCATCGTTGGAGAGTCCACATAATTAAAATTTTCATTTTCCTTGTCATCTTGTAAGGTTAACATCCTTATTGGCATTCCACGTGCATGTCTACTGTCCACAATTTCCGGTAATAAACACTTCATGTAAAGGAGACGTTTAATTTTTATATGGCGCTCTGGCCATAACATGTACATTTTACCAAAGCTGGGAAAATTACCCCTGAATAGAATAAAGTAACAGTTTTTTCATAATATTAAATGGATTTTATGCACAAGATAAAAATAAAAAATGTTTGACGTTTGTCCTAAGAGTTATGACAGCCATGACAGGTTGTAGAGATGACATTTACATAACCTTGTTTTGTTTGTTTTTGTTCATCAGAACCAACTTCCTAAATAGTCTTCTAAGATGAGAACTGTGATCTTTCTAATAAAATATTAGACAAAAGTGGCTCACCAATGCACTATCAAATCTTTGAGATTGACTGATTGACTTGACTGCTAATGTCATTGCATTGTTAACAAGCGGTTTTTTTATTAATATTTTCATGGCATGGCTTTTGGTCTTTTACGCCAATCAACAAGCGGTTATTTTGAGGGTTCAGAAACACGAATAAAAGATTTTTCCAACGATGAAATCGTGGTACTTAATTATGTTTACTCAAAAATATGTACAATAGAATAATAGTTTATTTAAATACTTCAAGAACACACACATTTTTAATTTTTTTTCTACTTAACATTAATTTGATGAGACATAATTTCAGAACGAATGAATTATGCAAGCAAACGAGACGCCATGTTGAATAAAACATGGCATTATTGAAAAACTATTTTTTTTTTGTACACAACAATTCAGGCTCAAATCCACCAGAGAATATTTTTCCCGAATTTGTGGTATTTTTTCCTCTTTTTGATATAATGTACTTCTGATGGCCGAAAATGAAACATCTCCTTTGACCAGCTTTGACTCCATTTGTGTCTTCCAGAAATTATCGTCCCTTTCGATACGTTCTGTAATGTATGTTCTGTTCTGTTTCTTCAACTGAACTATAACAAAAATGAAATGGAGTACTGTAAAGAGTTATTACTAAAACTCTTTAGTAATGTGCTGCTGGCGGGTGTGAAAAGAAATAAACTGTTCGAATATTCTGAATGATATTGTTTTTAGACAGATGTGTCATCGTGAAAAGAAATCTTAGAAAAATATGAGGATTATTGTATCGGCCGCGTCCATGTAAACACCATTATGATTAAACGCTAGATTCCGTGCCTCATTGTATTTCTGAGCTCCCCCTCCTTATAGTACCTATTTCATAGATGAAATTGATAGGTACCTAGATATAGTAATTACTGTTCGTTAGCAAACGCCAGGTTCAGGTGGTATAATTTTATCAAAAATCTTATCATTCTGTAGTAGTTCTGATATTTTTGTACAGTGGCTCGCCATTCGCTAGGCAGGACACCGAACGAAAAGACAAAATATGAATTATCCAAAATCGTAGCGATCCTCGGTACTAATATTCATAAACTATAGTACAATAATCATAAATTTTACATTTACCAATCGGAGACTGAATAAAATAAAATTTTTGTGACAAAATTACATTGCAATACAAATAAAATATTTACGTAAGTACTTACTTCTTCACATATCTTTGGAGTGCATTCTTTCTGTTTGTGTCTTTTATCACTTTACGCGACTTTTTTCGCCTGCGTTGTTTATTGCCCATTATAATTTATAACTGAAAAGCAACAAATTCTCAAAAAGAGATGATTTGGTGCGCGTAGTTGTCGCTGAAGAAACTGACACAGGTCCGTCGTCGACAAGCGCCAACGCGCGACTGAACAGACCTGTCTGAGCCGCCGCGACCGCTTTTAATTCTTATTAAAACATAGTAATTAAGAAAATCATTTTATCAATTCACACTCTGCGAATTTGTCTGTAACTAATTAGTTTCTTTATTATAGTACAAAAATTAAATGTAAAAAATCAGTAATATAGTCATAATATTGAAAAAACGTTTTAAAAAGGGGTAACTTTGCGATTTTTTTCTATCGAGTGAAGTTCATCAGGTCTTGCAACTGAATGCGATTTTGACTATATAAGATCCTTAACTAACACATATATTTTTTTTTCAATTTAAAACACTGTAGTTTTTGTCTCAGATTGTTTTAAAAAACTAAAATTTGGGCCCACCTCGTCTTAATGAGGTTACACACCTGCGATCCCCATCCGAAAGATTTTGGCCGAAATTAATAATATTCATTGCGTTTTTACATTGTCGTTGGTTTATTTTGAAAAGTTCGTCTGCTCATTTAAAGTAAATAGCGCACAGAATATTATTTATTAACAAAATAAATTGTATTGACATCTGTGAGACGCAATAAGGTTGCAGGTGTAGATCCAATTAAGCAGCATGCATATTAATGAACTCGCAACCAGCAGGGTAGGGTAACACTACAGAACACTACATGCTACGATCTTTACATACTTCTTTTGCTCTGTCGTATATTGACTTACATTACATACCAACAACTGCTCGTAGGTTTTCTTGGTGGTCTGTCGGCAAGTCATGGGGACGGCAATGTCTCGCTGTTGAGGCCTAGTCTCACGCTGTCGTTCAGCTATATTTTCCATTACCATCTTTTCGAAAGCTGATTCGAATTCAACATCTTCAACCTAAAAAAAAATACTATGTCAATTTTAGGCCTACCAATGTTTGTAGTCGATATTGTTTGTTAAATCACTCACAGGCTTTGGAGCAGGTCTTCGGGGTTCGTTTGCAATATCGTCGTTTTGCTGGATTTCATTTTCATCATTCCCAGTATTCTCTGTAATGGGCTCTTCATCTGAACTTTCTTCAGGTAGTTGAGGATTATCTGTCTCATCATCAGTCTCAATAATAGTGTCTAAACCTTCGTTAACACTATCGTCACCCTGATCATCATTATCAATATCTTCCTCACCTAATTCTGGGTACAACGTTTGACGCAATTCTTCTATTGCATCCTTACATTCTTGCCAACTAGCAAATAACGTAAGCTTAGGTCTCAGTGTCGTTAAACATTCTTGGTATATGTATTTAACATAAATAGGAAACATGTTGTCATCAGTCCAATAAGGATCAGATTGCTTGAACCAATAGTAATTTTGAAAGAATGTTAAAAAGTAATCTAGACGCTTTTTGCTAGACCCACTATTAAAATAAGCGCCACAAGTCTCGAGAAGTGCGCATACCAGTCTTATTCTGAACACATTGTCTGGAGGGTCGAGAGGAGAAATATTACTGTGCTCATTTGTTACTCCGAATGTTATAAAAGAGTACAAAACGGTAAACACATCGCGGGAATCTAACAACTTGTAGTTGTACAGCTCTCCCAGATATCTGACGGTGGCTATCCTCCGCTGATTATATCTCGGGTGAGGATCTTCCATAGTGACTCTGATCTCTTCAAGTATGGTGTCTACTACCGCGGGGGCGACGGCTTCCTGCCATGCGGCTAGTTCAGCCGTCAGTCTGGCCAGCGCTCTTCTAGCACTGGCCCGCACTCTCCAGCCGCCTGCTAGGTGCTGTATAGCAATAGCTGCAGTGTCTGGCTCATCCCAGTTTAGCTTTCGCATCAGTCTTAGTATCTTTTCCTCATTGCTCTTCTGCAGGTCTTCATGGAGCACTTTCCTTATAAACTGGTGCATAGGAGGCTCCTCTTCTTTAGGTTGAGCTGGAGCTTCAGGTGGACATACATAGTAAAATGCGTTCTCTATTTGCGTCACGTAACGCGAGTCTAATGCTGATACAGTCTAAAATTAAAATTATTTTTGTTTGTAATGTTTTTTTATTAAATTTTAATGTTATATATGTTACATCTAATAGCCGAAGTGCGGTTGCACCTAGTTTTAGCCGGCTACAACTAGGTGCAGCCGACCACATGCGGTTAAACTTAGATGTATCCTACTTATCTTCGGTTAATTCGGGACTTGGGGCACCCCGACTAGGACAGGTTAGATTAGAAGGGGCTGCCATCACCTTCGTGTTGTAGCCGGCTACAACTAGGTGTAGCCGCACTTCGGCTATTAGCCGTGACATATATAATATTATGATGTAGATGATGTGTTACCTTTTTCCGCATCATTTGCTGTAAGTAGATCATGGTGCGTTGATGTGTATCTGGATTACAGTACAAGAACCTGCCGCAAGTCTCGAGGAGATTGCAAGCCATTTCAATGTGATGATGTTTGAAGTCATGCAAGAGCACCTTCAAACAGTACAATGCTTCCATTTTCGAGTACAGACTGAATTTAACCAATTCGCCAATGAAACGCACTACTTTTATCTGAAACAAAAATAAAATAATGATGATTATATAAAATTTAAATGCTGAATAAAAAAAAAAAATTGATATCTTTTATACCTTTGACTCAATATTGATCTGATCTTTTTTTCTAACATGATACTTGAAGTCTTGTTTTAACATCTGACACAAATCTGCACATACGTCGGGCAACACTGGGTACAGTATAGCTGCAAACCTTGAGTAGAAGGGCAGCAAATCCAGTCTAGTTCTAGCAACACTGAAGAGGACTCTTGTCAGTTTCTTTCTATTATTCTTTGTATTGAGATTCAGCACAAAATCCACTGCAGCATTGTCAATCAACTCTCTATTGATGCAATTTGGTAGCTCATTCAAAAATGCATCCAGGGCATATCTGTGGAACATAAAACATTTTTTTTAAACCATCATGTAATACTTTAGATTTCTTGCAAATATTAATAAAAATAAAATTGTTGATATATACAACATCTCTAAATCACAATATATTTTTCAATAGTGTCAATGTGTATCAGAATTTTGTATAAAGATATTCTATATTTTTCCCTGACTAAGGTGTCTTTTTGAATTTGAAATATACATACTTGTTGGAAACATTGGATGGCTGTGCCTCTTCCTGCTCCACGTCAGGAACTGTGGGAGGTGCCTCACTGTCACTCAGCTCATCCTCCTTCAAATCTTCATCCAACATTTCTTCTGTTACTGTTTCAGGTTTACTTTTTACTGTCTATAAGTTTGGATTAAGATCTTTGTGTTAGTACTGGATTTCATCATTAACTTAAGGGTAGTTGAACATCTGTCGGACGTTTCATCATTAGTTTATTACACTAACGCATTAATGATTTAGTGCAGAAGGTTGGATGTTCTATTATCTATTTGACTGTTCTACTCAGGGTATCTTCCATCAGATATGTGTGCACCCTAAGAATGTCTTATGTCCAGGTACTAAGAATATCTGTTTTGCAGTAAAGAAAGAACATTTGATTCCTAAATAAATGATTTGAATTCTTTTCTGCAAAATGGATTTATAGTAAATTTAAACTATCCAGAACTTTTGTAGATATCATCAATGGAACAAGTTATTGATGTAACATTTGACAGTTTCAGATTTCAATTGGCTTTCAAAGTGTCTGATGAAAATGGTCAGTATGTATGATCCAAGATCCTAAATAGTGGACTTTAGAAAAAGATGTTGTGTAATGTTGCCATTACCAATTACTTACTTCTTTCACCTGATAGTTAGGCATAAAAACTTTCAAATCTGGTAAGCTAGTATAAAAAGTTCTGGTATCTTCATCTTGCCAGGGATCTGTGCCAGCTTGCATGGTGAACTCCTCATTGCCACCTATGGTCACCGTGCCCTGTGTCTCAGTCACAGTTAGTGTCAGAGTGGGGGGCTCTCCTGCTTCTCCTAATTCTTCACCTAACACTTCTGCAAAGCTCTGTGCACCAGTCAGTAGTTTGTCATAGGTAGCCTGAAATAAAAAAGTATTATTATAGATATTCTCATCCTCATTCACAGCCTTTTTAAGCTACTATAAATATAATAGTAATAATTGATCTATCTGGAGAATTTTTATTTTATTTTATGAAATGGTATTAAATGAATACCTGATGTTGTTCCAACTGGTCCTTTCTCTCCTGTGACAGCTCTCCCCTGGTATGCAGAGTCCTCTGATTAGCGGCATGCAGTGCTTGCAGCTGTGCCCTCTCAGCTAACAGATGTTTTGTGAGTGATGAAAAATAATCTTTCAGAAGAGTTCTAACTGCTGTCTGCTTTTCAGCTGGCAAGAATGGGTTTCTGGGAATAGTTATATTGTATTTCTGAAATTTGTATAATTCAGTTTAACACACAAGTAAACAAAAAAAAAATGCATTTATTTTGTTTCCTACCAGTTCATAGAATCACTTAATTAAAAGCAACTTACCTCAGCAGCTTCTCTTATTTTCTTTGGAACTAATCCAGCATAGTCTTCACCACAATGTTTACAAAATGATAACAGTATTGGTATATTGTTATGTTCCTCTTTATCCATATTTATAAGGACTGTGAGGACATTGCCCAACAAGGGCAGGCCCATTTTGTTTGTAAATATACCAACAGCAACCAACTCCGCATAGAATCTTATATCTACACGCAATTTAGATGAGTTGGTTATTTTATCCGTGGTTTTGAAAGTTAGTATCTTCTGCCAGTTTTCAAAGAAGTTTGAAGAAAAATCTGCATAGGTGCGATGGAGTGCTGAACATAAATTAATAGCAGCTGCAATATCAGACATCTTCAGCTTTGCTTCCGCGATCGCTGCTGCCACTTCAGAGATGTATTTAGTAAGATTTAGGGCATTGAAATCTTTTAAAAGTGTATCAATTTGTGTAGCGCTAAACGACTTCAATTTCTTCACGAAAGTTGTGTTTTTCTTTAGTCCCGAATCCAGTTTAGAGAAATAATTATCTGGTGGACGTACACAATTCAGGTTTTGATTTCTAAGTTCGGACTTTTGTTTTATCCTAGATTCTAGGTTAAAAGTGTATTCATCGAGGGCTGCTTTCTCGTCTTCCGCATTTTCTGTTTTGCCCTCTGTGTCTGCCGGTTGTTCACTTTTCTCCGCATCTTTTTCAGTGGACGTCATGTTTTTATTAATCAAAATAACATAATTATTATTAAAAAACGTGTCACTCCCGTTTGAAAATTGTTGTTTTCGGTGTCGTTCTATTTACTCTCCGTCACTCTCCGTCCTACCTACTCCATAAAACAACGTCCTTAACCATAGAGTCTAGAGATTTCCCCATAGGGATATACCTACCTACTAAAAACAGTGCTACTAGGTATAGTACAAACTATTTCCATACCTAACCCTACCGCACCGATTCGATTTTACCGAATGCTCGACTAAGGCCCCTAGCACACGGCGTATTTTAAACGCGCAGACGACGCGCAGTATACGCGTTTCAAACGAGATTTGAACGCAACCTTGTAACCTAAGCACACGGGGCGATCGTGAAATCCGTCTATACTGTGCGTATGAGCGCAGTTACAGCCATCATCAATACAAACGCAAACCATCATCAAAACAAACGCAACAATCAGCATTTACGGCGCCGAAAACGCACGTTTCTGAAACGCGAGTCGTCTACGCGTTTAAAATACGCCGTGTGCTAGGGGCCTACCGGCCTAACTGTTCACAGAGAAACTATTCATTCAAGAGAATTATGGACCTATTACCAATGACGTACCTATTACCGACTGCCAACCACAGAGTATAATAAATGGCTGCCAAACTGCCAATTTGAAACTGACAGAAAAAGGCAAAGCAAAGTTATCAACATAGATGACAGATACACTATTGTTATCAGACATTAACAGTAGTACCTAGATTAATTTATAGACCACAATATTATATGAAAGTAGCTCTGCTGCATCTATTATATCTGACCGATTTGAAAAATTGGATGTTTGAGCGAATTATTAAGTCTAAAATGTGCGGAATACTATGTGAAATATGTTTCTGTAACAACACACCAAGTAAAGTAATTACCAACTGAAACCATACTGAATAACCTTGATTTGTATTCAGCTAGGTACTATTTACCAAACCAAACTTATTTTCAGGACGACCAAGTTTTAAAACGTTTAAAAAACAGAGGCCCCAATTGTACACAAATCTTAGAAATGAGTTTAGGTGATGGCATGACTGCATTTTTCTGTGGAGCTGTGTTGTGGATGCAAGGTCCACAGCTTACACCTCAGCCTTTGGAAACAGAACAAGGAGTGCTATTGTACAATGGAGATATATTTGATGAAACTTGGCCCAGCGATGCCAGCGATACTCTAGTGATTATGGAAAAACTCAACAATAAAGCTGTAAGGTTTCAGATTTTTTACTCTTATACAATTTTCTGCCCTTATTACATACTTATTCACATGGTTACTTTCTTTTGTTGGAATATTTAAAGACTTGCAATACTTTAATTCACAGGGGAAATCTTCAGAAGAATATATTCTACAACAACTAAAGATGTTAAAAGGACCATTTGCCATAATATATTATGACAAAATAAACAAAAAAATTTTCTTTATGAGAGACAGAATCGGAAGAAGTACCTTATTGTTTAAAAAATGTGATAACTCCATTATTATCAGTAACATTTTAGGAAGAAATTATGACTGTATTGAAGTCCCAGCAACACATATTCAAATATTAAATTTGAGTACAAATGAAATAAAGCTGTGTCCATGGAATGAAGAATTAAGGTCAACTGAGGAGTTTGTTGTTGACGATTGGTTAAAACAACTGAGAATACAACAAAGTCTACCTGATGATGAATTTCATTTTGAGTATGCAGAGGAGGAATTTTTAGAGGTTTATAATTATTGTTGCTTAATTATTGATTGTAGCACCTGGCTGGCTGCTGCAACTCTCGGTCTACTGCCAGCGTCAATGCAGCTCAATTATTTTATAATTATATGAAATTTAAAAGTTTTATTCAATATTAATGTCAGTTGAAAAACACTTTAAAATCATTATTATTTTCAGGATGATGTAGTGAAATACATAGAAACAACAGCTAGACAAATAAAATGTAAATTGACAGTAATGAAGAAACTATTAGAACATGCTAAAATACAGAACACAGTGCAGGAATTAACCAAACTATTAGAAAGAAGCATTAAACTGCGTTTGACTAGACAGCCAAATAAATGTAAAATATGCTTGGATAGTGATAATGATGGCTGCAATCATTGTACAGTTGGTGTATTGTTCTCCGGTGGTCTTGATTGCACTATATTAGCTTTACTAGCTGATAAATATTTGCCAAGGGAACAAAGTATAGACCTTATCAATGTTGCATTTAAAAAAGATGAAAGTGCTAATTATAATGTTCCTGATAGAGTAACAGGAAGGCAGTCATTACAGGAGTTGCAAAAACTATGTCCAACAAGGTGATTCAACTTCATCAAACTTAAAACTGTTTAATATAATCAGTGGAAAACATGGTCATTACAGGTAACTGATACTAAAAATATTTTTAGGAAATGGGTCTTCCGAGAAGTAAATATACCAAAAGAAGAATTAGATAAATACCAAGAGAATACTATAGGTGATCTGGTTTATCCACGACAAACTATTTTAGACGAAAGTCTTGGGACAGCATTGTGGTTTGCTGCCAGAGGCCAAGATTGCTCAGACACCTCTACAAGCAGGGTAAGTTAAAGATAAGTAAAGAATCAGCAAAATTAAATATTTTAAGATTTTATTAAAAAACAAAAGCTTGTAAAAACACTCTTATTTTCAGGTATTATTAGTGGGTTCTGGTGCTGATGAATTATTTGGTGGTTATATCAGGCACAGGAATTCATTTAAACGTAATGGCTGGCTAGGACTGAGCAAAGAATTACAACTAGACTGGAAAAGAATTTCATTCAGAAATCTGGCCCGAGATAACAGAGTGATATGTGATCATGGTCGACAACCTCGAATGCCATATTTAGATGAAGACTTTACAAATTATGTACTGCATTTAAAACCATGGCTGAAGTTAGTGTACCCAATTACTTACCTATTCAATATTTTTTTACTTTGAGAGTAAGCTTTAAAATAAAAACGATGAATCCTCTCAAAGATTTTTTGGTAGTGTCAAATACATACCTATATATTTTTTCTATTTACAGGTGTTTCCCCAGTGAAGATTTGGATACTGGTATTGGAGACAAGCTTATGTTGAGGCTAGTTGCATTAAATCTTGGATTATCAGAGGCTGTTATGTTACCTAAACGAGCCCTACAATTTGGCTCAAGAATAGCGAATAAAAAAGAAAAGGGTAGTGATATATCTAAAACTTTCTTTAAAAATATAACAATTTCAATGTACACTTATTTTATTTAACCACTAGCTTTTACTTGCGACTTTGTCTGCGTTATGTAGGTTATCGCAGATGTAGACGATGTATGTGGCGGATTCAGAAGCAGCCTATGTCCTTTCTTGAGGTTCAAGCTTAGGGCGCTTTCAATTTATGCGTTTCTTGGCGGCCTGCTGCGGTGCCGAAGCGGTGCGTTAGACGTACAGCGCACGGACGATCCTCTTTTTTCATACAAAACGCACGGTGCGGCAACAGTGCGGCGCCGGTACCGCGAATGCTCGACAGCCGGATATATAACGTCCTATATTATACTGTATAATCTATGGTCCTATAGCACTCAGTGATAACGTAGCTTCCAATTTCCGAAAGAATTTTCAAAATCGGTTCAGTAGATCCGGAGATTACCCCCTACATACAAACTTACAAACAAATGTTACCTCTTTATAATATTATTATATATTATATAATAATATAATATAATATAATAATATAAATATATATACTATAATATAATATATATATATTATAATATTAAAGAAGTAAATAAATTAAAATAAAACATAAAAACTGATCAACGGCAACACAATGTTTATAAACACTTTAGATCAAAAACCCTGTCAGATCAGTGTTGCCGTAAAATATATATATATATACCCTATATGGTAGCTGTTGTGTAGCTACTACTACAACTACGGTATCAGTACTCTCGTCTTTGAGATACTGCCCGGGCATTCTGTAAAGATTGTCGACCAACTAACCTAATAAATTGGGTTCCAGTCCAGACTCCTACCCTCCTACCCATAGAGCAACACGGGTACCTGACGGAAGGGTACCCGTGTTGCTCTATGCTCCTACCCTACATTCGATGAACAAGTAAAAAACTATATGTTGCAGCTCATTGCAAATAAAAAAAAATATTTTGCATTCTGTTCCATGCTCTCGGCTCGGCTCTCATTAACTTCTTTATCTAATAAGCATTGCACACGTCGCATTATGGACAGAAGGTGGATAAAAAAAGAAGTGAGCACCCAAGGAGTGCTACAGAAGCCGGCACGATATCATAAAGTACATACTTTTCGAGCCGGCGCCGGTTGATGGGCAGTGGTGGGTATAAAAAAAGCGAAATGAAAACCGCGATGAAGCGATAAAAAACTTAGATGATCTATAAAGCCTTTTGCTCTATAAAGGTGAACGCAGACTTGGCCGCACCGCAGTCTCCGCAGTCCCCGCAGTCATCGCTTTTTGTTGATGGCCTCGCACATCTATCCGCACCGCAGTCACTGCAGTCGTTCCCATCGCCGCACGGGCGCACGCATCGCACTTGATTTCTTTCATACAGTTTGTAATATAAACTGCGAATGACATCATCCGCGCCGCGCTAGCCGCAGCGTTCGCTGCGTGCGGGCTGGCGTTGGTGACGTCATCAACTGCGGCTTGGGGAGTTCGGTCGTTTCAGGGACTGCGGCGACTGCGACGCTGGTGGGTGTGCGAGGTTGCATAGAACTTCATATAAAGAATTCGAATGCGAAGACTGCGGCGCGTGCGGTGCGGCCAAGTCTGCGTTCACCTTAATGATGAATTTAAGGTGAACGCAGACTTGGCCGCACCGCAAAGAAATCAAGTGCGATGCGTGCGCCCGTGCGGCGATGGGAACGACTGCAGTCAGTGCGGATAGATGTGCGAGGCCATCAACAAAAAGCGATGACTGCGGGGACTGCGGAGACTGCGGTGCGGCCAAGTCTGCGTTCACCTTTATTATGTATACACAAATCACCTACTGGTATAAAACCTATATTGTCTGCAATTTGCAAATTAAAATAATGATTCTTGATTTATTGGTTTTTGCTAGGTTCTTTTAGAGTTTAATTTACTGGTTTATTCAGTTATTTATTTTTCTTTTATGAATATAAAATAACATATTGGGGCATTACTAAATTACAGAAAAACCAACTATAGTTGGTTATCGTGAGCTATGAATTTGATACTATCATGCGGTACCTACTAGTTTGTTCGCATCTCTATAACCATAGACGTACAAGCATTTTGAAGTTTGAGTTTGAAGTAATTTGATTTTGATTGATCAACAAAATTACGTTCAAGCACTCACTCACACCACAAACTCAATAGTGGATTCCGTGTAAATATATAAATAAAACATTACCCACACATAGATTACGAAAATGGCTGCAAATCGTCGCAAGCAGGATGATAAAAATTTAGAAATTTTACGTGAGCTTATTTCACACAATGGGAACAAATATTGTTTAGATTGCAATCAAAGAGGACCTACATACGTGAACAGTACAATTGGTTCTTTCGTGTGTTCGAAATGCTCGGGAATGTTGTGAGTATTGTTTCTGCGTTATTCTGCTTTTGTCTAAATGAATAAGATCAACAAACGGATTCCTGTATTATGTTTCAGGCGTGGCCTTACACCGCCTCACCGCGTGAAGTCCATTTCCATGGCCACTTTCACGCCGGAAGAAATAGAATTTATAAAAGCGAGAGGTAACGATTATTGCAGGCGCGTTTGGTTAGGCCTTTACGAGGGTGAAAGTGTGAATTTTACTGATGAGCAAAGCGTTAAAGATTTTATGTCTGACAAGTATGAGAAGAAGCGCTATTATTTGGATTCACCAGCACTAAGTAACAATCCCGTCAATGGAAGTTCGATAAAAAATAAGTCCAAAGTGAAGACCGGAAGTAATGCTTCGGGCTCAACGCCTTTGATATCGATTTCGCCGCAAACATCGAAGAATACGGTCAATAATAACACAGTCGTCCAAACTGCGAGAGTGGTAAACAATTTGCTGCCTGCTAACGATATTAGCTACAGAGTAGCTCAGCCAGTCAATAATTTGTCAAGGCCTGTAGTGAACACTGTGAATGTCACCCCAGTACCTGCTGTTGTACCAGCCTCAGTACCTGAGTAAGTCTATTCAAAAGAATACTAACACTATTCAACATTCTCTCTACAAGTTTACAGTACTTGACTAAAATTATGTTTCTGTTCCAGTTTTCCTGTTGATTTTTCTACAGCAAATATTTATAACAGTAGTCAGTTCAACAATAATGTGAACAATAGTTTTGCATCGCCTCCGTCCATGACCTCACAGTCTTTCAATGCGTTTAGCCCACCTGCTCAGCCTGCAAGTAAGTTAACAAATTGCACAATTTTTGCACAGACTTTTTGAAAGTGTCAAGATAAACAAAATTATTGTATTCTTTTTTAAGATGACCGCTATGCTGCTCTGGCAGATTTAGATCTGGCTCTACGGCAACAAAACATGAAACATATGGGTAAGAATATTGTAATGTGCTTTTAACAATAACATTCTCCTATAATATTTTATTTTTTCAATTTGTAGAGGATATTATTGTGTGATGTTGCCAGTAATAAGTATTATAAAACATAAATTAACTTATTTATACACTGTTTCAGAGGAAAATAACATTGTAAATAATAAAAATCCATTCCAAAGCACCACAACCAATGATTTGTTTGCCAATAAAAACCCATTTTTCAATGGAGGATGGAGCACCGCAACCGCCACGGTACCAGTCAACCCATTTATGGTGAGAATTGTTGCTCATTACTATAAGGTTCACTGTTTTTTTAGTTGCATTGTAGTGAAACACTACATGTATTATATTAATGTGTTGATCCAAGGCGAAGTCAACTTGTGTAGGTACAATTTTTATCCATACTCAGAAACATTCAGACTTTAATTCCTTAATAAAAATTAAGTAAGATAACAATAATCATCTTTAATCTATAATAAAAATAATGTTTGCCTGTTTCACTACTTAGTCCTTTCAAAACAACTAAATGGTTTCTGATGCAGTTTTTACCATAATTTAGAAAAATGATCCAGAAGGATTATATATTTAATACAGTACATATTAAACTCAATTTTTGGTCAGGTTGCCCTGCCTGGTTAGTTTTAGGCTACATACGCACTAAGCGGTTAGCCGCAATGCAGCCAGCTGTTCGTTCCGGTCGTTCTGAGCGCTGCGGTCCGACTGAATAGCAAGCGCAACCGCATCTTGCGGTCCACCGGACGGCTGACCGCATTGCGGCTAACCGCATAGTGCGTATGTAGCCTAACTTTATTTGGCATTATAATTATGTATACAAACCACAGTTCTATAGGAAAATATGATGGAAAAATCTCAAGATAACACATTTACCTGACTATAATACATAAAGTACATGACTGCTATTAATAATATTTATTTTATTATTTTATAGCTCCCAGCTATCAAATCAATAAATTGAAGTATATTTCACTTGAATCATATACATGAATTTGGATTTAACCTTGAAACTGTTGATTGTTGACATTAGCATATTATTTGTTTGCATTTGGTATTGACAGATCTATCAGGCATGTGATTGAATTAAATTGATGTTTCTTAATGGTGAGGTGCATCATATTAATGAGGAGTATTTTGCATCTGACTCCCATTTGTTACATCTATAACATGTACCATGTGGCATAGAATCGGCTATCAAATTTTGGTTGTTGTTACACAAAATACGCGCCAGACTTGGAGTTGCGAACACCAGACCATTATACTATACAATACAATCGTTTCCTTTAATTATTATTGAATATGCTATGGTTTATGTGCATCTTCACATCATTTGCTACTATAAATGTACAAGAAATACTACTATAACTGGTACAAATAACGGTCCCAACAAAACTCAATTTGTTTTATTCACAGCCACATATTGTACATTAAGATTGAATATGTTTCCTAAATTATTTGAACAATTTTATGAACCCAGTGCATGTATTCATTTATTTTGATAATATAGTGTTATCTATTGAAAACGTACAGGAAACCGCTACTGATAGATAGATTGTTTTACTTCCCTACACATTAACTTCACAGAAATAGATGTGTGACTAACTATGTTTAAATAGCAGACAGTGTGTGGATGATCCCATTACTCATTTGTGTGATGATAATATTTAATTGGTTTATCATGTTTTTAGCAGTCTACAAATAATGGCGGTTTCACAAATTCCAAGAATCCATTCCTCTGATTGGACTACATGAGAACATAAGAACTAAGTGAGATGTCAAAGAACAAACTACGTAACAAAAAGCACAAACCAAGCTACAAATTTTTTGTTATTGAACAATGTATAGTAGTTGAATAATTTATTAATGTTTAGCTATAGTGGGGATACAGTAACACCTCGAGATTACGCTCTCTTTAATTAATTTTTATGTATTTAACTTAACAAGATGAGAAATGGCGTAAGTCGGAATATTACTGTATCATGAGCATTATCTGTCCATAGCTATCACCATGCACCACGCTTGTTATGGTTGTAAAATTGAGTGCCTCAATATGCCTTACATTTTTCAATATGTATTTACAATGATGATTATATTATTAAATATCTCAAAATAGAAAATTTAAAGTATTTCGAATATGGATAGTGAAGATGGATAATTAATGAAATGTGTAAGTATAAATATGAAATATTGATGAAGACTCTGGTTTTAGCTTTATTCTAAATTATTTAGATAGTATCGTATTGAAATGACCAGTAAATGACGAAGCTATTTACCTACATTAATATTAGTCTAATACGAAATTTCAAACACAGGTTACAGGTATCATAATTATAATGCGTTCGTAAACCAGTGCCTTGTGTGAGTAAGTTTTGTTGAGTGAGTCAGCCAGTGGCCGGGAGGTGCCTGCCGCGCAATGATGTCATCGAGGTTACTGGCCTTATTTGATAGAGTTGTATGGAATGGTACAAAAAATGATAAAATATGTAAGATAAATATATATAAAATTATTGGGTATTTTAATGAGTAGATAGGAGTCCACATTTTGTGTCATTTGAATTAACCAATATTAAGTATATATTTCACATCCATGTATAAATTGCTCATTATTTTAAATATGTTAAAGATGTATGAACCCAACAAAGAATATGCTTCTAATAAATTCTACCATTTCAAGTTTTATTGAGTAATGTATTGTTGACTTTTTGTAATCACCACATGAAATGTAAGTTATTTTTAATGTTATTTAATATTTTAACATTTTGCTTGACAAAATTGTACTAAACATTTTCTTAGTCAGGGTTTAACATTTATATACTCCTACTTTTTTTAAAGGAAATCTGTTGAAAATGTAGTTAATAATATTAGCCAGTTAGACATTGAGCTCTCAAATTATGTGCTTCATCTGTGATTATAATCAGTTTTATTTTTATTTGCAAGGAGCTAACTTGAACAATTTTTTACTTTCTAATCAATGCACTTTCTATTTATTTAGTTCTTAAAATAATTGTTTTTTACTATTTGAGCACTAAGATCTGTTAATTTGTATAAATAAAAATAATCACTATTATTTTTTATATACATAATTTTTTATTTTATTTAGATCTGGGTATCTGTTTCTTCTTGAACATTATTAAAAATGGCGACTGAAATCTCCAATAGTAGTCCATTACGCCATTTTTATTCCCAAAAATGTGGTGCACTATGATACGATCAACTAGCAAAAAATAATAACACGCAGTTATATAACGGAGATTTTTTAATTATACATTTTTACAAGTGATATTGGAACACTTACACTCTATCAGTCTCTTCACATTTTACATTTTTTAGAAATTGTATGTCACATTTTGTATTTACTGCTTTTTCGCGTGAACACAGGCGTGGAGAAGTTGTCAGGCGTCACGTTTGGGCTGGGAAGTGGAGTTTTGGGAGTTTCATGTGTTATCGACACTATTGATGCATTTTTGATAGCATCTGGCAAATCTTCAGGCAGATTCGCAGGTTGCGTAGATGTCGCCGATGACCGCTTTTCTGATATTGTTTTTAGAATATTTTTCCCAGCTTCTTTAGTCTGCAAATATAATGTGTATTGGTTTACACATTGTTTATGAAAATATAGTCTATATAGTAAAACTTTATGGCGATTTACGACAGTACCCCTGTCCCAGTGATAGGTGAAATTTATTCTGTCCAGTGACTCACCGTGTTCAGAGCCGCCGTTGCATCGGGCTATAACTATTGGGATTTCAAACAATCGACTTACACTTTCGTGCTCTAAGCACTTGTACGCATAATGAGCAGCGTGGTCCAGTAACGAAAACCTGAGATAGTATTGCGCCAAGTACCGCTGCGCCGCCGGCAGCTCTTTACTTCCTGCGTTGGCCGGGTCCTGACAAGCTGCTGTGTAGGCCGCCGCCGCACTGTTTGGCATGTTTGACTTTTCGTACAATCTGAAAACATTTTATTTTATAATATATTGCATTGTATGGTTTCAGTAATTTAGATTAACTGCAGTTTATAGCAAATTTTTGGTTATTTTTGATCAGCATAGTCTCATGAAATTACTAAACACCTGCACAATCATACTTAGCTAATTTGAATAAGGCCATTCCTTCAATATCACCAGTGCTGTGTGCTTTATAGTAACACTTGAGTGCATTGGGGATTTTATCCATTTTCTCATAGGCTTCCCCTAGAGAAACCAACATCCTCGAGTCATCAGGTTTTAGTTGTGCTGCCCTTGAGTAGTAATATATACAGTAACCATTAAGTCCTAATATTTCGTAAGCTTGTCCAAGCCCATTCCATGCTCGATAATCATTCCTGTTTACATCTGAAATAAATAACATTGATATTATTGTTGAAATATTAAATTATGTTTCATTAACAAAACAAGTATATTTATTTACCAATAGCTTGTCTATAACATTGTATTGCAGCATTGGAGTTTTGTAGTTCAATGAACTCGTGCCCCATGAGTATCCATGCAGATAAGTACTGAGGATCCAAAGACAGTGCTCTTTGGAAGTACACAACTGCCTTTTGGTGCTCACTTCTCAAACTGTAGTAATTGCCTGCAAGGAAAATAAAAAAACATGTAGTCATAATAATTTGTTTCTCATATTAACATAATAGTGATTGTCACCAAACAATCAGCTGTATTTCAAATGTGCCGTAGTTGATAGTGGATATCAAAATTAAATATTACATACCAATAACGCAACAGGTCTCAACTCTATATTTATCTATTGACACAGCTCTCTGAGCTAAGTTTGCCAGTTCCATTCGTTTTTCTTTAAGATACAGAAGATGAGAGTACACATCCCAGTTGTCCAGTCTATATGGGTCATTCTGGTATAGTTCACGGAATAAATTAAGAGAAGAGTCAACATCTGAAACATTTAAACAATATTAGTATTAAGTGCACTACTATACAATATCTTTTTGATTTTTGCCATTATAATATTCTTATGTTATTATATCAGATGTGAAAATGATAAGTCAATTAGGTGTAACTACATAAATTAATTACCTCTTCGATCATGGTGGGCAATAGCCATTTGTGCTGTTACATAAGTACTCTTCTCAAACCCAGCGGCAACCAACACCATATAGGATTCCAACGCTTGCTCTGATAATTTCAATTCAACAAAAGCATGTGCAGCAAAGAAATACATCATCCAATGTTTGGGGAGTTGAAGTGAATCTAATGCTTCATATTCATTTGCGAGGCCTGCAAGCTCCACCCAGGCCGCCCAGAGTGTGGGTGCAGCAGCCACTGCTGCCTGCAGCACTGTCACCGCTTGACTCCGCAAATCTAGTTTTTTCAATACTACACCCTCTAAGTACAGTAGATATCCATCTAGGTTATTGCGGTTTGCCTGAAGAATATAATACCTTTTTGGATATTTTGAAATAAATGATTAGCTGACTTTGAGAGTCCAATAAAAGAAATTAAAAGCTACTATACCTTAAAGTAGGAAAGTAAATCCAATAACACTTGTGTAGATTCTGTATTTTCCGTGCCTAGGTCTGTAGCGTTGTCAAGACGTTTTTTTTCACTTGACATGTACTGCGAATATTTGTGGAGAAAAACACATTTGGAACTCGAACAGTTCTCTAAAAAATGTGTAGCCCTGTCGTATTCTTGACAATCGAAATAAGTTTTGGCCAGGGTGTAAGCCTCTTTCTCTTCCAGCGAAATACCGTCATCTGGTGTAGTTGGAGGGTGTTCATATGTAATTTTGTGATCTTTTAGGGAGAAATTTAACTCGGCAAGCCATTTAGCAGTTTGTGTAAGACCCCGATCTGTGCATTCACGAATTCCATGTAAAATATCGATCCTAACTTGGTTTATATCAATTTGAATATCACCTTTACAATTCATTGTTAATGGCTGCATGATCGCAATGAATAACGTATGACTACTATGTGTACAATTTATTATTTATTTTATTCATAGGGTTTGGTACTGAAACCGGGGACAAAACAGTTAAAAACCGGAAAATTAAATTTGTTTGTGACCAACTGACCACAGATTTTTAAGACTGACATTAGTCTTGTGTAGTTCGCGAACGATGAACGAATAGGAGCCGTATCTTCGCACTGTACTAAAAGAAACGTTTCCGAACGCTGGCTTTTAACCGGTCTAATAGGTCTAATAGCTCTTTTCGATCTCGTACATCGCCGGAACGAGAAAATGAAATACAGTCTGACTGATTTGATAGAAACGTTAGAAACGTTATACGAATGAATGAGAACGAGAGAGAATAGCCGACGAATGACGATGCTTCCGAACCCGACCGACCGAATTCGCAAGAATGAGATGAGATGCGCGTTATTTCAATGTCTTAGTGTCTATTTTAGCTTATCGCCCAAACACGGGAGACGAGCTGTGTTCGCAAATTGGAACTTTATAACCTATAGTATGACAACCGATGTTTCGGCGCGCATTTTTGATCGTGCAATTAAGCTTTGTAATAAGTTTTTTGGGTGTCTTGGTTCTCGTACCAAACTACCAATGAGCCCGACCGGTGAAGTTCCAACACATTAGAAATGAAAATTGATTGAAAATGATCTAAAATAGTTTATTTTTGACAGTTAATAAGTAAATAGTATAGTATGTGTATGTAATGATAAAATATGTTTTTGAATTCAAAATTCTCATAATATATCAGCTGTGTACTCTGTGCACTCTGTTAGATGTTGTATTTATATATTTTTTTTATCTAAACGTAGTGGTTTATGTCTAATAATGTCTTTGGAGTGCGTATTTGCTCTGTGACTGTGAGTGATCCGCGCTATGTTCTATGGAAATGCTTACCGAGAGCGAAGACCGAATAGAGCTATTAGAGCTAATAGAATGAACTAGTTCACTGACCGAAATGAACTAGTACGGAGCGATCTCAAAAATGACCGAGCAGGCACAAGACTAACTGACATTAACCGTTGACTGTTGAAGTCTTGAAGTCTTATTAACTGACGTCTGACACTGACACTTCACACTACTGTGTGTGTGTGTGTTCTCGATCTTATTTTTGACAACTAAAGATGGTCTATGGATGATCCTGTCACGGAAACATCGTAATAAGTACATAAGACTTTGGCTAAAGGGTTATACATACTATTTCCATGCGCTACTTTGACAAGTTTTTTGTTGTTTGTTCCGGGTTTTGAATTCTTCTCATTTCATGCATGTGTCAGTCACAGTCAGCCGTCAGGTGTAGTTCTGAGACAGTGAGCAGCCTGGTGAAACTAGGAACAAAAAATCTTTTATATGGACTTTACGTGGTGATTTATATACTCTGTGACAGTGAGTGAGACCGACAGATGTCATTTTGTTTTGTCAATCAATTCGCTAGGCAATTTTTAGTAGGTAGAATCTTTTATAATTTATGTTACACTGAAAGTCGACACGATTCAGTTCTCGTTAGAATTTAGACGTGAAAGCACTCTCTTGTGTTGAACGTATTGGTAAGAGAGACGTACACTTAGGAAGTATTGATTTAAAAACAAGGCTGCAATTCGGTAGTAGAAGAGAAGATGGCAGAACAAAACACAGAAACAACAACAACTGACGTGGAGAGCACCTACACAGCACCGGGAAATGATCCTAAAAATATGCAAGAGGTGACACAATATGTAAGTTGGGTATCCCCTTGGGTAATGAACAAGTTGTAACACTTTATAAGTCTAGGTTTTAATACAACGCAATAATATAATTATAGCACTGCAGTTTATTTACTAGTAAGGTTATCAGCTTGAAAACATTTTCATGTAATTAATGACTTTACCTTACATAAATAATGAGTTCCAAATCAACTTAGTTCATGCATGCTTAGTTCTGTTAAGGTTATAAGAGCCTAGTCTGATAAAAAATTGTCTGTATTTATTCTTAAATTTTGAGGAATGGTATGGGTCATAATAATTTTATTTATGGTTGTAATACTCATTTCATTCAGGCCCAGGGTAAATCAAATCAAAATCAAAATCATTTACATACATAAACTCACGCCTTTTTCCCATGGGGGTAGGCAGAAACCACAGAACGCCACCTGCTACGATCCTTACATACTCCTTTCGCCTCATCTACGTTCATACATCTCGTCATACAAGCACGCCGGTTACGAGTACTCCGCACCTGACCTTATAATCAAAATCAAAATCATTTATTTGCGTAAATAAGGTACAGAGGTAGGATTACATATTTTATGTTACTATGAGTCTAGTATGCATTAATCTGTCAGTGATGACTCCTCAATTGACAGTTCAGACACATATTACTTGATTATCCATTAATATGCAGAGTGTATTATGAATCTTCATATTATCATCACATGAAATTCGAAGACACATATTTTTCAAATATCAATTATTACACAAAGTATATTGAATATTTATAATACCACATGAAATTTGAAGACATAGAGTCCATTAAGTGTCTTCATAATATCCATAAATATAGGGTACTTCAGCAGAGTTCTCAATTTAACATAGTCTACCTAGTTATTTTTCTTTAATACAGGACTGCTTCAAATGCATTCCTTATTTATGATTTTCCAACTAATCCTAATTCATTATTATTCCAGGTGCAGTCCCTCCTGCAAAACATGCAAGACAAATTCCAAAGTATGTCTGATCAGATCATCAACCGGATAGATGAGATGGGCACTCGTGTTGATGAATTGGAGAAAAACATTACAGACCTCATGACACAAGCTGGTGTTGAAAACGAAAAGTAGTAATAAAGTAACAGTGATCCTAGAAGTAACAATCACACCACATTGTTTTGTGCCTGAATCATGTCATTTTTACCATTTAATGTCAAAATAAATACTAAAATGCATATAAATATATATAGGTGATGTCACTCCATAGGGATGATCCAATGATTATGTGGCTCATGTATTTATAATTGTTATGTATATGACCACCCACTATAGATAAGATAATATTATTTAAAAATAAGTAAAAAGGCAGGAAAGGGGCCATAGCCAATTTCACTCCATATTTGTAGGCAATAATTACAATAAATTACATGGAGTGTAACACCAATTACTAAGTTAATTTGGAAAGCTAAGAAATTGATGTTTAAGTATAGTATGCTGTTAATACATAACTATGTAACTCAATGACAGCTGTTTCATTATTATAGAATTAGTTGCACATATTGTGAACACCATTTAAGTACTAACTTGAGTAATGAAACTAATTAATTCTGTTAATGGAATACTGAGTTGTCTTGCTATATTCACTACTAGACTGGTTAGTTTACACATTAAGGTAATAAATATATCATGTAACATTTAATGAAGCCTTGATTGTATGTCATAGAGTTAACAGTAACATATACTAGAGATAATGGCATGAAGTTTGTGAATTTGTTCAAATATATTGGGATCTACTGGATGGATTGAGATATTAGAAGTGTTCCTTTGTTACATAGTATGCTAGTAGTTGTCTAGTCTATGGGAAGCGGATATCAAATTAAATGCAAAGCAATATGGAGTGATTAGATAATTGGTTTCTTGTAAGATTTCACTAAGCACAGTGGATGTATCTGTGTTTGCGCAACTATTTGTATAATTGTTTATTTTGTAATTAAATTGTGTTGTATTATATACTTGATGTTTTTGTTATTAGAATAAACAAGGGTTAGTATCTAGAGGGTGAATATTGATCAGTACTGTGCCTGGCGCGAAACGGTACGGGACACACAAGATCGCGTGCACGTCACGAAGGGAAAACATTTTAAGGGAATCGCAATTTCACATGCGATTCTGCTTTAGTTACAATTTTTCGTTGATATTTAATGGTGAACAATTAATTTTCAATAAAGATATTGTTATAACATTTTATATTCTTTCCTTAGATTATAAGTCATAATATTCGTATTTATATTCGCCTTTCTAAATTACGACATGGATATTGTGCAAATGCTGTACCTTCTATCTATAGGTGTGATTAACAAATTCTTATGCTCAATATGAAAATGTACAAAATAGATTGTGTCTGTATAATATTACCTATGATATCCATTTTTATGTTACATACTTATTAAAATAGTATTACGGTCAGACGTTTTTAGTATTTTGCACTGCTTTGTGGGGTAACACCCAGAAGTATATACTTACTAATAGTTCTAAATAAAATAACGAGTCATATTCATCCAGTGTATTATTTGAATTTGACTAAAAATACATTCTTATTTCTTAAATGTAGATAGTTACCTACTACCTACTAATAACACACACAACACGATTCAAACTAACGCGATTCAGTCTCTTCAGAAGAGTCTTCATCTTCAGATTCTTCCGATTCCTGCATTAAGAGAAAAGAGATTAACATGGGATTATTCCAATTCTACTTCTAAAAAAAACATAGAAGGCCTTACGGATGTTTCATCGTCTTTGGTTTGTGAATTATTCATGAGAGCTGCTAGCGAGCTGGATCGAGCCATTCCCGAATTACCATACTTTTCGGGCGATTTCGATTTTCGTATGCTCTGTAATTAAATACTTATATTATTGGTTTTGCCCACGCACAGTTCATTGGGTACCGTTTTCGATACCCAGCTGATAAACAAGCTATACTTAAGGGGATTGTTAACATAGGATATTTTATAGACTGCCTCGTTGGTCTAGTGGTCGCGAAGCACGACTGCTGAGCATGAGGTCTTGGGTTCGATTCCCAGGTCGGGCAAAGTGTTATTGGATTTTTCCATCAGGAATTTCTCAGTAGCAGCCTCGAAGTCTGGATTTGTGCCCGGTTGATGGCAATAGGCTCGCCCCCTATTACATGGGACTTAAACATAACTGTGGCGAAATGTGGGTGTACTAACAAAAATCATGCAAGTCTGAAAAACAAGGTTATTATGATTTAGTAGGTATTATAACATAACATCACGCCTGTGATCCCCGAAGGGTTAGGCAGAGGTGTACCCACATTTCGCTAGTTACCATGTTTAATTTCCATATGATAGGGGGTTCCTATTGCCATCAACCGAGCACAAATCCTGACTTCGAGGCTGCTACTTGAGAAATTCCTGATGAAAAAACCCAATACACTTTGCCCGACCTAGGAACCGAACCCAAGACCTCATGCTCAGCATCGCGCTTTGCAGCTACTAGACCAACGAGGCAGTCGATTATCATTTAGAATAATAATTAATGTCCTTACCTAACTATGTATACATCTATGTAGGTGCTTCTACATAAAGCGCAGGCCACACCGCCAGCTAGCGGGCGGACGGGCTAAGCGGGCGGGCGAAGCGAACGAAGGAAACTATACAAACTACGCGAAATATTGGCGAGTTAAACTATGGGGTTCACACCGAAAACTACGGACTGACGAGCGACGGATATTTCGTTAGCTTAGCTCGTTAGGTTAGTCGGTAGCTCGCGGTGTGAACCGAAGTATGTAAAGAGGTGAAACGATGTTCGCCCGCCTAGCCCGCCCGCCCGCTAGCTGGGAATCGTCGGATATTTCGTTAGCTTAGCTCGTTAGCTTAGTCGGTAGCTCGCGGTGTGAACCGAAGTATGTAAAGAGGTGAAACGATGTTCGCCCGCTTAGCCCGCCCGCCCGTTAGCTGGCGGTGTGGCCTGCGCTTAATTATATTAAACCTATGTACCCATACGTCACATCAATTTGACAACGTCCTATCAATTTGACTTAAATGCTAAACAATGATGTCGATGCTGGGGTTCTACTTCGAAGTCTCCCGTCATGACAGGGACCAGCACATCAGGGTGCATAATCGACATGTTAGGGCAGGTATGAAATGATTTTTAATGTATTTTCTGGCAGTGGACCCAGGGTTTTGGCTTTGGGGCTCGAGCAAATACATCCATTCATGACTAACTATTTTATTATTTATTACTATTTATCTTTCGACATTTTATAAATTTGGGAATATTTTATTATTGTAATTGTTCAAATTTAATATTTTGTGACTCAACAATAATTATAATTTAAATAAAAATAATAATAATTTCTATAATCTGTCTAGAGAAGATAACTTAAAGTATAATTTTATTACTTACGTAATTTAAATTCAAGCTTTTTGACATACTTAAATTTTGTGACTCAACAATAATTATAATTTAAATAAAAATAATAATAATTTCTATAATCTGTCTAGAGAAGATAACTTAAAGTATAATTTTATTACTTACGTAATTTAAATTCAAGCTTTTTGACATACTTAATGTTAATTTTTGTATGCCACTGTTTATCATTTTACATCCACTTACCATGACTCGGATCACAAATAAAGTTTCTGATTCTGATGCATACAGGTTAAATATTTTCGCCTACATTTATACCGATAACCTTTTATAGAAGAACATGCATCCGACATGCCTGGTTTAAACAGGAAGGAAGTCCAGTGTGCGCGTCCACCCACATAGTGCAGATGGTATGGTTGCAACGTGTTTATTAAATAATGAGTGTTTTGCTAACCGCTGAGTCCTCATCATTAACGGGGGACTGCTGGTTCATGAGAGACGCGAGTGAAGATGATCGTGCTGTCAATCCAGAGTTCGGTTGTTTCTCCGGCGATCGCAATTTTCTTCTGAAGTTCTGTGAGATCATTAATTAATGTTATAAAATATGAAGTTACATAAACAATTAACATTAAATAATATTTACCGTTTGATCCTCGGTAACTGAAAGACCTGCGTTCAAGCGCTTTACAGAAAAAACATTAAATTAGAAAGTTATTTGAGTAAAATTTTCTAATAAACAAGCCTTGGTTCTACTATTATACACCTTATTACCCAACACAATATTAGAGATAGATGCACTGATATATCCTGGTAAAAGTAGGTACTTTACTAGGGTAGGGCCCCAAATAGTTTCAAATATGACAATAGATACTTTACCGTTTTTCTAAGGATCCCATAGAATTACCTACCCCACAGACAAGTTTTTTTTACTGACCCCATTGCCCTCTTTCCTAACAAGTTTGAACTAAATCACACGAGTACCTAAGCATTTACTTACTTTCAAAATATATAGGGGACAATTCCTCATTATAATATTAACATCCTCCCTTTATGAAATTACGAACTCACCTCCAAGTCAGACTTTTCATTGATCTCACTGATCTGTTGATAAGCGACAGTGAGCAGTTCCACGGCCTTGGAGTGGAAGGTCATCTCAATCATGACGAAATCCGACAGTAGTGTCTTCAGTTGTTGAAGTTTGCGTCGCTCGAAAAACTCCGTTTGCTCACTCAAGCCCTTGGCAGTTCGCGTCATTTCCGCAGAAGCCTTCAGCAACTCAGATTCTGCATACGTCTATCACAGAATTTTATTACCTAAATCTGTTTCTAAATAAATTAAATATGTTTTAAAGTGCACATTACGGTACCTATACAGGTTGTCCCAGATAAGGACGTCCAAACGAAAATTTTGGACTCCTCTCTTCATGGGCCATCCAAACCCCATGTAAGTTCTACGATTTTTTTGCGGTTTAGGAGCTAGACGACTTTTATATTATTTTTTTTGGGGTACCTATTCTTCCTTGCATCAGATTTTGTTATTTTGATAAGTTTGGACGTCCTTATCTGGGACAGCCTGTATGTAACAAATTGCTGGACTTGCATGGTTAAAACAAAATTAGGTAGTTAAATCTAAAATCAGCAATTAACGTAAGTATAGTTACAAATATTAGAAATTCATTAGGCACTTAATTACAAAACAAACATTAGATGGCTGAGTACAGTTATGTCTAAGTAAGTATAGTGTCTACATACCCATCTTTGTGTATCGGCTCTATTTAGAATGATAATAATATTATTATAGAGGTGCCAGGTGTGGTTGTTTTTTACTAATTATGCACCCCTCCCCTGCCTACCCTAATCATAACATACCAGCATTACCAGCGACTCCAACGAGATGTTAGATAAAGGTGATACCCGCGCATGGAATTGGTATTAAATATCCACAAGGTACCTAAGGTACCTAACCGAGCTGTCTAATAAGAGCTGGTTTAAGTAAGTATTAACAAAATAGAATAACAACATTAGCAGCAATGAATCAATGAATTATGCAGGCCGGTAATATGAAGCTGTAGACAATTTTCTTTACATTATAATCATAGGTAAGAATAGGTACAAGGACAACGGTGTAACGCAATACTACTAAACTGCTAACGTTCTAAGAGGCCGGATTTGACGTTTCTCCTACGTAATAATTTGAAAAATCCAATTCACAATCCTGAATAATTACTATGTTACCCATACACTATAACAACGAGTATCACTTGCAAACATTAAGTTTATCTTAATTTTGAAAAAATACACTCACAAACACGAATTAATTGCCGATTTATATTTTGACAAGACGTTTTGACAACACTACACAAAGGATTTTGATAGCTGTCAAATCCGGCTTGTTACAATGTTAGCTGTATAGCTAGCCGCATAGTCTTTATTAGAGATGTCATGTACTAAGTAGATAAATAGTTAGGTACGTAGGTATATGTATAATCTGTGCTATGAAAATGGCGACGCTCATGATGTCCTCTCACTCGCTCGCTATACTGTGCGAGTGGAAGGGCATGATAACTTTTTTAGTTTGGTCGCTTTTTTTAGTATCGAGTTATAATATATAAACGTACAACTTGCTGTCTGTTAAAAGGCTGCCTTTCCCTGGCTTTGTCGAGCACTTTCTTGCGTGCCAACTCTTTCTCGCGGACATTCATTGTGTGCTTTAACTCCTCTCTGGCATGTTTACATATTGTCTCGTATTGGCACAGCTCACCAATTACCTAAGTAAGTAAACATATTTTCACATAAATAAATACTAAAGTATTTTCAGGTAGGTATGTAATGACCTCGTTCTAAGCATTGCATTAAAAATAATTCTAAAAGAAGCATTGACCGTATTTTCCACGCAGAAAATAAAGCTGTGTACCTACAGTATAAGTTATTAAGTTACCTACGTAAGTAGGACAAACACATAGGTAGGTAATTTCAAATCAATGCATATCGATAGGTAACCAATAAATAGCTACCTACTTTACCTTGGCTTCCAAACGCTGTACTTCACAATTCCGGTACTCTTCAATGGCTGTTAACGTAGTTGAAAGATTTTCTAAGCCGCTACTCAAAGACTTGTTAACGATTTCATTATTAGCGTAGTCTTTTAGAACTTTTATAAGTTCATCTCCCATGTCACGCAATCTATGTATTTCAAAACATTAAGAAAGTTAATGTAAATAGTCTAGGTACCTAGGTAACACCTAGTCTTGAATTCTTGATAGAGCTGTAACCAATGATATTTTAGTATCATTGGCTGTAACCTATTAAATCTCGACAACACGTAATTTAACGCGCAGGAAAAGCACGAAAGGTACCTACTTTTAACGGGAGTCGAAATAGAACAGGGGACCTACCCCCATCACTTAAAACATTATTATTTTGCCTTGCGCACTGTTGGATTTTCAACGCTCGGCTCAGCAGCGCCGAGAGTTAAAAATCCAACAACAAAAATTATACAAAGTAAAATTAAAATGTTACTGTTTTAAGAGATGGTGGTAGGCCCCCTGGTTCCCCTAAAGTCAGGCTAGTCAGCGTGAGGGTGTGAACAGGAAGGCAAAGATTACCTACAAGTACTAGTAGGAGGAAGGTACCTACTTACTTCAGTAGTGTCTCCTCACTAATTGGGTTCCAACAAGGCAACAAGCAAATCAGTCGATACAGTTTTGAAAAACAAGAACCAAGAACCTTACATTGTGAACCTGTTATTTCGATGCCTTAGTTCACAATTGCACTAACTACGAAATTTACATTTTTGAGGAGAGACCTTTAAAGTTTTTTAAAGTTTAGACGAGAACAGTAGAAAATCCAAGTAAAATAAAATAAAAAATATGCATCTATTCATAAGACTAGTCCTTTTACTCCATCATATCTCAATATTGTAATATTAGTTTAAACGTAACCTTTTCAAAATGGCCAAATAAACATAAAACCCCCTATTTAATACATTTGTGCACTAAGATTGATTATGCTGACCGGCATTAAGTGAAAAACTCAAAAATATTTAACAGCTACCAGGCTGGTTCAAGGTCCAAGAAGAAGGATAATAATAGTTATGAATATTGCATTAAATAGACAAAATAATAAACCAGTAATCCATATTCATAATGTTAATTTTTATGTATATAATACGTTTGTGCTTTGAAATTTCCTGCAGTTGAGAAACTTAAAATCAGTTAAAGCATATCTTGATCGGTTTTACAAAAATAAAGACCATTAGTATAATACCACATTCATGGAACTTTAAACAAACTCATTTAATACAACTGTGACCCACGTTTTTGGTAGAAAGAGACGGAATAACGGTATTTCGATGCGCGGAAACGAAAGAGCATGAAATTTAGTGTATTTGGCATTAAAAAAATAAAAAATGAAAATTTTGTAGTTAGTGCAATTGTGAACTAAGGCATCGATTTATACATTAAAATCCATTTTAAAGTTTTGTCCCGATTCACCCCTGCGGCCTGCCTCTCTATTCACCCCGTTTTACCGATACTTCAAATTATTGCTACTGCAACACTTTGTCGATGTAAATTAAAAAGAAAATGCTGTGTTCATTAATGCGGTCGAAATGACAAAATCCCTACGTAAATGTAGAATACCTTTTTAACCGACTTCAAAAAAAGGAAGAGGTTCTCAATTCGACTGTTTGTTGTTGATTTTTTTTATGTTTGTTACGCTATTTCTCGGTCAATTTTGTGGACCGATTTTGAAATTTCTTTTTTGTTAGAATGAGTACCTCTACCTATAGATACTTTCAAATTGGTCCTATAGAAATATTGTCATGATCTGATAATGAACTTCGGAGGGACGGAATTTTTCTTATAGGATCATATCAGAACTGTCGTAACAAGTAAAATTCCTGTGTGTGTAGTCGATGACTGAGTGAAGGAAAAGAAAGAGGGGGTAAATCAGCCCCCTTCCTACCTCTTTCCAAAATTAAATAAATCGTGTAAAGTATTGTTTGAAAGTAGGACTTTTTGTAAGGATTTCAAATATTATTATTAACGATATGTAATATTGCGGGTGGAAAAATAAAAATAAAGATTTGTTATGTTTGCAACTGCCTCTCCTGCTGAGTAAAACAGTCTTTGGCATACACTAGCACCCTCTAGCGATTCTAGCAAAACATTTTCTGCGTTGTAATTCCAATTTGATTCCATGCATTTTTTTTATGTATCCTACAATAAAGTATTCCCGAACAATAGACAACAAATAATTTATTAATAAGTACATTCTTTTCAAATCACCTTGCTGTTTTTCTTGTGTAGTCGCCAAACGCAACACAAAGTTCCCCAAAATTTTTCTCCACGTTTGTAATTCGGTCTTGAATAAACTTAGCTTGTTGATCATAACTTAAAGAATGTGGAGTATCGCCTCTAAACATAATTTATTAAAGATTGGAGAAATATAATAAATAAAAACTCTTGTAAGCTCTTGCAATGAATTCTTATTTATTTACTTTTTGATTACTATGGCAACCATGAATACCAACATGATCCGAATTGATCCGATGCATTCGCGTTCTAAACAGGACCAGGGCCCTTACTATGACCTCTATAGCAGGGCAGAAGTTGCCCGGATATTGAACTGCCTCGCTATTTTGTACTATGACATCGTTATAGCAGGCCTGCAACAGGCCTGCTAAGTTAACGTTTACAAAACCGTTCACCTTTTTTTTTGTATAGACTTTCGTACTATGACGTGCTATTTGACAGCAGCAAAATGGTAATGGAACGGCTGTAATGTCAAAATTAGCGATTGCTAAAAAGTTACTATGGGTTGTTCTGTGCTATGGGACTAGCTTTTTCAACATCGTTTTGTAATCTAAAATGATATTCGTGGCAACATGTTAGGTTTATATGTATATGTAATAAGAGTTTTTAAAGTGGATGGTGAGAATTGTAAGCGAATTAAACCAGACTTTTTCATTTTTGTAGCTGTGTAACGAGTACGAAATATGTAAATAATAAAATTGAAGTGTGAAAATCGTATGGAAAAACATACCAACGGCGTTGCATTTGGGAAATAAATAACAATAATGAAGTTAATGACAGGGAATAAGAATCATATATATAGGTAAGAAGATAATAATATAACTTAAAATCATCAATGGTAACCAAAACCTATGAAAATACGTAATGTAAGTATAAATAAAAACCTACTCTACAAATCTACAATACTCAATTAATATTTGTATTTTACAGGCCTATCAAAAGATTTAGTCCCCCGTTTGTGCGAGGGTTTTGAACCTATAATGAAAATAATAAATCCTCCAAAGGCTTAGTGATCTAAGCAGAGACTAAGGTGAGTGTTATCAATTCATCAGATTTTCTATTGTGGAGCATAACTACACTAGTGTGTTTCTTGTGTATGTTCCTTGCTATTAAACATAATTTGCTGTGTATTAAAGTGACAATGAAAAACATCAGCAAGTAATCTTTTAATCCATTTATTTCAGGAGATTCTCGGTATTGACTCAGAAAAACAATAATGACATCAATTTTATTTGGAATGCAGAACCAGTCTCCAGAAGCCTTTTACACTGAGAAGCATAACAAGACCCAAAACATTATTGAGAGGACCATTGATGTACTAAAGGCTCGATTGAGATGTTGATTAGCCCATCGAGTGCTACATTTCCAATCACAAATGTTTTGCAAATGCATGTGTTTCTACACAACATAATGTAACACAGTAAATTTATGAAAATAAAACAATGACCAGTGGATGGTGAGAATTGTAAGCGAATTAAACCAGACTTTTTCATTTTTGTAGCTGTGTAACGAGTACGAAATATGTAAATACTTAATAAAATTGAAGTGTGAAAATCGTATGGAAAAACATACCAACGGTGTTGCATTTGGAAAATAGATAACAATAATGAAGTTAATGACAGGGAATAAGAATCAATTAATATAGGTAAGAAGATATAACTTCAAATCATCAATGGTAACCAAAACCTATGAAAATACGTAATGTAAGTATAAATAAAAACCTACTCTACAAATCTACAATACTCAATTAATATTTGTATTTTACAGGCCTATCAAAAGATGTAGTCCCCCGTTTGTGCGAGGGTTTTGAACCTATAATGAAAATAATAAATCCTCCAAAGGCTTAGTGATCTAAGCAGAGACTAAGGTGAGTGTTATCAATTCATCAGATTTTCTATTGTGGAGCATAACTACACTAGTGTGTTTCTTGTGTATGTTCCTTGCTATTAAACATAATTTGCTGTGTATTAAAGTGACAATGAAAAACATCAGCAAGTAATCTTTTAATCCATTTATTTCAGGAGATTCTCGGTATTGACTCAGAAAAACAATAATGACATCAATTTTATTTGGAATGCAGAACCAGTCTCCAGAAGCCTTTTACACTGAGAAGCATAACAAGACCCAAAACATTATTGAGAGAACCATTGATGTACTAAAGGCTCGATTGAGATGTTAATTAGCCCATCGAGTGCTACATTTCCAATCACAAATGTTTTGCAAATGCATGTGTTTCTACACAACATAATGTAACACAGTAAATTTATGAAAATAAAACAATGACCGCATCTAGTTTAAAAAAATGTGTTTAATTTTTACCTGTTTACAAATTAAGTTATTATCATTTATCGTGTATTCCCGTTCGTCCCCTAGACTTCGTCCCCCGAGGGGGACGAACGGGAATTCGTTATTTATTTTCCCGATGGTCCCTCAAAATTTTTTGGGGGGACGAATGGGAATAATTTATTAATTCTTTTTAGGGTCGATTGCTCCCACTAAATAATATAAGACTGGTGGTTTTAATTGGTAAAAAAACAAAATTGAAATAAAAATCAGTCATTTATTAAGGAATAAAAATCACAGTAAAAATCACAGAATCAACTTTGCAATAACTCGCAATATTTTTATATATAATATTTTTTTAATTAAGAATAAAATTCTCCTTATAACTAAAAATTATGATTAAAAAATCAGTGTATAGAGCTTATAATAAAAAAGTCTGTATTATATTACAATTAAACACTACAAACAGACTTTTTACCATTCAGGTTGTTTCCTTTTGAAATATAAGTCACTATTTTTCGTAGAGTTGCTTATATGTATGGTGGCAAAATTTTACGCTTTACGTTATGTAAGGCATTAGAAAAGTTTACTCATTATTTTAACACATAAATAGGGTCAGTAAATTATCACACTTTCAAAAGCAAAATAAAATAAAATACCTACCTAAAATATCACGAAATCAAGGTAAAAATAACAAAAAAAAACTTATCGTCCTAATTTTTAAAAAGTCACATTTGCTTATATGTATAGGTATACGGTGTCACATTTTTGTGTTACATATTGTATAAGGAATCAGAACAGGTTACACATTAATTTTACATATTAATAGCGTAAATAAATTATCACAATTTCAAAATTAAAATAAAAAACATATACAAAATCAAAGTGAAAAAACATGAACACAAAACATAGAGGGTAACAACAATAAAAAAATCACAAGTATTGAAGAAAGTAGTCGAGGTCATAACAGTAGGCAGTAATAATTATTGCACACAAAGCCTAGAGATTACATCAACGTACACAACCATCGAGCACTTTACTTATTATGATTAATACCTACGTTAGTTTTTCTAAAAAATGTCCTACAGTTATTTCTGAATTAAGAAGTTGCATTTGGCAATCCATAATATATTGGTCTGTCAAGATTGAATGTAGCCTACGCCGTTTTGGATTTTGTTTTGCTTTCACGCTGTATAAGTTAGAGTCTTGATGTAACACCATAAGCAATTTTAAAATATTAGGTTTTTTTTTTGCCTATGGCACTATTTAATTTAAAATGCCACCCTTCGGCAAAGTTATTAGTACGGTGTCGTTTTCCAAAACTGCACCACACTTTTACGAAATTCGATTGAAGCCACTGCGATAGCATGTATTGCCGAAATTTTTCACTTTGGCTATCATCGGGGCTTTCGCTAGCGATATAAAACCAGCCTTCAAAAATACGTTCCTCTGGTAATAATGGAAGCACCGCACTTAGGGCTACTTGACGTCTTAAAGTTTTATTTTTTGTTAGATTTAATTCACGGCCTTTCCTCCAAATAGCATTATTAAAATGGTAATAACAGCCGTGGATACTTATCTCTGGAAAAATTGTACGCATAGCAGACATAGCTGCTTCTTCAAAATCACTGGTAAAGGATGTAGGATTCCAATCGTTGATTTGAGATTTAACAAGTCTGAAAAGTATCTCGTATGTTTCTTTTTTACGGTTTGACATTAAAGCGTACAATAATGGCGTCATAGCTGTGCTTTGATTATTACTTCCTAAATCACCATGAACGGTGTAGAGCTGTTGGAATGGAGGTGGACAACTCTTAAATGTACCGTCACCAAATATATTTTTTAAAACTATCAATTTTTCTTTAGCTTCTTGGGAACAAAAAATGAGTAAGCGTGTGTTACCGTAACAGTAATCAGCTAACAAAAATGATTGAAATTTTTGAGGAACCTCAACCGTTTTAACGTCATTGAAAGTGATTTTACTCATATTATAAGTGCTATTTCGATGGCGATACAAAGTGCTTTTGATGTTTGCAAACTTAGGAATATCTTTGGGTAAAGTTACTTTATCAAGTCCTTCGTCCAAAATTTTCGAAATTGTTGAATTAAAGGCGGCGGGTACGCAAGGTACATCATCAGAAGTTATATTTTTCTTGCATTCATCAATATGAATGTCTATTATGTTTTTATTGAAGTCCGGTGTACAGGATGTGTGTGTGGTTTCTTTCAAAATTTGATCATTCTGCAATAAACGTGCATAATTTATTTACCCATTGTCTGGTTTTGCATGAAAAAAGAAGCCAAAAAAGTAGGTACTTACATTTATGGTTAAGGTCCCACTGCACTTATTCTTTCTTCTGATGACATTCCCATACAACAGCTCCACTTTTGTTTTGCCTTTTCCTTAAAAATTGGTATCCAGCACGCAGAAGCACGATTCCACCTTTTCTTTGTATATACTGCAAACAGCTTCCTGTACTACCAGAGGGGCCAGGATGCGCTTCTTGTGACATTGTTAAGCTCTAAAAAACAGGAGACAATAATTACACACTTATTAATATAATTTAGAATGATATTTAATATATAAAATAAAATACTAAAATTGAATACAAATATTGATACCGTACATTATTAGCATAAATTAATAAGACATGACACAATATAGTATTGACTATAAACAATCTAATAATATTTGTAACTTACAAAAATGTAGGTACTTACATCAGTAGTTTTCCGCAGAACTCGTGTCGAATATATATTATTACATTAACACCCGTGCACTTTCATTGTTTTGTCAACACTAACCCGACCGGTCTAATTTAAGGATAGGAAAGGGAGAGAATGTCAGGTAAACCAATAGGATTTACGCAAATAACACAATGTTATCGGCACTCTTTTGTTAACTACCAGAATCGCCGGCGCTTCCCGTCAGAGTTGCTAAATTTAGTGTAGGTAAACGTAATGAAACAATGATAAACTTAGGATACGTTTTATAATTCATTTAAAAATAGAGAAGAAGTAAACTACGAAACATCGAATTAACATACACACATCAAAAGTGTCTAGGGATCAACATCCCTAACATTTGTTAGGGATGTTGATCCCTAGACACTTTTGATGTGTATATTTTCTGCACAAATCTTTTTAGTGGGACGAATGGCACTAATCGAAGAACATATTCCCATTCGTCCTCTCATGAATTAGGATTGGGACGATCGGGAACAAATTAAATATTATTTTTGTAAATTCCCGTTCGTCCCCCTCGGGGGACGAAGTCGAGGGGACGTACGGGAATACACGTCATTTATCACATGATACTTTCTTATGACTGACTGAAACATATATACATATAAGTAGGAACCCATATTATCCATATAAATGCAATGAAAGTTTACAAGAACAAAAACTGGTACCTAACAGAGATGATTGCCTGCAGGAGCCATAAATTCATATGGTGTACTTTGTTGGTTTCTAATATGCAGGTATATGTATATAAAAACACATCATGAGTATTATTCTTTATTTTAATTTTCATCCTAAATACATAGGTATGTATAATGATTAATTAGTTAGGCTCTCCACTGGATGGAATTACTAGATATATTATTTTTCAGATTAGTAGACTAGGAGATGTCAAGAATACTGGGGCTCCGTTGCATTCCTGTAAAAAGGTTATGTTTCTTGGATTATGGGCATTGCGGTTCTTGTATTTCGATATTTCAATAAATTCCTTTACTATAAATGTACCCATGTGTGTATTTTTGTAGGAACAACACAACAAAATACTTTTTTACAATAATTGTGACTGAAACAAAATTTACCAAAAGCACTCTATACTCTTATCGACTTTAATGTCTAGTAGGGCTTCGAACATTATATATTACTTTTGTAAAAGGCTGTGAAAATCATTAAATTATTAATCAAGTGAAATGTTGTTTATATTTACGCGCTGACAGTTGATGAACGTAGGTACGTTCTGAATATCACATTGTATCTTTAAGAGTTAAAAAGGTTTTTTTTAACGTGAAACTTGTGCTTTTAGAGCTTTTAGATAATAAATCATGGTAAGTTGTAATACATAATCTTAGTTATAACGTGTATTTATCTAAGAAATTCAAGTTATGATCATTAAAAAAAAACCGGTAATGTGTTAGAGAATTATATCGTAGTTTTTGAACGTTGTTTATTCACAACACTAAGACTAAACTTCATCATCAAAGCAGGCAGAGACAAGCATTGCCGTTCAATAATCGTTCACCTTTAATACGGTCATGGTACGATTTTTAGCGATTCCTAAGCAGGCCTGCTTTTGAATGGAAGTTGACTGACAGGCATTTGAACGTTTTCTTAAAAGGTGATGGTAAGCCCCCAGTTGATAAATATTACTTTCCTCTATGGCCATTGGCCAGTTGTGACTAATCTACTATTTATACTTATGTGGATTGTGGCACTAATGCTTAAAAATTATATAATAATAAAATTCACTACCCATATAAAATTTACTCTGTGTACCCAATAACTAAAAATGTGGGTATTTCCGCAGAGACCGTAGTGGATTATGATACCGAATAATACGGATCATTGTTGTTTAAATCCGCCGCAAATGTTGAACATCTTGAAAAATGAAAACCTGCAACTCCGTCAAGAGTGACGTATTTGGATTAATTCATGTCTCTATGATGACAGTTATTTCCTTTGTTGTTGTCATTTGTCAGTGTCAAACCTAACAGCTGTTTGTTTTTAGTGTTTGTTGCCATAAAACTCCTCATTTTAGCACAGAAATGAATGAAGAAATAGATGAATATGAGATTTACCATCAGGATTTTACGACGGCATCAGAGTGGGAAGTGTTTATTGCCCGTATAGAAGAGATATTAAAAGAATGGCGGTTGTCTAAATCTACTTTATCTAAATTATCAAGGGAGTACACAAAGAAATGGACAAGCAAAACGGAGGAAATTCACTTTCAGGGCAACAAATTTATATTATCTTATCATATGCTAGAACCTGCAAAATCTGCGGAAAACGCTGAAGAGGCGGACGATAAATCTTTTCTAGTAGAATTGCACAATGGTATTTGGGAGTCCACTACAAATTTTATGGATGACCTAGATGGAAGTCCTTTTCCAGTGTCCAGCTGGTATGGTTTAAGACGGTATTTAATGCTGTATTCGAGTGTACCATTGGTTGATGGAAATTTAATAAAGCTTGTGATGAGCACTGCAAATATTGCTTTTGCTAACGTAGACTGTGGTGTGCCTTTCTTTGTCAAAATACGTGAACACTGGCAGCAAACATATCTAGGGTTCTATGAAGATAGCGAACATAAAATAAGTTTTGACACAATCCATTTGAAAAGAATTTCTAATCAATGCTCACATTTGAGTGGCCTTGTAAGCTTATTTAAATCAAAAATTGCATCACCAGTAGCTCTGGATGCTGTTGTGGTGTCTGCAAAGTTTTCTTATGAATTAAGAGAAGTTGATGCATTTGCCTGGATAAAGACGACACAATCAAATGAATTTCTATCAATAGATGGTTTCGACGTGAAAAAACTCTTAGAGCTTCCTTTTGGAGCTGAAAAGAACCCCATACACAGTGTATTGCTTAATGCTATCTGGCCAAAGTTCCGTGAGAGTGCTATTGTAGATTCGTCTACATTTTCTGAAATTGATCCACTTATGGCTCCTACTTGGACAATTACTCTTAAAATGAGGGATACTTTCAACTGTCAATTATCTGAAACCGTTAGTAAAATTATGGATTTATTAGATAATAATAATTTACTTATGGACACACTAGGGTTGAGCAAAAGCCTGGGATTAGTGAATCCTCTCCATAAGATCACTGAAGCTCCTATTACTATATCTAAACTAGTTAAGGCTGCCATGGGACAGAGTAGGAACATGACAGATTTTAAAGGACCTATTGCTGATGAGCTGCTCATGCCCCTGCTGTACTATGTGTTCCCTGATGCAGTTGAAGATAATACTTTCAACTATCCAAAACAGTTGGAAGTGGAATTTAAGCAGGTATGAGTTACCTTATTTTGCTAGTAGATGGCGCTAGTTGTTTCACTTTTAAGAATACTGCATTGTTTTAATATTTGTTTGTATGATGTTTTTTAGGTGGATGGTGAACAGAAGTTGTGTAGTTATGTGAAGACGAGTCCGGAGGGCGGGCTGGTGTGGCGCGTGTCGGTGACGGCGGCACGGTTATTCGACGCGGGGGGGCTGCCCTACTTGGCGCATCTCTGGTACGAGTTCTGTCAGGAGCTCCAGTACCGATGGGAGCATCGTATTCTTGTACCAGGGTAAGTGCATAGAATAGAGACATTGGCACTAAAGCATCCATACTTACCAATATGACTGTACTAACCTATGATATTTTATAGAAAATTTTTAGTCACAAAAGATAAACAAAAATTTATCAATTTATAATTTAATATGATAATTTAACATAATAATATTCTTATCAACTGTTATAATTTAGTTATCTAACACATATTCATTTTACGATCTTGAGCAAGCATATAATTTTAAAGTCAATATAAAAATAAATTGCATTTCCCCTATTTTTATTATTTTTACATACATTGTATGTATTGGAAAATATTTTTAAGTATAAAATACGGTAGGTATCTTAATATGTACCTACATTCAAGTTTGAAATGAAATATAGAATGTAATACCTAGATAGCACTTTCAGGCAGTACTTAGTCTATTTAAAAAATTAGCACCATTTTAGATGGGATGTGGTTTTCATTTGGTCAATTCAGGTCGGAACTCTCGAGGTGACAGTCAAAAGATCACTTCTTGTCCTCTGTCTAGATTTTATTCAACATTTTTGCAAAGTAGGAATTTCAATTTTAGCACAATGTAACACGTCGATACCTTTAGGCTCAAAGGGCGTATCCACCAAAACACGACTTTTCAGGAGAGCCAAAAAACACGACCCAAATTTTAAGAAAATCTATGTTTAGCGAACCAAAAATTATGGCTATATCCACCATTTTTTTGCGAATATCGATGTTTTAAATATACCTACCAATCGATAGAGGACGAAAAACTAAGTAAGACTGCATTAAAATCTCATTTTGGCCAAAATGGCGTTTACGCCCTTTGAGCCTAAAGGTATGGACGTGCTCATCGCTAGTCAAGGGGATCTGTTTCATCCTAGGAAAAAAACAGTTTTAATTTTTAACAGTGTTCATTTGAAAGAGCTATAAGTAATTTTTTTAAGTTATTGGTCCACATACAAAAAAACCATATCGTTTCTGCCTCTTATCTCCTAGGTTTCTAAAGTTATAAATTTGATTTTAATGGGTTGTTTTTATTTGAGCCAAAAATTACAGGAAAATATTATTTGCGACAGTACATTCACTGAAAAAAAAATTACTAACAATAGGCGTTTACTTACGAAGGCATTTTTACCTGTGTAATAAATCTCCATCAATTAAAAAACATCAGTTAGCAGAATCGTATCGCAGATGTATACGTTAGGAGCTAGCACGGATTTAAATTACGAAATTACAGCAGACCAGTGCTGGCCATCTATAAACTGCTCAGTGTAGTTTGGTTCAGAATTCTGTTAAAATTTGTGCAAGCCCGACTTGCTCTTGTCCAGTTTTTTTAGGTTCATAATATCATTGTGTTCTTATATGCTTATTAGCTAATCGATTGTCCACTGATTATGACAATTAATTTATAACATTTCCTTATGATCTATTTTATAACATATATGTACAACTTAACAACAAAAATTCAATCTTAAATTTAAATAAATATACACCATAAGTAACATACAAGTCAGTGGTAATAAGAACACCCTATGTGTTCGCAATGTAAATATTATTTGTATACAGTAAAATTCTGCAACCATAGTAAATTAGGTTTGGTCGCATCACGTCAGATACTTAATATGTCAGATTCTAAAAGTGTCAGAGCCCTAAAAGTTGTCGCAAAAGCCACTTAAGCGGAATGATAGATAAGCAGAATGCCAAACATTCCGTCTCTGACTAGTTTCTACTAACCAATGATTTTAATTGAATTTGAAATATGTGAAAATATGAGGCACTTAATAAAACGTTTTGCATGCTAATAAAAAATCTCATAATTTACGAATTACATAAGTGGTTAACCTGGCAATTTAACTGAGAGTCAAATAAAAATATTAATTATATAATATACAGTCCATGACATACGTACTTATGTACACTGAAACTTAGCTAACTGTACATGATTGCAAAGTTTTATAGTAGGTAACAAAATAATTACACTTTACTCAATATTCTAACGGATACCGGACACACTGGCTCTGAGCCGCGAGTCGGTTGCAGTGCGTGTGCGCACGTCTATTGGTCTTCTCATGGCTGTGTCGGCGAGAGGGTCGATGTGAGCGCTGGCCAGCGCGGGCTTCATGACTGCACCACGAGGTATAGCCCCCGGGAGCCCTGCGCGACGGCGAGCAGCGCCCGCGACATGTCACATCACCCCGAGCCGTGTCCCTTGCACGCTATAAAGGCACTAGTCCACTTCGGGTCGTCGGGTTCCGCGCCATGTAGATATCCATATCATGATCTGTCCAGTTGTCGGAAGTGTCGCAGTAGCCCATACCTAGGGAGCCGACACTGTATCGGCTGGCGGGCCGTGACCTCGACCGCGGCCTCCGTCGGGATCCCGCCGTGCCACCTGTGGCCCCGCCTGCTGCGCCGCTCAGCGACAAACGGGAGGCTCGTTCTGATGCTGCGCCTAAGGATTGACGCGATTGTCGAAGATCTAGAAATTAAAGGGTATTCGCTTTTAAGTATATTTGAAACATTACCGTGCAATTTAAAATTGTGAAAAGTTAAGTAAAAGCCGGAAGTGAAACGAAGAACTAAACAAAGCGACAGTCGAACTTACCAGCTCGTGATCCTAGAAGGCTACTAGGGTATCCGGGCACTCCGTAACGGCCGGAATGGGAATAGCTATGTTGTGATTGACCATCAGCGAGGGAACGAGCTCTTCCAGGACGACCTGGTAATGGGTCCGGAGGAGCCGGTTCGGTATAGGAACGTGCACGCGGGATCGAACGTGCGCTATAGGCCGACACTTGATCCCACTCACGCTGCTTTCCAAATGCGCCGATCGTAGCTAACGAAGAGAGCGGGCCGCTGGGACTCGGTGTGCCGGTGAGACCGCCGCAACAGGGGTTGGGCATCTTCTCAGGTGCTTGCGTGTGCAGGCGGTGCACGGTGCGAGATCGGCGACGCGACGCCGCGGCGAATACGAGCACGGCCACGACGATGGTGCCGCAAATGGCAGCGCTGGCCGCTATTGTGATCTTGTCCATATTAGAGGCCGCCGCGGAAACAGTACGTACCTCACGGCACTGAGAATACGGCACCGTTTCTGGACTTACGTGAACCTCCTCTAAGGAGATCACGCAGACCACTATACATTCCTGTGAAAAAGAACATTTTTAATAAATAAATTGTATCTTCACAATGATCTACATATAGAGAATCCAAAATCATATATTATTGCTGACTGTACCTGAGATGGAACATTTTTAATTTTAAATTCTCTTTCGCTGGCTTCCAAAGGTGGTCCTTGTTTAAAGCTTTTATCTCCGAAGAGTCGATATACGACGCGGAAGCCGAGTATATTAGCAACATCTGAGTCCCATTGTATGATAACAGAATTGTCTTGCCTGTACGCATTTTTCACTATAACTTCATTGGAATCATCTACTTTTGGTTTTTGTTGTGGGAAACTCATGACGAGTGGAGGACGCTGGTGTGGGGCATGGCGCCAGGTGGGTGCGGCGGGGCGGACTGAGGGGACGCGACTCGGGCGTGCGGTGCTGGTCGTGCTGGTAGTCTGAATGATGGCTGGCTTCGTCGGTACATCTATGTTATTGCTTATTTCTGTTTCATGTGGTGCAATTGTACTACTAGTTGGTGGCGGTGCAGAAGTGGTGGTGGAGGATGTAGTTGTGATGACGTGACTTATTTTCCACTCATTTAAATCTTTGATAGTCGTTGATTGCCTTTCTGTTGTTGAGGTTGAATCATAATCACAAACTAATTCATTTGGTTCAAAACTGTAAAACCCACGCTCTCGGAAGTGGGGCGGATTGCCGCAGAATTGTGGATTTCTTTCTCGTGATGTTACTTGTAATTCACCGTTGCGAATCCATTCAATTATCCAGCGCAGGCGACAGTCACAGTTTAAGAATCTACCGCCAATACTGAGGCCTCGAAGAGTTTCATTAAGATGAGCAAACGCTTCTTCTGGCACTGTGGGTAAAGGATTTCCATCTAACGCTAGTAAAGTTATTGTTGGATTGTTTAAAAAAGCATCGACTGGTAACTTATTTAATAGATTAAACCCGATGTCTAATACCCTTAAATCGTTCAGTGTTCCTACTGCAGCAGTTGGGAATTCGGGCAACAGATTGTTCAAAAGACTTAGTGAACTTAATGTAGTCTTTATCCCAGCAAAAGCATCTTCTCTAAGATGGACGATCAGATTTCGTTCTAAGTTTAGAGCGGTCAGCGAGTCTAATCCCTCAAATGTGCGGCTACCGTCAGGTCCTGGAAGTTCTCTGATACTGTTTTGAGATAGGTCAAGGAAAGCCAAGCTCCGAAGACCTTTTATACATTCTGGTACAGCTTTTAGCTTCGTACCTTTCAGATTTAAATTTTTTAACGAGTTTTCTAATCCAGTTAGCGTTTGGGGTTCTAGAGTGACGTTGTTGTCGGACACTTTAAGTGTCGTGAGCTTACGAAGAGTAATAAAGGAATGATTGGCGATGTGTGCAATGCGGTTTTTAGATATATCTAGAAGAGAGAGATTTATTAATATTTTCAGGGCCTTTACTGGAACTTCAGTTAACTCGTTGTCTTGCAGGTTCAAGTTTTTGAGATATGGTCCTTGTCCTCGAAAGGCGTCGTCTTCTATTCGCTTTATTCCACATCCAGATATTTGAAGATTATGAATTTTAAGGTTCGTGAACATGTTATGAGTAAGGATGGGAATGCTTGAATTATTTATGTAAAGTAGATCGATAATGATATTTCTTGCGCTCATATTTAAAGCTGATAATAGCGTTGGGAAGTCAACCTGTTGAATAAAAATATGATAGTTACTTTTACTTTTGCTGTGTTCATCTTACATTCATTAAGTTATATGAGCAGCATTAGACTATACCTGATCGCATTGGACTGACAAATCTCTTGCTAAATTATGTGCACATACACATGCAGCTTGTAGCGTAGGCGCACCCTCCCACGGGCATTGTGCGCTTGCGCAGCGTGACATCAGCATCAGCAGCATTAAACACAACGATGGTCGTGAATGTGTCTGTCTGGATTCTCCCTAAAAATAATACAAAATATAGGTTAGGCTTGAGGAAAGGCTTGTAGAAGGTACAGTCAGCTACAAGAGTCGATTAACAATGTTACTTTTTTATATCATTTAAACAGACACTAAACACATAATGTACCGGCTTTCAGATTTTCAGGTAATAGCTAAGGGTCTATTATATCTTAATTTTGTATTCATTGCGTTTTACTGTTAATATTGTACTTAATAATTAGGATTTAAAAATCATAAATGTTAATCGACTTTTGTAGCTGACTGTACAACTACAAGTTTGCGGTATTCTTAGATTTTAGCAGCTCTTATATCTTTTTTATATAATAATAGTAATGGTGCTTATTGTAAATGAACATGTGAGAAGACGGCGGTAATAACGCATACTCATACAAGTACCTAACGGCTAATGTGACGATTAGCCCGTTGACATACAAATAGCCAGTCATATTATAGGTATCTGTAGTGTACCTATATTTATATGTTGGAAGGTAACGTGAGGTACAGTAATAACTGAATAAAGTTATTAGTAACGAAGGGTCTTAATGGTAGAAAGACATGGAAACGATCTAACTGTAATATCTTATTTGCGGAGTAGGAACTGAATACGTAGGTAGGACCTATGCGCCATAGTATAATGTAACTGTAAATGTTTAATTAATTATAAATAAATAAGTAACACAAATGTTCATCAAAGCGTAGACCATTTTGTTGTTGAATTAAATTGTAGTAATCTCAGGTCAGTCTCCATTTTTTTTACGTGACTAGCTATAGCTAGACACCCGCGTTAAGACCGCGCGTCTTTGATTACAGCTCTGCTCCCGTTGGTCGTAGCGTAGTTTTATATCGCTTAAAATCTCCTTTTTTTTCAAATTGGATCTGTCATTAGCGCATTAAAACAAACATACACCCTCTTTAGCTTTTGTATGTTTACATGCACATACTTAGTTATAGATACACTTATTCAGGAAGAAGTTTTGACATCTAGTGCAGATGTATTTTTTATAGTTGTCAATTTTGTTCAATAAAATGGTCAAGTCGACTTCATAGTCAAAATTAGCCTATTTTCTTAAAGGTGACATTTGTCATACATTGAGCTTGCGGAAGCTGCAATAAGAGGGTGCACCATGTTTGTTCAGGGAAAATCAAAACTTAATGTTTTTTTTTATCAATTTTCAATTTGGTTTGCGCGGCACCTCTGTTTCTTAAGTTAGGTTAGGTAACTTTTAACAAAAGAATAAATAATGTTTTGATGTATTTTCAATACAAAGTCTGTTAAACATAATATTTAGTTAAGAGTTGAAATAATTTTAATACAATTTACAATTAATCAATAAGAAAATGGTCGAAAATGCATGCAGCAGCGTGTAATGGATACTAATACTGAGTAGCCGCGAAGAACTGTAGATTTAAATGTACGAGTATGATTCGTCCTCGCCGTGTTAGGTCGCCCAAAAAGCCTTCAATATTTAGAAGCTTGAACGCACGCATCTTAAATTAGTCACTCATGGGCGGCCGCAGAGCGTTACACATATATGAAACTTGGTTGTTTTCAAAACTAACAACATCGAAAAGCAGATAGTTAAACCTGTGGTTAAACGGTCCCGTCAAAAGAAAAAAATCTGTGAAACAATATTGATGAAAGTAGACACAGCTAGGTATTCGACCATTTACCACACTAGAAATAGCTCCGCCGCCTCAGTCGATTTTCTATGACAATTTATAAATAAAACAGAATATGTCATAACCCGACATAATTGGGTAGTTGACACTATTAATAAATAAGTCCAAGACATAACTTCTTTAAAAAAGCGCTTTATTTTAGCCCTGAAAACCCGATTAATTTTCAATTTACTGCAAAATTAGTTTTTTTGTGGCTTTTAAATCAATAAATAGTTAGACAATTGAGTTGCCAAATAAGTGACGTCACAACGTGCTATTACCATACAAAATCTATGAAAGAATCGCGTTTTGACAGTTCATAAAAGTACGTCAACTGATGGTGGTGTCAACTAGCCTATTGTCAATATTTTCAGCTTGATTTTGTGTTTAATTTAATTTTTTTGTTAAAATTAAAAACACTTGTCAAATTGTCACCGTTATTTGTCAAATGTCACCGGCTAGCTTTATTGAACAGGGCCCTTATAATTATGGTTTCCACGCCAGAGCGTTATAGGTAAAAAAAATACGTTTTAAAATATTTTTGAAATAAAATTAAAAACAAAAACTCCTTTATAACTTTGCTCTGAAATAATTATCATGGTGTTAAGTCGGATCTCGTTTATGCGATTCGAAAAAGCCGAGGAAAAGTTTCAGCTGTAAGCCTCGATAAGTTTGAAATACTTCTTTTAAGATCTAATTATTATATAATCGTAATGGTGTGCTTATCTAAAAGCTCTGAGTGTTGGAGTGTGCTATGATAGATGGGCGGTAATCAAGCGGTGCACAGACCGTTGAGGAGTAGTGCAGCGTGGCGGCCACGGACTACTAGCCCGGAACATCTGGCTTTCCCTGCACTTGCCTTGCTAATGTGCAGCAAAGACAATCCTATCACTGCAATCGTATAAATAAAACTTTGATAAAAAAACCCCAATTTTAGATCGTTTTCTTTACAATTTTGGCGAACTAGGTACACACAGCAAAACAGATAGGTATGCAGGGTCGTCAGATATAGTAGAAGTTTTCTTAGAAACCGATGGATGTTTTCGGATGTACCTAATTTAATTTAAAACGTAGATAATAAATAGTTCTTTATTTAGGTTAAGTTTCAGTCAAAAACATCCATCGGTTTCTTAGAAAACTTCAACTATATCTGACGACTATATCTATTTTGCTGACTGTACATCGAGAAGCCGTAACGTGTAATCAATAGGTACACTACGCGGAATGTCAAACATTTGATCTGTGGACATTTGGACAGCCAACGTTTGTGGATGTCCGAAATAATCGATGAGCCAAACATTAGGCTCGGGTTGCGAAGAGGGCTGGTATGGGGACATGACGAAATGAATTGGTGTTTAATGTACCTATGTTCACATGATTACCTACTTATGTAGATCAGCATGTCACTAACGATTAAAAAAACAGTACCTATTACACACATGTGAAATTCTTACTGTAGGTACAGTAAAGTAAAGTACAGTAAAGTTCGAAAGCTCAGTAACTCGTATGAGGTATAAGAAAATTGAAGCCTTGTTGTCTACTAACCAATAAAATAGATTGGATACGTATATCAGCGTTGAAGATTTAATTTAATTAACCACCAAACACAGATACTCTTTAATTCGCGTAAAAAAATAGATTTTGTAAGCTGTACCATACCGATTTAAGTCCTATAATAATAATCTCTAATTTTGTTGTTTTACTCTCGTACAATAACATGCACCTACCATGTTATCTCTTCACCACCTTTGGTCGACTATTAGAGAATGCCTAAGGCGTTGTCCTAATTGGCGGAGATCGTACGATGGCGCGATGCGTTCTCGTCGTGCGATGAGTTCAAACATACAGATTTCATCAGAGTGTCCTATTTGAACCTCGCAAGTAATCGTGCGAGCACATGAAATGCTTAATAACGATCGTACGATGCGTTTGATCGTGCGGTCATAATGTAATCAAAGCGACAGATCTCTTTTAAGTGTTTGATTTTTTTAAATTTGTACATCCAGTAGTTTAAAACTGCATGAACTAGAATTTTATAATTTTACGTAATTTTACTGACTTAAGAAGTGTTTTATGTACCTACTCTCTTGCACATTAAACCGACATAAGTCCATCTCCATAGTAAAACTGAAACTTCAAACTTTTTATCAACAAACACTCCGCGGCGGTAACACTAGCAAACTTGTGGAATGCTTGTGTTTTAGTGTAAGTTCCACTAGCCTATTTACATAAATTTGCCAGTCATCCGATTTCGCCGTTAACGGTACTGCATACGCGCAGCGCCGGAGACGACTCGCCGCGGTCGCGACGCAGCCTGCCAGTTCACTTTCTCATGGCCTTTGGCTTAGCAAATATTCGGAAAGTAGGACCTCTTACAATTAATTGCAGTATTCATTCATAAATAACAAGTTTATCATCTTTCGAAACCTAAACAAGATTTATGTTAGGTATCAATGCCTTGATTTGGTCCGACCAGTTTTTCCTGTTGGCAAATTATCGAACTGTACTGATTTTAGACAGAGCACCCACTACCCATCCAACCTTAGCACTCAAAGGTTACAGGATCGGAGTGACCAGGCTTAGCCAGATGAGGCAATATCTCAGTCTATTGAAGTGATCAGTTCAGTTAGCCTAGACGGTATTATTTTACGACGACGGTGTTATTTTTCTCTCCGAATACCTGTAAATTAATGATAGTTGTTTGAATGATGCATGTACACGCATTACTTGAAGGTATGTAATGATAGCCGGTACGTGCACCTAGCGCCAATGAATGCGTAACGGTTGGCATGCGTTATGTAGCAGAGGCAGTGCGGAAGTACATCTTTAGCATGCTGTGCTGTGCAGTTACTTTAGTAAACACGTCGAGTGTTGCGCAAGAGCTGCTGACTAACCGCACGCTATTGTGTTTCTTATCAAGTGTTGATTATTAGTTGTTAGCTCAGCATCGATTGTTACGTTAACATGTTCAGCCGTTCTACGTAAGTTCTACATCTGGATGTAACATTCTGAAACACGTTTACACACAATAATAATTGTTCCACAATACGTTTGTCAGGGAGAGCACCCAAAATACCATCGTTGAAGTCATGGCTCTTAAAACATGAAACTGACCTGCGCATTTAGTAAATTGGTTACGAAGTTTGATAGCAGTCGGGAAAGTTTCTATGATTCGTTAAATTATTCAAAAGCTGCAAACGACGAGTATCTCTTCTCTTCGCAGCTTTCTACAGTTGCTTGTCATATTACCTATTGAATTTGCTTATTTGCTTGCTTTATAAATATATTTTTTCAAGGATTTATGTATATTCTTTGATTTTAATAAGAATAAATGGAAAGGAAGGAAGTGCATTAAGACGACGGATAATGTAGAATTGCAGACGTTTTAAACAAAAAGTCGTGTGCACCGAGCGGCAATACAGTTGTATAATAACAATTATTTGTTTCGAAATTATGTATTAGACAAAATGAGCAATAAACTAAAAATACCAGCGGTTGCTCATGTATACGTATAATGTTGCTAAAAGAGGCGACTATAAGCTGAATTAATTATTGCATGGCAATTTGCAAATTGCTCCCAAGACAAATTTCAAATCCAATGTAAACTATGTTTCCAATTCTAGGAGTCCTGCAAAATCTCTCGTCGGAAACCATGTTAGACTTGGATATTACTGTAAAGTCCAAAAGCTTGCTTTTATAAAGCAGTTCTTGGCCAAGAATAGTTCGAGTTATTTATAATATTATATTTAGCGACTTTCTAAACTTGTAAGCTAATAAATCATTTTATGACATACATAGTATTTCCCAATTATGCTGGCCACAATTTTCAAGAGAAAAGATTAATGTTATTCGAATAATATATTTCTGTTATAAACCTTGATGCAAAGGTCTCATCCTTTATTCATTTCGTGTCAGGTGGTGACTGGTGTCAGTTAATTAAGCTAAAATAATTCACCAGTTGTCGAGCACTCAGTTTGAGTGACAGATCGATTAAAGTTTCCCTAATTTTGTGAAATCAATGTCGCCTTCACCGGCTTCACCGCACCTCGGCTCGGCTGGAAGGCACAATATTTAAAGAAATTATTTTAGCTGCTGCTGTTCACCTGTCACCTTGGAATATGGCACTTCATTTTAGATTAAATCTGTTTAGTATCTTGATGGCAGAGTAACAAAAAATATACCTAATTAATTAAATGAAATTACAATATGTTCATTTGGTGAAAGTGATTTGGATGACGAGTTTATCTATTTATGGGTTTAAAAAATTATAAAAATTATTGGGCTTTAGATTTGTCCAAATTGTAAATTATTACAAAAAAGTTGTCGAAAGCAGGTTAAAATAGTTTTCGAGGCAAAGCATCATAATCATTAGAGTACAAAACCTAAAACATTTGAACTACATACTTAAATCTAATTTGTTATTTTAAATACGAGTACAAGTGAGTCGAATTAGTAATGCAGGATTTTTATCCTATGTACTTATATTTATTTATTACAAATCGTTGTACTGAATATCAATTTCATTATCATCTTTATTTTCCCATGCGATAACATTGCAGTGTCAAAAACTTACACCTACCTCGATAGATGGCGTTGGCGTCGAATTAGATCGCGCTATGGTTTCGTTCACACCAGCCGTATATAGTCTCTGAGCGCCCAAACAAAATTTGATCTTTCCAAAGGTTAACGGGGAATGATGATCGGATTGGACTTGCGACTGCATGATGTCCGCCGCCGAATGTTACGCTTAAGGTGGGCCAAAATCTTTCTGACCCCTAATTTTTTGAAAGATCCTTTTATTTCCCTTTAAATTAATTAAATATTATGAGCGTTTACCAAGCCGCCCGGCAGAGGGCGCTTGCTCCAGCGCTAGTTAGTTTTTTTTTATAATAGTACATCTACCTACATAATTTATCTGTTAGTTAGGTTGTAAATACCCACCGAGTGATATACAATTATACATCATGCAAGATAAGGCGAAAGCGCTAGGGTAGCCCGCGAAATTATTTGATTTGCATCTCAGCATCTAGTTGTACGGTAATAAAAAAAATGATGCGAAAATATTAATGGAAACTCAATTATGTATAATGGTTATAATTAATTATTCAATATTTATGTTAGTACATTCTATTTAAATAATAAAAAAAAATAACCATTATTATACATTTGAAGCCAATTATAACTAAGAGAGTTCTATTAATTGACGATTGTAGTGATTATATTTCTGTAAAAACATACTCGTTACTGTCGCGATTATATTTTAATTACCATATGACCTAATTCTAAGCTGCAAATGTAGAAAAAACGTAAGATCTTGAATTTCGCGGACAATTTAGCGTATTCCCCTTAACTCAACGAGAAATACTTACGTACATGACCTACCAGTACAACGCCTACTACTACGCTAAACGTCGCTCGCTAAAATTAATTCAAGACACGATCGGTATTACAAGCGACTGAAGAGGCTCTTCTGGCATTACAGTAATGATCCCTACAATATTTACATTTTAAAAGTAAAAATACAATCATTTCATGATTTTCTTTTAACACCTCGTGTTTAGTAGAGAAAGTCAAAGTCAAAACATTTATTTCAATTAGACCATTTACAGGCACTTTTGAATTGTCAAGGAGTCGAGAGACATTAGACCCTCCCAATCAGTGCCATAAAAGTACAGGTTATTTTTTAACATGTATGAATCAGATAGATTACTGGCTCAGGCAAGCGAATTTAAAAAAACGCGTAGTCGCAGTAATCATTTTTTAACTCTCCAGGGCCCATTCAAACCTTACATTTGTATATGGCCGTGGCTCGTATCACCGTCATCTTAATTGTTAAACCCTCAAGCTCGTCTGTGATCTGTTAGAAGTGGAACTTTGCCAGCCTCTTCTCTGGCTTTAAATGTATGTGCATATTTCTGGTTCTAAATAGAGATGCCTCATTAGAGTTTTACTATTCAGTAATATTTATTTTTATGGTTTTACTTTGATTGATGATTATTTTAAGAAAGAGTCTTGAAAAATATAATCTCTATTTATTTTTCTATTGGTAATTTTAATATATTTAGTCAGTTTGCCAACCTAACTATAAATCACTCCACTTCCGTTGTTTACGGAGAAATGATTATGTCAATAATTTGCGGAAAAAACTGCGGGTCGTGAAAATTGTGCTAGTTCGAGGACGGGCGATGATTAATATTGTGTCAGACTTTGTATCGACTGCGATCGAATGGATTACTTAGTGCAGTAACAGTAAAAATTGGAGTCTGATTATGTGAAAATGATTGATTACATGCTGGTTTTAGTGTGAAATTTCTTTGATGGGTTTCGCTAATTTGTTTATCATTTCTCAAAGTGGTTTATAGTCGTCAGAATATTTTGCAAGGAGTAATTAGCGGTCGTTTAATTACCCTGTCGGCTTTACTGAAGTCGGAGAGAGAGCAAAGAAAACGTTTTTGCTTGTGCAAAGGTAAACTATTTTCTGCTCCAAGTGGTGTTGGTATGTTAAGAAAGCGTGTTTGTAACCTGACGTGAGAGACTTAAACATTTCACATAACGTGACGCTTCCACACTTATCCTGCGCTTAGAGGCAATTTAGCGGACTCATTTATACGTAGTTGGTATTTAATTACCTTAGGAAATGTTTGCAAGAAGCGTTGCAGTAGTTTTATTAGTTTATTTGACCGATATGAATACAGTTTTAAAATGTAGTTACGTTGCAGTTGGTCTCACAGAATGTATCCCTTTAATTTATAATGTTCTCTTTTTCTTATTAGTTCAAGTTGCAAGTGTCAAGCTTTTGCTTCTTTATCTTGAGCCGCTCCAAGATATACCTATTGTTGCCATTAAAGTTTTACTCTTTTGACAACAGTAGGGAGCGGCGCGGCGCGTCCGTCTCTACTCTGGTGTACTTGAGCCTGCTATTTGGATCCCTTGCTAAAGTTTTAACCGGATCCAAACTTGAAACTGTTATGAGGATGATTGATTTAACTCGATCGTGTATACACAATTTTGCGTCAAGATTTGCATATTAGGGTTTCACATGTTGAAATCTTGAAGTCTTCTCTATAAATATTTACTCCTTGATACAATTTATAGAACAGCCTACCAAAATTACTTACTACGTACAGTCAGCAAAAGTGATAGGTATGCAGGGTCGTCAACTATAGTTGAAGTTTTCTAGGAAACCGATGAATGTTTTCAAATGTAATTGAATTTAAAAAGTAGATAATAAACAGTTAATTAATTATGTTAAGTTTCAATCGAAGACATCCACCGGTTTATAAGAAAACTTCAATTATATCTGACTACCCTGGATACCTATCTGTTTTGCTGACTGTACATCATACTATAATTTCGCTTTATAGGTACATATTTCAAACAAACGTGTTGTACATCTATCGACTATGGAATGTCGACAGTGAAACTGCAAGAAAATTGTGTTAGCTGGAGGCGGCGACGAACATTCCTGGCTTTACGAATTTATGATGACATTAATTAATATTGTCGTCTTGATAATATACATATATTATTTTGTCATCATAGCCATTACTTTATTGTGCTTTTAACTGGAAATCTGTAAGCATTTAGTTTAGAGAATTAGAACTATCGGAGACTTGAAAATATATTAAAAACTAGCGACCCGCCGCGGTGCAGGGGCGGGTGCAGTTTTCTAAACGCTACATTATTTTTTAGATTTTCATACAAAAATATTATCCTTGTTTCTAACTTTTCCGGTGCATTTTCTAAAAAAATTATCTCCTACAGACTTTGCCCTGACAATTATGAACACAACAAAAAACAAAACAGCCAAATACTGTGTAATGTGTGCTACAAAAGTTAGTGATTTTTTACTTTTGGTCCCAGAAGTCCGACTTTGGGACATGAGGAGCGTAGGCCGAAGGCCGGCGGAGCTCCGACGACATGGCTGACGGGAGATAGGGCGGCAGCTTTTTTTTTTACCGCCCAGAGCGACCATCTGCTGAGCGTAAATTATGCCGGGGTTCCGTTGACTACGCCAAAACTAGATTGTCCAGGTATTGGTCTAGTCAACGGAAACCCGGTCTACGGAGCCCCGCTTTGAACATTCGATATTTTGTACTTCGATAATATGATTTTCAACATTTTGATTTTGATTTTCGATATTTTGAACATTCGATATTTTGTACTTCGATAATATGATTTTCGACATTTTGATTTTCGATATTTTGATTTTCGATTATATGATCTTTCGATCATATGAGCATTCGATATTTTGATTTTCGATGTTTTGATCGTTCGATATTTTGATTTTCGATATTTTGATCTTCGATATTTTGATTTTCGATATTTTGATTTTCGATATTCTGATATGTACCCCCCAATTAGCCTTGTATAGAAATAGTTACTAGGTATATCTGCTTATGGTCGTTGCTTTCTGCCTTAAATGAGAAAAAGTGACCGTCTTCGATATTTCTTTACAAACAATACATTTCTTTTTTTTTAGATCTTCGACTTGTTGGGAAATTTGAATGTTCAGAAATGTTCATGCTACACTAATGTTGAAACAGGATTTGCGGTGGTAGAGTAGGTTAGGTTATGACAAAATAACAGGTTCTAAATCGAGTTCGGATCCGTCTAGTTGTTAGGTTTATCTCACTTTCGTTAAAAAGATATAATTGAGTAGGTATCGTCAAAAACAAAATCTTAGACTTTAGTCAATTTAGAGCAAACAATCAAATGCCACATACAGAACACTTGAACAGGAAACTAGTTCTGGCACAAAACTAAAATCGCCTCTGTGTAGAAATCTGTATGACTTAGAGGGTATCTATAGAAGTAGGTACCCGAGTCCCAATGTAGTGTCTTGTGATACCTAACAGGTCATAAGAGTTACTCGAGTGTAAAGGGTCACAACGGCAAGCGATGCGCATGGCTTGGCATCTATTACTATTTTATGTATGTATATATTGTTATCTAAACAGTAGTGCGCGATTATACTACACACAGTACGCACACCTGAACTGTCGAAAACACCCAAAAATATCTTTAGCAGCAATGGATCAACTGAAGAAATTGAAAACAATTTTATAAATTGTTATTGCGGACTGTGTAATACGGTTGGTCCGCCACGTATGTTTCATTAATATCTAATGATGACTGCGAATTTCCTTGTGGTACTTTAAACTATTATTAAATCGAACTGGTTTGGAACCTGTTCATTTAGTTTAGTTATTTTGGCTTCTTCTTTGTTTACTCCATCTTCATTACCATAGGCATCATAAAATAAAATGAAAACTATTCCTTTATTTAAATTATATTTGTATTATACTCTTCTATTTGAAATACCTTAAACTTCCTTTTACGATCTAGAAAGTGGAATTGATCGCAGGTTGGGTTTGTTTTACGATTTATTTAGAATAAGTAGGTTTCTTTTTGCCTTCAAATATGTCAAGTGTTGTAAAGTGTCAATACTTTATGTTAAAATACTTCATTATCGGCAAACAGCTTTTTAGCGTGGTAGATTTTGGCAATTTATTGAGTGACGGGTATACCTTACACTTCAATCACAATAATACTCGTAGCATGGACTGCATGCATATTATCATTCGTCGGCCTTTGACCGTTATGAGACTGAGCAAGAGAATGTATCATCATTAATGTCAGTGATGTTAGCTATTTGTCGCGAATCAGTCCCGTTGCCGCCAGCTGCCGACTCATGCGCAGCTACTACTCGCAATACCCGCTAACCGATATTTAAGAAGGGTCATAATTATGCACTGATATTTACAGTTATACAATATGTCGTTTTGCATCCTCGTCAAAATTCAGGAGGTTGTCATAAAAGTCATAAATAATCAATTAAAATTACGAGACCTGAACAATAATAATAACACCCTTTTTTATTAGTTGTTAAAATTTAATCGAATTTCAGAATAATCCATAACTTGAAATTGGAGAATCACTCTCTGCGCTTTAGCGCCAATTGTCTCTGTGTGCGTGAGTGTATCACATGCGTAGGTATGCTATGCGCGTCCAAGAAAAGTTCACGGTGCTTAGATTGTCGTGAGTATCTACGGTCAGCTGATTAATAAAACGTTAGTTTTGCTTATTACGTTTTATTGCAAATTGCAGATTTTGTTAACCTTAGATGTTAATTAATAACACTTGTTTTTATTATTAAGATCTAAAAATACGTACTACGATTTATCTACCTGGGTCTACGTTATCAGCTGATAGAAAAAAGGTTAGTTTTGAATTATTATTATTACGTTTTATTGCAAATCTACAGATTTTGTTAACCTTAGGTCTTAATAATACATGTTTTTATTATTAAGATCTAAGAATACGTACTAGGATTTATGTACTTACCTACGTTATCAGCTGATTGATAAAATGTTAGTTTTGCCATTTTGCTTTATTCTGTTTTATTGCAAATCTACCGATTTTGCTAAGAATACATAACTACTAGGATTTAGGTACAACCTGAGACGTTTTGCTATGACGCTCTTGGCGCATTGTAGGTAAATTCATGATTTATGAGTAAGTACCTAATTATTAGTAATGATTTTGTTTTTATTTGTAGATTAAATTGGTTGATTTTAAATTTCCCTTCCTACTTTAACGGGCTGAGGACCGACAAAAATACCTACCTTAGTAGGTATTTTTGTGTGCTTGCCTGTGGCTCTCGCTGGAAGTACTCCAGGATATCTTCCTGCAAGGCGACAGGCAGACCTTCACTGCCGCGAGCTTGAGCATGTCGGGGTACGTCAAACTGCCGAAAATCCCGCAGTCTCTGTGTAGCAGACAGACAGCATAACACTCTGCGTTGGCGGTTCCCTATTGGGAAACCGTTCTGCGAACATCCGGATGGCTGACAGCCACGTAGGCTGTCTCCACTGATGGCATCACAATCACATAATTCACGTATAGGACCGAAGCACACCTAAGGAGCGAAATTTGCGATACACTCACGGCCGGCGGCGAAATCACTTGAACTAATTTAATATTTTTTTTGCTTTGCGCGGTGCGCCGGGCGCCCGGGCGCGGGAGTGGGGCGCCTCAGGGGTAAGGGGTGCGCGCGCGGCGTCTATTGTGTTGTGGTTTTATCGTTTGCGATTCTTTGTGTGTGTGCGCGCGGTCAGCGATCCTAAACCTAGTCTTAAGATGGGCCGCATTTTCACCGGGGTGGTTTACTGATTTCCGTAAATAAGAAAACATTAAAAAAAAAACACCTACCTATTTTATTATTGATTCGGGTCTAGAATCACTAGCATAGTTACCTCCTTGAATTTGACGAGGATGCAAAACGACACATTGTATAATACTAGGTATCTAAGAAGTTTTCAAAATATTTTAAAGTAGTAAATTATTTCCGTTTGTCTGGACTTACCTAAAACATACATTTTGAACAAAATCAGAGTTAAACCTAAAGTAACTGCAATCTGAATTGTGAAGAGAATGATAGCGGAACAGATTGAGGTGATGTCACTGGCATGTGAAATTCGATGTTTTTGAACGACGTTCATGACTTATAGTTTCCACAAAGCTTGCTTAATAGAATTAAGTTTCGGTAGGACTGCTTTACCATAATCCCCATCGACTCTTTTATCTGTATCGTTACCGGGCTTTGAAGTTCGCTCATGCTGTTTTGCTATACATGTGAATGTCTGCGGCGTCAGGGCGCAGGGGGAGGAAAGTGGGAGTAGGGATTGGTGGAGGCAATTCTCGAGTTTACCTTGTAACGGTAAGTGTACCTCGGGTAATGTAATTCTCATCCAATTATCTGTTGCCTTCATTTAATTAAGCGTATCACTGCTACTCAGCATATAAACAAGTGTTGGCTTGTGACTAACCGTAAATGTGGGTAGAAAGCGCGACTCGCACTCCCTACGTTAGGCGTGATGCGTGGCGGAGTGACTCGCGGTCAACAGTACACCACACTCGAAGTGGATCAGTTGTATGTACTCGTACATGTTAAGAAATGATATGAATCGTTCATAGACAAGAAAAATAAAAATGAAAGTTGAAAAATCAGAAAATCTCTTGTTCTCTTTGACCATGCAGTATAACTTATACATGCCAAAGTAGAGTTATTATTGTCTTTGTTATTGTGAAGGGAACCATGCGTCCGTAGTCGCTTTGATCATGTCGTGTTCTTAATTGCGCTGCTGTTCGTTGCGGCAGGTACTCTGGCTTTCCGCGGATAAGTTAGCATCTGCGCAGAGACTTTGTAATAGAAAATAACCGGGTGTTGTTAATGGCTGCGATCCTAGAGAGCTCGCGGAAAATGGCGGAGCGTAATGCCGTTTTGGCGGGAAGCGACGCGAAGTTTGCGCTGCGGATGTTCGGTCCGTTGAAGTAACTTCCCTACTCCAATTTATGATTTTGTAATTTAAAAAGAAGTAACGTAATAATTGTTTAAATTGTTGCCGTTTTAGTTTTCCGGTGCCTTACGCCTTATCCTTTTCCTTGTTTACGATACAATCTATGGGCTCTAATAGAGGGCCTCTAGTTATTATACCGCGATTTCCGTTATTAAACCATTAAGAATAGCTTCGTTGTAAAATAGTTATTACTGTACGAATTTTACGCATTCTTGTTGTTTTGCCGGCGAAAGAATGTTTCTCTAGTATTTAGTAGCGTGGCCGCTTTGTAAATAATAACATGCAGCTAATTAAAGGTAGGTACATATTTATGACTATAAATAAAGGCATAAAGTTCTTCACACTGAAGTACTTTATGCCTTTAAAATTTTGCACGAAATATTTGCAGGAAATATGCGACCGTCGGCGTTGTATTTTCCCTGGGTGTTCGAAAAGGCAATATTGAATCAAAATGATTTTGATTCGCTGAGCAATTTCCTTGCTTTACCTAAAATATATTTGTTGAAAATGGAAAAAGATTCCTTTTTGGATTCGAATTATTCATTCGCCGTATTTCCGACTTATTTGTTCATTTGAATTTCATGCAAGTGAAATCCTTGTGTTAAATAAATGTTCTGCGCATCGAACGCAAAAACTGTGTGGAATGCAGTGAGGCGTTAACTATCTGATGTGGACGACGCGGGTGTCGCGCGGAGCGGCTCGGTAGCGGTGGAGCTGCCGAGTGGTGGCGAGTGTCCGCAATGTGAGCCACGCGAGACTGTTTGCTCGATCATATCTACGATTAATAAGACCTATATGCTATGGCTGGGTGCATTCTGCACGTGTCATTAACGACTCTACAATTTGAGTATTATGTATGTACTTTATACCTCACTGCTGATTTTTTAAGTACCTACCTACGGTCAATTACAGTGAAACTTATGTGAAAACGTCGTTAACGTACGCTCATGAAAATGATATGAGACATGTCAAACAAGTTGGTTTATGTCAGGTATTCTTGACTTAGTAAATTATTAAGAAGGACTTCGTGAAATAAATATGAAGTTATTTATATCATAAGAACACGACTTCACCCTGTGTATTAAACTAAACTTACTTATAAGGGTTTTTATATAGAAAATGCAATACCTACAACAAAGACAAATTTTTATTTGTCGCATTCTTGGGTTACGTGGCTTGCCTGATGTCTATGCCGCCGTCCTACGCTCACGTCAGATCAACCGTAGCTAATGCTCCGATGGTGGCCAATCCATCTTCACGCTTCGAAGTGATGGCAACCGTGACTTAGATGAATATTGCACCTGCCGGGGGTCGCTGAACCCTGCCAGTGCCACCGCCCACCAGTGAACAGGCCACTGTATATTTTTCTCAGTACCAATTAAGAGACATCGCGTTAACACGAAACGCATGCTGTTTTTATCATTAATGTCGCTTGATTCGTTCAAGAGATAGTTAAGAATAGATTAGCAAAATTCAATAGCTGTTGTTGCCAGCTTCGACGATATAAACGTGTGGTATTAACCGTGGCGGAAATATATTAAAGGGCTAATAAAGAAACAAAATAAGCCTTTATTACTGTGGAGCCTACAGTTACTAAAGAAAACTGAATAAATGTCACTACTAAGCTTCGTCTTAACATTTAAATTAAATCATAGGCAAACGGTTGTTTGTCTTTATCAGGCTGTGTTGACGGTCTCCTCTAAAAATTTCACATAAGTAATCCTGTCTCATCTTCACGAGTCCATACCTGACCAGCTATTTTTTTGAAGTCGTCCTTTTATCCTTGTCTACTTCTATTTCCTTTAGAAGGCTAATACGTTAATTACATTATTGGTACCACTTTTGCCTTAATAGGGAAGCTGACTAAAGAATGAGAATTTGAATCATTAGAATTTTAGGTGCGATATACAGAATCCCTCCACGGGCTTATACACGTGTAACTTCAATAAATTAGAACATCAATCAATTAACCTATTTATTTTTCCCTTCTCTTAATTTTTACAGAAATTGATAAAAATAATTTGGGGCTTTCTCCTTCAATTAAGTATTGATCGAAGGGCCGTCTCCTTGCACCATAGAACTTAGCCAAACAAAATTCTTCCTTATTCATTTGTAAAGCGACTTTTTATTAAGTTTAATGAATATACTCATAAATTACACAGTTCAATGACAATAAGCTTACCGTTTAAATTTCTAAATTGCATTGGACATGCATATAATCTTTTTCTCTCCAAAAAAGGGGTAGTTACCATTACCACTATCGGACACAAAGATCTCTTTTCACTTCTTAAAGTTTTAGACGATGCTTGAGTTGCATACCGATTATGTTTGTTTACATATTTGCTACTTGCTAGCATAGTATATCAATTAATATATTACAGTTCTCTTAGTGAAGTAGTATAAAATAAAATTATTAGATGATTTCCGATTATTATGTCAGGTGTTACACCAGCAGTAGTAGCACGTTTTGAACTGTTGAATTAACTCAGTACGATCTGCCTACTAATGTTCTGACAACACCATTATTATTACCGTCAGGTCCACAACGACCAGTCAGACGACAACAACCAACAAATTGGACGCGCTGCGAATAGTTAGATATTCTGTTAATAGTCGGTTAGCTGTCAAAGCTCCGAAGAATAATCGGGTGTAGCCTCGCTAGCATGCCGAGTGCGGTGTGGGCGTGCACTCCGGGTTCATATGTCATGGCATTTCAGAGATACTCCGTTGCTCTTTACGTTTGCAATACTGTTCGTTAAATCATTTTGTTCTTTGATATAGTAGGATTTACTTCATGAATGTAGTAATTTTTAGGTAAACCTTATAGGTACAACAACTTAAAGCGAACGATTATTGTACAACAGTTTGTGTTTTAATGTTTCTTTATATTTGTTTATGTAAATGTGATTATAGTTTTTGGCTGAATTTCCTCCAAAAATGAAATTATAGACAACATTTTTCTTCATCTAATATTGAGGGAGCGCATCTCTGTTTATGTGCAACATCGAAGAGCCGCAATATATGCCGTCACATAGCTACAAACCACTTACGTAGGTTAGTGAATACGATGATCGCAACATAAGTGGTATATGAATAGACTTAGTCCGTTATGTTTTGGAAAATCGCTAGTGCGAATAATCTGATAAGCACGAGCGGCTTTTGTACAAAAGGGTCGTTAGGAAGGTGCCTTTAGAAATCAAAGTTTGATCTAGGTAGGTACAAGAAAATACACTTGTTTAGTTGGGATGTAAAAAATGATTCTAGTTTCTTTTGTCATAGATTTACATGAAAACGAAAGCGTATGTACCCGGTCAATTTCACAAGCTTCAGTTGCTATTTGCATTCATTATGATTGCCTCCCTCGTTTATGATTAACTTTTAACTGCATCCGATTATATTTTAAACACCATGTTTAATTGAAAAGGTATAACTCAATTTTTAGTAGCATCGTTCTCATTCACATAATTCCAAATGATATAGATAGATATCCTTTGGATGATGATACATTCTCATTAAAACTTGTATCATCTGTCTCAATTTAAATCTGTTGTATTTATTTTAATTCTTACAGCATAAAATTGTATGTAACTTTCTTCTATTCTGATGAAGACTCCTAAAATATAATGTTACTTTAACTATGTAGTAGTGTAGCACGACTTTCTATCATAAATCTTTTGATTAATTAAATGAATGAAGATATAATCATTTTTATAACATATACCAACATATCAAATTGCTAATTTAGCAACAAAAAACTGGTTAAGTTTTTTGTCTTTAACGTCAATTATAAATTATTATAACGTTAGTTGGCAATTTGGCACTAATAACGAAATAATACTAAGTGCCGCGGTGCCAGCGTAAATCAACACAAATACAGCTTTTATATGTTCTAGTTTAGTTTAAGTTTTAGGAAACTATAAATGTCAATTTTGTACAGGGTCTTTTCTGTTAAAGCAAAGGTGCTACGGCCGCTACGAGCACGACTGCTACGAAACTATTTTTTGAAACTATATAAAGTATCTTTTAATTTCTACATAGGTCGAGAGAATAAATAGCTTGTTTACATGCAATGTTGTGTAGGTGCAGCGACTTGTACGTTTGTAGACAATCAAGATGCAAGTACTCCGTGTCTCCCACGGACGTGCGTCGCGTCGTCAACTAACCTGCGACACAGTTACTTCGCCTATTGTCTCAACTTCTTCGCTACAGGCTTTTTGTCCACTCTTTGATATTAGGTGAAAACTATTGTAAAAACCAAATCCGTGCTGAGATGCTATTATGCTCAAGGTTACTCAATGTCATTTGGCGTCGTTGTATAATGTAGCAAGTTAAATGTTAATATTCATTGCAGATAAACTTCAGCGTAAAATGGCTGTTCATTCTAGTTTCAAATTTATTCGCAGCGTAATATGCGGTAGGTACTCGATCGCGCCTAAAGCCCATTATTGTGGCGCGTAAGGAATGCATGCAAGGAAAGGCGTGGGTCATGGAATGGACCTCGGCCATAGCTCCCACGGGACGTTCTGTCTGCTCCGTAGGCTATAAATAAAAGCTTTTAACTCACCGATTATATTAGATTTACGACAAAAGTAATAAACCGCGCACTAAATAACATTCAATAAAATATAAACGTGCGAGTATTTATTAAACACAAGTTTGTTAATTATTAACTTCATGAACATCTTTTATTATTATGTATCTAGCCGTCGATTCGAGTGGCAATTAAAACGTGTTCCCGAAGAGCAATGCGAGCTGCCTTAATTAATTGGCTGCTGAATTTTACGTGTAACACCATTGGCCGGTGGAAACTGCCCGAGGCTGCAGGGAATGCATGTTCCTGCCACTTGTTACGATTTACTGACCGGAATCATATGGCCTTACAGAATTTATTTTTAAACTTTAAAATTTATGAAACGAATTGTCGCGATCTATCGATCTAGTGCTTTTAGCGTGTCTGTTGGGAGATGCTAGCTGTTAATATATCTCCTTTCTTGTTGGAAGAGTTTATGTTTAATAGCTACATTGCACAACGATTTGAAATATATCTCGTTCTGACAGCAGTTTTAGTACCTACACAACACAATAGTAAAAAACTATAATTATAGTGGGTGCTTTTGTTCTTATTCGGGCGACTAAAAATGGGGCAAAGGCTTTATGGAATCTATAAGCAAATAGGATCATTCAATACTATGTTACTTATTAAATTCTAGAATGCATGACCGTAACTACCCATAAAATAAATATGACTCGTAAAATAGTAAACGAAGAGAAAACATGTACGCTTTCCCACCTTCGTAATGTCTAGGTATAAAATCCCCGATAGTCATATCATATTGATAACGTTACATCTCAGACTGAGGAGGTAGGCAGGCGCCCAGGCGGTAGGCGACAGTAGCACACATTATAACAAATGCCCTACCCGCAGTTAAGATTATTTTTTGTTCAATTTTGTCTTATATTCAATAAAAGGTAAAAGGTAAACAATTTGTTTTTCCTTCCGCATGCATTTAACGTACCTATATGCGGATGTATGAAATACAAAGTCGTTTAACTATACTGCTTTGTGATTTTTTTTTTAAATTAGATAACTACATAATATATGATACTAATACAATTTAAGTCATCGCTAATGATAACATCAACAATACTCCCAATTTCACGTTTATTTTAGTATTTGTCTAAACTGATAGGAAAAGTTTAGATTACATGAATAATGAAGAAAGGAGTTTAGGTGCAAGCGAGTCTAATCATCTTTTGTTGTCCGCGGTCGCGCCACGTCGTCGGTTCAAATCTCCATATTCTAAAGAAAGATCGAAGGTGTTTTATTTGATTTCTCTCAGCAGAAAAACATCACAGTTAGGTAGGTAAAAGTAAACAGGGTGGCTATTAACGAAGTCGAAAGTCCGGAACTGACTTAGATGGAGCGGCTCAGCGGCTGGGCGCTGGGGCGTCGGGCCTCCCTGTGCCGCAGGGTGATCGCCCGCCGTCGCCGCCTCTACAAATACACTATTAAGCCGGCACATAAGAAAACTTTGTCAAGTAAACAAACCACCAGAGTAAACTATTAAACGAGCTAAACTGACTGCTATGGACCCACAAATTCTTATCGAAATCGCATTTATAAAACGAAACGATTATTTGGAAAAAGTTGAGAGTTGTTCGAGCTAGGGATTGCAATCCCGCAAAACGGGATCCCGCATTCCTGCGGGATCCCGCACCACTTATTAATCTGCTGGATCCCGCACCTTCAAAACGCGGATCCGCGGATCCCGCATATTTGAAATTATTCACAGTAGTTCAACTTTTTGCCCCGTTTGTATGTAAGATAAAGTATTAATTTTTTGATCTTATAGGTTATAGCCCGCACCACTTATTAATCTGCTGGATCCCGCACCTTCAAAACGCGGATCCGCGGATCCCGCATATTTGAAATTATTCACAGTAGTTCAACTTTTTGCCCCGTTTGTATGTAAGATAAAGTATTAATTTTTTGATCTTATAGGGCTATAAGATCTAAAAATTAATACTTTATCTTATTTAAAATTATGTTATAAAATCGAATTGAAACTACAGGTTTTTCTAGTTACTTTTATAATTTATTTTTTACTGGATTATGCTCGGGACTTTGTTTGCTTAAGTGTTGGTTATCATGAGGTTATTTTTGCGCAGAACCTTAATTCTTTTTCTAAAATAAATACAGTCTAAGCTACTCCTTATTAGGATTAGGATTTTTCGATCTTATAGCCCTATAAGATCAAAAAATTAATACTTTATCTTACATACAAACGGGGCAAAAATTGAACTACTGTGAATTATTTCAAATATGCGGGATCCCGCGGGATCCCGCGCGGGATTGATCAATCCCGCATATCAATCCCGCGGGATTGAGTGAGCTGCGGGATTGCAATCCCTAGTTCGAGCGCTATGTCACACTGAGTTTCAAAAATATCAAATAACACACGTACCTATTAGAGAAAGTGCGCGATTGACATAGTCACACGTGTGCCTGCGGCTGTCACGATGCGTCTCGCGAGACTCATTATGATGACATACATACATGAAAGCATGAAAAAGTCTTCGCATCAGCCCGCATGCCCAACGTTCTGATGGACCATTAATGCCTGCCTGCTGAGGTCGGCTACAATTTGTTATTGATACGGTAATATTTTACCTATTATACGATTCCTTTGTCGGGTGCATAGCTTTCGCCTGCGTTGTTTGTTGATAAAAATTAAAAAGTAGTCTATGTCCTTCTCCAGGCTTCAGACATCCATATCAAATTGCATAACAAACGCTCCACTCAAGTCAATTTTATCGTGATATTTTTTAAACTCTTCGTTCAAATTACTTAGTGTAAAAGACAAAGTTCATCTACATCATCTTCATTATTAACAACTTTGACAAGAATTAGCTAAATAGTCTAAAATCTGCATTGTAAAAAAAGGATCCAATTTATATTTTATGGCTCATAATTTGGGATATATGCTGTCGCGGACTTTTATTTAGAACTGATTAAGACAAAAAATCCCACGATACATTTATCTTCGTTTAACTCCAACGGTTTAGGCAGCGCACGCCAAAATAGCTTTGAGAGGGCAGGATTTTTTCCGACGTACTTGATACTATTATCGTAATATGGCCAAATTACACAAACATTTTGTAAATTGTAGCCTATGTGTTATTCGGATATATATGCTATATTTCTGTAAAGTTTCATCAAAATCCGTTCCGTAGTTTTTTCGTGAAAGAGTCACAAACATCCATCCATCCATCCATCCTCAAACTTTCGCATTTATAATATTATTATAGTAGGACTTACAAATATGTACTTACAATATTAGGAATATTATTAAAAAAAGCCAAACAATAAACATGTTTATTATGTTTATAATAAATACTAGGCCAATCTTAAGCATAATATTATTATTATCATAGAAAGCAATGCAATTTTAATTTACTAGCTTCAGCCCTCGACTTCATCCGCATAGAAATATCCTGTGGCACTCAGCCATAGTCTTGTTATCTATCAGTGAAAGATTTTTCGCAATCAGAACTGTAACAGCACTTCCTGAGACTGAGATAAAATCTTTTAAACAAACAAACAATAAAACATAATAAACTCCGTTAGGTTTGTTCTAGTGGAACTACTTCATGGGTACTTTCATGTATTAGATATATCTGATTCGACGCAGTGCATTGCCGTAGTTTAATCACAGTTTTATTATGTACTTATTTTTAATATTTTTATTAAGTAGATTTTGTTTTAAAAAGCTGTGCAATGAGGTACCTGCATGCTGCTTGTGCCGGTTGCTGTACGTTAGCCTGGTTCATTACAAGTGGGTCAACGTACGAGATGAGACAATTTTCTGTCACGCTTTACACACGCGGGCTATCAATAGAAAATTCTTGCGCATACATCTTGCACTTTATAAACTTACCATTTTGTAGAAAAATCTTGATGCCCGGAAAATAATCCTATGATTGATAGAAGCTGAGCACTTGGTTCTAGCACTGTCACTGTGTTCTTTCTTTAATTAATTTTACAAATCACCGATAGGTTTCATTCTTAGATCACAATACTGGAAACTCTCTCACTTTCGGTGTCAGCAACCGGTTATTCACAGATTGACCAGTGGAGGTCCATGTCTGCGCGGTGGATGCGCTCGCGGCTGTCGTCGGCGTCGTACTGCTGGCCGGCTCTAGGCCCCCACCAGTGCTTCCTGACCTACACCTAGTGGCTGCTGCCGCACCGGCTCCGGTAAACAAACGGTTCACCGACCGATTACACGTCGAGCATCTTAGAGCCGCGGCTTGACTGGCGCTCGCCTTCTGCCCGCCACACAGCAACACATTTGTAATTCAATGTGATAACGGTTCCGAGAGCGTTCGCGCGTTTAGTTCAGTTCCCGTTGATTCTGGGTCGTGGCACACAAATCGAGACAAAATCGTTCTGATTCCGTCAGATAGCCGCAGGTGTGCTTGCCGGTACTCGCAAGTCGGAACAATATAGTAGCGAGTGAACATGCCCGCGCACTTAAGGCAATTGTGCTGCGGTTGCGCTACACTACACTTAAGGATTTGCATAGGTACACGAAAGAGAAAATACATGTTCCGTGTGTTACGCGAAAATATTCAGTATCTCAAATGATTCATAATTTTGCTTTCTTTTTGTATTTATTTATTTTAAATTGCGTTTAAAGTGAAAGTTTAAACATGTCGGCATAACTACGTGACAGTCGTTGTTTAATGAATGTAAAGATTTATATAAATGAAGCATTATGTATGATACGGCAAACAGGTAAAAGCTTTATTAAGTGTGTTAACCATAGTGCCGTGGCATTAAATTCTTATAGTAAGGCTAGCTTTTTGATAAGGTATCATGATAACCTAGATGGATTAGATCGTTAATCGAACATCGTTTCACAGCAAATTTCGTTTCGTTTTCTTTACGAACAAGCCTTTTTCAATGTGATCTTGGAAGTGAAGAAAGTCGAAACTTACGGCGTTTTATTTACATTTATATTTCTTAGACGATGTTATAGGAACAACGGTTAATATGCCAAAGGTTCCGTCAACAAACACATTTACCGATACACAGCTTGAAGCCTGTCATAATTGCGAGTGTATTTCAGTCGTCATAAAATAACGCTTACGAGAAATCCTTATTAGTAACACGTTAAGCTTTGACCCGATTGTTATCAACCGCTGATGTCACAGCCAACAGTTGTTACTTAAACATTCAGTATTTTCTAATAATATAATGTTTGTATTCACAGTTCGATATTTTCTTGATTGACAGGGCAATTTAGTTTGTCAATGGGTTCAATAGTCTTTATGTAAACAAATAAAACATACCTAATTTTCACGTCGAGCGCCTAATTTAGAACGCTAGAACTTAATAAATTCCGATAACTTCATGGTGTGTAAAATAGAATTCTAAAAATGACAAACGCTTTCCAATAACTCTAAAGAACAATGTCAGGTGTCCATAGTAACTTAGGCTCAATAAAAAATTTTCATGGACAGTAAAAATTCTCACGTTATTTTGTGTAGTTTCATGTCAGAAGCTTATCTGTGTTTTCCACTTTTACATTGAACTTCTCAAAAAGAAATTATTCAGACATTGTAAATTGGAGGTTATTTATTTCTACGGAGTAAATTAAACAAAAAATATACAGTAATTAAACTTTTATTCGTTTTCATTCATTAAATCATTATCAACACACCTATAAATGATTTTTTTTTGCATAGTCTTCACAGGACATGTCCCACAACGCCCTCCTTGTCTCAATCTTGGTGATCAATCTTTCCGTGTCGGAAGACATCGCGATGATCACAAATCACGCTGTAGTTCCACAATACGTGCGGCCGCCGCGGCTAGTGCGCGCACACTGGTGACTTAACTACAATGCAATTGATCTCAGTGGCCGCAGCGACCAGCGACTGAACACGGGCCGCAAATGCGTCGCTTCGATCTCGCTGGCCGCTGCGGCCAGGTGCGCGCGCTCTGTGGCGATTTCATAAGATAAGGTATGTATCTCGTTGGCCGCCGCGACCTGGCCGCTGCGGCCTAGCCGCTAGTGCGCTATTGCTCTTATAAGAATCGTACTTTACCACAGAAAGTGAAGTCCATTGCTGTAACAATGAACGGATATCATCAGATTCAACTAAATGCCGTTTCATCCGAAACACATTTATACCACAATTAATACAACGTTGTTGATGGGACATTGTCACAAAATGTGTGATATTTGAGAAAAAAACAACCGTACTCATATAAAAACACTAGCAACAACACAAACAAGATGTTTGACATTGACTAACAGTCAGACAGACACGTCAGACAGACAGAACCTAACAGGGTTGCCATTACATTACGATTAAGTTATCGAGCACAGGTCATGAAAATCGATTTCTTGAGTTTTTATATTCTATAAAAATACTAAATGTATTTAAAATAAACACGATGAACGTATGATTTAGGTAAAAAATAATATTAAGAGACAATTGTGAGGTGGTAAATAAAAAATAAAGAGTAAATCGGTTTAATTATTTAGAATAATCGATTAGTGGCAGAACAAGTTACTACCTCAACCTTTTTATTTATAAAAAAAAAACCTGGAACAGGATGGACCAAATGATTTACGATTATTTTTATGATTTATTTTTGGAAAAGTTCTAGAAAATAAACAAATGTTTTTTAAGAAGTTAGAATTTTATATTTAAATTGTTGTAGGTAAAAACTTTGTGTCCGTGTGAACTTAGTTTTAAAAGTTGTGTAAGCCGAAACCTGACATTGTTTTTTGGTGACGCGTGTGAATTTCAGGAATTATAGGGATTTTTTTGGTATTCATTTCTTGATTTAATTCAGTAATCAGTATAAATATAAACAATCTGATGATACAATTTCAGGTTTAAAGTACTGATGAGTTTCTGAGGTCCTCAAATAAACTCTTAATAGGTTTTGATTAGACAAAGTTATCTCATTGAGCGATTTTCTTCCTGAACCGTGTGCGCAGAAACGCTATATCAAACAAATAATATGAAATAGGTAAACTGTAAACTGGTTAACGGGCATGAAACAGTAATATTGTGTCGGTTTTTTATCTACAGAGTAGCGGAAGGTGCACCAAATGCGCGCACTTGCTTGCTTCATCAAAAGCTGCAACTCCTCAACTGCTGCATCAAACGCGCGCTGGAAGGCACCAGCAGTCTGACGGGCAACTCTTCTGACGATGAATTCTTTGATTGCTCTGAGGGTGAACATGAAGAACAACTGCCTTGGGACAGACCAGTTGGCAGGCTCAGTCGATTTGGTGATGCTACCATGAAGAATGGAGCGCCCCTGTATATTCCTCGTACACAGGTGCGTAAAAATTCATTGAATCGTGTCGGAAGCTAAAACTACTTTACATACCTACTTTGTCTTTTGATTTATTAATTGCTGCAAAAATACTCTTTGCATATCCATAACTGTAGATTTTGCCAATGAGGTTATCAAGTAGAAAGTTACAAAAACTAGTCGATATAACTGTTGATTAATATTTATATTTAAATTTTATTACTATGAATTCGTTAAATGTAATTATGAGATACGTAAAACTCATATCTGATGTTTGCATCATTTTTCTTTGGAATGTAGGATCCCGCACCAAAAACTGAAGACCAGTTAGAAGAGGACGCAGAACTAATGGTGCGGCTCGGAGATGATGCTAAAGCGTCCGAACTTCGCGCCAGAATGATGAGTGCTTCACTTCTGTCTGATATGGAGGCATTTAAGGCAGCTAACCCTGGCGCAGATTTGTGCGACTTCGTGCGTTGGTACTCGCCGCGGGACTGGAAGCCAGACGGCGGCGGAGCGCTAGGTGATCGCATGTTGTTACCAGGTAACGCTTGGGCAGAGGCGTGGAGCGTCGCACGCCCGGTGCCGGCGGCCCGCCAGCGGAGATTGTTTGACGAGACTCGTGAGGCCGAGCAGGTGTTACATTTTTTACGGTCGCGAACCGTCAGCGCCGCAGCTGAACTTTTACTCCCAGCTATTCTACGAGCTGGAGCCGCGAAGGCACACGAAGAGGGTGTACCTTACGGGAGTTCATCGCTCGGAGGTGTTGATACTCGAAGGACATTTGAAATAGCTGCTCGGGAGCTTCACGACGCTGAGAGAGAAGCCTGTAGAACCCTATGTGCTCGAACGGTGCTCGGTACTAGCGAGGAGGGCAAGCCACTGGATGTGGCAGGTCGCACGAGAATATTGAACGTGGCGGGCGGCGGGCTTCCGGCTCCGGCTCGCCGGGAGTTCACGCTTCGGGTACGGGACTGCGTAGCACCGCAGGCGATACGTGCCGCTCTCGCCAATGACATGACCATCATCGGCGCCTTCACCGAGCGCATTGTGTGCTTGTAGCAGTGCGCGTGAACGAGCGACGCCTCCGCGTGTCGCACGGGGCATTGGAGTGGTTTGACTGTGCTAGTGTACATTGTAATCTTGGTGAAAATATTTGTTACGGCATGAAAATGAATTGTTGAATTAGTTTGTAGGTATATTAGGCCATATATAAGGTTGAAGGTTGAAATACGTATGTAAGCATGTGATTTTAGAGACCTAAATATTGTTACCAATTTTTCCTCTATATCAGTTATCAACGTTCATCATACTTGCCTACATGATTACAGCATTTTATTACACTACTATAACAATAAAACATTGTTACTTCTAGACTTGTACAGTTTCATGAAATACAGGCGCTTCTTCTGGTTAGATGAAGTTCTTATTGTCTTTGACGTGACCTTCCGGAACCCCTTGATCGAAACCAATTAACTTTATGTGGGAAGTTGTACATTATGGCAGGTGTTATAGTAGTAGGGTACGACCTCTTTTTTACGAGGCCTTTGAAGGACAATGGCTAGCTAGTAGGTAGCTAGCTTCTGTGCTCCTAAAAAGTTTAAATTTATTTTAATGAAAATGTTTTTTTACCTTTGATCATTTATCTACATAATATTGTTATAGCTCCAATAACGTTAAGCGGGAATTATTTGTTCTAAACACCACTCTAGTCAAATCGATTGCTGATTGCTATGTGGTGTTTTTTTTTAATGTATCGAACTTGGCTCCTCTTTAACATTTACAAAAAAAGGATATTTTCCTTATACGCTCCTGCTCTGTTAACTCACGTTTACCACGACACCCCCACCTTCATGTAAAGAGGTTCTCGCATTTATTAGAAATCTCTGTTTTTGTATCCAAAAACTAAGTTAGTCCATAAACGAAAAAGTCAGAAAGAAGCCATTCTTCCTGATTTTTTTCATTTGACGACTTTGAATCAGCGTTAACCATAATATTTGAATTAGCAAGTGGTAGTAGATCAGACTACCAATCGATGGCTGCTGTAAAGCAATGTGACGTCTTCCTACTAGCCGCCTGGATAACCATCAGCTCATGCTGACAAGAAAACAGGCCTGGACTCCCAGGATGCGAAAAAAGGAGACCGGCTTTAGGGTGCAACTTAAGGTAGACGTTTCCGGATCTGTCCGGCTTTCGTTACATAATTATAGTCTTTTGCAAGGCTTAGCCTGGCCGCACACGGGCCACTCGCGACAGCCACAAACGCCGCTATCTAAAGCTAGAAGCGGCAATAATCGTAATTTAACCCAACACTTGACATGGTTTGAAGACTATCGATTTCACTAGTCTATTACGCGGACAATATTGCATAGTGGGTTGCATTCAGCAGAAAATACACCTTTGCATTGTGACAGTCTAGTTTGCACTAGTGATGTCATATTTATGATTCTTGTTCTTGTCCTATCACTGCACTGACTACTTATTGTGATGTGTGGCGCGTCAGGCGAGTGCTCGTTGATAACAGCGCGTACGCTGCTTATTGCTATACGCGTGGGGCAGGTGCGTCAGATCGCGGAGTATGGGCGAGTAATGTAAAGCTCGCATTGTGGCGGTGGAGCCAGGCGTGGGTGGCGCGGAGAACGCATGCGCGCCGCGACCGCGGGCCGGGAGCCTCGCGAGATGCCTCAGTGGCGCGGCGGGACGCCCGGTCGATTCCAGGGCGCGCGCAAACACTCATGTTTGAACACCGTATCATCCGTAAATTTCACTGAAAATATAAATCGCAATTACTCAAAATCTTGATCCATTAAGATAAGTTAAAAAATAGTAGTTTTCATTCCGTTCGTTGAGTATGTTAGAGACACAATATTCGGTATACTGTCTATCTTATAAAAAAGTCATGGAACATATTTGGACAACTGCTTTCGTGTGATTAATAAGTACACCCACGGAATGTGTAATTAATGGTGTAAATGAATGTTAAATGTTACTGGTGACAACTTGTCATTCATAAATACCTAGTACTAAGTGAAGTGTTGTTGTTGTGTAATTATAGATGAAAATATTTATTAATTGGATAATATGTAAATAGTGGGTGTCTATTATCACCTGTGTTATGCGCTTACTATTTGCTCGTCGAAGAAAAAGGCAATAATGGTCGGCGGTTTAGTATCTTCAGTGCTACTACCTCCGGTAAGTGAATCTTTGTAATGTTCATTGAATTTGTAGTAGAACGCCTCCTATGTCAAAATGTAATTTGTTCAAGGAAAATCTGTTGATAGTCTCATGCCGAACGTATATTGTTATATTTTGATACAACTCCGTCATTGTTCGATAAGTAAAGTCAAAGTTTCCAACTTCATTGGTTGCGAGTCGTGAATCTGGCCTGAGTGCCCTGACACCGGCGCGCCAGCCCCAATGAGAACCATTATCGAGTTAGACGCGACAAATATTGGCAATTCAATAATAATAGCAGCTATACATGTCATCATAATTGAAGGACACCGGCTGACACGCACTGTTCATATTTACTTTTGTTCATAAGTAAGTACTAATACAACAATGGGTACTTATATGTATAAATTAGGAAGATAACGTCATGCTGCCATTGTCCATCACAAACGCTAATACTCTCCGGAATTGGAACTTAATAATTGGGGAGTTGGTTTTAGGAAACCCCATGAGATATCAGAAGGCAAATAACTTAACGCAATTCGATTTCCCACTAATTTACCTACTAGGTCAAACGAAGACCATCGTCGCAGTTATTTTTAAAATTATGTAGAATATTATAGAAGAAAATAAAGCGAGTGTTACAAAATTTCGCTCGAGTGATTGACGGTTGTTTATGTTTTGATGTAACATGAGGGAGAATGTTGTGCAAACACTAAATATTGTGATTAACATAATGTATGATTTGTTATCGTCGACCCCATTCGGAGGTGTCTTGGCCCCAGCCCTGGTGACGTGAAGCATGCGCGCATGTTAAATGGAGCGATGCTGGCGTCCTCCATGTCCACTGAATGGCTCTGAGCCTCTGAAGCTATTATAAATAGGCAGCCCATTATACAGTGTGCGCTCGACTGGACAATGAATAGACTTCACACATGTCTACTTTGTCTTGGGGAAATGAGTTTTCTATAGGTGAGACAAATCAAGGGCGTAGCTCAGGCTGATGGTTATTATCTCACAAACAAATACTTAAGGTTAATACTACAGCTTGATGTTTTACACGGCTTATGATTTATTGTGACAATCACATGTTTCCTCACCTGTTTTCTTCTTCCCAGGAATTATGGATATTTTACCCTTTACCGTTAAACCTTCATGTTTGCCAAAATATAAATTTAATCGTTGTTATCAGAAATATAACTACATATTTGTAGGTATCTACATAGAAATACACGATGTGTTATGTGAGCAAGAACAGGCCTCCAAACTGACTAATTTATTAGTATTCTGAATGGTTTCCCTGTAAGTAATCATGCCTACTGACCTCGCTTCACATATATTATTTCGTAGTTATCTTGGTAACTCATCAGTTAGTGGAATGTTTGTCTAAATAATTACCTACCCTTATCTTTTATTGATTTTTAGTATAAATACCAAAGTGTATGATACTGATTGCCTAACTATTACTATTACACTATGGACATTGTCAGTCATCGTTTATTTCTTGTAAAAAAATATAATTATTATACATTTACTTTTCAATGTTAATGCCAGTAAACGACAATACCCAAAAATACCATCGTTATGGATTCATTAGAACTGATAAGTTGAAAAATGTCTGTTAACTGATAAGCTCAAAGTATCAGGGGGCACGATAGAGCCAGCGATATCAAGCTGGGTCCATAAGCTGAGAATTAGACGAAGTAAAAAAAAAACTTGTGGTGTAAGACAGCAAGTTGTTCTATCTTTACACACGGTAAATGTAACTTTGCTTCAAGAGCAACATATTTGTAGATATATTAAAGCAGTAACTCGCTCATTCAGCTTATCTGCATATCGATATGGCATTTTCAATGACATCGATACATGCGCTCCCTTTGAAGTTTGCAATATGTTTATAATGTAAACAAAACACAGTTGTACGCTTGTGGCTAACGGTCGCGCTAAATCCTACGTTGTTCACCACGAATAATTTACGATCCCATATAAAAATATCGGTTTACGTTGACCAGGTGGCCACATTACGCAACCCAAATTGTAATTTAGTGTAAACTCCATCGTCTGTTCTATTTAGACCTATTTGGTTAAATATTGGTGGGTAATGTTTCTGATTCAGGCACATTTTAGTTTCATAACAACTTGATCAGTAGATTTTCTATAAATTTTGTTTATTAATTTATAGAAAATCTACTTTTATAATATTCCCTTTTTAAATATAGCTTAGTTCTGCCAAAATAAGCTAACCAACATTCTCTCTCTCTCAATAATTAAATGGTAGATGTTTTGACGTGTTTTGGTTCGTTTTGATATGACTAACCTTTTAAGGGTCCGTTCACACAGACCGGCTCGGAGAGGAGATCAGATTCTTATCACGTTGAAAACAGAGTTCTTAGTATTTGTAGTAAGGTTTATTTTTGCATGTGCACTGCTTTTGTCATTAAGACAAATGACAAAAGCAGTGACCCTAATTAGCCTTTTGTTCTTTACCGTTTTTGTCACTACACTCACTACCAAGTTTAAACCTGAAATTTGCAGAAAAGACTATAAAATCCAGTTACGATCGTGTGGATAAAACGATAATGTGTTTCGCCATTTGCTTTCTCAAATCCGGCCTAACAGGTTTTAAATTTAGGCCTTCAAAGTGAAATTATACAAAAGGTCTCAAAATGCAAATTGTAGGTACAGGTAAGCAAATTACCCACTTTCTTAAAATCTGTTACTTTACAACTCTAACAAACTCTGCGATGTTTTTAGGTACCCATACTTACCTAATCTTTTGATAAGAAAGCTGTAAGTTAGTTCGGCATCTTCGCTATTTTTATTTTCCAACTTATAGGCAGAAGTTATAGATTATGTGTCATGGTTCCATAAAGTCGGGCCATTGTGCTCGTTATTACAAGTGAAACGTGATGTTCGTCGTGAATGAAAGTTTTTGTCATCAACGTTGCTTACCATCACCCTTACTTTGTAATGAGCATGTAATGATCGCAGGCTTGTTTGTTTCCTTATTTTTGGTTCAAATGTTGAGGCATTTAGCGAAAATTTATTTTATATCCTCTCACGAAAGAAGAAAGGCTCTCACGTTCTGTTTAGTCATTCATTGCACTGTTTGTGTTTTCACTACTTCATTAGGAACAAACTTTTAAACGCAATGTTCTGTAAATAAACTTAAAACTTCGAAGAAAACTTGGATCCTTGATACACCTACTTAGAGATGAACTTTCTAATTGCTGAGCATGAACATCTCCGAAAGGAATTTAAATTAATAATCGTGACTATGATAACTTGCGTATGCGATGCAATCTTGTTTTCCTTGACAATCTTTTTGTTCCCACTAATTAACTGCTGAATAGGTCCATGCTTTGTCCTTTATCGTGTGCAGGTTTCAAAATCTTTAGCCGTGTGTCTGGAAGTACTCTGTGAGGCTATACAATAAATTAATTGTTGTGATATAGGTATTTACATCTGTTATCCGACAGGTTGATTGTTTGCACGCCTTGAATACACAACTCCCCTTCAGTAGCCGTTGGCAGCTGGCCAGGGATTGTTCTGCGATATAAATTATGTCCGCACATCGATACTTTACTATCATCGGAACAATTAATGGACTATCTTATACATTCGCATTCAAATAATACTTTGTACTGACTGACCCTAATTTCTATTGTCAATTATACACATTAATTCTAAGTTGTGGGCGTACATACTCTGAGTTGAATTTTATTTGTTTTATTGGCAGGTTACCTATGTAATTCTTCAAGGTTAGGCATATTTAAGTATAATTATTTTGACAGAAGTAAAAATATCGACCTAAACAGCCTACATAAGTACGACCTATGTTGGTTATTATGTGTTGAAATCAACTTTTTGCGAGACTAATTTGGCTGGGGTCAGTGACTCAACACTTCTGGTTCTGTATTGTTCAGGCGAACGAGGCAGCCGCTGAACAATGGGGGGAGCACTTGAGTTTTTTAAGGAATTAACAAGGCGCCCTCGATTTAAGTGGCTTGCGCCGCTTTTAAGCGCTTTCATTATGAGGTAGGAGGTAAAGGATGAGTGTTCTCATGACTGAGGAAAGACGAACTTAATAGTTACGTCGATCTTAGATTAGTCACAGCAGCCAGATCAGACTTTATGATAGCCTTCTGTTATGGTTTTATGTCAAAGTAAAACATAGATTCTTTATGTTCCTGGTGATACACAAATATAAACAATCGCTCTCTGCGGTTTCGCAGTATCGTTGCGAGTCGTTGCGAGTATAGGGCCCCCTATGTGCGTGGATACCCTGACGACCATAGATTACAGTTTGTACAAAAAGAAATCAGTAGCGTGATGTGTATTGAAATGCTGAAAACGGCACAGGCATAGGCGGGCGGCATAGGCAGCTATATCCCGTAACCTACAGAAAACAGTATGTGGCATTGTTCACGCGTCTCCATTCCCTTTAAATTGATTCTACATCGGTAATTTGTATGCGTGTCGCGTGAACATCCATTTGCATGGAATTTAGTCGTATATTACACAAAAATCTGGTTTTACTGCGTATCAAATATCGTAAAAGTAAAAAGAATTCGCTATGTAATACGCGATAAGATTAACCAACATAATACGCGTTTGGGATAGGCACAGGTATAACTACATACTTAGATCCTAGACCTGTGCCTTTACAAATATATAAAGAAACTTTAAAAAATAATTCCCAGTTTAAAATGAATCAATATTTCTAAAGATAATTCCAGAAGAGCTTCGGTATTAAACTGGTTTTGTGTAAAATAAAATGTCTATAAAGACACCCACAGTCACCTTAGGGACGGTGTTCGAGTGCCGAGAAAGATTGGAAATGCCACAAAATCACACGAATGATCAAACAAGATCGTCGTGAATTCATTGTAAAACCCTTTTGTTGTACACTACATAACAGAATGGTGAGGGTTGGACAGGTCACATTATACTGGTTCAGTTGGCGGCCCAGGTAGTCGAAGAAAGAAAGCTATCTTCCCGACAATAACGGATGACAAGAGTAATCGATCTCGGAATATAGAATATTTATAGTTATGTGAATATGTGTGGATGTGCACGCCTAAGCATAATAGATTCTGTTATTCCAGATAGGGTAATGCCTATACATACATAAGTAGTTACTATAAAAATGGAGTTCATCGTAAGCATGTAGCTGGTAAGAAAAGCTTCGGTTAAATTTGAAATCCGCCTCGATGGGTAGTTTGCCACTCTCATAACATTATTCCAGTAAGGAAATAAAATGTTTATAGGTAGTTATTTTGCTTTAAGCTTTCCCCTGTCTGCGCGAGGTATACCTCTATAATCCGCGTTTAGTACGACAATACCATCTGAGGCAGCATTCCTGCTACTTGCCAGGAATGTCTAGCCTTGAGTTACGTTGGTATTCCAGTTAACCTGCAGGAATTTAAACTGCTTATCAAAGAAAAAAATGCTATAGTGTCGGATATTAAATACCAGCTTAAAAATGACGTGTAGTTACTCCGAAACAATATTTATCTTTGATCAAATTCTTTTTTTCATTATGAAGCTACTAAGATCCTACTGATTTCTACTATTTTAATACTTAAGTACTCATATTCAATACTGAAACTCAAAAATATATAGGTAGGTACCTACATCTATATTTCTTACCTACCCCTCGGTTCATTTATGCCGCGACAAATGTGAATTCTCGATCGCGATAGGATAACTTCCGTATTTGCCGCATTTCCTCCGTTTCCCGGGACAGGAGCGTTCGTTCTCGTAAAAGATGAGGCGGGATTTCTAAAGCTTTTGCCTCATAATACTCCTAGAATTGTTTATAGTTTTACTACCCAAGTTTTGATGCCCCTTTTTTAAGATTGATGACTCGGTAATAATTTTGTGTTTCTCTTCCACTTTCAACACTGAAAAGTCGTAATTTTGAAAATATTATGGAAATATTCAGACTATGCGTAAGCATGAAAGAAAGTATTTTGTTATTAACCGACTTCTAAAAAAGGAGGAGGTTCTCAATTCGGATGTTTGTATTTTTACATCTATTATCTACTTATTATAAAAATAATGCTACTCGGATGTCATTTCTGCCGTACCTACTGTGAACTAGTGGCGGTGGTTCATTTTTCATCATGAAAACATAGAATTTTATTCTCATGGTATTTTATTATTTTCTGTCTATTATATACGTTTTGGTAACAAACTGTAAGGGACCAACTAGATTTATTCAGTTCAATTCAGCTTTTATTCATATAAAACACCAGTTCAGTATGGAGATGCATGCACATCCGTTCAGCTTTCCGCGTCTTAACGGATGCAATTCAAAAACGTATATTTTCTATAGACAAAAGCTAAATTGAGTTGAATAAGTAGGTATAGTTAGTCCCTGAACGCTACGAGCTACGACGATTGCTACGAATGGCCTACGAACTCCAACTATCCATTTTAATTAACCCGTTTATGAAAATAGTTTGTTAATGTTAATTATAGAGTCAAAAGTAAGTGTTTTTCAACCTTTTAATAGTCTACCACTTTGTACTTAATTTTTAATACATCAATTATTAAATTCAAATACGTCATTGGTTTTCACCGCAGGCTCGAACGATGGTTTCTATCAGCATCAATGAATTTTTTATTTAAATTACTTAAACCAATGTATAGTTTTAATTCTTTGTGTTTACTATGTTGCCATTATTAACATTATCTCCCGCTTTTTCTTAACCTGTTGTTTATTTTCTTGCATCCAATAATTAGTCAAGTGGTTTTAATAGTAAATACATCTTTTTTTTTTTAAACAGCGACATCAATTTATGTGGTCATGTGGTCTTCGTTTATTGTTCGGTCTTAAGGTACCATTATGAAACTTCCTTATTAAGTTATTGCTTGCACCAGTTGCGATACCATGTACAGTAAGTACATGCACAATAAGTGCAGTACCATGCTTTTTTTTTTTTAGGTGGTAAAAATCATCAATTGACTCCTTCCGCCCTGGGTGGGGCGGAAGGGACTGTCAGACTTTTACTGACTAAAAAACCACCCTGTTCCTTCTGTTGCCCTTTACGTTCCGGGGCCACGGTATCCTGTTAAGACGTCCCGCAACCCCGGGCAGTAGCATGCTAAGGTTTGAATTGCTGTGAACACGCGGTACAGGCTGTACCTTCATCTGAGTACCTGGGAACACCTCAGAATTTGCATGCAGACGGCGTCGAAAGGTCGTAAGTTAAATAATGTCAATCTATTGCTTTGTGAGATTGCTACTCCACTTATGTTCGCTACTGTACCTACATTGTGGACCAAGAATCATTTTTATTTAAAAATCCCCCTTTTTAGAAAAATCTTTTTCGTTAAGTGCCCAAGGGTCCTGCAAAAGTGTTTAACTGAGTAACTAATTACTAGGCATAATTACTTTAAACGTTTTATTGAACACGATCAATATGCAAGCTGCGGTGCTCCACATTTCAGTGTCCCTCGTGGATGTTCATGCCGGTATCGGTCTCGCAATCTAAGCCGAGCGATCGCGTGCGGATTATCTGCTTGTTCTAACGCTGATTGCTTGGGGTGCGCGTGCGCGACGGAACTTTGTTTATAGTCCACCTTATTATAAGCCAAAGGGGTTGAAAGAATTAATAAACAAATGATAATGATGTTATTATCTATAGCCAATAAGTTACCTCACAATGGAGACAATTCCCTTTTCATGTACGCGTTTCTTTTTATATAATAATATCTACTACGTCTAGTCATGTTGTAGTCTACCCTCGCCTTAATCCTTTGAGTTATAATGAACGTAATCCAAAACACTAGTTTTTCTTATATACCTATTAGCAAATGTAAATTCAAACATCAGCTAGGATCTACATTTAAGTAAGTACCTCAAAACAGTTCGCATTAGCCTCCTGGCTATATGTAATCAAAAGTGCCTTTTAATAATCTAATTGAGGTAAATGTTTTGACTTTGAATTGATGATCGACCGAGTTCCACAACCGCACCCGTAAAACAATAGAAGTATTGGTTCCGTGTAAACATAAAACCTGCGACTCATAGCGTAGTTGGCAATCGCTCGGCCATTGTGCCAATCTAACTGTCAAACGTGCATCGAACGACACGGCGATTACAATCTGTAATAAAATATAAGGAAGCAGTGTTGCCAGATGCCTTGAACCTTTTAACTGTAGAAGAAACTCCTAAAATCTGTATTAAATCTGTATGCTATTTTAACTTATAATCTGTATAAAATCTGTATAATCAAATTAACCAAAATAGAATATTAATCATCATAATCATTGCTTCTTTTGAAAAACTATTACAAAATGTACAGAAAGTAAAATAATCACCTTTATTACTAGGTCGAAAATGAATAATCTTCCATCCAGTTCCGATTAAACTTTTGCATCACTCTGGGTTTTTTAGATGCCATAATGGTTCACAAAAACACAATCAATATGAATATTAAAATTAAGTAAAAGTTTGTACCTATGTTATTAATAATTATTGACGTATTTTACGCACGCACTACAAGACGAATGCGAGAGTGCGATGCGAATGCGAGAGTACCTTGGAAAGCACGCAGAACTTTGGGGTATTTCTCGAGCAGAGCGATTGAAACTTATAATGCTGCCATACTAAAAATTAACGTTGTTTGTGAAAAAAATAAATTAACCATAAAGAATAGGATCATACAATGGGTGTGTGTAATGTAACGCGATATCTAAGTCATTTATTTTGATTCTATTCTATGCTGAGGTAATTTAATCAATAGAGTTAGAAAATTCTCAAATTCTGTATGAAAATCTGTATTCAGTGCAAATCTGTATCACACATCGAAAATCTGTATAAAAACGGAGAAATCTGTATATATGGCAACACTGTAAGGAAGTGCTCAGATGCCTGGGCGCATCATTTCGTCATTCAGTAACTTCGAAACATTTTCTCAATGCAGTCGTTATAAACTTTTCATTTGTGGAAAGCTTTAAATTATCGATAGTCCTGCCAGTGGGTACCTACCTATAGGTATATTTTTCTACTAATGGGTCAACGATGACCCAAATAGGGCGGTTGTGTAAAATACATCGTATTAATTGGCTATTGATGACGTGTCCAACTCACTTAGTTACCTTTCCATTAAGTCAATATCAATATACAATATAAAGATATAAATATTTACATATGTCGAGTAATAGTATACAATCGTTTTTCTAGGGTTACGAAAGTAACATAGAAAAATCACATTGAAAATTGAATCAAGCTGAATAGGACTTTTATTAAGTTACCGACGGTCTTCAGCTTTGAAGTCACAATCACGTTAGTTGCCCTTTCTCACCACATACAACATAAAGTAATCTATCTATCCCAGTACTTTTAATGCGATTGCAGGCTGGTGGTACTTAGTAGGTTCTCAGGTAGTTAGCAAGCCTATGTATAAATGTTCAATTAAATGTTATGCGTGATTGGTTTCTCTTATTAGAATTGTTTTTTCCAAATTGATATCTAGTCTTCTTTCGATTTTCTATGACATAATGTAAACTAGAAAGGTTTATAGGGACATCGTTTTGAAATCCCCGATGTCACACAGGCTGATTTAATTAATTGTGCATCTTATAATATTAAACGTTTTTTTTTTGAGCTTTATGCAGAGAACGCTGATTTATTTTTCGCCCCCTGAAAAAGTAGTTGAGAAGTACGAGTATGAGATACATGCAATGTCTGCTTAACCTTATTAGTGGGACGTAGGAACAGGGTTAAAGCATTAAGTATTTAATTAATGTCATGTTTTCTCAGTTTCCTAGACGTCGAACATCTTTACCTACGTTTTTATGTCGAATAGGACCTAAGAATACTACTAATAAATCGTAATTAACTAATAAAATAAAATATGCTGTGCATAAATTATTTCCTCTCTGTTATATTGTCTGCTGTCATTATAAATTGTCTTTTAAAGGAACCTTCATTAAGTTGGTAAAGTCAAGTTACAGGATAGTGGTAAAGTCCGTCATACTATCTCTTACAACAAAATGCTTATGAGTTGTGCTTTATGGAGCTAGCCGTGTTCATTACATTTATCAGACTCGATACGGATAACCCCCATCTGAGTAGAGTGAGTAGATTAGATTACCTGCGGGATTCTCAAGTATGTATTTATTTATTCTTAAATATTTATAAATATCTTTGTAACATTGACAATGTAGTACGATAAAAGGATGTAATAATAATAATACCGAATTATTATTGTACCACTGCAAGCAAAAGCCTCTTCTCATACAGCAAAGGTACGACCATTGATTACCACGCTTGCGCCAGGCGGATTGGTGATGTCGGACTTACCTATATTTATTATTTATTGTAAGTCCAGGTTTCTTCAGGATATTTTCCATCACAGATATCATATACAACTGAACTTAGAAAGTACATATTAAGTATATGTAAGATGAAGTCACATTGGTATTTGCTTTAAAATGTACAGCATCTAAAAAATTAAGTTTCGTTATCGGTAGTTCCTCGGTAAATCAGTATAATGTAAAACATTGACAAGCTTGTTTTGCACGTCACATTTCCTATTATCTAAAGTACCTAATTCTTTATTTATTCATGAACGTTAGCGTTGAAGAAAACCGAAGCTTAACGTGAGTAGGTACCTATTGTATAGCGAGTTATATCAGGAAAACTGCTTTTTTTTGAAAATTGTTAGCTTGTTCGTATAAGTAGGTAAGTAAAAGAAAGTATTTTATTCAGTTGTGTTCCATTGCGCTGCAGCGAAGCTTACTTATGTTTTTAAAACGAAGAATTGCACGTTCAAGATACTACTTAATATCAATTCATATGAGATTCTACAAGATTGCATCAGTAAACAAGTAAAATTGATATATTTCGGATATCAATTATATTATTAATCTGTGTTTGTTTCTATTTCATCTACCATCGTCCTAGTGGTGCCTCCTGGCATTGGACTCGGTGTTCTCATAACGTAGGTACTGACCATTTATTTCTTGCAAGTTTCATTGTTTATTAACTGTTAAGTAATTTAGTTTTTGCTTTTTGTAAGAAACATAACAGACACACGAAAGTGCGGAGTAAACGTGACGTAAATTTAATCGATTTTAGAATACCGCATCTAATATTTATTTAGTTTAGACAGTTTTGATTTCTATTACTTAGTATAGTTGCCGGCACGTAACTTGGCGTAGTGGAGGAAGTTTGCGCATGCAGATTTAGTACATTTTTACATGCGCAAACTTCCCCCACTACGCCCTAACCTTGCCAAGAAACGTGCCGACAACTATAATACTTATATGCTTGTCTTATAAAATCAAATTAAAATGCTATAGGATACTTAGGTAGTTGTATTTCTGTTTCGATAATTAATTAATCGACACAAATCGAATACTTGTATGTTTGCACGCTCGTGCCCACATATTCTTGTTATCATATTATATAAGTAGGTAACAATTTGTATTAAACCCATAATATACCCAACTTTTATGTAGGTATTTTTTGTGAAATAAATGATGAATAGAAAAAACGGTTGGGAGTGAACGAAACTGTGCGCAGAAATACTTTCTGCTCATATCAATTTACCTGAGATTTATTTTTATATGTTTGGATATAATATATTTACCCAGGATCGTTCTATCGACGTCAATCTTGAGATGATCAATGGTTTACGTGAGTCAATATTTTAGTTTTAGTAACACTGAATATAAAATAAGTATAGTGTGTTTATATTGAAACCCCATGTAAGTGTCTGTTACAGTCTCTGGAAGATACTATCTACCAGATTAATTAATAATTTTACCAAAGTATAAAATTATCTACGTGATATGTTATTACTGCAATATTTTGGGTGTTTCTGTTTATTTTCATTTTATCAAGATTAACGTTTGTTTTGACAGTAAATCAATAATGACTACTGATAAGATTGTTTTTGATTGAGATTATTGGTAGGTACTATTTGATGCACTCGTTTGCATTTGCAAAGTTTTACCCGTCAACGGAAAAAATCAACTACAAGACCTGAAATAAGATTTTCCTGTCTGAAATACATAACATAACATCAAGCCTGTAATCCCCCAAGGGTTAGGCAGAGGTGTACCCATTAGTATACCCACGTTTCGCCAGTTATATTTAAGTCCCATGTAATAGGGGACGATCGTTTATCTTAACTATCAACCAAAAAAAACGTAAAACGAGCAATAAAAAACGTGAGTAAACTACAAGATTAGGATAAAGCATCTCTGATTAGGTCTATCTCTTTCGTGCCTACCTACTTTATCATCGCATCTCCTTATGGGTACTTTATCACTGGTAGATATCTTTACCTTAGGTGATCTTGATTATTTGTTTATCTGTGATTGACAATAAAATTTGTCAAATGAAAAGTATGATGGTACCTTCTGGTCTAGATAGTGTAGTTTTATGACTTTTATAACGATTATGTATTTAATTAATCTTAATTTAATTAATTAATTTAGTTTATATAATCAATCACTATAATTATTTTTGTATCTACCTAGTTATTTGTGCATGATGTGGTCTCCTATAATTGAAGGAGCACACGTAACTTAAACAATTATCTCGATCAAATGTAATGTAACTGTGTATCCTTTGTTGGAGATCCTAAATAAATAAATAAATAAATAAATAAAATAAATAAATGTATTGCTTCTGCCGCTCCTGTAGTTGCGCCAATAAATAAATAATATACAAATTGGTAATTTACTTTTGGATGACAACAATGGTCAATTTTCGGTATTAGTAACTAATAATATTTGTTAGTATTTGAGTCAGTATTCTTTAGTATTCTCAACAATTCAGGTTTACAACGGATGACTGTAACATGAATGACTAAAGATGCTGTAAAGAATATTATAAGGATTTATTTTATAAGAATGAGTATTCTATCGTAAGTCATGTGTTAGTGGCCTTCGTCAATGGTCATGACGGTGGTGTCGGGCTCGTAGTGCCAGTCGAGCGCGCGCGTGCGCAGCATCTCCTTGTACACGAAGGCAGACTTGCGGGGAGTGCGCGTGCGATCAGGGCTATCGTAGTCCACTTCGTACAGACCGAACTGCTCACTGAAACGAATACAAGTAACATGAAACATTAGTTTCAAATCTTGTAGAGACACGATTATGAATTAGTGGTGTCTTCCCTGAATCTTGTCTCTAGACCCTGGCTGGTGGTGTAATTTAGTATATTGTACCTATTCTAGTAGTTCGTAAGTTAGATTGAAATAGGTACTTACGTATATCCTCTCATCCATTCGAAGTTATCCATAAGACTCCAGATAGAGTAAGCTCTGATGTCAGAACCCTCATCTATCGCGTCGAGCATAGCGTTGAGGTATCGTCTATGGTAAGAGATGCGGTCATCATCATCCAGACCCCCACGGTTTGAGAAGCCATTCTCGACGACGTACACCGTAGGGTTGTTGTAATCTTCCCTGATCTTGGTCAACATTTTGTAGAAACCCCATGGAACTACCTGTAGTAAAACGCCAACTGTTTCATGAAACAATTTTAAAGTCGTATGTCTTGGTTAGAACTTCAAAAGAACGTACCTTAAACCAACTCGATGCTGACTGTTCCCAGTCACTAGGTTGATAGTGTACATTTCCTAGGTCGTCGTAGAATGACGGTATGTCATATAGGCCAACAACTGATTCATTTCTGTACACCAAATTAGTCGAATAGTGATTTAAACCAAAGAAATCAGATGTGCCTTTTACATATTCCACTTCTTCCGGTGTGAATTCTGGTAACCGAGATCTGAAGAAACCTTGTTCTGCACTTTTAGCTGCAATTTTTTCTTTCAAGACAGGTGGGTAGTCTCCTGTTTTGGAAAATATCGGATGAGCATAAATACCCCACTGGAATAGACAATATAGACATTATTATTATTGTATTAAATACTACCGTGAGTGACCTTACAGTAACATAACATGTTCATACCTCAAACTGATTACTTTCTTCGGTAGCTTCAATTTCTTTTTCAGTTTCTGGTTCAAAAAATTCTGCGTTAAGAGCTATAAAGATCGATCCGTTATATTTTGGTCTAAATTCTTGATCATAAGCATGGTAAGCCTTGGCGTGTGCCATCACAAGGTTCTTGGCGCACATGTATTCAGCTACACCTTTGACATTCACTCTAGGTGCTTTAGTATCCGCTCCGTATCCTTGATAACAGATCTCCCTTGGCTCATTTATTGTTATCCAATACTTTACTCTATCACCATACAGCCCATATGCGATGCGCGCAAAATCTGCAAACCAGTCGGCTATTTGTGGGTTGGCCCACCCTCCCAAGTCCTGTAGTCTTTGCGGCAAGTCCCAGTGATACAAAGTCACCATCGGCTCAATGTTGTATTTAAGCATTTCGTCTATTAAATTGCTGTAATATTGCGCTCCAGCTTCATTAATGTGGTCGGGAAAACTGGTGGGCAGAATGCGAGACCATGATAAGGAAAATCTGTAAAAATCAATTCCTAATTCTCTCATCATTTCAACATCTCTTTTGTAGTTGTGATACGAGTCGCCAGCGACGTCTCCATTAGAACAGTCATCTATCGAACAAGGGTCAGTGTGAGTCATGTGATCCCAGATGTTTTCAGATTTACCTGGAAACAAATTTAGAATAATTAATTATTAGGTACTGTATAGCTTTTTTTATTATACCTAATATAATTTACATAAATATTCTCTTTTGATTTTTACCGTCTGCATCCCAGCCTCCTTCGATTTGGTATGCAGCAGTAGATGTTCCAAACATAAAACCCTCAGGGAATTTTCGTACATTTTGCCGCTCAATTTGTGTGATCTTGCATTCAGATAAGGTAAATAATAATAATCTGAAAAAAAAAGATACGCACATAAAATAAGATTACAATTCATCCGATAAGTAAGCCCTTTACTTACATAACGCCTGCAGAATTTGGCAGCATGCTGCTTTCGTTTAGCCGATTGACTAACAACGAAGTATCAATCGTTGAACATTTATTGAAGATCTTATCTTCATCTGAGTGTCTGTCGGGTGCCAAATATGGATTTTGGGTGTAGATAATAAGCAGGCGGTGTTCAAACGTCGTCAATTTCAATAACTATTAAAGTTAAGTTGAAGCTGCGTCGAGAAAGGTCTCTTTCGGAGAAATAGCTGCCATCATTTTTGTCCCAAAACAGGGTTTTATGTACTGATTAGAATGTTCCTGACACTTATTGATTATCTGCCTGACTACCCGATGTAAAATTTTCCAAATCAATGGCATGCTATTATTATCTTTCGAGTTTTGTTTTTTTTTTGTTGAAATTGGTTTTCATTTAGCTTGATTGTATAAAGTGCCAGTAAAACAGTAAAGTGTTTAAGTAGTCGCATTACCGACTTGTATTAAATTGTCCATCATAAAGATGAATAACATGATAAACGCCCTGTCTACTACTATTGTCAATTCACACGAGGCTCGTTAGAGATTATGTCGAAGACGGCTGATAGTGAACAACACTGTGAATAAAAATAGTTTATAAGTACTACGGATATAAGTACATACTATCAATTCAACGGCGTTTGTTTTATTGTTTGGAATGTTTGGTTATATTTATCGTCCAGAATCGTATTTTCGGATTTTATCGTCAGATTTTTCACGTGATTGTATAGTGCTGTTTCTAAGCATACTTTTGTTCTTTTATCCAGTGGTAAATTTCGTCTTGGGAAGAGACCGAAATACTCCACCGCGGTCACATTCCGCATTTCGGTTTTGGGGTCCTCCTACTCACACAATGACATTTAACCAGTCATTGGCGGTCTTTAGCACTTACGAGTTTCCGAGATATCCTGTAAAACAATAAAACTTTGATTTCTAATTGGTTCTCTTTCCTTGAATCAATGGATTTTGCAAAGGTCATGGAACTTTTGAATATAAGGTAGGCCGGAGGCTCTTTTTCATTTCCATACCCGTGAACTCAGCGTCATAGGTAAAATCAATAAAGTCTAGACATCTTTCTTTACTAAGCCATAAAGTAGTGTAAGTAGGTACATAATAGCAATATCACCAACATTTTGTACGTGCGTGCGCATAGGTTTGGTCAATTAGGTGTAAGTTCCAACTGCTGAAACTAGGTAGAGACTTTAAATTTGATTTTCATCTACTATCCCCATCTAAGTGCCATGCCCATGATCATGCGACACCTCGCAGCGTAACGCGACGCCGACTCTTCGTGTGCAGTAGTTTTTATAAGTTTATTGTATAAAATATGTACTTATTAGTTTATAGTTATTGTACTTATTTTTGTATTTGTGTTTTATGGGCCTCAGTTGCCTGAAATCAAGGTTTATTAATTTAATATTAATATGGGCGCCGCCGAGAAGGGGAAAAAGAGGGGGACAGCTGCCCCGCCCTCTCCTTGCTACATTTAGCTATATTTTTTTGATCTTTTAAAAAAAATATTGCCAAATGTAAAGCAACTGACTATAGCTTGACCGCACACAGAGACATCACTTAATGAATTTACTAGTTATTGACTTTAATTGACAAGTTGAATGTAGTACGAGTACATAGGTATGTACATTTAAGAACGCTGCCAGTTAAAAATATTATAGATTTCAATGTTTTATTATTTTTACGTAACAATACTAACTGAGTGTCAGTTATGTTGGTACATTATGGAAAACACATTAGTCGTTATCATGGTAGATACACACGCACAGATTAGTGCACATTATATCGTACAAAGGAACATTATTGAAGTATCTAATGTTGGTCACAACCACAACTTTTATTTCATGAGTATTTTATTGCATTGTCATGACGTTTTAGTGTCCTTCGTCAATGGTCATGACGGTGGTGTCGGGTTCGTAGTGCCAGTCGAGCGCGCGCGTGCGCAGCATCTCCTTGTACACGAAGGCAGACTTGCGCGGAGTGCGTGTGCGGTCAGGGGTTTCGTAGTTCACCTCGTACAGACCGAACCGTTCACTGAAATGAATAGAAATATGTATTTGATTTTTAGTCAAATGTAAGTGACATTGTTTAACTTTAAAATAACGTTTAATTAAGATTTTAAACTTACGTATATCCTTGCATCCACTCAAAGTTGTCCATAAGACTCCAGACAGAGTAACCTCTGATGTTAGAACCCTCGTCAATCGCATCGAGCATGGCGCTTTGGTATAGTCTTTGGTAAGAGATCCGGTCATCGTCATCTAGACCACCATGGTTTGAGTAGCCGTTTTCGGTGATGATCACCGCAGGGTTATTGTAATCCATCCTGATCTTAGTCAACAGTTTGTAGAAACCCCATGGAACAACCTGTGGTGAAAGCGAATCGTTAGTTTGTGTTATGAAAAGATTTACCTTATTAATTATTAATTTTAAAATATTTACCTTAAGGAAACCAGACGCGCCATGTTCCCAATCACCAGGTTGATAGTGCACATTTCCCAGGTCATCGTAGAATGACGGAATGTCATATTTGCCCTCTACTGACTCATTCCTATACACTAAATAAGTCGAATAGTGATTGAGACCAAAATAATCAGATGTCCCCTTAACGTATTTTACTTCTTCCGGTGTGAATTCTGGTAACCGAGATCTGAAGAAACCTTGTTCTGCACTTTTAGCTGCAATTTTTTCCTTGAAGACAGTGGGGAAGTCTCCTGTTTCGGAAAATATAGGATGTGCCCAAGCGCCCCACTGGAATGGATGTCATTGACATTATCGTAATTTACTCAATAAAATTAAATGCCCACTTCTGCCATCTGGAATATTAGTAATGGCATCTAAATTGATTTAAAAATACTTAAATCTGTTGTGACTGAGAAGTTGTGTATTCATGTGTAAATAAACGTATTATGTATGGGGAAAGCTAAAAATGATAAAATATTCTACAATGACGGCTAGTACCTACACTGTGTGTAATGATTAGACATGATCTTAAAGTAATTAACTGGTATATTTTAGTTTTCATACCTCAAACTGATTAGAAATATCGGCAGCCTCTTTTTCATTTTCGGTTTCGGGTTCAAAAAATTGAGCACTCAGCGATATGAAGATGGATCCTTTATATTTTGGTCTAAATTCTTGATCATAAATATGGTAAGCCTTGGCGTGTGCCAACATAAGGTTCTTCGCGCACATGTACTCACCCACACCTTTGATATTCAATCTGGGTGCTTTTGTATCAGATCCATAGCCTTGATAGCACACTGCCTTTGGTTCGTTTATTGTTATCCAATAATTTACTCTATCACCATATAGTCCATAAACGACGCGCGCATAATCTGCAAACCAGTCAACTATTTGTGGGTTGGCCCACCCTCCCAAATCCTGAAGCTTTTGCGGCAAGTCCCAGTGATACAGCGTTACCACCGGCTCAATGTTGTATTTAAGCATTTCGTCAATAAAGTCGCTGTAATGTTGAGCTCCAGCTTCGTTAATGTGGTCGGGAAAACTGGTGGGCAGAATGCGAGACCATGATAAGGAAAATCTGTAAAAATCGATTCCTAATTCTCTCATCATTTCGACATCTCTCTTGTATTTGTGATACGAGTCGCCAGCGACGTCTCCATTAGAGCAGTCAACTATCGAACAAGGATCAGTGTGGGTCATGTGATCCCAGATGTTTTCAGATTTACCTGGAGACAATTATACATATATCATGGTTAATTGTTACATGTTTATTTTTCTTAAACATTTTTTACAAAACATAATTCTCTTTAAGCTTTTACCGTCTGAATTCCAGCCTCCTTCAATTTGGTATGCCGCAGTAGATGTTCCAAACATGAAACCCTCAGGGAATTTCCGTACATTATGCCGCACATTTTGCGCTGTCTTGCATTCAGACAACGTGAATAATAATAATCTAAAAAATATAATATGTATAGGTACTTAGGTATTTGATATCAAAGAACAAGATTATTATTAATCTTTTACTTACATTACCTACTGATTTTAACAACATCTTGCGTTCGCTTAGACAACTGAATAACGGCAAAATCAATCTTAAACATTTATTGAAGATCTTATCTTCATCAGCATCTAGGTGTCGGGTGGAATATATGGATTGGAGTTTGATAATAAATAAGCAGGCACTCTGGCAAACGTCACCAATTTGGATAGATAACCTTCAAAGTACCTATAGTATAGGAAGTATTTTTAGTACAGCTGGTACGAGGAAGTACTGGTATCACTACCACCACTTCTCCCTCGAAAGAAGATTGATATACTTAATCGGTAAAAAAAAGAAAAAACTTGATAGTTTTATTTTTAGAGATACATGGTTAAATGTAGTTTTGTTGGTTTAATAGTAAATTTAAATATTCCAGGGTTCGTGGTTAGCCAGGTGAAGGATGCAGGTGCGGTGGGCGGCGTGGGCGCTGGCGTGGTGCGCGTGCGCAGCGGCCGCGCCGGCCGAGCCGCGCGCACCGCTACCCACCGTCACCGCCGCCGCCGCCGCCCCGCTGCCGCCCGCCTGCGAACCCCTCGTGCTAAGAAACACACCGCCCATGCCATCAGTAAGGACAGATTTCTTTTTAACATTCATTTTTTTTAGCCTGTCTTAAATGCCTTACGAATTAACTGTACTATATTTATTACCTATTATTCTGAATGGGAAAGGGGAATTATATGTGAACAGATCACCTTTTTTTTGCGATTTGTAATCGTAAGGCTTAAGGCATTAGGTATCATTTTGGAACCTATAAACTGCCTTTAGATAAGATACTCGTAAGTAATTGGTAAAGAGCACAGTCCTAAACATAGTCATGTATTTGGTATGTAAATATTCCAGAACTATCGTGAGCACGAGGCGGCGGCCATGCACACGGCGCGCGCGCTGGTGGAACTGGTGCAGCAGGGCGTGGCCGACGAGGAGCGCGCAGCCGCGCTGGCCCGCGCCGCCACGCGCGCTCCTCTTGCTCCTCCACCCGCCGCCGTCGCACTTGGCGCCCCACAGCTGCACCTGGGCGTGTTATACATCGCAGAGCCACCGAGACTTGTCGTCTTTCAACAAAACAACTCAATCACTTTACGACAGTTTTGGAGAACTTTGGCATCAGCGTGGAATGCGACTACAGCAGTGTGGTCGAACGCGTGGTTCTCTTGTGACAAAGATGGCGAGGGCTGGTGGGGCGGGGTGGCGGCTGCTCGTGGGTCAGGGCCGGCCAGATCTGCTGCAGCACTCTTCCGACGCTGGCCTGCCTTGCCTTGTGAAGAGGCTATGAACGATTGGCTCGGCGGAGCTTCTTTATGCGACACAGTAACAACAGATTGTGAAGCTACTCCATCGTTCGGGTCTGGAGATCGAAGGATAGAGGTGGTTAATCGATATCTACTTCATGTATTGAGCTATAAGATAATTGCTAACGTGCTGATTTTTATCTAAAACCTACTTTTTGTAGTATCGATGCAAGTGTCAGGCAGATCATTGGAACGTAGGCGGCAGCGGGTGGCTGAGTGGTGCTACAATAGCCGCAGATGACTCCGGTCCTCTGACGTGCACGCCGTGCGGCATGGGCAGCGACTCCACGGCGTGCCTGGCAGATTCCCACCGCGTCGCTGTGTTAGCCAGCAACGTCGGCGGCATGCTGCTCTGTCTTGTTACCGCGGTCATTATCTTTCAGAAGAGAAAGTGTAAAGTAAGTAAAGTTACATTGCTGTGCAATAAAATGGTACCTAATCAATTTAATTATTAATCTCGCAAAACTAACAAAATATTAATTTCAGGCAGTTGCAGTGGGAATGTGGACAGTGCTAGAGGTTGTACTTCTGGGCGCATTTTTAATGTACGCTTCTGTAAGTATTCGAGAAAACCTAAATTAAATAACGAGTTCTCAGTTGTAACAGAATATGTGTAAGATACGTACGTATTAAAATACAGAACAGTCAACGTATCGTTAAAGATAATCTTAATCTTATCCAAGATCTTCTGGAACCGTAATTCAAGTACATTTATAATCAAAAGTTATTTCCAAAAATTCCGCTGTGTATAATTTGCACCCGTTTATGTGCGTTATCATTATCATCTGCACTGGTTGGCTTTATCTTGCGTGCAAAACTAAAACTTAGTGGTAGTGGTGGTATTATAATATATACGTACTTACGTTATCATAATCGGTAGAGACAGTTACCACCTCCGTATATGCTCATTGAGCGGTGACTAACTCCAACTAACCATTTAATCAATTTTTTGCATACTTACTTGGAATATAAGTTATTGCATCATACCACTGCTGGGCGAGTCCCTCCCCTATGAATTTGATAATTTGTATTGACTTATTATGCTGGCTTTTGTATTTTTAGGCTGCATCCCAGTTTATATCGGTGGCAAAATGGCGGTGCATAGCAGGTGCTTGGCTGCGGGAGCTCGGCTTCGTGGCGTGCTACGGCTCCGTGGTGCTGCGGCTGTGGGTACTGCTCGCAGAGTTCCGCACGAGGAAAGCACATCGGTGGACCCCCAGGGATTCAGAGGTAGAATCAATTAAGCATTACCCTAACGTTGTGAAGTGCCTAACTACCTCTTTAAGAATCTATATAAGTATGTAATATGATTACGATTAGTTCTTCAGTCATTATTAGTTATTATCAGATTGTGGATTTTCACACTCCGATAATTAAAGGAAGTGGGTATGCCTGTATGTGCTGTCTACTAACAGACAAACCTACTTCCTTTGGTAAGTCTTTTACTCAAACTGTGTTCATGCCTCCTGATCTAAATAACGTGTGGACCAATGGTGGACCATGCCAGATTCTGGCAGCAATATACCTATAGTCTTTAGTCTGTTTTTTAGAAGCTAGTCAGGTTTCAAAAGACATACTAAACTATTCCACGTGGAGGACGTGGAATAGTTTAGTCTGTTTAAGGTAACAGATACGCATAATCGATGTTCATGATGATACGCTTAGTATTTAAAATCAATGACAACAAAACGTTTTTGATGGTAAAGAACGTCTGGCATTAAGTGTTTTATTTATAGTCACGTAAGGTTTTAAATAAACAAATAAACAAAAGGTGCTGCGCGTGGTCGGCGCGATGGTGCTGGGTTCAGCGTGCTACCTGGCGGCGTTTACAGCCACGGCGGCGTGTGACGAGGGTGAGGGGGCGGGTGTGGGCTGCGCGCGCGCCGCCTGGCACCACGTCACCGCCGCCGCCGAGCTGCTGCTGCTTGCCGCCGGTCTACGCATCGCGTATGCGTCTAGAAACGCCAATGTACCGTTCCAGGTATAAACGCTATTTCTGTAAAAGTACATATTCATAGTCTGAGAAATGAATTATTTAGGAAATTGATTGCTATTATTAAATATTATGTAAAGTAGATAAAAGACAAAATTACGTATAGTTCTCTAAAATGTAATAATGGTTAGTGGAACAAAAACTAAGCATAAGCTGTATCTTTTTGAGGATTCAGAGTGCTAATTGTACAAGTTTAAGTTTATTCCTTACCTACAGTACCTATGAGACGATACGTAAAGAAATAAAATTAAATAGTTATCCGTATTTAATATAACTAATAATAAAAATTAAAAAAAAAAGGTGTGGACGATCGTTATTCCACACAATCGATCAATAGCGACATCGATCGACTGCCATGTACATTACTACATCACCAGTCAATCGCAGTTTTATGCATGGTGGAGTTCCAAGTCCAACTAATGACTATGAAGCATGATCTGATCTTTTTTACTTTTTTTGGCTGCAAGTATGCTTTATTCAGATCACTTTGCATGACTTTTAAACGATATACTGTGATTTTCAGGAGCGCGGCTGGCTAGCGGCGGCGCTGAGCACGGAGGGCGTGTGCGGCGTGTGGTGGCGCCTGGTGGCGTGGGGCGAGCCGGGCGCGGCGCCGGAGCGCTGGCCGCTGTCGGCGGCGCTGCGCGCGCACCTGTCGGCCGGCGCCGCGCTCGCCTGCGTGCTGGCGCCGCGGCTGTGGCACGGGTACCGAGCGCGCTCGCTCGCGCAAGAAGTAAGAACCGATACGATACAACACCGTTGTGAAATCGCATTGCATTTAAATTTGAATTTTTTCGATGCGACTCACCTGAAAAGATTTTTCGTCCGAAGATTTACTTGTACCCGCATCCAGCGAATTTCTACAACCTTCACTAGATCGTAGTATTTAAATGCAAGTATACACAACGGCATTTTTACCTATGTAAGTATAATTAAATGATCCTAACTCTCCCGTTAAACTACATCCCAAGGTGTCACGACGCGGTCCTGCGGAGGGATTCGGCGCCGAAGGCGAAGAAGAACCGACTTCGGAAGAAGTTCGCGCCGAGTTAAAGAGATTGTACGTCCAGCTGGAGATCTTACGCAACAAGACGCTGCGCAGGGACAACCCGCACATCAGCAAGCGGCGCGGCGGCAGGAAACCGCCTCATCGACGGTTCTCATTACAGGTATCCACGGACAACGAAAACTATTATTGAACTCAGTTTTGTACAATATTTTCTTCTTTCATTATTAACCAAATACTCGTAAGTTGATAGGACCAAGGTAGCTTACATAACAGTTTCCAAGTCTTTGACTGTTAAAGTTAAGAGCTTCTTGATCATAGTCACCGATTCGAACAAATGAGTTGAGATAAAATAAATATGATACAATAAGTACTTAAGACTGAGGGGTATGTTCTGGTATAGGTTTACATTTACTCTCCCCAACTTTAGTTGATGTGTGGTCCTACACTTTAGTTCGTAATGACCGAGTTTGACACCTACCTACTATATTAACCATTTTTTCTTGCATTGATTGTTTATCACCTTTTATACAACCTTAATTTTAATTTGATACAAATCTTTCAGGGGGTGAATGTACTCATGAATATGAACAACTTTTATTAAGGGACATAGTACGAAATGTGAAAAAAAAACAGCTGATCCATACAATAATGTACTACATTACGATCAAAATGTATGGATCAGCTGTTTTTTTTTTTTCACATTTCGTACTATGTCCCTTAATAAAAGTTGTTCATATTCATGAGTACATTCACCCCCTGAAAGATTTGTATCAAATTAAAATTAAGGTTGTATAGTATTGCCGAGGATAATTAAATTTTTATAGTTGAGATTCAGATCGTGTCCCATAACCCTAGACTTATAATTAGGACCTAACATTTAGAATGATGCCCCGAAGTGTGACTAGTTCTTAGGCATTTTCAGCCCTCGTATATACCTAGGTGTTCTCTCCACTGTCATTAATTGAATGTTTCATCTTCCATCCTACACCGACTTTAGAAAAAGGGCAGCCGCGAAAAGGTAAGGAGGCGTACAGTACATACCTACATAATTATATAATAATTATCGCATGCGCACTGACGTGGAGCACCCGCATGACCCCTGTGGATGTCGCCTGTAGCGCCTCGCCCCCGCGCCCAGCGCCCGCGCCCCCGGCCCGTGCCCGCTCCCTGCACTCCCCAGCCACATTACCTGACTGTCGCAATGTTTCAGATATTCGCTTTCTCTGTGCTCCCGGTGCCGAAATAAATTACTAATTGGCAGGATATAAGTACCTACACCATTTTTTTTCTCAAGTGGCACTCTTTTTCCCTTGGTCTGACTTACGCAGGCCGGGGGCTGTACCTATGTGTTTTTTAAATATTTTTATGTCTGTTATTATCAAGTGCGGCTTCAATCCCGATTGTAATTAGATTTTATTTCCTAAATAGCGATGCTAAGACCTGAAATCGGTTGATTTTCTTTATAATGCATAATTTAAAACTTTAAAATCTTTCACTTTAATAAAAGCATTGCATTGTTTCTGCGACATTCACAACACTACACAAGTTAATATATTACGTCCATATTGCTTTAAGAGCGCTTGTACATACAAAAGAGTCTACACTTGGTTTCATGAATCTGCCTTTATTTATTGGGTCGACTTTCAGTTTAATTGGATGCAGTTGAATACCAGCATTTCGAATCTCCACTACCCAACTACGGGGTAACACGATACCGTTTGTTAAGACTGGTGGCTCGACTCAGTTATGTTAAACATATTAATTCTATGTGTGCGATCACTACGCACCTTTAACATAAAGACAAAAAGCCAAGACATAAAGTTAACGTAAATAATTATGTTAGATTAAATAATAGTTGACTAAGTTGAAGTTGAGTACGATATGAGGTATCGTCAAAATAAATCTAGTATAGACTCGTGTACAAGCAGGCTCACTAACTATGCTGTCTTCAACTACTTTACACAGAAATCAACTTGTTTCATGACTGTTGTCAAATCTTCATCGGCATGTTCCAATGATGTGTCGTATGTGTCAGGCGCTGCAGGCGCGCCGCGGCTGCAAGGGCAAGGCAGGTGGCAGCGCCAGCGTCGTGGAGGCGAGTGAGGCGGGAGACGCGTCGCGCACGCCCGAGGACTCCGTATGCTCGGCCGAGGGGCCCAGCCACTACACCGACGGAGACACCCAGGCGTGATCGCACACGCGTTCCCGTCCCGCAATACGTATGGTGACCATCTCTACTTGTAACACTCTGTACTGTACGGAATTGACCACGGAGTAGCAATGTAATGTTAACACTCCTTTCGTTTACTACTCCGCGGTATTCTAGGACCGAAACCATATCTTTCTGTTTGGTATCGGTTCCGTGGTCACATCTACTTCCACGGTAGATATTCGTCAAACTATTAAATGTCTCAGTAAGAATGATGGTTGAATTTTAGTAGGATATTAGAGCGATTGTTACGGATGTAAAGTTATATTTTTAAAGCAAGAGTGGGTCGTTTAGTCATTAAATTTATGCCACTTATGTCTGCCCCACTATGGAATAATTTAAGTAACCTCGTACCTAGGTACATAACTACTATATATTTTAGTTAATATTTCCCTACTGGCAATAATGCAAACATAATTTTAATTAGTAAAACTGAAGTGAGATGAGAAAGAATGGTCCATTAAACAATAGTGATTAAACAAATGTTTAGATCTGGAATTGTTATCTGTAATGTAAGACATCATTAATAAAATTAGGTGTTGTGAAAATAAATATTTTTTACCGAAAATTATTTGAATCTTAATGCAATTTTATAATAATTATTTATTCGTGACGTAACAACCGGATATCCGGATTAGATCAAAGATATTTAAGCATACTCAATTTGACTTGAATTAAATAAAAAGATACCTACCTGAGTAATATACAAAATGCTAGTCAAGGAACTGCAAAAGTTTTCTATAGAGTTAACATAGTTTTACAATTATAATTTTATTAAGTACTACATATTTTTATATACACGCGATATTAGTCATATTATTGGGTATGTCGTTCCAGTTTTTATTTGTAAGGCTTTATATGGCGCTAAATTTGAGTACATAATATGACTGTATCGCGAGTATATTATTATTTATTACGAGCAGTATTAGTAGAAGGTGTAAGCTGGGTTTGCCCAAAAATTACTCAAGATTCTTGTATAATGTTGATTAACTCTACTCTAACCTATCAGACTGTTAATATAGGTAAGTATCCCCTAGGTTCTGCAATTTTTGTCTACCTCAGACCTCAATGGGAAAAGTCGTAAGTTCTTGATGTGTACCTCTTTCCTTCTAAGCTTCCTTCCTTTTGGAACGATGTTTAATTACGCAAGAAATGTAGTACTGTTAATCTTGAGTAATGCGTAAACCCAGACTCACTCTCTCTGCTTGTATTACCCGTAACATGTTCATAGTACATAGGAGTGATTTTATATCTTTACTTACCTAGGATTTGTGTACTGTGTATAACTGTGAATGTATCAGGTTTCATGTGTCGCTGTTCAAATAGCTTCCTGTACCTTGTGTGACTCCTTGCATGTGTTCCAGACATCCTATTGTAAATGATCTGTATCTCAGTGTTCTCTACTCTTTATAGAAGTACGTCATCGTTTGCATGGGATTCCTCTGTTCAGTCTTAAGCATTTCTAAACTTGGAAAGGAACTTGAAATTGGTTTTATTTTTTGGAACTTTAGGCATTCCATTTATAAGTTTGTTGCTACGGCTACAATATGAATCACTCACTGTTGATAGCCTTTTAGGTTTTCAGGTTTAACTTAGAAATCACATTTAATTTGATTTTGATTTCACAGGAAAGTAAATATTTATATATGGAGTACCTACACGTAATAAAGGAATTATGAGAGACTATTTATAAATAAAAGAGGAATTGTTAATACTTGTAAAGTTTTACTAATAGATATTACAATTCGAATGTTTTTAAAACTTTCTCGAATATTGTTAGTGTTACACGGAAAATGCTTTATCCACAGATATTTCAACCTTGTTCAGTTATTTTTCGCGCACAATCAACCGTCTATCTTCCATTTTCAGTCTTATTTCTTAACTGCACAAATTCATCACTCATAGGTTGAACTTTACGTGATTATTTGTATTGTATTCTGTATATCCTGGTCTCATACATTGTGACCGGTTTTAGGGATCAATATTTTAGTTATACATATATGTTTAATTTGAATTAGCACGGGTACTAGTTTGTATGGATAATTATAATGATCGCTAAATATATTTTAGATCATTTTTACGCGCAAAAGTTTTGAGTTGTTTACATTTTATGTGATTGTTATTTGTGTATATTTATAACTGGAATGATAGAAGAAAATTGTAAATATTAAAGCTAAAGATTTTATAGTATCAAACGCATGATATGTTTCAGTATTTATTAAACGTTGAGCTTTGTTCAATGTTTGTGGTGCGTGAGGCGTTTTGATGCCAAAAATAATATTATTAATATAACAACATATTATTTATTGAATAAATGACAATATTCATAATGTCTTGTTTTATTTACAATAGTTATTTGTTATACAAGAGTGCAAAGTTGCTTTTTAACCGCGTGTTCAATTTTGATGACCGAGCAAGCGAAGGATTCTAAAATTGAATCACGAGCGCAGCGAGTGATTCAAAATTAGAATCCTGAGCGTTAGCGAGGGAATCAAAAGAGCACGAGGTGAAAAATCTTTGCACTCGAGTGCAACACGTAACTTTTCATTCCACCTCAGCGAGGAAATGACTAAATGCAAAAAAAAAACGTTTACAATCACAAGATAGGTACACTTTTATTTCAGTTTAGGTATTAATTACTACATTATGACAGGTAAGTATTACAGAATAATCTTTAAATTATAACAAAATAATACTAAGGTATAATTAAGAAAATTTTAAAGTAACGTTGCTACAGTTATTTAAATTGAGTGTAATATTTTTGTTTGGTACTGTAATATTGGTGTTAGTCACTTGTGTACTGTTTTTCGGTAAACTATCTGTCATACTTAATAGTTGTACCGATTCATCGGATTCCCTTGGCGTGAATGTTGGAGAGAGAGGGAGATGGTTAGGTGTTTCATAACGGCTTATTTTTGATGTAGAAGGGCCAGTCCAAGGATCTGATTGAGGCTCTTTCAGTGTAATGGCTCCTACGATGCCTTCACATATTTTAGACTTATTTTGGATGGAATCCTCTATGTATCCCTCTACAACTACATTGGACTTCCAGCCTCCGTGGCGCTTAAGGGACAGGAGATCAGCTCCGGAATCAGCTAAAAGTGTGGCTGAAGTTCGTCGGAAACAATGACCCGTGTACAACAGGGGTTCTGGAAGTTCAAGAAATGTTGCTATTTCTCGTGGGATACTGCCAATTTTATTAGTACCCATAGGCTGTCTAACACACTTTCCATTGCGATACTGTAGAAAAAATCGATTGATTGGAGTGTTAGGCGGGCGTAAGGCTTGATATTTCTCAACAATCGTTACGTATTCCTTGCGAATGACGAAGTTGCGGTCTCTTTTTGTCTTTGTATTAGGTAAATTAATTAATAGTAAGTCATCTGAATGTTTCTCAATGTTTTTGACATTAAGTTGTGTTAGTTCATTAGTTCGACATGCTTCGTTTATTCCAATAATAAGAACAACCTGTAACGTAAAGAGTATTGTAGTAGATAAATGAATAAAATTGATATGAACGCATAATTATGCCTATCAACATCTACTAAGTATACTATTTAATTGAGATTAATATACTTAAGTAGATACTGAATGTGCAACTGACTTACTTTTGCCGCCAAATATACGGAATCGGGTGCTTCGTTAAGAAACTTTTCAATATCAGATACTGTGAAAACCTTCGATTTTTTTTGGTTGATGACCAGATGAGGCTCTTTTTAAAAATGCCACTAATTTAGGATAGGTATCGATATGTTTGTCTTTTTTCATCTTTATTGTTGCTTTTAGCATCGAATACGTACTCCATAGAGTGCTTGCTTTCTTGTTCTCGGATAATTCTATAAAATATGCCAGCAATACGTTTTCTGAGAAAGTTTTGGCTCCTTTTGCTAGTCGCCACGTGTTGAACATATCGTACTGTTTTAAATACTTCTCGCGTGATTGTTGAGGGAGAAAGCTCATTTGCGCATTATTAACAGTTTAAGTCAATTCTGTTGGCGTCAAGCAAACTTCCTCGTCGCTAGAATCACTCATTTTAGTTTTTTCACTTGTTTTCAAGTTTCTTGTTTTTAATAGGTTTAACAATGACGTGAAAAAATGCCGCGTAAAGAACCGCGTACAAAGCAAATTGAAAAAAGAACACCAAGAAGGTTCCGAGTCTGAGTTTTTAACAAATTAAAAAAAAGTTGTATGATATATTCGGCACCATAGAGGTAGCAGTAAATAGGTTTAATGTTTTTTTTTAATTCACAAACTTAGTGCACACGATGTTCTAAATTCAATTTACTTTATCCTCTAGAGAATAAAAACGGCTTTTCCACTCAGATATTGAAGATTAAAAATACTCTTTCCGAGATGGTGGGATGAAAAGTTTTTTAAATAAGATAGATATTTATAATTAGATCAGAAGCTACGGCGTAGCGTTCGTAGCACTCTTCTACGAAGAAAATTATTATCAGTTTTATTTAAAAGCTCCATACTACATATCCCTATATATTATCCTGAAGGAAAATGTCAGGAGAGACATCAAAATTACTATGCAAGGAGTCGAAATAATTAATTTGTAACGCTAATTTTTCCTGTTTGTGTTTAGTACTCCGTCCGAGAATGCACATTTTGTCCTAAGATATCGTCGTGTACGTGTATAATGCTCTATAAAATGAGATGATTCGCCCTTGCTCGTCCTGCTACATTTAATTATGCGTTGAGCTACAATAAGCGTGACTACAACAGGTGATACGAGGCTACGCTATACTTGTTTTTAACTCACCTTTATTGTAGTTTTATAAGTGTGTGTGTGTGTTTTTATACCTTACTTTTATAGGCAAGCTGCTAAAATATGACCAACATTATATAGCAAGACAGACGCTACAGCAGTTGCCTAGCAACGGTATCCAGCTACGCCAATATTAAGTACGCATTGGGGTAAAATAATTTTTATTTTTTGTTATTATTATGACGGAAATGTCGCATCGCAGCGTATCGTGGCAACGTGGTGGCTTGCAGGACACAAAGAAAGTGAGGATCCTGCGGTAACAGTAATGTGAAACGTTAACAGAACAGCGGTTATGCGGCTCCTTGAGGAATCGACCGGTTTTCATTAATTAAAGTGATGGTTACTTAGTCGAAATGTCAGGTAAGAATTACGAATAACTCTTAAAAAAAGCTCTTCATCTTTTTTAAATAGAATCACACATTCAAAATTGGGCTAATTCCAGTCAAAACGAGCCATCCACAATCTCTCAGTAAATTAATTAATTACCACAAACTAATTCAGTATACTAAATGTGTTACAGTAGGTACTATCCATCATTTCAAGCAATTCAATCCTACATTTTAAACTGATTCGTAGAATAGATTTAAAATGAATCAGCGAAAATCTAAAATCAATTATAATTACATCTATAATTACAATTACTTCGAAAAAAAATGAATTTGTAGATGGGTTGGTTCGTTTCAGCATATTGTGCAATTATTAGGTAAGTTAGACATCTAATTTAAGAACGAATACAAGATATCCAAATTAAGATTAAATTGGATTAATTAAGTAGGTAAAGTTCATGTTAATATTTCCATTGTTTGTTAAGTGAGCAGTAGGTATGTACGAACGTATGTATGACGCGAATGACTTTACAGTCATAGCAAATCCACATGATTACATACATGCATGAACGATGTTACTACTAGTACTACGTGCTGTTTTATTTTATGTACCTACACTTGTAAGAAAGGTTGGTTACAAGAAGAAATAAAATACGTTTATATTGCGCCTAATACGACTCATAAAAGCGTACAGTAAATTTCCATACTTAGCGAAGAATGCACGTCATTTTTTAAATGTAAAGAACTAGCTTTTTACCGCTTCTTTGTCCGCATTGGAGAAGTGTACAATAAAACAAAGCCTACTGCACTAAGCCAAGTAGCTATAAATATGTGAAAAAAATTGTTATCAAAGTACCTAGTAGGTACTTCCAAACATTATAATATAACATAACATCACGCCTGTAATCCCTGAAGAGTTAGGCAGAGGACATTATAATATCTCTTATAAATAAAAATACATAAAAACAAACAAATTTTATCTCTTTTGTAAAGATGAGATTATATTATATTTTAGAATGATCCAACGCACGCACCACCATCAGCGAGACATATGGTGTGAGCATGTCAAATACATAATAACTTAATAGATAAATGGTATTAATGATTAATGATAAGCAAATGGTGGCGCTGCTTACCTCTCTAAAATAGGATAAGTTGCAGGTGGCCATTAGGTATGTAACTATGTACTATGTTACTTTTTGGTCGTGTCCACAGTAAATCGCCGTGACTACAAAGTACTGCAACTATTATCAAATGCTACAAACGATTGTATTCAATGCCAATCACGCCTATTGACAATGTTCCATTTTGAGGAAAATCTGTTAATGTGCTACGCCGTAGCACGCTACGCTCAAGCTACGCCAACGCTACGCTACTACAGTAGCGTGGTAGCGTAGCGCTACTACCACTAACAGCTGAACCATATTAAAAATTATATTAAAAACTATTAAAATGCCAAACTAATTACAATTTGTAAAGCTTTTCCAATTGAACAATTTACTAGGCTGTCTTGTTCTTAATTATTTAAAACATAAGTCAGGTCAGTAAATGGTTACAAAATTACTCTGTATCACATGTAACTCATGTAAGCACTTGCATTATTTTACATAACGAAGGAAATATAGTACTTAAGTCTTTGTGTAGTACGTCGATCGATGAGCATGAGTGGACGGATCCAGTGCCAGCATTACACGATAAAACGCTCTCGAGTGAGTATCAGTGCCAACTTTGTAACCGATGAGTGTCATTCAGTGGCACTTATCAGTTCATTCTATCGCTGGACTAGATTTATGTCACTGATTATCATGTTGGGTGTAACAATTACAATTTAGTTTTATTATGTACCTCAGACCAAGCCAAGTCTGCCACACTCGTTTTCTCCTCTCCCTCTCACACGATGATTTTTTAACCAGCGTAAATGTTGTGCATGTTTGTAATTAACATAATAAACACTTGTTCACTGAAATGTTAATGTCCATGTTTGTGTTCATGTTGTTGACGTGCTATCTTAACTAATATTACGAGTATAAAGAGAAAAGATTTGTTTTCAATTGTTTGTAATTGATAATCTCATAACTACTTAACAAATTTTAAAAATTCATTCACCTGTAGAACGCTACATTATCAGCAAGTAATGTAAACTTATTTTATTTTCATAAAATTAGGAATCCGTTAAAAAATTTAAGCGGATAAAGTCACTTATTATTATTTTTATAACAATATAATATGCAGAATAGCTGGAGTAGGCACCGAAAAATAACTATAGATATGCATGTGAACTTCTTTATGTCTATAAGTACCTACCTACGATTTATTAAACTTTACAAAAACTTCAAAAAGATAGTAAACCACATCTATCAATCTATCAATAGTTTTAACATAAAACGCCGAGGTATCAAAGAAAGAATCAGGTTTTAAATTTCAATCGACTGAAGAAAAAAAACTTTCAATATACGGTTGGCGTGTCTCGCTAAACTGTTTTCCTTACATATTCGTGCACTTATCGCCTAGGCATTGCCGTCAATCTTGTAGCCAATCTGTTCACCTACATTGTTAAAGTTAGTTGAGTAAGGCGGACCAGTCGGGAACCCTAGCAGTGTAGCGATGGCTGCGTATATCGACGCTCTGGATCACACCTCCATATATCGCCGCTCTGCTTGTGGTATTAAAACATATCAATTATAGGAGGGAAAATTTAGACGTACCTATATTATTTTTGATTATTTAGAAACTTTTAAGAAAGACATATTTCGTGCAATAAACCAAGATGATTGTGTTCGTGTACAAAGTATATCAGCCAGTTATGTTACTTCTGATTGAACAACGTTGTCACATGTCTGATAACCGAATTCTATTATTGTATGCAAATTTTATGAACTTCATTCATTTCAATTGGCATTTTGAAGTCGTTGCATTGGGATAGCAGACGTTAGCTGAGCTTCAAATGAAGTTGTAAAACCATTTCGCGCTATATTTCTGAATCAGTAATGATTTTAGGACTTTCTAAAGCGTGTAGGTGTATCATGAAATCAGTTGTGCTGTGATTTTGATGGCAGTAACATCAGAAAAGTATTTTGCGGAATGCATTTAAAAGATATCCCCACGTTGTTATTTCAGATAGTGAAGAAAGTGATGGAGAAGGAGGTTTGGGCAATTTGAGTCGGTTGATCGTGCGTCCGCCGGGACAGAGTGGGAAGGCCAAGCGAGGGCAGCTGTGTTTCGACGCGGCTTTCGAGTGCGGGAACCTAGGACGTGCCGACCACATTACTGATCTGGAGTATGATCTATATGTTAGACCTGATACCTGTAGGCCAAGAGCCCGGTTTTGGTTCAATTTCACCATCGAAAATGTTAGACAGGATCAGGTGAATATTGAATCGTTGCTGAAACAATTCACTTATCCGCAAAACATAGGTTATAACATAAATATTTACAGCATGGTGTGTTTATTACAGAGAGTGATACTAAATATTGTTAATTTGGCCAAAGAAACAACCTTATTTGATGGAGATATGACTCCACTGGTTCGTTCCACGTCACGGCCGAAGTGGTAAGTTACATGTGTGTGGCTTACTAACTAGGTATAAGTAGTTCCTTGCAAGCAAACATAGTTACAAACTAAGTAAGAACATTAAATTCACTATTCAAGACTTCAAGTTAACTTATGCTAGCAGGTGTCACGAGCAACATGGCGAATGTGTTACCTACTAAATATTTTCAGACATTTTAATTCAATACTTTTAGGCAAAGGATTCCCAGACGTCTGATTTTCTACCACCGGTCATTAGTGCATCGAGGAAGGAAGATCCTGAGTATCGCATTTGCTTTTGACCGAGAAGAGGATATTTACCAGTTCTCTGCAGGAGCGTCATATTCCTACTCTCGACTTCAGAAGCATTTGGCTACCTGGGAGAAGAGAGCCCAGGCCTTTGCCACCAGGCAATCCATTGCTCAGACTACTGTAAGTTAATAAATCTAAACTGTATTATAGTAAACCATTGTAGTTGCGTAAACGCTAAATAGGTTGAAGATGAGTGTTTAAGGAACCCGTTTGTAGAGTAAAGACTTAAATAACAAGTCCCGTCAAAATAGGTAGGTACAGCATTTGAGAGTAATTCTCAAAAAAAACAACAAACGAAATCATGACTGTTCATCAATTACCTTTTTAGCAAAAACGTCGCATTGACCTCGTAACAATAGGAGACTACAATTTCAAAGAAAAAACAGAAGAAGTTAAAGAGGATCAACCTGTGATAACTAAAATAAAAGCAGCAGAGCCAAAGAAACGGGTCGTTCTCATCATAGCTAGGACACACGGAGGAGAACCACCCTCGTCATTTGTTTGTCAAGGTAGGACTTAAAAATGGAGATTTTACAAGACAATTAACTGAAACAATGTTTATTGATATTTATTAATTAACATGAGCAGGTTTTTTGGACTACTTGCTGGGTTCGTCGGATAAGGCAGTGGCTTTACGAAGCAATATTGTTTTAGAGGTAAGTAAAATCGCACCATCACACCACATTTAATTTTATTGGTGATATGTATTGTATGTATATAGTATAGCTACTAGCACATTTTGAGTGTGAGACATCTAATTTGGTGAAACAATGAACTTGTACTAAATACCACGTAGGTTGTAGGTGTGTATATTAGAAACCGCAATAACAAAAAAAATACAAGCAACTTGCCTAATACTGTTTCTACTTTATTTTTATTTACCTATTACTTTTTTTCTTACCTTACATTAAAGTTCATTATTAGGTCATTCCGATGCTAAACCCAGACGGGGTGTTCCTCGGCAACCAGCGGTCAGACTTGCTAGGAGGTGACCTCAACCGGAGTTGGAACCGAGCCACCAGCTACGCACATCCTGCTCTAGTGGCTGTCAACGATCTCCTCAAGAAACTAGCCTCAGAGAAGGTGCCTATACTATGTCTAGCTATTTTAATCAAAAGTTTGTACGTCAATAACGTGAATGTTGAGAAAACTGTAAGCTTCTCCCTTTAAAGTCTTAACCTACTTACTTATTTATACCGAGTCTCTGAATAAAACCAATCGATCTATCTTTAAATAAAAATCTAGACCAACTAGAATAAAACAGGCTGATCTCTGTAGTGTGCCGGTGGCTGTTAAACTTTTTACTTTGTGCGAGAACGAGATGCCCGGCGCCCCGGGCGTCGGGAGTCGCAGGGCGATTTCCACTGCACACCGCTCCCATATTCCCTACTGCTCTGCCCAGAGCGGATGAAGTCATTTGATGATTTCCCATTAATAAAAAAAGGTTGATACCTTTTGAAATTTATTAAACTTCTCATTTAAATCTTTGCTTTCAGACCGTGCAGTTGGATTTCATCATCGATATTCACGCAGACATAAGTCACGAAGGTGTATTTGTTCGAGGGAACTCTTACGACGATGTTTACAGGTGGGTCTGTCCAGGCTATCAGACTAATCAAAATAATTATTGCATATAAATCACATGCACATACTTATAAGTAGGTACAGGACTTAGGGGTACCTATGTCCTGTACCTATAAGTATTAAGTGTAAGGTAGTAGGTATAATACTACCTACGTTTTGGCGATTATAATGAGACGGGCCTAGGCCACATTTCGACCCCAGCAACAAATCATGTTAAACAATCACACAAAAACTTATTTTTAGCTCGCCTTTATACTTTGCGTCGTGACGTCATAGTATTAAGCAAGCGTAGGTGATGTTTTACAAAATATACCATAATTTTCTATTTTATTTACCTGTCTAAATGACTGTAGCAGGTGCCTACCTAACTTACTGATTCCAATGAAGTACAAATAGGTACTTACCTACTTAATAGGAAGTAGTTAGCTACTTTTTATTAAATCGTTGAATTAGATATTCTACAAACTTTTAAAAATTGCTATACCTACTTAGATTGTGTTTAATATAGTTATGGCTGCTGCGTTGCGTCATTGCGTGTTGCGGGTTCAATTCCCGTACGTAACAAATATTTGAATGACCTACTGTTTGTTGTTCTGGGTCTGGCCACGATACAGGAGAGATGCCTAGTGTGGGGCAATTTTTATAAAAGTAAAACCTAAAAGAATGCCTAAAGTACTAGTAAAATAAAATTAAATAGGTATGTATAGGTAGATACACATGTGCTAGCCCCACGGGAAATAGGTACAGACGTGGTATACTTAAAAACAGCTCTTAAGGTTAAAACTAATTTACTTCATAATATGTTACTGTAGGTACACAATACATAATATGTTACATGTATATTTGTTTTGCTAAATTTGTTAATCTATTACGTAGGTTTGAACGACAGGCAGTGCTTCCGAAGTTTTTGGGGGCCCGTATTGAAGCATGGCGGCCCGAAGCGTGCTTCTTCAACGCAGATTCCTTGCTAGCAGGCACAGCCCGCAGAGCTCTGCCTTCGGGCTCCATTGATGCCTACACGCTCCTGGTTTCTTTAGGCGGACGAAGATTATCGTCCAGAGGCCCATACATACATTATACAGAAGACGCATGTATCCTTAATAATATACTAGGTTTTGACCGTGACTTCCTCCGCGAGACTTCTTACGGATCAAAATATAGTCTGTGGCACTCAGGGATAACCGGATAGCAAGCTTCCTATAGGAAAATTATTTTCAGAATCGGACGTAGCTCCGCAGATTAGGTACTTACCTAGTTAGCGCTAGGTACTTAGGCTGATAAAATTTTAGATTTCTCTATTTATGATTCAATTTGCATTGTAGGTCGGCTTCCCCAAAATATTTTAGTAGTTTAGGGTAGGTATGTACCTATGTATAAGGGTAAGTAGGTACCTTTTACCATTAGGTTAAGTCACGTATCTATTATTATAAGGTTAAGTACCTACCTAAGTACGTCGGAAAGTTCAGAAGGTAGAAGCGAAGAAGAAATACCTACTATAGGCATTACCATTAGGTACCTAATGTAGGTATCTACCTACTAAGCTACTAATTAAGGCGCTCCACCCACTGCCCCGCGCCCCGTCGCAGATTTATTCAGGCAGATTTTACCGTTGTATGCAAGTATCTCAATTTATATAGAAATCACGCCTAGCACAACACACTGCCGACGCGGAAACGAGCGGGAAGGCGCACCGCGCGCAGATTCTGCCAATCTGCGCGGGAGCGCGGGGCGTGCCGCGGGATATGACACACCGGCTCTGCCGTCCCGGGCGTGATTTTATACTGTACAGACGTTTGCACGATGGATTTCGACGTAGACAAATTTATTTAGCGCGAGGCCGTCGTAATCTGCTTCACCGCGCGGGGGAGCAGATTTCACCGCTAAGTAAGGCAGATCTGCGCCTCCGTCGCCGCGCGCGTTACCTATCTGTCGCTCTGCTCACCGCGGCGGGACGCATCTTCAGTGGGTGGAGCGCCTTACGGGCGGGCCTAGTCTGCGACACTACTGTCTTAACATCCTCTCGCTGATTGAACGTTCAATCTTATTATAGCGTTGATTCCGATAGGAACATAAGGTAGGTACCTACCTACTTATTTAGGTATTGTAAATTATTAAAATATGTCATAATTAAAAGTGTAATTGAATTAGGTACTTAACATGGCAATCAGATACGAAAATAGGTAAATCTCTAGCAAAATCTCTGTGTGACTACTATCGACATATTGGGGTCATTCCCCCACGAGTAGGCCGGAGCAAGAAGAAAGATCAAAGGGGTCGACGCCGGCGTAGACGACCTGTCATTGAACGGGATAGGTCAGTATATTTTACGCGTCTTTTGCCTAAAAATATCTAGGTACCTAGTTACTAAGATTCTAAGACCCTTATTTATAGTTGTTAACTATGGCAGTTTTTGCTAACTGCCAGAATCTAGGTACTAAAAATTCTGGATGGGAACAAAAAATGGCGTTCCGGTTGTAAATGAGTGTGCCAATGCCCATAAGGTGCCTAGATGATGGTCTTCTTCTAGGACGTAAAGATGTTAATAGTCATGCCGTGAACTATAAGTAGGTACCTGCCTACGAGGAGCTTGCGTCCTACGCACCTGAAGTAGGTACCTTTCAAAGAATTCAAAGCTTTTACTAAAGCTACTTTACGTAAACGTGCAAAATTTTCCATCTTGCAGAACATAAAACTTTTGACCTTTGTAAAGGTGAAGTCGTAGAAAAATCTTTGTAAAATAGAAGCCAGAGAAATACATACTTAAACATTTCATGGAAATTACGGAAACAATACGCTTTGTTTAGTTACCTACTCTGACTCTTGCTACATCTCAGACTTCGACGAATAATAAAATTGTGTTGTCGCCATTAGGTTTGGCGTCATTAGACGTACCTATTCGTAAAGACGAACTTGCTATTACCCAGGTATATACACCGTGAATTTTAATTCGTTGTAAATCTTTCAGGGGGTGAATGTACTCATGAATATGAACAACTTTTATTAAGGGACATAGTACGAAATGTAAAAAAAAACAGTTGATCCATACAATTTGATCGTAATGTAGTACATTATTGTATGGATCAGCTGTTTTTTTTTTCACATTTCGTACTATCGTACTATGTCCCTTAATAAAAGTTGCTCATATTCATGAGTACATTCACCTCCTGAAAGATTTACAACGAATTAAAATTCAGGTTGTATCTCCTTTTAGGTCTCCCAGTTCATCCCCTGAGCGACGAGTTCTAGCTGGACGAGTATTATCACCATCCCTGCCGAAAGTATCTCCACCGCCACAGCAGGCTCTACCTGCGAGGCTTTCTCGTCGCCCTATACTGAAGTCTCGACCAAAAACAGTATTAGATCAGGACCACATACTGCCTATAATTACAGGTAAGTAGTCTTGATAAAAACCAGTTCTATAGGTAAGTGATACGATCGGTATCTATCAAATATTAGATAGAATATTTATTTCCTACCAATACTATAGATAGGCACCTATGTATAATGATCCTATTGAATTACTGATGGTCAGTGTTCGTATTGATCGAAGTCTAAAATAGGAACTGTCTTTCAGCTCAGTCGTCTGAATTTTTAATGTGTTCTTAGAACGTACGGCGCGCTATTCAATAACCTTCGTTTCTTATACTTTTTAAACTGGTGAGCTGCGACATGACGACTACGCTAAATAGGTATCTACTTGCTTCAAGACCACATTCTCGGTACAGCCAGAGTCCTATCATCTACTTAAGAATTTATCACCCTATTGTTATCACACTGCAGGGTTTAATCACCATGCATGTTCAAGGCGGATTGGCGATTTCAGGCTCACTTATAAATCTAGGTTTACTCACGATGTTTTCCTTCACATATTATGTCAGTGATGTCCAACATAAGCATAAAATAAATTATGAATTGAAAAAGTTACATTAGTGCTTGCCCGGTATTGAACCCTCACATGCCCGAGAGGCGGGGACGGCGTCATAAAGATACATGAATGTGTTTTTTTTTTAATATCGCTCTTTTCAGCAGCTGTAGGCGTATTGCTGCATTGTACATCACATGGAAAATGTTTCAGATTTCATTCCAATTGATTAGTTCTTCTATCCAGTTTTTTTTACAGGAACAGCGGTCAAAACCCCTCGGCTGGCTGTCGTGGATATGAGTGCATATATTCGGACGCCAAAAGGTTATGTGAATCAGCGAATGGAGAAGTCACAGTTAAAACTCTCCAGACCACCACGCCCCTCGCACCCCAGGTTCACAAGTGACGAATACGATACCCATGAGTCTGATTCGTAGAAGACAACAGTGTGGTTGTGTTATTAATTTATAATGTTTGAATATTAAAGTTATATTAAATAAAACAAACATATTTTTATTGAAACGTATAATGTCGAAGCTTCCATATTTACAATCACTAACTTCTATCGTTCAGTCATCTCATTCTTAGAACAAATCTTATTGAACACTATTATCACTACAAATTCTACAATCATAACGGCAAATGAAAAACGAGACTGAGTATCGTTATCGAGATTTATTTGAACATTTTTTTATTATTTTATGACAATTTTGGTTTCAACGTAAACGATTCGACTTCATCTACGCATACTAAAGAGGTCACAGGTCATCACAAAAACGATACAATCGTACATACGAAGGGTAAAGAAGCGCGGGCGCTTCGCGGAACGTTCAGCCGAGCGGTCGCGGCCGCGCGCAGGCCGGACCGGGCGCGAAGCACCTCCCCTAATAAATATCTTTGGCATGAACCGAACAGCTCGCCGACGAGTCACACGCGATCGCACTAACAACCGACAGTTATTGCTTCGATGCCAATATAGAGTTCGTTTCGTTCCCGCACGGGGCGTCGCGTCGGGAGCTTCAGTGGGCGGCGGAGGCGCGCGCAGCCCCACCGCGTCATTCCCAGGCGTCGTTGTCGTCGTCCGACAGCGTCACCAGGTGCATGCGCGCGTCGTCAGGCGGAGGCGCGGGCGCAGGCGCCGTTACGCCGGCGCGGGCCGCGCGCTTCTGCCGCAGCAGCTCCTCGTCCGCCGGAGTCAGCGGCTTGCGGAACTCGTACACCAGCGGAAAGATGCGCTCCACCGCCGACTGCACATCACTCACGCTCCGGGCTGCCGACAAGCATTTAACTCCATATAATGTATTGTTATTTATGTTGTTAAATGTTATTTCAATTTCAATAAGATCCTAGGACACAAGTCCCTAAGATCTTGTTTCATGTAATTGGTCTGCTTTGTTTGCGTGGTTAAAATTCAAGAACTTCAATATTGCTTGTTATGTTTTGTTATCGTAAACTTTATTAATGGTTTTCCGGCGTTCTTATCCTATTAAATTTTAACCAACTTGAGATAAGGGAAAATATAACCTGTGATGGATATTTTATAACTTTGTAGTTAATCTAAGGACGACCTCCGTATTGTTTAATAACAGAGTCATTTGACTCTGCTGTTTTAAATTTACAATTCTAGAACAGGCATTTCGTAATAGAATGGTTATTAGAAGTCGAGAGAAGCCGTAGTCAATAACAGTAAAAATATGATTAAATAGAATATATTAATGAAAAAACTGCTTTTCCTAAAATGAATAAAACATGATGAAATGTCATCCCATCCGTTGGGACTAAAATAACCCTTTATCTTAACTTATGAGTCACAGGCGATCGAACATTGCTAACACATTTGAGTTTTTATTTCCTACAAAATAAATATTCAATGGAAATTTTACAACTTGCGACTTGGAATTGGTCGGTTTTCTTGCATATAAAAAAAATGTTGATCACCGTAATTTTTGATCTCAAAGATCATAATTATACCGAAATTTTTCTTGATCAATGAAAAAAGGTATTTTTAAAAACTTTATATTCCTGTTCTACCAGTAGTCCAGTAACTATTAAACAGGACAACATAAAACCATACTTAATATAAATCAATAATGCACCTGCCACAAAACATCCACCATCATAAGTTGACTGGTAGATAATGCGTCATTAAGTCTGCCTGTGTGCTTCTGATGCATTGTTTAAATAAATATACTATATTGCATTAATATTGTCTTATTTAGTTTATATGGTGATAGATATTTTTGCCTATTATTCAATTACAATAAACAATGTTTCAAATTATGGAATTTACCTAATGGGATGTTTTTTTTTTAATAGTTAATCAAGTTTCATCCTAAAATAAAATGTACCTGTGATAGTAACACCTCCTGTAGAGAATATCTTGAGTGTGGCTTTAGGATTATATAACTTATAAGTGACTCCTGGGTGAAGCTCCGGTTCATAACTGAAAGAAAGGAAAACAAACATTTTAAACATATTCAATCATTCTTTTGGTCAAGTTACACAATAGGGTTGTGAGCTAGGTACTACCTACATAGACAAATCTCTCCTAAGCTAAATTCCATTATTTTTTAATGTACACATTGTACCTAATAAGTCATTTGAAAGTCAAGTGCATGTGTGTGCTGTATGCTTACATACAGCATACAGTCAAACAAGACTGTTCCAATCATTAACAGTTCACAGCATAATGATTTGGAAAACTCTCCAAACTTTAGAAACTCAACATACCCATAAAGCATAGTATAAGTAATAGATTTTTATACCATGAGTAATAATTAAAAATGAATGATAAGCCATTTGCAGTACCTGTTCATGCTTAACCAAATAATATTTACAGAAGACTGAACTTGGTACAGGCCTGATTCATTTCATGGTATCATTTATCTCCTAAAATTTTAAGTTTTTACCGAGTTGAATCACCTCAAATGTCATAAATAAAATGTTCTAAAAATAATCATAAAATGTTTGAAGTACCTATCCAAGGAGGGATAGTCTGCAGTTTATCACAAAAATAAAAACAATTTCATCTGAACCCTGACTCTAGAGTTTGCACTGGTTGATAAGATAAAATTACACTTTCTATACTTTTAATATTTTGCAAATAGCAGGCAATTATGCAAATCCAAAAAAGAAAACGAATTTATTATATTGCACATTTCCCTACAATCTGCTTCAGTGTTATGAATGGATAAAATAAATGTGTGTGTGTCAATTAAGTGGTGATGTTTGTTGACAAACCACAGAAAAATGTAATTGTTTAGGTGTTAGGAAAGTCTTAACTAAACATCCATGTGATCAACACAATTGAAAACAAAGGATTTTTAAATTTGAAATCAAATGAACTGCATACATGAAATGGCAAAAACAAGTGGTATAAATAATATTGAGTAGTAAAATTATGTATACTGAAATAAAAATACTTACTCTGCTTCTTTGTATTTCTTGGAAAAAGATATGATCCTTATACCAAAGGGCATCCGACAAGTGCCTAATACATTGACTACACGGAAATTACGGAAGCGCACTTGAAAGCCGAGCTTCTGCAAAGCGCGCGCGTACCGCCGCGCCGCCACCTTCGCCTGGTCCTCGCTGGTGGCGCCCGTGCATGTCACGCGCCCAGACGACCAGATCGATGCGGTGGTATATGGACGCCGTAATTTCATGGTTACCATGCCGTTCTCGCGACGAAACTCTACATTAACACCGTTTAATGCTATCTGTCTAAGGTTCAGGTGGCACTTAACACTAAAACTGCACACGACATTGTTTATCATTATATCTATTTCGGGCGTATCCTCCTCCTCTTCGACGGGCACAGCCGGCGCCACGGGCTCGTTTGTATCAGCGCACTGCATCTGCGGCGCGCTGGTCGAGCCAGCTTCACAATACTCATGGTCGGGCACCATATGATTTGTAACACTATGTGTGGATATGCCACGGTTGGGCACAACCCCATGTGTGCCTTTGCTCAGCTCCTTAATACCATTCTCTTGGATGAGCGTAGCCATGACCACCACAGCACACTGGAATAAATAAAACTTATAAATGTAAATATATATAATACTAGCGACCCGCCCCGGCTTCGCACGGGTGCATGTATTATACTTATAAACCTTCCTCTTGAATCACTCTATCTATTAAAAAAAACCGCATCAAAATCCGTTGCGTAGTTTTAAAGATCTAAGCATATATAGGGACAGACAGACAGGGAAAGCGACTTTGTTTTATACTATGTAGTGATTACAAATCTATGATTTTGTACTTTACAAATATAAACTCATATACTTAATTAGCAAGACCGCTACCTAAAACATAGATTTCCTTCTGTAAGTTCTTTTTATTTACACATAAACATTCACACTCAACAACTCTAAGTTTCAATGAAATGTGAATCCTAACATGTTAACTAAGTAAACTATGTAATGATTTGAATATATCAACAGTGGACATTGCTATAAATAGTCCTTGCAGTATGAAATTAGATATTTGACCCTCACACAACCCACAACCATCATTACAGTTGCATTATAATGGCTTAATAACACGATAACACCAATTCTAGGAAGATGTGTGAAAGATTGAAATGTTATAAAATTTGGAATTTCATTCATAAAGTAATATTAGTATGAATCAATAATTGTAGTGAAATACTGATTAAGGTTCATACATTGAGAGCAAGAAAAGTGTGATTATAGCTGTTATCGTCAGCATTCAGCGGTAAACCATAAAGAGGACTTTATTGAAAATTGTTGATTGCACAACAATGGCAAATGGCAAACATACATGAAACAATGAAAACATTTGCACAAAGTGCATTTTTAGCTAAAATTATGTAAGTCCTAACGTTATTTGAGTTTTCACTCAATTAAGTATTAATTTTATTGTGAGTTAACTCTTAGTAGTTATTAATAAGGGTGGTTTTAAATATTATAGGTCAAGTAATTTCTACATAATTAGCTGTATTGTTATTGAAGATGCCATTGAAGAAATAATATTATTATAGTGATTTCTACCATTACTAGATATCCAGATAGTTCCAGTCACAGGTTTATACTACTTTTGAAAGCTTTTTGTCAAGAATATGATCAATCTAAATTATTGACAATACTCTGTTTAGTTTCAATAGATAAGATATACCTACACATACCTAGATGTTGTATTTTCAGGGTTTGGAGTGGAAATAACAAATATATTCAGATACCAAAAACTTGTTTGTCACAAAGGAATCAATTTATTTCATGGTTTTATCTTATTACACTTATTTTACAAGTTAAATTTGATTTTATTTTTCGTTAAACATTAAGATTTTTTATAGAGAGCTTGTAACAATTAGAATCAAATTTCAAGATTCAATGGAGGGGCACAATTTAGGCCACTTCCCACGGCTGGGTACGACGCGACAACATGACACTTTGCACAGCTGACTGTCGGACGGGCCCCCGCCCCGCTCTACCCCTGGCCCCCACCTTCGCATGCGCCCTGTCTCCTTCCTCCGCCCTGCGGCTAGTTTGCACTGCACATGCATTATGCCGATTAAACATCGATCACCCCCAGACATGAATTGCGCACAAGTGTGCTTTACTTGACGTAAATAGACACACCAAAGCTTAATTTGTAACTAGTAAGCTAAGCTTAATAAAGAGATTATTCTGCCCTACCATTTCGTAAATTTATTAATTATTTACATTCCCCGTTAGGCGATAAAACGAAAATAATTCGTAGTCAGCAGTTATTGACCCCTTAACGACCTGAACCACACGTGATTATGGACCACAAAGAAAAGTTATCCTCCTAAAAACCTAGCCAGGATAGTATTTTATTGAATCAGTTTCATATTCATGAACACAATAGTGCTAACTTTTACAGGATTTCAACAAAATGTAAAATTAAAGATGAACAAAATAACACGAGAGTGAACTTGAACCAAAATGGGGCAGGCTCGTAACTTTTTAGTGACTGATTGTGGGATGATATCTCGGAATAAAGGATCTCAGATTATACTGTAGCTACTTTAGATGTAAGAAAATTACATATAACAACAATTTACCTGAGGTAAAGTGATATATTTGTCACAATTATTTTTACACTACCAACGAATAATAATTTTCATTGCAGAACTAAGAAAGTCCAGACAGGAGGTTTCGGCGACGAATTAGCTTTTGCACAAAAACAAATATTACAACACTTGAAATATGACAGAAATTACTTATAAAGCTAACTGATACAGGCAATTCGTTAATAAATGCAAAAATCAAAAACTTATGCACATCCTGCCTAGCACCGCCATGTTCCATTCGATGAGCAAAATTGATTGAATGAATGAATGAAATAGAACACGAACGACTGTTATCCTTGCAAAATCATCGCCTTTTTTGTTGTCTATGCGAGCATTTTTTTCAGTTGGCTGCTCTTTAAAATATTATTGTAAAGCCGGATCCATACGCTTGCCGCTTGCCACAAACGCCAAGCCTCTACAAACGTTTGGCTTGCTTTTGGGAAACAAACGCGGCCCTCCACACGCTTGCGAGTGCGTTAGTTTGTTCTGAAGAGGCAAACATGACGGATGTCGAGGTTGTTGCGTCAGCCATAACGTTTGGCTTAAGTTATTTTTATTATAAATATACAAGAAAACTAGAGAAAGAAAACGAAAAACACGGCAAAGAGTTTCAGTTCTTTTACTGGTTTATTCATTAAGTTACTTAGGCGACTTCATGCATCGGATACTTTTTTATCTTTATGATCACTATTGGTGGGGTCCTAAATGCATGGCTTTCCCTGGTAACATTCTAGGAAGTTTAAGATGTCTTCATTTGACCATTCACTCATTTTAAAACAATAAACAAAAAGCACAACGGACGTCCGTTCGCCAGCAGAGCACAAACTAGAATGAGGGGTGCACAAACGTGTGGACGCGTCGCAAGCACTTGCGACGCACACGCGGCAAACTCCCTTTGATTTGTGACAAAAAACCAACATTTGATCGGATTGCCTAAAAGCGCTTGCAAACTTTCGCAAAACAAGCCAAACGCTCTATCCACACGTTTGTATTTGTGACGGCTTGTTGAGGTTTAACAAGCGTGTGGATCCGGCTTAATAGCTGGTCTACACATACCTCAAAGAAACCTTCACAAACAAAGTTTGAACAGCACAGTACAGGCACAGAGTACTTTTTTATCTAAGTACAGGCAAGAAATGAAATGACCATCGCGGTCCGCACAACATTTTATAGATTTTTTTGAAACAAATATGTTTACGGAAATATCAAAGGTATTTTTTTCACACCGCGACGATTAACGCTTTCGCAATCCGCGAACTCTCTCGCTTTTTATAGCGGGTATTACACCTCCCTAAATTTAGGGTCCGATATTTAGGATGCCCTGAATTCAGAGAAGTGTAATCGCATTTAGGGTGATAGCACCCTAATTAGGGCACGATTTAGGGAGAAGGATGGTTTCCGACGCCCTAAATGGCTAAATCGGATAGGTGTAATCACATTTTCTAAATTCAGGGCGCTCAGTCACCGCTCGCCTACCGTCAAGAGCGCATGTTTGTCTTTTGCTCCCTAGTATTTACGTGCGTACCTACCTAAGCAAAACAAAATGACGACAGAAAAGGAGGTGATCCAAAATATCCTAGAATTATATAAGGAGATGCCTTATTTATGGAATAAAAGTGATCCAAATTATATGAACAAAAAAATATTTTCTTTCTTTTTTTTATTTATATGCATCATGGAGCCAACCGCCAGGGCTACGGCTATACCAATTTTTTGGTTTTTGGAAAGAAATGGGGGCATTTTGTCACACTTCGACACGACGACACGTCCGTCACTTGTCGCTTCGTCCTTCAAATCTGATTTAGAACCCTAAATTTAGTGAACGTGTAATCGCGAGCTTCGGCGACTGAATTTCTTGCCCTAAATCGGACCCTAAATATCGGACCCTAAATTTAGGGAGGTGTAATACCCGCTTATCTCGTTACTTCGCCCGGCCGTTTTCAGAGTAATGTTCAGAGTTACATTGCTATGATAATTTACCACATAATTTTAAAAGTAGCAAGTAGTTTGCTTTCTTGACTCTAAATAATACAAATAACTAATAACTGTCTATTGGTAATGCTGTTAAGGGCGATTTTATCACATCGATTTTTTTAAATTAGTAACTTTAGTTGCACTTAGTACTATTCTACTGTCTATTTATTTTTCAGTGTAGTGTATCAGTAGCTTAGGTCAACGAAACGCCATTGCAAACTTCTCCTAAAATTTTATAGCTAACTTCACTTTATTGTTCGATCATCCATCGTTCATCAATCAAGCGGTGGATTAATTCGTAATAATACTTAATTTTTTCATATTTGTGCCAATCGTTACGTTAATTTAGTGTTATTAATTCGTTCAAAGTCAGTGGATATTTATAATTGTAAATAATCACCCTGTTGTGTTTGCAAACGTGCATATGCTTTGTTGTGAGAACCACCACCTCTTTATCTGCTGCTGTCATTCTGAGTTGTAGCAACTGAATTTTACGTTTTTCGATAATGAAACAGCTATCCTTTGAATGGTAGGTTATCGACTGAACTAGAGTACAAGAATAACAAAATAGTATCCAGTTGTTGATGTGTCGTGATGATAGTGGTGTTCTTACACGGAGTAGTCATCGGGAGAATGTGCGGTGGCGTTTAGCCTTAGTGGCAGAGGACGTCAGAAATAGGATCCAGCATGGAATCGGTGAAGGACGAAGAACGTTTGCGGCGGCTACGCGCCCTGGAGGAGCGGCTCTGTGACCCTCGCTCCACCGGCAACGTGGACTGCTTGCTGGACACGGTGACGGCACTTGTATCCGACTGCGACCACCCGGCTATCCGACGCATGAAGAACGTCGAGGCATACACCAGCAGATGTAAGTAGAGTATGCTATTTAATTATGTACTAGAAATAGGATTTAGTTATACTAATGTTATACATATACACAATGTTCCATTCAATAACCATGTTAGACCAAACTAATTCATTACAACTGAACTAGTAAAATTGAGTTAGGCTTGTTATAAAGGCTTACATGATATTCAGGAGAATAATACAACCAGTATGTACCTGCACTGCTTAATATTGATCAGTAAATAACTGTCTCTGACACATGAAAATGCAGATTGGATGCATACAACAAAAATTTTACTGGAATCATTACACAATCTTGTTACTTCAGCAGTGTGTTTCAAGACATGCAGCCAAGGCTTGGCACCTGCCCGATTCACTGGTACTGCTACCATAATCCAATATCACTATCCTTTTGCGTCCAAGCAGTATTTGGTGTATATTGCAAGCTGAATGTTTTCTTTAAACAGTTAAAGATTTTTAATGTTGTAACTGTCCTATCAATTGTTGTTTATGTTACATATTTAGATAAAAAAAATGGTACAATGGTAAAGATGTAATGTTACTAGACAATTATTATTGTAATCTAATGCGAAAGGGACTCTAATTAATATTATAAGTTTGTTTTGATTACATTACAGTCATGTAGTATCTAATCAATTAAGGAATGATAACATTGGTACTTGTAATCATGATAGATAGTCAATTAAACATTGCAGTGTTTGATATAGGGGTCATCCTTTCTTTAGGTCACACTATAACTCCTATAGCTTGGGTATGACCGTATAATATGTAGAGTCTTGTAAGCACACCTGCTTACAAACACTTATGCCACATGCACCTAGAACACCAGCACAGTAATTCATGATTGGCATCTAAAGGTGGGTATTCACTAGAGCAAACAAACATTGAGCTGCTCTTATGTGTAACTCTCTCATGAAAACCACCATTAGCTTGATGGACCATATTTTATTACAACTTAACTTACACAAACTAAATAAGCATATTTGTAACATTTCATCAAGCCATAAGATTGACATCTCAACAAAGACTTAGTGCTGAATGCTACAGGTAAATGCTCATTTGCCTTGCGCATTAGGTTTAATACAGCATCAAGTATTTGCCAGAATGTTACATTACATGGAAATGCTATTTAATTTGAGCTAGTGTTTGTATTGTACCATTCATAAAAACATTCTATTACATCGAAATGCTTGAGATAATGCTGTAGTTTATATTATTTACCTGAAGATAACCTTAACCATAACCTTGATCCATTTTGAATATTTGTTAGATCATAATTATAAAAAACTAGCTGTCCGCCGCGGTTACACCCGCGTCTTTGGTTACTGCTCCGCTCCCGTAGGTCGTAGCGTGATGGTATATAGTCTATAGCCTTCCTCGATAACTAATCTATCTAACACTGAAAGAATTTTTCAAATCGGACCAGTAGTTCCAGAGATTAGCGCGTTCAAACAAACAAACAAACAAACAAACACTGCAGCTTTATAATATTAGTATAGATAAAAAGTTCGCTCGCGGTATTACACGGGACTTACATAACTGGCGAAATGTGAGTGTACCAATGGGTACACCTCTGCCTAACCCTTTGGGGATTACAGGCGAGATGTTATGTAAAAAGTTAATTTTTTTTTCTTTTAATCCATACTGCCATACTATACTAGGTATATTATAAATGTGAAATGTACTCTGTCTTTCTGTCAGTTACTCTTTCACAATTTACTGTTTTTCAATTCTTTTTCATTTCCATTTTCAAATTCTTTTCTTTTCTGAAATTTTGTGTCCACGATAATCAACATTAACGCAATTGAAGTTGCGGTTAAAAGCTAGTTTAAAGTAATAAATAGCAACTCCGCCTCCTTTGTGTTCAAGAAACAGGCAATAATAACCAGCTGCAGTGAATTTGTGATCCCTTCATGGTAGCAGTTCACCATATAACAATGCTGATAATAATTATTATAATGATATTAAGTGTAACATTGTATGGTCAGCAGAAACTAGTTGTTGCCTAAATAACATTCAGTATGACCTATGACAATAGACTATTGATATTAATTAGTTTGCATTTCACTAACTGAATTGAAACTGTGTAAGTCGGAATACACAAATGTCATATTGAAAAAAAGAAAGAACAGAGTTAATAATATTTCGTTAAATTTTTGAAGTAATTGCCAACATTTTTCCTGTGTCCCAGTTTAGAAGTTTTATTTTGCAGTGGTATATTATGGTATTTTTGCCATATAATATACACCAATTACATGCATTTCATGTTTGCATGTCTTCTGATTCATGATATAAAGAATGATTCAGTGAACTCTCCAAGTGCTTACCTGTACAACAAATTGTGGTTCACAAAATTGTCCTATGTAGGTACAGGACAAATAAAACAATGTTTGTGTCAAAATTCCAGTTTACACTGTAATATGCATAATTATATTAATTAGGTATTCTTCTTAGACTGTGTGTACCTAATCATCAGAGTAGTAACAAACTTCTGACGATATCAAACTTATTGCTAATGTGTTGTCAATTTTGAACTGTTTAGGGTTGACTGCTTTATTATATGGATTTATAATGAGTAAGTTCGTCACTGTTACTATCTTGACTTAGCATTAATTAAATGTTTTTTTGTTTGTTTTAGATGAGGCTTTTGCTTCAGACATAGTAGACCTGCGTATGAAGGCAGCAGATTTTGATTTGATAAAGGTGATTGGCCGAGGGGCATTTGGTGAAGTGCAACTAGTCAGACACAAGTATACACGTCATGTATATGCCATGAAGCTACTCAGTAAGGTTGAAATGATCAAGAGATCTGACTCCACATTCTTTTGGGAGGAGCGACACATAATGGCACATGCTAACTCTGAGTGGATATTAAAACTACACTTTGCATTTCAAGACCATAAATATCTCTATATGGTCATGGACTACATGCCTGGTGGTGACCTTGTTAGTCTTATGTCGAACTACGACATACCTGAGAAGTGGGCTAAATTCTATACAATGGAAATTGTCCTTGCATTAGACGTAATTCATGGTATGGGTTTTGTACACCGAGATGTAAAACCAGATAATATGTTAATTGACAAATATGGGCATCTAAAGCTAGCTGATTTTGGAACTTGCATGAGAATGGGACCCGATGGTCTTGTGCGGGCTAGCAATGCAGTGGGCACTCCTGATTATATCTCACCTGAAGTGTTACAGTCACAGAATGGTGAGGGAGTGTATGGTCGTGAATGTGATTGGTGGGCTGTGGGAATATTTTTGTATGAAATGCTCATTGGAGATCCTCCTTTTTATGCAGATAGTTTGGTAGGTACATATGGTAAGATCATGGACCATAGGAATTCACTACAGTTTCCTGATGACGTAGAAATTTCAAAGGATGCTAAATCTCTAATCAGAGGTCTATTAACAGATCGGATTAAAAGATTAGGTAAAAGTAGTGTTAACGAAATTAAGCAACATCCATTCTTTATCAATGATCAATGGAGTTTTGAAAACTTGAGAGATTCTGTACCGCCAGTTGTGCCTGAATTATCTAGTGATGACGATACACGGAATTTTGATGACATGGAAAAGTCTGATGCTTTGGATGAATCTTTTCCGGTGCCCAAAGCATTTGTCGGAAATCATCTGCCGTTTGTAGGATTTACTTACAATGGAGATTATCAATTATGCGCCAGAGGACTGAAGGCAGCCGATGTCGTAGATACTATCTCTAATAATCATATTAATAACGTTGGATCTGAAGCTATACTGCAGCTAGAGAAACTCCTGGAAAGAGAAAGAGATGGCAGACGGAAACTTGAAGACACGCAAGTCACTTTATGTGCTCAGCTAGAAGAATTGTCACAGAGGGAATCTAGAAATAAGAAAATCATAGCTGATACGGACAAAGAATTAGCTCTACTACGACACGATCTGAAAGAGATACAAAGGAAAGCTGACATAGAAGCTGAGACTAGAAGAAAAGCTGAATTTAATTTTAATGAAGCAAAGCGGCGACTTGACGAAGAGCAAAGCAAACGAGCGAAAGAAATAAACAATTTACAGACTTACAATGACAAAATTAATGCTTTAGAAATGCAATTAACGGAGCTACGTGAGAAGTTAAAGCAAGAAGCTGATTCTGCTGCTAAGTCAAGGAAACAAGCGGCAGAGCTGACAGCTGCGCAGGCCGCAGCCGCTGCCGTCAACGATGGCACCGTGGCGAGCTTGCGTGCCCAGCGTGACAACCTGGAGAGGGAACGAAGCACTCTATCTGAGGAACTTGCTGCTGTGAAGGCATCTAAACAACGTTCAGATGCAGCTGTGGCAGAAGCTACTAACAGATTGAATGCGGCTCACGGTGAGCTCGAGCGAGCGTCGGCGAGACTCAATCAGATCATGGCGGACAACAGGCAGCTTTCAGAACGAGTGTCGTCTCTAGAGAAGGAGTGCGCGTCGCTGGCGCACGAGCTCCGCGCGGCGCAGCACCTGTACCAGCAGGAGCTGCGCGCGCATCAGGACACGCAGCGGTCACAGTTGCTCTCTAAACAGGAAGCCAATCTGGAACTAGTCAAGGGTGAGTGTTAGTATTCCAAGACTTATAACTGTCTGCCATCTAACCCACGCTACAATCCTTCCATGTTCAACTGAGCTACACTGTATAAGCTCCCAAAAATATATTTTATACCTTCACTTTTTGCATGCCTCAGGAACATTGGATACGATATTTAAAGGTATTGTTCAGTTTGCTAATTTACCTCCTTTGATCTTTGTAGGTTCAGCATAGTTTCTAGTAAATATTTGGCTTGGTACCTAACCTATTACTACTTCATGTAAATCAACCTTCTATAATCTATTTGTAATTGATGTGGATAGTTAAAGCTATTAGGTATTTCTAATTACAACACAATAAAAAAGCAATACTTTTACAAAAAAAAAGGAATTTTTCAAATAATAATTATGTACTTACATATGTGGTGTTTGCAATGTGATATAACAGCTCTGCAATCGAAATTGAACGAGGAAAAGACAGCAAGGCAACGTTCGGAGTCAGCGTGCCAGGAGAAAGACCGCCAGATGTCCATGCTCAGCGTCGACTACCGGCAGATGCAGCAGCGTCTGCAGAAACTTGAGGGCGAACATCGACAGGAAACTGAAAAGGTCATTACAGCAGTCATCGAAAGAACTAGAGTACTTTAATAGTGTGCAATAATGACAATTTAAAAAACTAGCATTTGTTCCTGCCTTTACCGATCTAAGATGACGATCGTCTATAATCTAATAGAATGGTTTTACCAGGCGATGGGCCTAGCGGCTTCCCTGGAGCAGGAGCGGAGCGCGCGGATGGCGGCCAGCGGCGACGTGGCGGCGGCCGAGGCGGCCGCACGCGCAGCCGCGGCCGAGCGCGACGCGCGCGCGCGCGACCTGCATGCCGTGCGCGCCGCGTTGCACGAGACCGGCGAGAAACTGGCCGCTGCTTCCGCCGAGCGAGACATGCATTGCGCCAGGGTAAGTGCACGCACTTTGTGACCTCCCGATAATGCCATAATAAACTAACTCACAATCGCCTAATAATTTGTTAGTAAAATACAATGTTCCAAATGTTGTATATTCTTTGGTTACCCCAGCACCTCAGGTTATATTTGACAATTTTTGCTGGATAGCAAAAAAGGAATATGCAACAAAAATAGTGCAAATAACCATTAAAGAAAAAAAAATATTAATCAGCGTCAACAATCTAAAATCTCAGAATTCCTGGCAAAATTGGGAGATTTTTACACCTTTAACCGTTATCTAATGTGTCACTAAGTTACGGACTCTGTAAACTACAGGAACATCTCCGGTACTCTCCGAAACCTACCTAGTCCAACTTTTTTCTGTAGCATAATATATTTGTAACCTCCAGATGTAACCACAGTAGACCTATCGGCCTATTTAATACATTAGTGGACAATAACTGAGTAGAAAGTGATAAAACATTACCTATAGATCTCTCAGCTATTATCGGCAACTCGGTCATTGCATATTAATACTTGATTAAATTCGTAATTTTATTACGAAAGCAGTAAGGCTTTTATTTCAGAGGAATTCCAACTAAAGCTGTTTCAAAATGTTGCATAGGTATTTGCAAAAATTGACAATGTTTATGTCTGAAACATAAACATTGACCATTTTTGCAAATATGTTATTAATGAGTAGGTCACTCGCCACCCCTAAGCAAAGCCAAAACAACAACTGGAATCAGCTGTCACTACATACCAGCTTGCATGTATTTATTTTAAAGGCACATTGTGTTATCGATCGCCAAACTTAACGAACTATTCGAATGTTTCTTTTATGTGAATTAATCATAATCTCATCGCGCCAAAATAGACTGTCCTCCAGCATTACAACATAGTGACTCATTGTCGACGGCAAACATGCACACAGATACAGCTTTTGCCTTATACGACATAAACCTGCGCGTGCGCTCGTCTCCAAATAAATAAACACATGATCACATAGACAGCGGTTTTTCTAGAGTTGAATGCCTTACTCATTGATTATGATGTGATTTGCCAATTATTAGAACATTTATTCATTAAAGTTCACGGAATGTAATTGTTGACAATTTAATATTAATAGTCGACGTCGTGCTAAAGAAAATAAATCATTCCTTAGTTAAGCACTCGATTCGGCTATTGTTGTAATATTAGTTCACAAAGCCGAGGAGATTAATTAATTTCACAACAGAGTGACCGTTGAGAACTACATTAATACTTTATCAAATTGTAACAGCACTCGTATCTATTTCAAAGTACACTCACATAGCTGAATGTACATTAGCTCGGTAGATACAATTGTATTTCGTTCGAGATAGAATATGAATAAAATATATTTTACAGCAGTCTCATACCGCAGTCGCACGAATTACCCGAGTATGAAAAGTAGGTATTCTTCTTTGACCTTGATATTTATGACACGAACATTTAAGATTGGCTTTACAGATTAAGACTCTGTATTTTAAATGTGTTTGTTACTAATGCCTTATTAACGGAGAAAACCTCACTTTCTACACATCTTTGACAATGTATCATTACATTAAAGTGAAGAGCCGTGTCAGCCTGCATTTATCTAAAGGCCAAGGGCTTCTTGGAAATTAAATGTAGGTACACCTAGATTAGATGCTTGCTCAATGAGTTGCATAACTGTTCTGAGAATAGAACTAAATTCCACATTGTGTGTCGGATTTTGTCCGCATCTAAAATATAAACATTGTCTATGACAATCTTAATTTTAAAATAGAATTATAAGAATACACGTAGGAGTGAAAAATGAATCTATTACTACATCTAAAATATTATAAAGTAAAGATGTAGCTGAATCAGTGTGAAGTTATGAATTTGTTGAACGCAAGTGCTGGACAAACAGAGCCTTGGCAATGAAGACATGCCTATAAAACACTTCCATTATGATGATGACACGCATTAATATACAGGAATGTGTTATTGTCGTGTTAATTTCCTGGTCATCTTCAACTGGGACGTGTATCGTTGTACAATAAATTGTACTTAATGTTTTCTTATGAATGCTACAGCTAAACGCGTACTTTGTATGTAGATTCATAACGATATGAAAACATCGACTTCTTATAAATAACAAACTTGAAATACTTAAACAGGCCACTAATTAACATTATACTGTACGTTGCTAAATGTACAATAAAAACAGAAAGCCTTGATGTATGTGATGGCTTGTATGTATTAGTAGTTTTTCGTAACAACATAATTTCCCGTCTATAAGATTTTGGAAACAGCAATTTTAAATAAACAGAAGTTATATATTATTTAAATAAAAATATCATAACAAACTGAAAAGAATGAACATCGATATAATATATAACGGGAGCTTTATGTCCCTTGTAGCAGCACGATTATGCCAGTCTCACAATAAAAATAGTGACTCATATGGCGTAATCATTTCTATAGAGAACGCACTATGTTCTGCAACTTTTATTATAATTAAAACTTATCTTCTAAAAAGCAGCTACTTTAAAATCATATGCCTATTCTGTTTGAGGATAATACATATTTTTGAGGTGTTGATGTGAAGGTGTAATAATAAAAATTCATTTGAGGACTTAAGATAACAAATAGACAAAAAGGTCTCTTAGTTTTGCGTAATGATGACCAGTTAATAAGTAAAGCTGGTCAGGTGACGTCAGCCTCTTGGTGACTGTGTAAACACAGTGCAATAAATTGCAACTCTTAATAACCAAGAAATTGTATAAATCTCTCAAGCCTTCTAACGCAATGCCTCCCTCCCCTGTGGTGCTGAACTTGACCATTATATTCAGTCATTGAGCTCTATCCTTTCCACACACTTGTCGTGTGTAATGTTTATGTCCAATTCACACTCAAATGTTATGACAAGCTAGTCTGTGAATTTTAATAAGGAGTGATTAAAACGGCCACCGAGTGGGACCTACAGTCGGGATGGGGGAAAGAGAGTGTGATGTGGTTATTTTCAAGCCAATAATCGATGTATTGCTTGTCTACCAGAGCGAGGAGCTTCGCCAGCAGTTGGAGACGGAGCAGCATTATTGCTTCGTGTACAAGAGCCAGGCGAACGACATGCGGCTGATGTTAGAAGAGAATACACGGGCGGCGCGCGACTCGGAACAGGAGCGTTCGAGTTTGTTGCATCAGTTGCAGTTAGCCATCGCACGCGCAGATTCCGAGGCCATCGCCAGGTCAGTGCAAAGTTCAAATAAATGAAAACTATTCTTATTAAAACTGTCTGCGTGTTGGTTTGGACTTCAAAATATGTTGTGTTACAAATCGATTATCGAATGACCAACAGGCAACAATAGATTAATGTCAAGCCAAATCCAAAGCTCTTAAATGAACGTTCGCATGTCCAGCATCCTTCATAGCTAACTTTTCACAGACTATAGTTTATAATTGTTTTATTGAATGGAGGTTGTAGCTCGCGCTGTCAATGTCATCAATACACTATATTATTTCAGTCCACCTATAAGGTGACAAAATATTTTTGGCGGCTAATACATATTGTATTTGCCGCCAAAAAAATATTTCCTCTTACAATCAATATTTTCTTCTGCCATCAGGCGTTAGTATGCAATATTATCTTAATTATTGTCAAGTAGTCTTACATACGTACTTTAATTACAAATTCCTTGTTCCTTTAGTTATATCACAGTGCTATCATTGATTGCAATACATCATCACACAAAGTAATTACTGCAGTGATCTACAGCGGTCTGTCGAATGGTGACTTATGTCCTCTTATTATTTATCTATTATTTACGAAACGTTAAAGAGGTTGTGGCGTGAAAATAGTGAAATGAGTCGTAAAAGAGTCACTTTTTCATATCCGGATAGGAGAAAAGTGTAAATTGATTAACTTTATTTATTAATTAATTGCTATTTTTACTTACAATAGGTGCAAATGTTATGTCATATTATAACGACACTTCACATAGGGTGTCTACATATCCCGTACTTGACTTATCAGTGAGAGCATGGAGGATAAAGATGAGGTCGTCTTCCTCCTTCATCCTCGATATTCACGTTATTAACCTTATCAACGCGCGCTGTTATGCTGCAGTAAGCCGGTACAACGCTTTACATAGTGTAATTCGTGCCGATCGAGTGCTACGGTATTAATTCTCCCTTGAAACATTTTAGGTCGATAGCCGAAGAGACGGTAGGTGAGCTAGAGAAGGAGAAGACAATGAAAGAACTAGAGATGCGAGACGCCATGTCTCAGCATCGTAGTGAGCTGGCCGCACGTGACGCGCTTGTACAGGGACTGCGCGACCGCGACCATGAAAACAGAGCGACCATCGACCTGCAGCGGAAGGTAACCAATCCCCTTTTCGGTATTTCGCATTCACCCAAGCCTAGGAGAGTGGTGTTCTCTTACCCGCTCAAATTTTTGTATGATTATAATATATTTGAATGTGTATCATCCTCAACCTCATTTGTCATTCGCAGGAAGTGGATGAGCTCCGTCGCAGCGGCACAGCGCTAGCCGAGCGCGTGGCGACGCTGCAGCGTCTGCAGGAGGAAGTGGACCGACTCAACAAGAAGCTCAACTCGGAAATCATGCTCAAGCAGCAAGCCGTCAACAAACTTGCTGAAATTATGAACAGGTAATTGTCTACTAAAGTCTACTATTTGTGGAGTAAAGTCGTCATTGAATTAATCAAACAATTACATGATGTTAAAGTCTAATCTTTGCAATGGTTATAAGCAAGAAGACCTTGCGCTCCGTCTATGAGACTGCGGATCTTTCACTGTAGGGTAGGTTGTCCCCAGGATAGGTGAGAGAGTGTCGCCGAGGATTGAGTTCAGCAGAGAGCTATTCCCCAGGACTGTGTGTGGTGGACTTCTATAGTTATGATTTGGCTATGGCTACGATTTACGTTTGTCAGAGGCTGATGATAATCTCACACAACCATGCACTCTATTTACAGAAAAGACATGAACCCAGCGACGACAAAGAACAAGAGCAAGATGTCAGTACGCAAAGACAAGGACTACCGCAAGCTACAGCAAGAGCTGACGAGAGAGAAGGAGAAATTCGACCAGCACATCTCCAAGTTACAGCGCGACCTGCAGGACTGTCAGCAGCAGCTGCTGGACGAACAGTCCACCAGGCTGCGGCTCGCCATGGAGGTAACTTTCAACCCATCTTTGCAATTTAAACCTTATATATACACGGAATCTTCATAAAAATTGCATTAATGTTAGCTATGTTAAATGTTAGTTACTGATCGATTTAAAAAAAAAAACGACAACTGTAAAGTTGATTTGGGTTCCATGTGATTTGTTAAAGATTTCTGTTTCTTACCTGCTTCAAGTGTCATTCCTTAACATAACTTATCATTGACCTACATGTAACATTAATGATGTTTCTAGGTCGACAGCAAAGACGTAGAAATCGAACAGCTAAAGGAAAAACTAGCAGCCCTAACAAGCGAGACAGCATCCCAATCGTCCGCGGATGCCGAAGACGGCGAAACAGAACAGACCCTCGAAGGCTGGCTGTCCGTGCCCTTCAAACAGAACATACGCCGCCACGGGTGGAAGAAACAGTACGTCGTCGTGTCGTCGAAGAAGATTATCTTTTATAACACCGAAAACGATAAGATAAACACAACAGATCCTGTCATGATTTTGGATTTGAGGTTCGTAAATAATTTTCTCACAATGTCTTTGCCTTTTTGGCAGATTTGATAGTTTTCGGGCAAAATTGGCCCTGTAAAATGTCAAAGGCTAATTAATGAATATATGAGCAGCTGCATATCCCAATAACTTCGTGCTCGCAATGCTTAGTCAAGCTTACCAGTCATTACACGTATCACGTATTAACCAGCCAGGTTACATTTTTCTACGGCCATTTGCTACACTCGTTAATTGGGTTGGTTGGACTGTTTTAGTAAAACAAGCAATAATCATTTTAAAAACTGCCTAATGTGAGAGACGATAGGTCTAAAGTATTTTTTTCGTGTTCCAGCAAAGTGTTCCACGTGCGCTCGGTGACGCAGGGCGACGTGATCCGCGCGGACGCGAAGGACATCCCGCGCATCTTCCAGCTGCTGTACGCCGGCGAGGGCGAGGCACGCCGCCCCGACTGCGAGCTGCCCGCCGAGCCCGCCGATCACACCGGTCACTTATAATTCACTAAATAACTACATTCATGAGAATAGATGCTAAGCTACAGTACAGTAAAGTCTGGTTCTTTTACAGCCGCGTACTGTATGCATCCTACTAACAAACAATGTTAAAAAGCGAAAATGTGAGATTGATACTAGAACTGATTTTCGTGCTTTACAAATACAAAGATTAATTGCAGTCTTTAAAAAAATAGAACTGTAACTAGATGTCTCGAGCTGCAATAAAACAAAATATCATCACAAGAACCTAAGTATACATCTAAAACGCATATTTTACTCTAGTATGAACTCGACCGATGTATGAAGCGCCCGTCACTGGATGGCGTAGCCCTATGGATGCATTCCTTGCAAAATATATGAAGTTAGTGCAAAAGTAGCATACGTTTACATGCACATTAGCACACTATTTATTATCTATGTGCTTACACGGCACACCATTACAAGGTGTAAGGGAAAAGCACAATATACCGCTTTCCCAGAAGTCAGTTTCACTCGCATGTGGTGCACTTTTTTACGGATCCATTGACAAAGCTGGGGCCATGAGACATGCGCTTTGTATGTTATTTTATGAAGGATAATTTATGGTACCGGTTTCGATCTGAAGCCACGTTCAATTTTGGTCTTTCGAAACACGGACGTTCTTTTGGACTGTGAACTCTTATCTAATTTATAAAGAAATATGTATTATTTATCTTCGCATCGTTCCAACTACATCTCAAACCTGGCTTAGCATTCATTCAGACCATGCCACCGTTACGGTGATGCAACCATGGTTCTTTTTTATTGGTCGAAAGTTTATCAACTCAAACGTTAACGTGATTGTTTGATGTAACTTGGTTGCTATGTACTGCGCCAGCGCAGACCCCCGTGCCCTGACAGCTATGGACATCACGCACGCGACGCATGACGAACGATCAAAACATCCATGCTTGCACTGCTGGTGTGATATACCTACCATACTTTATTTCCACTGAAGCTCAAGATAGATAATAATATTACATGCAATGTCTCATTCTAGAAGAGGCCTACACCAACAGCTTCATGCAGTGAATAACGTTGTTAATTTTGTAGTAATTGTATAATTTGTACGCCGCAGGCAACACGGTGCAGCACAAGGGTCACGACCTGGTCAGCATCACGTACCACATCCCCACCGCGTGCGAGGTGTGCACGCGCCCGCTCTGGCACATGTTCCGCCCGCCGCAGGCTTACGAGTGCCGACGTTAGTATACTTTACCGATTTATTATACGGGGTGTTCGTTTATTATCAAGTCTCGCCTTTTAGTGTCGGGTATTAAAAACTCTTTGGGGACTTTTTTTTTAACTACGTTGCCCACTCTTGGAATTTCTCCAGTATAGTGGGTGTGGGTGGGATTTTAATGGTGTTCGACGGTGTCCCCCCACAGGTTGCCGCATGAAGATCCACGCCGAGCACGTGTCGGAGGGCGAGGGCGCGGGCGCGGGCGTGGCGGGCGTGGCGGCGTGCAAGCTGCACGCGGACCGCGCGCGCGAGCTGCTGCTGCTGGCGCCGGGCGCGCCGGAGCAGCGGCGCTGGGTGGCGCGCCTGGCGCGGCGCGTGCAGCGCTACGGGTACCGCGCCGCGCACCACACCAACCACGACCACACCAAGCTGTCGCCCAGGTCTGCACCGCCACGGGCACCGCTCTACCGATCCTCATTGTTGCCAACTCAGGCGATTTACACTCGATTAATATTCACAGGGACTCGATGCGGTCTAACCTGAAGGCTGCGTATATGAACGCGTCACAGCGCAGCTCTACGTTGCCGGCCAACGCGTCGCTGCCTCGCCAATGAGCCTCCCCCGGGGCCCGCCCTGCCACCCTCTCTACGGTATTTGACAGTTTATCAACATGAAGGATGGGCGCCAATTGCTAAATATACAATTTCTCAATTCGCGTGTACTTGGTTTAAAAGTTTTAGTCGTGAATCGCTTTGTTCACCGCGCGTTGGTTTTTATCACTAACACTTTTTCAAACATTTTATTCTATGGGATCTAGAATATAATCTGTTTATTTTGAAAAACTAATTGAATTATGCTATCGTACTATCGATCGAGGTACTTTTAAATAAGTACTCTGGATATCTTGTTAGGAAATCTTTCATCGAGTATTGTTAAAAGTGAAGTGGTTATGCATGCATTGGTCATGCGTGGCTAGATCGCTGGCATTTGACAATATTTACTTTTGAATCTTTCAAAATTTTTTTATCCAAATTTCAATTAAACTAATTGTAAATTAACTAGTCTTAAATAAGTTTAAGTTTGTCCAAATTTTTATAAGATTTCGGCGTGATTGCTGTGATAGATATTGAAAATATTAATATTTTGTACTTATCAAAATTTTGCCAACATCAAGTAGATTTTCGTTTAATATTATTATTGGAGAAGCTGATTGTCATGGTAAAATCTCACAGACGGATGCAATGGTGCTATCGCGTCCATCAGTTGCAAGTTGCATTTCATATGACATCAGCTCTTTAAAACAAGTGCTGTATAGAAAACTAATATTTTCTTGGTTCATCAATTGGATCATGCAATATTAGTAACCGAGTTGATATTATAATGATTCGTAAAGCTGTGTTGCGTTTCGGATGCGGTTTTACGTTGTGTACGACGACCATGTTGTGTGATGTCCGAGAAGTGGGAGCGGTACACAAGCTTGTGGAGCCATCAAATAATGGAATTCATAAACTAACAACATTATTGTTCATAACATTGTCAGCGCCAAGTAGTCCATATCGTTGAGTTTTAAAGTGATATAAATTGAACTGGTTATTTTTCAATAATATTTTTGTACAATTTATTGAACCAGTAGAGCATTTTTATTATAATGTATTTTGTTACGTTTTTATTTTTAACAGCACATAATGTTTATTCTTCAATATGTTGTATATCTTATACTATTGTTGTATAATATATAGATAGTATCGTTCGAGACGCTGTTACTGGATGCGTATACATTGAAGTTAGATTCATACTGATACAGAAAAAAATCAGTCTAGAGTGACTGTCACATGTAGCGAACATATTTATTACGCGGTTGTATTGTTACAAAACGTTTACATATAAAATACAGGAATTGAACCTCACAGGAATTGACTTACCAATATTATGTATTGTTAAAGAATCTAGTTAAACATATTATCATGTTAATCGAAATGTAGAAAATTATACTAAAATGATTCAGGGACCCTTATTGTTAGATTAAGTACAGAAGTAAGACAATACACAACGCGTAAGTGTTGCCAATTAACGAAGAAACCGTGCCATAGGTGTTTTGTTTTTAGTGAATCGTCTCATTATTATAATTGCTCAAGTGAAATACCTAGTTCTTCTAACAAAATTCCGGGACGTTACTTAATAATGTAAGACTCTGAATGGGCTTCCTTGAATCACAAGATCAATTTATTGTAGACTATTGTGTAGTGAGCTGCTGGGCTTGTTAATGAATAATTAGATAAAGCAATTAATTCTACAAAAGTTTGCTAAATATTTTTCTGTAAAGTTGCATCACTGATTGCACTAAGATATCTTTTGAAGCAATAATTCACCGTGTCTTAATGTTCGTTATGGTACGACTTGTTAACAGTGCCAAACTTTCTCATTTCTTGACACACCAAGTGGGCTCTAAAGTGTGAAGCCTTCTATTTAACTTTTTTAACTTTTACAAGACATCTTTAGGCCTATTACACCTATATTATTAGATGTATAAAGTATTTAACAAATTTTGAAACACCAATTTTAAATAAGGCCTTGTATAATCTCGTGTACAATAAATCTCGTTTAGTTGTGAGTATAAAGTACAAAGGTAGTTGAAACTGTTCACAACTATTTATATTTTTAATGTAAAACTGCTATATTGAATAAACATGTCTCGGGAATCCTCCGCGTTCAGTGTACTCACAAAGGGACAGTCAAACCATGTTGAGAGTACATCCTGTTCGTTGTGACATTAGCAGCAACTTGTAAAATACTAGAATTTTTACCGGTATAAGTGGATTCGACCATCTCAGTTTCCGCATCGACAAACGTTCAGTGACGAGGGATAGGCGACCGATTTGTGTAATGTGTATAGGCTTTGGATAGCTGTGATAAATAGTCGTGTCTATGTTTGTAGTCCAGTCAAATTAGTAGCAGGTTTCCACGCGGTCTCGGTTAAAGGTTAACGTCTTTTAAATACAGGGGATAAAAAAGACATTTTTTGTTTATCATAATTATATTTATACTATGAATAATAAAGGTTGTATTTAATTTTTGGCAAAATACCGAAGTGACTAGTAGAGACTTGTTAATGGAACTATCTTTCGAATTTGACTGGGCTTTGAACAACTGTGGTGCTAGAAAGAAACAGGCCTCCGACGCATTGTTGTTACTTTAGTTCTTGTTTTAAACAATATGACTGTTTTGCATTAAAACAAAACAGATATTATGTGTGTGGAAAAACACACGGCATTGTTGAAGAAGCGTACGATAAATTAAGCCTAAGACATGCCATAGACATGCCTGAGATCATGCAATTTCATCTTACCTGTCCTTGTCTATGCTACCTGACTCTTTCACTTTCAGCAGAGCGCGGCAATTTTCCCTTGACTGTCAGCGCACCTGTCAATGTCAACTCATAGTCTTCTATCAACCACCAGCAAGCACCTTGCTCCAATGCCGTGTGTTTTTCCACACACATAATATCTGTTTTGTTTTAATGCAAAACAGTCATATTATATGTGTTTCCAAAACACACGGCATTGTTGAAGACCTGTTTGTTATCTGCTGGTGAAAGAACCTGTAATGGGTACCTACAGGTGTTATGAATGCTATGTGAAAATAAATAAATACCATTAGTCAATATAATTATACTATATTATAACAATGACCACTTTTGGAAAAAGGTATTAATAAAACTTATCATAACTGAAAACAAACTATTATAAATTCCTTAATAATAAAAATAAAAATGAAAATCAATCAAATTAAACACTAAAAACAATTTCTTGAGGCAATCCTGCCTAATAACTTAATCAATCAAACATAACAATAAAGAGGTAATCTTATTGAGATCAAAAATCAATTAGAGTAGGTGTACTATTACATATCCAAAAAATTAAAATAAAATAATAATGTTTCACATATTATTATTCTAAACACTAAAGAATTATAAAGTTATTAGAGAGATAATCAGTACTCTCATTACTAGTAATTTTCTTGACTGTACGACAGTAGTACTTCCTGAAAGTTTCAGAACTTTTCCAATTTCCTCGTTTTAAAATTTCTTCAACTGGTCTGTTTTCTAAAAAACTTTTTGAAGCCACTGCTGATCTCACACTGCCTGGTGGTGCATCTATTCCGACCTGTTTAAAAACATTCTTTATCCAGCCAGCTATAATGGTACGGGTAGCTGGTCTAATATTGCCTGTGATTGATATAAACAGGCTTGTCAAGTTACCACCTTCAGAACGCCTGACTTCTGTAGACTTAACTAATTTTATAATATGCCTTACTGGGCATAGGCTCTCATCAGGATGTTGTTTTAGTAACCATCCAGATTGCCTACTGTCTGCATTATCTGTCTTGGAACCAAATCTTGGCCACAATGTCACTTCATGTCTGCCATTATCAATAATAAGGTGGTCTCTAGACATCTCTAAAAGTGTCAGGTCATGTATTCTTCGACCTGTAGCCAGTAATAAGATTAATGCTGTTCTTCGAGATATGTCAAATAAAGTATCTGAACTAGGAGTTTGCTTGAGCCAGTTGAAGAGTATCTCTGTATCCCAGATAGGTGATATCTTTCCAGGTGGTTTAACTAAGGATGCAGCTTTCAGGATCTGTTGTACAAAAAAATTCTTAGATATTGCTTCATTTGTTGCTGTGTATGTTGACACTGCAGATTTATGTAAGAGTATAGTCCTGTAAGCAAGCTTTTCATCAATACACAACTTGGCTAAAAACCGAGCAACATCATTGCTCTGCGGACTATTAGGGTTTATATTGTTTTGCACACACCATGCAATCCAACGCTCAATTGGAGCTTTGTAGGTAGATAACGTAGAGCTTCTCCAGCTCTTCTTTAGGAGATCTCTTTCTTTTGAGGACCAATGAGCTACTTGATTAGCCCACCCCCAATTTTCCAAGCTAGAAGTTCTAACTTCTGTACTTGGGGAGGACTCCTGCCTGTTGTCAAGTCTATCAGGTTGTTGTGTAGATCCTGTATTGGTACCGGATCCGATAGAGCCCGTGCCCTGAGATCTGCTAGCCAAAAGCACTGTGTCCAGTGTGGTGCTATTACGACATAAGTCCCGGTTGCCGTGTTGAGATGGCGCAGCACTCGTGGAATTAAATTCGGTGGTGGGAAGACCCAAGCCAGCTCGAAGTTCCATGGTCGACTGAAGGCGTCGTAAAAAATTGCTGACCCATCTCTGGAGTCCCATGTTACATAAGAGTTTACGACTGCGCTTTGCCTTGAAGCGAACAAGTCGACGTCTGGTACGCCCCAAATTTCGAATACGGCCTCCGAGGCCGGGGGCAACAAGTGCCATTCCGGCACTGGTCGGTTCCTGGACAGGCGGTCGGCTATGCCGTTGTACCTCCCCGGGAGGTACGCCGCCGATAGAGTGACGTTTAGGTGTTCTGTCAGTTCCAGAAGCTTGGTCGTCAGCTCGAGTAGGGCTAAGGATCGTGTCCCGCCTTCGTTCCTGATGTAAGCCACGAGTGTTCTGTTGTCGGACTGTACTAATATGTGTGCACCTTGTAGGAACCTTTGACGACGTTCTATGGCACCGTACACTGCAAACAGTTCCTTTACATTTGAATGCCAAGACTTTTGGTGCACTGTCCACCTGCCTGTGAGATACTTTTCGTTCAGATGAGCACCCCAGCCTGCATCTGCAGCGTCTGTGGTCAAAAAGTGTGTCACTTCTTTTTGGTGTAGGACTACCGAACTGTTTTCTATGGCGTTCCGCCACCAGCGTAACTCTCGCTGTACACAGGGAGGAAGATGTTTTCTTTGTGATCCTCGGAGTCGATTGAACCCTCTTAGGAACCTCTGTGTGTGTCGACAATGTAAGCGCCCTCTCAGGGTTGTCAAGCTTGCAAAATTCAATAGTCCTAGTAAGCATTGACTCTGCCGAAGAGTACAATGTCCCCTCTCTAGGATTCTTGCTAGAAAGGTCTTTATTTTTGCCACCTTTTTCGGTGGTAAGGCTATGGTCTTGTTCTTGGTGTTCCACAACAGACCTAAGTATTCGAGTTCTTGACAGGGATCTAGGACTGACTTGGGGTAATTGACATACCAGCCTAGATTCTCTAGAATCTTTAAGGTCTCCGAGACCTGATTCTGTAACTTGGTTTTGTCTTGACTGACTAGCATATAATCGTCTAGGTACACTAAAAGTCTTATACCCCGAGCACGTAGGATCTCCGCAATCCAGTTGGACAGAGTGGCAAAAGTTCGGGGGGCAGAAGACAGGCCAAAAGGTAGGGCTGTTAATTGAAGCACCTGGTTGTTGTAACACACCCTTAGGAAACGACGATGGCACTCCGCTATTGGTAAATGAAAATACGCTTGTTGGAGGTCTATTTTTGCCATCCAGTCGTTCTCCTGTAAAAAGTCTGCCACATCTGTTTGAGATATCAATTGAAAATGCTTGGTTCCTACATATTTGTTTAGTCCTCTGAGGTCGAATATAGGGCGCATGCCTCCATCTGGTTTCTTTACAAGAAACATTTTGGAAAGGAAACATGCGTTCAAAACAGTGGGTACTTCCAGAATGCCTTTCTCTTTTAAATCTTTTATCACAGCTGTCATCTCTGGGGAAGTTCTTGTGTGAAACCTTTTCAATAATTCTGGTGTTAAACGTTGAAGTGGGGGTTTTAAATTGAAGGGCAAGCGGCCCTTGGTAACAATATTTATTATAAACTGATTTGCTCCAAGATCCTTCCACACTTGTGCATGGTGCCTTAGGCAACCCCCCTGGAAGGCCTGGCGGCTCTGCATATAATCATTTTTGTTTTGTATTCTGATCTGAATTTCTCTTCTTGAATTGGTTTCTACGAAAGTTATGCCGCTTTCGAGGGGCCGGAATACTATCAACTTTAAAGTGCTTGTCATCAAACTTTATATTTTTATTATGAAAGTTAAGTGCCCTTTTATTATCATTTCTGCTTGAAGAGGTGCGGTTAGCTCTTCCTTCCTTAATGTAATCTGGTTTGTTTAACCATGATTGTGTCCCACCCAAAGAATTAATAACCGGTTGTAAAGACTCCCGGCTAAACAAATATTCAGAACTTGGGGGAATACCTCTTAAGGTAGCTTTTAAATTAGGATTGTTTACCTCTTTTAGAATCCTATCTCTTCTAATTTCTATAGACTCTGCCCGTTTACCACAAATAATTTGTATAATATTCTCTGAACATTTGTGCAACGGTGACCCAGGTCCAAGTAAACATGTAATTTTATCAAAAAGAGAATTTGGATTTAAATCATTTGGGTTGCTTGCAGCCCAATTTAACAAGCTTTGTAAACCATGTTTTAACAATTCCTGTTGTTCTAACTCTGCATTAGTCAATCCAGCTAAGACATTTTCTGTAGAGGCTAAAAAATCCTTTGACTTATTTAAATGACAAAATTCTTCGTTTATTTTCAACGGTATGAAGCCTGGAGTAGTTAAATAAGTCTGCAAAACAGACTTGTATCTCATGCCCTTCCAAGCTTGAGTGTTAAAATGTTGTAGTTTACTCAACTTCTCTAGCCTTTCCTTTTTAGCTGGGGGAATAACTTTCCTTTCATCAAAATCTGTGTTCAGTTCGCCTAAAGTAAACTCTTCGGAGTTACACGGGTTAGTTAGAAATTGTGATTGTTCTGTAACCTTACTAGGTCCAGGAAGGATTAAGCCCTCACTACCCTGATGATAACGGTTTACGATAGGTAATTGTGACAAATAACCGGATATATAACCCACTTGGCTTATAAGACCATCAATACGTGGATCGGAAGTAATATTACGTTTGTACTTACGTCGTTTGTTCGGTGGTGGCGAAGCATAGCCCTCCTCATCTTCCGAAGACGAGGAAGTACTGCTCTCGCCACTGGAGGATACCGGTTGGCGTGGGCGTCGAGAAGTCTGTTCTCCGTCCGAAGCAACAGCCACCGAACTACCACATTCACCACTAACTTTTACGTTACCTTCAATATTACTTTCCGATAGAGTATTCATACTCACTAATTACTAAACAATCACTTGTTTGTAATTGTAAAACTTTATTTCTAATTTAATATTCGCGATGAGAAAAAATTTTGCGTGTTTTGGCGGCAAAATTTATGAACGCTATGAGTTGACATTGACAGGTGCGCTGACAGTCAAGGGAAAATTGCCGCGCTCTGCTGAAAGTGAAAGAGTCAGGTAGCATAGACAAGGACAGGTAAGATGAAATTGCATGATCTCAGGCATGTCTATGGCATGTCTTAGGCTTAATTTATCGTACGCTTCTTCAACAATGCCGTGTGTTTTGGAAACACATATAATATAAAATACCCTGTTTAATATTGCTCTACACATTGTTTACATTCCTGCAACGAAAACTATGTTGAGTTTTGTTTTCCTTAGTTTTATATTGACTCGAGTTCTTTGTTCTGTCGCATATCCAGTTATTGCTTTGTTTTCTTTTTAGATATAAGGTCGGAACAATCTCTTCATTTATGTTGACATGTGCGAATTTAAAATTTTACGTACTTAAAAGTTAAAAAAAAAAAACATTTCGTCGTAGTGTTTACGCTTATTTTTGAGATGCATTTTATTTTTATAACGGCAGCTTATGCATTGTATTGTTCGTGCACTTCATTCCATATTGTTTCATGCGATGTATTTTATGTATTTCACGTGTTCGGTTTTATGATTACCAAAGAAGTTTCAAAAATAAAAAATTGAGCTGTTTATTTTGGATTCTGAGCCTGCGTTTTTCGTTCCATGTCTCGTCATTAATATTAATTCCATGTAATAATAATAATATTGTTATTTACTATGCATAATTCTGATAACCTGATTTTACTATTCTAGATGACATTTTTCGGGAGTATTTTTCCCGACAGCCGTAGCCTTATAAACCGATGCGGTTCTAGAAATACTCCCAAATTGTCTTATATTATTATAACAATAACTGATATAATGTAAAATCATTATGTAAATTATTTATTATCGAATTAAATCATTTATTGTAACGTTTTATTTATCTACTAAAATTGTAAGTTCCTAACTAGCTTTTCATATTTTGTAAAGTTTTTTTTCAAGTAGCTCTTTGCAGATAGAAGGACATTTCGTCTATATCCATAGTATGTTTTATAAAATATGATTATGATATTGAGTATAATATTTTGGAATATGGTTTGAATCATTGCTGTAACGTAGGAGCGTCGTGTACTCGTGTGCGAACACGTTCGGCTCACTAGCGACACGCAATACTAATAAAACGTGCCTTAGCTACGGCTCACCCATATCATGTAGGCTTATATTATGATACCTGTCATTATTTTAGTGTAAATACGCTTTTAATTCAACCGATATTTTATGGATTTTGAAACACTTGTAAATTGTAAAGATTATTAATTTTAAGGTAATTAATGCCCAATAGTTAATAAGTACTATTTTTAAAATAAAAATAACATTTTAAAATCTTTTCGTTTTATTCCAATAAACCTTTTATTTATAGACTCTAATCAATACAGCGTTTAAATTTCATAATAATATTAACTAGAATTAAAGTGAAATATTATTTATTGTGTTGCTATACAAACGACAAAGTACTGACACAGACACATAACATGTAGGTACCTGTTTAAACGATTTATAATGAAATATGTATCTAAAATTAATAAGTCCAAATAATTATTTTATTATTATATTAATAAGATTGTTCGGTTATAAATAAAAACATGTAAGTGCAAGCATTACTCATCAACATTTTATGTGAATGTTGTAATTTATTCATGTAAGTACCTTTTTAATACTTATTATAATTATATTTTATTTTAAATTCATATTTCCATATTCTTAAAACATTTTATAAGCCTTTCACTCGTAAAATTTCTTTGATTCAAACTCTTTGGCCATTCGCTTTTTGTATTGTAAAGCGAATGACCAAAGAGTTTGAAGTTTCGGATCTCTGAAACAGAGTTTCGGATCTCTGATACTCCCTAACAAACTTTCTTTAAAATCCTCAGAATAATCCAACTGCCTTCTTGAGCTCCTTCTGCTTCCACCCAGGCAGCGACCGGAACTCGCTGTACGCCATGCTGAATGTAGACACGAAGTCATCGTGAGTTAAGTATAGCTGAAATAATAAAATGGGAATGCAGTGAATAAAATAAGAATGAATATATTCAGAACTAGCACTCTCCCCGCGACTTCGTTCGCGTGATTATTCTTACGCATCCTTAATTTTTTTATACAAAATAATTATAGCCTATAGCACTCAGTGATAACGTAGCTTCCAATTTGTGAAAGAATTTTAAAAATCGGTTCAGTAGATCCAGAGATTACCCCCTAGGCCCCTACATACAAACTTACAAACAAATGTTACCTCTTTATAATATTAAGTATAGATGAGTAATGAAATAGATAGTGTAGTAATAGCACGTGCACTCCACTAAAGCAAAAGAGTCCTTTATTGCACTTGACATAGAATTATGTTCAGTCGTGCGCGTTGAAGCGAGCGACAGTTCAATTCGTTAAGTGTGCGTGTATTAATTTCTTTTTTCTACGAGTCTCGTAAAATTATTGGGCAATCATCAATCATGTGCGTGCATTTTATTGATGTATAAATCAGTTAGTTACGGTCATTAATTTTATATAAAATTCTTAACTGTTACTGTATAATTGCTGCTTTTCTCTAATGTTTTAGTAGACAATATGGCAATATTTACCTCTTTGGTTAGAGGGTCGACGTCCGGCGGGAGATGCTCTTTGGGTCCTTTCAAAACCGCCAATGGATATTTCTCGTATTGATCAAAACGGTTAGCGCTGTTGCCACTTTGCAATGCGCTGTTGCCGCTTTGCACAATTGCTTTGCCTTCCAAAGCGCTGATGATTGCACTGAACGTCTTGTGACCCTATGACCAAATACAATTGCTAGTAAAAGTGTTGTTATGTCTAGTTAAGACGGAATTAATATATATGTTTTCCAGCTTACCTTCCACATGGACTGCTTCCAATGGGGGAAGAAACCGGTGAAATGCGGTGGTTCACGTCCTTGACTCAGTGCCAAAATTGGTGTCGCAGCATCTCGTGCTGCTGGATCTAAACAAAAAGTTAGGAAATCAGCTACTGCATGAACAATATTGGAAAAAGATCATAGTCAGAAATGTGCTTGAATCATCACTATGTTCCGTGAAGTTTTTGTCATACTGAAAATGAATGAAATATTTTTCTTACCTTGCGCCAGATAGGCGAGTGCAATGGACCTAGGATCATCCTTAGCACGCGGGCAGCAATGCTGTCCGAGCCATACAAACACTGCGTCGTGAGCGTCCACCACTCCTACCATCTCAGGAGCCAGGTCGTACTGGCTGAAGGAGACTATCTCTTCAACTGTTGAGGAGGAGATGTAAAGATTAAAAACAACTGACTGTGGTGTACAAATGATTTTGCTCTTTACGACTACTTGATTTAAGTGTATTATCCTTTATACTGCACTTCTCTAGAGTACCAAAAACTTTAATTACTAATAATTTTATTTCACTCACATGAATATTGTGTAGGTACTCCGAGAGACACGTAAAAGAGACGAGGCGGCAGTGGACGTTGTACCTCCTTCAGAGGAGATGGTACCAGCAAGTGACGACGGTTACCCAGCGCTGTCCAGAAGTCCTGCTTCTCTTTACCTGAGAATATAATGCAAACATTTTAATTGGCAAACCTGGTGAATCTTTAGAGTAGGTATAAATGCAAGGAGCAGGACATTTTTAGGACAAGTCCACTGCAACACTTGCAAACCGGAAGATATATCGGTGATCACCAGAACCCGAAACGAGAATAATCAGAAAATACAGCACAGGAGTAAGAAAAATCTGGAAAACCCATAGTTTTCGTTTTGTGGCACTTAAACACGGAGGAGGTTACCTTGCATGACGAGCGCATGTTCAGTGGCAGCCATGTTCTTGGCAACCTCGCGCTCGTCGCCTGTGGCGCTGGCGCCGCACCACACCCACGCGCGCCCCCCCTCGCGCAGGACACAGCAGGCGCCCGCGACCCCGGCGCCTTCCGCGCCCCCTGAACGGACTTCCACGCCTCGCGCCTCACGCGCGTACTGTCCTGATACGCGGATGAGTACGCGAGATGGTGCCAGCAACCGGCGACCTGTGGCTGTCAGAAATATCGTTAGGGTCGTCTAAAAATGCACTAAAAGCAAATTATGTCATTTGTTTTAAGCTGATGGTCAAAACCCAGGATCTCGAATCCTCAAAGATAGGAAATTCGATCGAAGTCTGGTTTCATTAAGGCAATAATAGGTACCTACTCGTATATGGGTACTGAATTAAATTATGGATAAATATTTCCGATATACTTACGATCATAATCAGTTGCACTGCCGACATAAGTGATCATTCGACCCTTGAAGATTTGAAGGAAATGCGCCGGTTCTTTTCCTTGATACACCCATGCCTGGAAATGAGTTCAAAATAATCATTATTTTTATATTTTCTTTCAATATGATTGCAGTGTATCAATAGTATTATATTATCTGTGGTATCAATACATACCTGTACTGGAGAACGCCCCAGTTTAGTGTAGAGGTCTTTGGCTTCTTTAGCGCCCAAATTCCTCAGATCATTGGGCGAAGAGCCACCCTGTAGCAAAAACATCAAGTTGATTTTTCTATCGTCACATGAAAAACCTGGCTTAGCGGGCCTGGCTTGTTAAATAGTTGTTACAAAAAAAATGCATTGTTTTTTTGTCACCATCCAGTAGTAGAGCACAGTCTGGTCGCCGATGGGCGCGTGGTAGGTGTAGAGCACAATGTAGCAGTCTCTGTCGTAGAAGACCGCGGCTTGTGGGCGCTCCACCTCGGCCAGTGACTCCTTGTTCACGTCCTCCGCGTCCGTGCCGCGCCGTCGCACGCGCCATACTCGGAGTGCGCCTGAACCGTCATCTGGCAGCTGAGCCTAGTGACATCGTGTTTAGTGATCATTTTTGTGAAGCCAGACTGAGGAAAGATCATCGTAGCTTTACAAGATAACAATTATGCCGATCATTGGAAATGCAACATGATAATGATGTGTACGATTCGGTGCTTTGTGAACGCAATCAGTTTCAAGAGTTAGTGTGGATTAAAAATTTAAAAGTAGTGAAGTTTATAAAAACAGCTAACCTCGGCGGCGAGCCATGCGTTTGTAGCTAGACTGACAGCGTCTAGTCTGGTTGTAGCTGACCGAGCGGCTCGAAGTCTTCCATCACGTCTTGCATCGCACCAGCGCCAGTTGTGGAACAGAGCTGCAAACTCTAGCGGTTCCCTTCCCGCCGGGGCTGCGGACACCGGGACCGTCATGCGCCGAGCCCGAGCTAAGCCCCGCGCCGCCGCCAGCGCCCCTCGCGCCGCCGGGCCAGACGCTGACGGACCCACCCACGCCCACACACCACGACTTCCGCTGTCCACTATGTAGACTCCCTGAAATTATTGAATCTTGTTATATTTTGATTTATCCAAGGTAAACTTACAGCTAGATGCAGTGAATATTATACTTACGTAGACAAGATATGGGCAATTACAAGTTTTTACAGATACAAGGTTGGTGGCTGTCGCAGTCCGAAGATAGGATAGACTACATTTTGAAACCCGTCAAGCGTTTCGCGGTCTACTTTATTATGTCTGCGGTAACACAATTTATTGAAATCGCAAGATCGTAAGAAATGAGAAACGCTTGACTGATTTTTGATGATGCGGTCACCGCTACATCAAGTCACTTACATCATCAGCCAGGTCTTCTCTGAATAGTGGCGCTCGTTTAATTTCCTCAAGCCTAGCCGCGGGTCGTTGCGAGGGTACAGTGATAGGGGTGACTCGCGGAGGTTGTGTGGCGCGATAGAGTCGCGCTGGCCGTGGCGGGTCGGCGGGTGGCGCAGCGGGTCGCAGCGCGCGCGCACGCAACTCTAGCAGTGCGTCCAGCAATGCGCGGTCACTGGCCGGCAGCGTCTGTTCATACCCATCGTGAGCAATCGCGATTCGACGCGCCATCATGCCCTTGTCTGCGCCACGGGCCATCCGGTATGCGATCTAGATTTGTGTTTTGTAAAGTTCATTATTTTAGTTTATACTTCCTTTTTTCCTTCATTGTTAATTAGATTTAATTCAAAACTACACAGGAATGCGAACACAATTAACTTAAAATGACCATGTAGATATTCATGTATTTCTTAAGTATCTACTTTTATAAGTTGTTAAGCTTTGTTAAGTAACAACTGGTGGAATTTTAATCCAAAACTATAATCTACATTCCGCATTCATACAAGTCTGCAACCGTAACACAACAAACCTTAGCTCCAAATATTTTCTCGACGAGGTTGGCAGTCCGACCGAGCCAGAGTACGAGTAGCGAGGTGGTGTCGAGCACGAACACGCCATCAGTCGCGAGTTGCGCCCATGACACGGGTTCAAGTTGCACTAGTACCGGCCGTCGCCCGCGCACGCGGTATAGACGCGCAGCGCCGTTCAGGTTTGCCGAGCCGCTTCGGAGGATCCTGATTTTACAAAGATTTTATTCTAGTAAAAATATCTGATGGCAGTTGCATCTTCTAAACCAACTGCTACATATAATAGAAGTTATAACTTTTATTAGTAATTAAGTCTAGCTATGAACTTGAGAAGATACTATTACGGATGAACCAATGAAATAGGACAAGTATCTATAGATAGATAGACGAATCTAAATCTATTAGATAGAAATTAGATTTCAACGAATCACCGGTATACGGACTACGGTTAGAAACGTGCTTAAATATAATTTACTTAATATTAGCTTTAAAGTTTTATTGAATACATTTTTTTAACTTAGGTACCTATATAAATATGTATTAATATGCTATAATTGTAAGGCTACAAAACACAGAATCAAATACACTTGCCTTGTAAAATCTTGTCATCAATGCTGTCTTACCTGATCCCATCTCTGAAGTAGGATAGAAGCCGGGGCGTTTCCTTGGTGACGGCCTCCCTGTGTACCACCGTGGGGGCGGCGAGATAGGCCGCAAGCTGGGTGCCCCGGCGCAAGGCCAGCGCCGCTAGGGCCCCGCTGCGTTCTCCGCCCCACGAGTGGATGTGGCGCTCTAGAAGCTCTCCATTGCCGTTCTCTTTTATTTCTCGACGCTGGTAAATTTAGATATATTTTAAGTTTGCCACAAAATATTTCTAAATAACGTTTCTAGGTTGAATTCAGGTATGGCGTAGGCAGCAGCGTCGATCTGCCGGCGCTTTCGGAGTCGTTGCGCGCTGGTCGATGAAGGCAGTCGAAGCAGATGAACCAGAACTGGATGGCTCAGGTTCTTGCCGGCAGATCGGCGGCGACCAGCTTTAAACCTTTAGCCTTGGTCGAGGTATTTAAATGCCTACTTTATCATCTCGTAACTTAAGTGCCCTTTGCTTAACCTGGATTATTTGCTCAGAGCAAACCAAGTTATCCGTAAAGTCTTATTACCTAGCCAAAAGAAAATCGTAATATGATTCTTCAAGATTTAGTTAAGATTGTGGACTTATTGCCTGTTACTTACAATAACATCAGGCCCGGCCGGCTGTCCCGGCAGGGAACAAGAGTACACCAAGTATGCCTCAGCGTCGTAAAATGTGCCGTAGTGTGTGCGAGGCAACAGTTCCGTGTTCGATTCCTGAAAAAGAAACTAATATTCAAATCCCATGATTTATTACAAAGAGCTTCCTATTTCTCTGGTTGATAGCAAATATTGGTTAAATTAACACACATACTTATACCCATTATCATCATAAATATAGAGGGGATTATTCGTTATAATGATAATTATTTAAATCTAAGTAATATGTATATTTATTGGCAAATAAAGTAGCGACTAAGCTAGGTCAGTGATATCGGCTACGACTTGGCGCCAGCAGCTTACAAAATAAATAGAAATCAGCATCTACAATAAGTTCTGGCTATTAATCTTGATCCAAATAGCTGACTGTCAGCGCAGGCGTCGACCGTTATCATAGAAAAAATAAACAATGAAAGATTGCATCTTTATTTCGTAACTGTTCTTACTGAGTGCTATAATTTAATCCATCACTAGTTATTAATCGCGTGTACGTTGGAAATTGTACAGTTATAAATTGTCTTTATTTGTGTCATAATTAAATACATATGATGCCCGCGGCTTCGTCCGCGTAAATGTCGGTTATTGACGACCGATAAATCTTGTTTCTCCATACAAACTTTGCCTCCCTTTTTCACCTCCTAAGGGGTAGCATTTCGGAAAATCGTATCGGATGTCTACGTCATACAAAGAACACACCCTCCAAAGTTTCAGGCTGTGTTTCAGGTCTCTACGATCATGTGCGTTGATCCGTCAGTCATTCAGGATAAAGCATTTTTATGTATTGATGATTAGGTAGATACTGGTTTTACTAGATTAATTGTCGTCGGCGATCGTCGCTTCTCTGAATGGAACGTCATTGGCCATTCGTGCATACATGGTGATGTACTTATATCCAATTACGGCGGCATTTGAGTGCTGTGAGTGCGTATCTCTCAGTGGCGTTATATCACGACACCAAACACTGGATAATCCACGTGTTTTAATTACACGCGATCTGCTTTTTATGCATAGGTACGCTTTCGAGTATTTATCCGCATATTATGCATAGTTATTAATTTCATGCGTATTGCGTATGGTAATTTTATTCTGACGGAATTGCGCGATAATTAGTTCAGTCGAGTAAACATATTGTTGCGGAGGCTGGTAACATTGATACACTGCTTGTTGCTGTTTGTGTTTTTGATATGTGGATGTTTCTTTCTACGATTACCGGGACAACCACAAGGAAAAGGCAGATAATAGCACCTATTTAATGTTATCTAAGTATATACTAACTTATTTCTGTTATGATTTTGTTTATCTATACATAACGGCTAGTCCTTTCGAGCAAAAGTATTTTTTGTATGTATCGTACAAATATGTAATAATGATGACATCATATTTGATGGCAAGCAGGTCAGCTCCAGGACTGCATAAAAAATTTCTTCGACTCATCATTATTTGTATGTTTACGGCATGTACTCACATGGAAATGCACGGTGGCTCGATTTATAAGTCCGGGAGTAGGTAATTGTGACCGTGACTGATACAGTCATCTTTGTTTGTATTGTAATGTTAAGTTGAAAATCGTTCAGTCGCGGTCTAGCGGTCCCAGTTCCTCCGTCCACGTAGCGGGACTGAGATGTGGTGTGACTCATTCGGCTCAATGGTACCATTCAGGGCTGCCACACTATTCATTTACATAGAAATATTATTTGGAATTCTTAACGGACAGGTTGGAATAGTGATGAAATTATCTTATAAATCATTACTGCACATTAGAACTGGTTGTGCCTACTTTTAAACTGTTGTTTTCATATCTTTAGCAACAACAGAATTATTTACAACAGCAAAATGCAGGTACCCACCTATGTTGTGTTTGCATTTGCACGTTCCTTTGTTAACGCGATGTGAGAAAGTATGACTGCCAGGCAAACTTTCTCAGATTTGCTAGGACATATAAGTTTATTATTATTATTTTTTTTTTATTTAATCCGTGACAAAAAATAGAAAGTGAGTAATATTTTAATTTATAGTACCAAATTAATTTATCTGACAAATGCAGCTACACACGATTTGATAAATATGATGTTATTAATTTAAATGTTTTGTATGGAATTATCTTGGGTAACCCTGTTGGACAACAATATCTGTGTCGACTGCCGACAGTGGTCTTCCGTTACAATGCAAGTCTCGACTCGGCCATTATTTATCTTTATGGAGCACACTAGTTACTTTATTTATTGGAGAAATTGTTAACACGAAAGGTGCATCTACGAAAGAACAAATAAATTGCGTTCGGCCTGATTAATAAGGATTTATTTGACGGCGCGAAATATCTGGCAGAAAATGATACGAATCTTAAATAATAGTTTCCAGGCAAGTTTTTACAAACTCTGATCTTATCGGCATGAAATAGATTGCTTATTAATTAAGTAGGTAGTCGTTTTAAAGTCTCGTAGATGATCTAATGATTCTTTCAGTCACTTGTCTTACAACGTTGTGCTGCGTTAGTATACAAGCGAGTTTAAACCCCCCTTTCTATTCATTGACAGTTACCAAGTGAATGTCTGAACCGCAGTCTTAAATTGACAATGAGTCTGAAAGTAGGTATTTACTTTCCGGTCTTCAAGGGTATTGGGAACAAGAGAATAAGCGCAAATTAAGCGCACATAACCTACATAAGTTATTTATCTAACAGTAGAAAGTCACATCTAATCAAGAAGGCAATTGTAGCTGTGGTTATTTATAGTGTCAGATTACTAGAAACTCAATTTTGTTGCAGATTTGAAATGCAACAGAAAATGGGTAATATGATAAATGGTAATGTACCTACTTATGTATGGTTGCAAATGATGGCTGGACGAATGTTTGGATCGCATTGCGCGCGGCTAACAAGCGTGGTGCGCTCGCGCAGCACCACATAACATGCATCTCGCTGCAATTTATCGTTATGTTGAATCGTATTAGGTATCTACTTTCTCTTGTCACTTGTTATAAAATATAATATTTGCATTCGTTGTTGCAGTTTGTTTAAAAAAATAATTACCCTACGTGTCTTGACTTGAAGACTTGTATTACGAGAACTAAGTAGGGGAGACCGGGTACAAAAGTAACAGCGGGTCGCAAGTAACAAACGCTCTGTAGGTTTATCAAATAGTCGAAACACGGCCCTCCAGCCGCCAGGAGATAGCCGGCGGTGCTCCCCCCCCTTGTATTTAGTCGCCATGCACGCTCCGCACCGTATGGTTGTGCTAGAGGACGCCGCGTGATTTTACGAACCAAAAGTAAGTTTTTTGAGATTTATTCATTCAGTGGTTACGTAGTATTAAAATGATCATATCAATGTAATCATTTGCATAGTAATTCTTGATTAGATTGTGTACACAGTGTTATTATTGATTTTTGAATAGCAAGTTCCATTTTTAAGTAGGCTTTCACGAATTACCAAAAACATGGTTGGGTACAAAAGTAACATAGCACTACGAGTAAGTACTTTTGTAAGTACACTTACAAAAGTAACATGTTACTCTTGTCCACGTCATGCATGCATGATTCACTTACGTTTAATGTTAATTATTCGTTAGTTTTTTCAACAGAATGCCACGACAGCGAGTAAGAAAGACGGAAAGAGGGACCACTAACATGGACGTATAATATTAGATAAAGTATTCTGCCCCACCTTCTCCTTTCTCGCCTATTCCTTTCTCGTCGATTCCTTTCTCAGTCTCACCCCGAGATATTAGACCCATTCCAAGGGCAGGTCCAAAAACTACCACGAATAAGGGACGGACCCACACCACACCGTGTTACTTTCGGCCTGGCCTCGGGGTCGAAAGTAACAAAAGTATTTTTTTTTTTAAAACGTCTGTAACTAACAGTAAACAGCAAATAATGAGGTAAATTTAGATCAAAATTTGTAGAGCATAATCGAAGTTTATATGTGGCTATATTCATTTTATAAAAAATATGATAACTAGCTAGAAACCAGTGTCAAAGTACAAAGTGTTACTTTTGTACCCGGTCTCCCCTATACAGTCATATATAATTTATATACTTACTTAAAGTCTTTTTACAAGCTTTTATTTAGCTTGCACTGTTCGTATGTAAGTATGTATGTAAATAAGTTGTCCTTTCAAAATTTGCAAACCATTTTTCGACCATTTCTTGTTATCCGATTCAGCTGAAATTTTGCATACACCTTTAGTTCTGATGACAATACAATGTCTAATACTCAATATTGTAAATTAAAGCTTGTTTTTAAAAATATTTTTTTATTTAACTATAAATAAATCATTGAATCTTTTAATAGACATATCTTAATAATACATACCTACCTACGTTGAAACCAACTTTTACGATTTATGACTATGAGTCACGAAAGAGATATTTATTCTACGTAAGTAATTATAAACCTACTTAGGTACCTACTCTTAATTTATTATCACCGAGCTTCAAATAATATATACTTACCAAACAACATGTTAATTAGATATACTAAACTAACACGTGAAATTAATATCCTACCTAAGTAGGTACCTACAAATTAATATTTTTTACTTACTTAACTTTTTGGCATACATGCAATATGTATGCCAAAAAGACAAAAGGTTAAATGATCTAAATTGAACTCGTCACAAAAGGTGAGATTGTGTGCAAAGAGTTCGTTCTCATGAAATCTTCAAATCTTTACAGACAGATCACAGTTTCGACATTTTCCAGTTCGCTGCGACCGTATTGTCACAGGTATTGTTTTGCGTTTGGTGAGAAAACATAGTTTACCGTGTTGACGTTTCACACGCTCCACTAAATGAAATAAGCAAATAATCACGCGGATTATTAAGGTAAACACCAAAAACGTTTTTCATATATTGTCAATTATATATGTCATGAGAGTTTTATCATTATACATAATTTTCTTTACTTATCTAGCATTTTTTTTTCATTATTCTATATGTAGGTCGTACCCTCATTTTAATATAAGTAATAATAATTCAAGATCTAAGGGTCACTGTGAACATAATAATCAATTTTTAAAATGGTATCAATCCCGAAAAACCGTGAAAAAAAATCTGCTGTTGTGCTGCGTGTGCTCAGCATAATTTAGGTAGATGTAATAATTTTGCTTTTACAAATTTTTGGCAAAAATGCGTAATATAAATGTATAATTTATGTAACAATATATACATATTATTCACATTAAGCAATTCAGTAGGTAGCCTAACTACTGGTAGTGGTAGGTAAACCAACGTTCCGTGTGCCGCGTTCTGAATCTGCACAAGCTAAACGACGCGGGCTAACAATTACAAAACTCATAAAACACTTTGCATCAGTCATTAACAAGACGTAACTGCAATGTTAGAGTGACAGCAACGATGATGACTCAAGTCAGACTTTTGTCTTCTTGACCAGTGAAAGCGATTGTTATGTATATCTATGAGCAAAAACTGTGGCGTGTAGATATGTATTTGTAATTCTGTATCTATCAAATGTAATTTTATTGAAGTGAGCGTTTCGCGTGATAGGTTAATTTAAGTTCATGTGTTGCTTAGTGAAAAACGTGACAATAAACTGTTCGTGGGGCACTTGAACTCAAAATTGATCAAGGAAGACTTTGTGAGAAAGGTAAAATTATGTAGGTAGTGTAGTGGTAGTGGTGAGTTACGTCATCACAAATCTATACTTATTTCTCTTGCAACATCAGTAATTTCAGTTGTACAGTCACGAGCAAAAGCAAAAGCGATTTTCTTGTGAAATAATGGTTTTAGTGGTTGTGGATGTTGAAATATATTCGGAGAAAATAGCTTCGTAAATTCCCTTTAGGTTCATAACGACAACTTCCCAAAACGTTCACCCTCCCAAAACGTCCACTTCCCAAAATGGTAATTCCCTAAATGTCTATTTCCCATTTCGTCCACTTTCCCAAAACGACCAGTTCCCAAATAGTCTGTTTCTCAAAACGACTACTCCCAAAACGTCTACTTCACAAAATTTAACACTTGCCCTATATTTTCTTAAAAAATAAAAGAATCGCTTTATCATCTTTTTCTAAACAGGACTACAATGAGTAAATAAAAATGCGTAATGGAGATTGCTTTTTAACATTATACGAATCTGTGATAGCTATACTCTTATGAAACTATGCATAGTATGCATAATGTACGAGGAAATAATAATCTAATATTTTAATATCTAGTAATTTAACATTACTTTTACATTAATCACTTCTGAAAATTCCAAAACAAAATACATAATGTTTTTCTTTAGATTGTAATTAAAAAATCTAATGTAAAAAAAATCAAATCTAAAAGAAAAAAAATACTCATAACATAGTTCTAAAACTGAACAGTCCAATACAAAAAAAAATATTATTACCTATATATATATATTTTTTTGTGTATATTATTATAATTATTAAACTGAAACATGACCAAAATAGAAAATTTTATGAAACATAACAATTATGAACAATGATTGGGCCACTGTGACCTGCAAAACCGTTTGTAACTGTTGCAGTTTACCATGAAATAATATGTTATTGTCATTGAATTATAATAACTATCTAATATTATTAATACACATTCACGCATAGAAATATTTGTCTTGTCACAGGACTGGAACTCGTAACATTTTGATTAAAAAAAAACCTATTTAGAAAGTGGACGTTTTGAGAGTTGACGTTATGGGAAGTGGACTTTTTGGGAATTATAGATTTTTGGTCGTTTTGGGAAAGTGGACGAAATGGGAAATAGACATTTAGGGAATTACCATTTTGGGAAGTGGACGTTTTGGGAGGGTGAACGTTTTGGGAAGTTGTCGTTATGAACCTAAAGGGTAAATTCGTAATGTTGCTAAGTGTATACTTGTTTTTACTCGTGACTGTACCTATTTGGTCGGCGTAAAAACTTAAAGCGTTCTGCTTAACAATGATTACTGGTTTAGTGGTTTTAATATGTATAATAATTTAGTGGAATAGTATTATCAATAGACTTACCGTGATTTTCCAAACGAGGAAGGTGGTGTGGTCTCGCGGTACTGTGCGAAAGGCGGCTTCAGCGGCGCGTGCGCTGCCGCTCTCATCTCCATCCTAAGGTCACCATGACATAATAAATTAGTAATTGAGTACTTAAATACATTTTTTTTGGTGAGTAACTAGGTACCTACCTAGTTATTACCTACACAAACTAATTATCTAAGTACTTATTCATACCAAATAATAAATATTCGAAAATTCATGTACTTACCCTACTTTTTAACCACTAGGCTATTAAATTATTCTGTTTTAGACTAGTGGGTATACCTACTTAGATCAACAAAGATCAAGTACAAAGGTTGAACCTCATCTGAGAATGAAACCGCCATTGTTTTGTCCAGAACTTAAAACGTGAATGTTAACCACATACCTAGGTAAGTACTCTAGTCTAGACTATTGTTTCGCTAAATAAAGGTGTGACCAACGATAGAAATTACGGAACCCCTTTATTTTGATAGGCAATGATAAAGGGTAGGGCAGATTGTAGGAGCGTCTCAAGGACAGGTACGAATAGTCTGATAAATGACCACGTTTGCGGATTGTAGGTCGTCCGACAATCGACAATAGACCCTCTGGGTGTGGTCTGTAACGTTAGTTAGTGTAACCTACTTATAAAAGGCATTAGATACGTAATTTCCATGATAATGACTATTGTAGGTTACTGAGCTTTGTCGTGTCGTGATTATCTATAATTAATGTTTAGGCTGTTCCAGTCAGATGTTATGTTATATGATTATATCAAGTTGATAAGGGGCCCAGCATCTACCTATGTATAGGTACGTACTATGTACACTCAACAAAAGAGATAGTTGTATCCATCGTCGTCAGATATGTTGAAGTTTTCTTAGAAACCGATGAAAGTCTTCGATGGAAACTTAACTGAATTAATGAACTGTTTAATATCTACTTTTATAATTAAATTACCTACATTTGAAAACATCCATCGGTGTCTAGGAAAACTTTGACTATATCTGACGATCCTGCCTACCTATCTCTTTTGTCGACTGTACCTATTTACAGACCTATCTCCTTCTACCTCTGCATGCCTATGAGTCTACCTGGATGCATTTTTTTTTGTCATTTTTAATTATTTCGGTTTAACTGACAACAAAATTAACTAGCCAAAACAACGACAACAGCAACACACCAATGCCTTTTATAAAAGCGGCTGTCTTTCTCCTGTTTTAACAACATCACAAAATCGATTAGAAGTCGGGTTTTCAAGGTTTCAATAGGTATCTAGTGTAGGTTGAAGAAGTGCGCTTCGATTATGTACAGTCGCGGTCATAAGTGAAGTAGCAATTTACAAAGCAAATCGATTGACACTTTGGTTAAACTTAAACGACCTTTCAACTAATGCCAATTTTGAGGTGTACGTAGGTACTGTGTTATTTCGTTTAAAAGTGCCTTATATAATGGCCTAATTAAATAAATTATTTGACTTTAACTTTGAATACATCACTTATACACACAGATGTAGGTCCTTTATGGCCTGTAGGCTGTACCCCGTGTTCACAGCAATTTGAACTTTAGCATGTAACTGCACTTATGACCGCGACTGTACCTGTTAAAGGTCGCGGATTCGATTCCAGTACCGTGTGATAGGTATCTGTTTCAGCCTATAGTACCCATTATTAAGATTGAGTTCCAAAGTTTTCTACCTTGATCGGCTAGCAACAGTAGCAGAGGGTTTCAAATAAGCCCGTAAAACTGATATTGTATGTTGTTCTGCTCTCTCCACAAGGGAAATAGTGCGTAAAGATATACAAAGTGCTTAATTAGAAACGCGCCTGAGTGTGTGATTATGGCGATATGAAATATTTTATCTGATAATGAAATGCAGTTTTACTTAAATTGTGGGTAAAGCGGAGCCTAGTTTACCCATAACTTATGTAGAATGTATTGCACCCAATTATGCTATAATGAACAAGTAGCTATATGGGAAGGTCTATCAACTTTTAATTTAAATATACTTATGTATTTATACCTACCTTATGAATTTGTAGGAATAAATAAATTTAAAGTTCTAGATAACGGAAATGTCAGGTAGGTGAGGTAGGTACTTCACAAATGTTAGTATACATGGCTAGTACTTCATGTTAAGTAGTTGTTTTATGGTAGGTAAGTACTTTGTGTCTTGATATTAATATTTTGTCAGTATTTTATTTTACAGGTAGGTACACCTTTTTATTACCTACTCACGTAATTAATTCAATTGAATACTACTCTCTACTAATTAACGCAAATAAAAGGTAGGAATAGGTAGGTATGCATTATATCAATTAGATGCGTTATGTCAGATAATGACTACTTCGCATTCGAAGTTGAACACACTCGAGGCACTTTCAGTTTCTTTCACTGTTTGTATACGGGTGATTCTACGATAAGAGGTCATGTGTACGGCAATCACTATAAAATAGCTTTTTTATTCTACGTCTTGCTATTTTACGCAATTAATCACATTACCTAAATGTATTTTATTAATTGCATCATGATTAAATGCCCAATTAAAGCCCATTTTCCTGAAATTCCCTAGGAAAGTGTGAAAACGTTTCTACCCTGGCCTGTCCCCTTACCGTTTTTCGTTAAACATGCAGGCAGTACATACCTTAAAAATCACTGTTGACAAATTAAAGTATGTTTAGCATGAATTTAAACAGGTATACTTAAGTATCATAAAGATAAAATAGAACAATAGTTGTTTATTTTCAATAATTTTTGAACTTCATTTTTGTCCCGCTTTTTTTGCGTATCTACCCTGGCCAATTTTGATATGCTAATTACAAACAGAAATATTAGACGGCTATGTTCGCTATTAGGGCTCAAGGATGCGTATCAACGTGAATTAGTTATACTAAAAAACAAGCCCTTAGATCCCTGTCATTTGTTAGTTGGCGCGACACGAATGTGCAATGCAGTAGCTTCGCGATGTGAAAGTGTCTCTACCCTGGTAAGTCGTAAAATTGTTAAAATTCACTTAATTTATTTGCATTTTCTGCCTAAAGTCAACAATACCTTGTTGGTTGAGGTGAGATATATTATTTACCCAATATTAACTTCTGACAGAATGAAATATTAAATTTATCACGAAAACGTCTCTCCCCTGCCGTATTTCCCCTGGAAAAATAACTGCCAGGGTAGATATTAACCAACCAGGGGAGATAATGTGGATCATGAGATGTTTGGTATAATGATTCAGATACACCTAGCTTCTATCAACATCCTCAAAAATTGTTATAAACGATCGTAACACGAAAAGGAGTATCGTAAGCAGAGAGATAACATTATAAAACTATTAAAAATGATTCAGAAAAGTATGAATTGCGAAACAAAAAGAAGACGAAAAATATTTAAAAAAAGGAAGAGAAAAGGATAATAAAAACTGTATAAGTGTAGGTAATATGAACATTCTTTTAATTATCACTAGCAAGGCGCTAGTCTACTTAATTAGTATTGATAAAATAATATTTTATTATTTCTTGAAAGTACGATGTCATGTTATTTTCTCATATTTTTGTCAAAAACACTAAAGAAGCAGGAAGAAGAAAGGCTGTAATATAAAATGTTACTGTGATTATAAATTAAGTGCAATGTTTAATAAAAGTTGATTTTATTCATTGTTTTATTACGTTAAAGTCTCTCCCCTGCTTGATGTCTTTACCCTGGCCTTCTAAAAAGTAACTAAATATGTATAAATTGACTTGCCCTTACACGAATGTGTACATAAAGGGGGCTAAAATCGCAATATATGTGTTAGATCAAAAAACTCAAATTTTTCCCCTTGGCCGAATCTTCTATGGACGCGGAACCTCTTATCGTAGAATCACCCATACAGATATCACGTAATTACTTGATCAGCACCAATCTCCAGGATATGCATTTTCCTGCGGTTATTCAGGAGCTGACTGGTTCCATAACAACACCGGCGTTCGCTGCAGCAGGCACCCGCGTATCGGCACTATACAAACGGTAAGACACGCGCAGACGACCGCGACGCCCATGCACTCCTCACTGACTAACCGCTCTCGGACGGCGGTCGAGCGAACCACAAAAAGAAAATTGTTTCACGCTTCTTGCACTCATATTTTAATAAAACTTGGAGAGGAATGAATTAATGCCCGCGAAAGTCTGGGCGGCAACCTGTTCAGATTGATATGTGGCGGTGGTGACTATCGCGTTTTCATCGCTAGTTATCGGCAGCTCTTAACAACTCAATTAGAGCAGCGACAAATTGACGTAGCGGAACCAACTCTGTGAACGCTGTTTGTTTAGCATATTACCGATAGAGCGTATTAAATCCTCGAATCAGATTAGATGTACTTTGGTGGATACCTACATACATACTGTAGACATCGATTTTATTAAAGTAGTTAGGCCTGCAGGCATGGGCGTACCCAGCTTCTGGCGTAGGAGGGGGCAAGCCAGATTTTTTAGGTCGGGTCGTCCGCGGCTGTTTTGTCATACACACTACACAAACACATCCCCATGAATCATTAGGTGTATGTAGTTTAGTGTGAAATAAAATGTGTGAAATAAAACAATAACATGTCAAATAAAATAAATACGTCCGCCATCGTCGCGCGCGGTTTTTTGGCAATTGCATCGAGCATTTTGTCAGTGTCTACTGCGCGGTTTATTTAAAAGTTAGAGCATCATGCATGTTCTGCGAGATTTCCAAGGGGGGGGCAGCTGCCCTCCCCTGCCCCCCCCTGGGTACGCCCATGCCTGCAGGTAAGTACGATAGGTACTTGAACAAAAAGAAATCGATACGATCGAATTAGCTCCCTCGTTTATTATCTTATTAGATATGAATAACACCTAAGCTTTTTACTGAGCTTTTATCTCCGTACCTACCCACGTAATTTTATCTAACTGGAAATACATGCGTGAGTTGGTTTTTCACGTCTATCGATGTAGGTAGGTAGGAATAGAATCGATCTATGGTAAGTGGTACAACTTACCTTGACTACCTGAAAAATCTTACCTTATAGGTAAGATTTTTTTTATTGATTTCACATGTAGATACAATTCTGGAAGTCGACTAATTGGTGTACGATATGATTAATAATTAAAACACTTAAATACGTAAAGAAATTAAATGCACCACCTGATATTCGTCCATTAACGGTGTAATTGCAGTTTATCTCACTTTCTCATTTAAAATGACTATGAGCATGGAACGGCCTGATAGCTATCAATTATGTTGTCCGTCAAGCCATACCAGAGCTGAGATATGTACTGACTGACCACACAACATCGCACATGCCACATGGTGGGATGATTCGCCATAGGTACTGATGCTGGCATTTTGCCACACAGGACAGGATCCACGCTCGGACGCGCACTTTGTTCATTTGGACATTAATTCCGCATTCACTTTTGTTTGTTATTTTGCTCAATAGGACTTGTTGGTAAACATTACACAGAATTGTGATTTGTTATGGATACCTACCTAAGGTACCGTGTAGTGTACCTATATAGGCACACGGACGGTGGAGGATACCGAGGCTACCCTGCCTACGCCTATAGTCTACGTCAAAACATTTTTTTCAATTATGCCATTATAGGTAAGGGACGTACCTACCTACCTAACTGTAGGTTATATAAGAAATGTTTTTCGTGGATCAGCTTTTGCTGATCTAGTAGGTAAATAATAATGAGATACTAAATTAAAAAGGGATGAAGTTCAAGGTATAAGGTACCTAGGTAGGTATGACTGTATTGGATAAGTGTTTATTCTTAAATATTCGTTGTTTCACTGAAACTGCAGCATCAGAAGTACTTGTCCTAGTTTGTGTTACCGTTATCTTTGTGTATAGCTATAGACCTACACGAGCGGTACATACCTAGGTACATGATGCGATCACAAAACGATTCGACTCGGTCGAATGCTTATAAAGTGACCTATTTTATTGTTCTATGTGATGGAGAACTCAATACCTAGGTGTTTTCGGTGACATTTAGTAGGTACCTTTATAAATAGAAAAGGAATAAGTAATTGTAAAACACATAACCCTTCGTTGGGGTCGGGTAAAAATACATGAGAGTCAATACAAACTTTTTGGTTAAAACTTTCATAATTTTGTCCTTGGATCAGCGTTTCCGAGCCAATGTCATCCGAGGCGGGAAACAAACGACGGAAACTGTCATTTCAAATTCGTAAAAAACGTAAATTACAGCAATCATGTACACAGATGATAATTCTGATAAAGAGAGCGAGTTCGAAGACAGAAGCCCGGAAGATAGTCCAAATATTACAAAAAAATCTTTATCTACCGTTGGTTTTAGAAATAATCCAGAAAACCAAAATGCGAGGCCTCTCGCGCTGCGTGCCACGCAATCTTTCACCGGGGCCGTCGAGGAGCTCAGGTTATGTGGCAATTTTCAAAGAATCAATTTATGTAACAGAATGAATGTAATGTCGGCACCGAAGATAGCAACAGTTTGTCCGTGTGGATGTCTCCTGCGTCCCGCCACCACCGGCCCCTTCAGGACGAGAGAGCAGATCACACTGGCGCTCCACGTTGTCTCTCCAGAGGTACTGAGCTACCATGGTTATTGTTTTGAGCCTTGCCAAATTGCTATGTTTTGGAAAAAAGACTGCCGAATGTTCCTTTGGAAGGGAAAGGCAAAGATGAAGAATGTTATTCACGCAGATTCATACAAAAAATGATATTAGTGTATACTTATTGAATTTTTTTGTAGTGATTAACTTTATCAATCATGTTTTTCTATCATAATACATAAAATTTAAAGAGTAATATTAATTCAACTTTTATTTCTTAATAATACAAATAAATATAAGCTAAGAACTTTGGCTATCACATAGCAAAATTTGAAATTATATGACTACTTTAACTGAATGTGTGAATTGAATAGCCATAACAACATTTCATTGTAAGGTTTGGACTGTATCTAATGGTTGCTTCTCCACGCCAGGCATATTCGCTTCTACTGCTTCTCCACACGAGAACCTTACGTAATCAATGACCTGAACATTGTGTTGTTGCATTATTTCCTCGACTGTGTAAGAGGGGTCCAGTAAGTATTCTTGGTAAATAAGGCATGTTTCGTCATCTGCGTCTTTGGCAGGCTTGTCCTTGTCTTTGTTACCAATCTTCTTAGGGCCCATACCAACTATGTGTTGGCAAAGCTGTCTGCCAACATCTTCAGTATCATTATCTTGTTTATATGCAAGTAAAGCTCCATATTTCCCTGCAGAATATTCCGCCGGCTTCGCAGGCGCAGGATGAGTATAGCCGGCAATCTTGACGTCTTTATTATTTGACTTCCAACATTCAGCTCGCCTCAATACCGCGTTTTCACCGACAGATCCAATAAACAAAGCTAATTCTTCCGATAACTTTTTCCCGCTTTCTGTGGATAGATTGGCTAACTGTTCGCTGTCTAATTCCATCTGAAAATGTAAATGAATATATATCAGTCAATGGTGTAGATAGACAATGCGTTGGGCCTGTTTCACAAGTCTACTGACTGTCGCTATCAGGTGAATAAATGTTAAAACGGCCCAATCAGGCCGTTCGAAAATGAAAGAAGAAAAGAAAGAAAGAAAAACTGTTTATTCCCGCGAAAATGACGCACATAACATAAAAAGAAAAAAAAAATTGTACATAAAAGAAAAGTAGAAACAAGTCGCAAAAAAAAAGCACTATATTGTGTTGCAACCGCAACGCTGGTATACAAATGTGACCTTACACTCGCTGCATAGGTACCTACTCATGCTGTGAGAAAATAAGGGTTCTTTCAATTTAAGCGTTTGGTGCCAGACTGCTACGGCGCCGGAGCAGTGCGGGCGTCGTACCTACAGCACACGGACGGTTGTTTTATTTCATTCAGTTGACGTGTCGAGAGCGCCGTGCGGCACCGGTACCGTGCACATACGACTGCTGCGTGTCATCTGCATGAAAATAAATAACCCTCCGTATGCTTTACGACACCCGCACGGCTCCGGCGCCACAACAGTCCGGCACCAAATGCTTACATTATAAGAGCCCTAAGGCACCTCGCGATCTATGAGACCACGACTATGGTCAGTGGCCGCGCATATAGTTCTAACAGGTTATAGGCCGTTTGTCCACCGCCGCCGTCACCGGAACGTCAACGAGAACGAGATGACGGCGCCGAAGTACTGATACATAGACTACTATAGCCGCGTGTCTACCCCAAGTCCGTCACCCGAGCACCGTCATCCCGGCCGCCGAGTTTCGAGTAGATCGGCGTGACCTGTGCCGGCAACGGCAATACAAAACACGACTGAGCCACCGATATATCGGCGCGGTGGACAAACGATCGCCGTCACGTCATCTTAAACTCAGCCCGAAATAATCTCGTTCTCGGTGACGGTCCGGTGACGGCGGCGGTGGACAAACGGCCATACTGTTGAAACACGCATCGCATTCGAAAAATCGCCAAAATCGCCTCACGTAATTAATGGATGCCTCCTAACGAACATTGTGGCCCACCTTTATGCACCTATTTCACTAAGAGTGTCCACATCATGGTCTATATTTCTATAACGGAAACTTTTAGTAGGCATAATATCGCCATTTTTTTATTTAATATCGCGCTGTATTAAGTATTCATCAGATGTAAGATTGTGGCTGAGACTTAGTTTTGAAAATTTATCATCAGAGGGTTGTACAAAAGGAAACATTCTTAATGTCTAGTGTCCATCTGCAGAAAACTAATCTTCAAAGACATAACAAAATGAAATATACCTTTGTAACAGGTCCTTTAGCTTGCATATGAGTGTGAGCAAACTTGAAACATGCTCGTGTGGCATCTTCAATCACTTTATGGAACTTGTCATTCTTGGCAACAAAGTCTGTTTCACAGTTAAGCTCCACGAGGGCTCCATGATGCTTATCAAACTTCACTGCCACAAGGCCCTGCAGAGCTGTGCGGCCAGCAAGCTTGGTAGCTTTTTCCCAGCCCATTGTTTGGGCTTGCTCATTTAGCCATGACTCAGCCTGTAATCAAATAAACAATTATTTATTTTGAAGTTAAATTCTTTCAAAACATGTGAATACCTATAATAAATAGGAGTTTTTATTTTTAATTTCATCATTAATTCAATCACGGCATACCTTATTTGCATCATTGTTATGCATTTCTAGTGCTTTCTTGCAGTTAGCAATGGTGTAGCCTGTTTTCTTTCTGAGTTTAGCTAGCAGGGAGGATTCAGCTGCCCGGCACACTGGACCTGCGTGGAATCGACGCACCAGCTGGAAGATCATCTGAAAACCATAAATTGGTAAGTATATTTTATATAACTAATAAAAATGCTGATACCCTAATAAATTAATTCATTGTAAGACATAGCATAGAAAATAAAGACATTTAATGCAATAAGAAGAAAACACTGAAAACAGCTTTTTTTTACAATAGCACATAAAGAAGTAACTTGCAAGCATAATAAATTATCACTTCAGCATTTATATAAACTCAAAATTCCACTCACACAAATCAAATTTCAAAGCAGATTTTGAGTCCAGTAGATTAACTGTATTAAAAAATTATAATATTAAAAACAAATTGCCCTATGAGAATGTGGATAAATAGCCAGCCCAGTTCACAACATTACTTGTAGTACCTATGTAGATGAATGACATCATCAGAGCAAGACAGATACACACACAGTACACTGTTTATACCATGTTTATACAGTGAAGGTCAGATGCTGTATACATATATCTACATGCCTATAAATTGTAGGAGTGTTTGTGTTTGGATTAGTATTTGAATGCTTCACAATAGCGCGATTTACCTTTGAATATGCTTGTGCTTTTAGTTTCATCCAAATCTATAATAGAAAAAAGACAATAATAATGGCATACAAAATTATTGCTTTCGATACTGTCAAATGAACTGAAATAAAACCTATCCAAAATCGATAATACTGGCAATTTTTTATAAAAATAAATTACAACAAATGAAGATAAGTACCTAGTCCGTTGTCATGGAGAAATCAATACTTGACAATAACAGTTTTTGTGATACTGAGATAGTAGGAACAGGAAAAATGACTTTATTTGTAATTCAGTTCATTTTATTCGTTTTGCTGGAATAAATAAGTGAAAATAATTGAATAAGTGTCGAGATAACCAAAAAATAAAACTTTCGGAGCTTACCTTTTTGGAACTCAGGTATAGCAGTTTAAAGGTATCTAATATTAAGATTCTGCTTGTTTGACGACGTAAAGCCGAAAATTAGGCAATTTCCTGAGAAATTTTTACTAAATTCATTCTAAAATTACGATTTCACATGAAACAGAAAATATAACCTATGTCCTGTCAAATGGCGTTTAGTTTATGCAAGTGCCATAGTTTTGCGTTAGGTCATTTCAACTCATTTCATCATTTGTCATGGAATATTAAGTAAATCAATTATTGTTTTAACTTAGATATTGTGAATAGGAAGAATACCTACAATAAAAAATAAAGTTTTCATGCGGAGCTGTGCTTAATTTTATTATTTGAAGAAGTAATGAAACGTCTGCTTAAAAAGATGCAGCGCGCCTAGTTTTGAATCGAGAATGTGGTGGAATACACAACATGCTCAGGAGTTTAGTAATCATAGATAGTTAGTTGTGTTTCCCAGATGCCTCATTGAGTCGTTGATTTAGTGCAGAGAACGCAGAGATTTTTAACTAATGGTCAATAGGGACCCCCCATTGCTACAATAGCGCCCCGCACACGTACAGTTTGCACCGCGGGAAACAGCACGCGCCGTTCCATCCCTCGCTCCGAACTGTACGTGTAGATGTGCGGGTCTAACATTTCGATACAGTTCGGAGCGAGGGATGGAACGGCGCGTGCTGTTTCCCGCGGTTCGAACTGTACGTGTGGGGAGCGCTATTCTCTAGATTTCTGCGATGCGTCGTCACATCACAGTTTTGTGTTTCCGCACTAGCGTTTACAAGAAGAGCGCTGCGCGTTGCCGCACAGTTGGTGGTCCATGGCAACTTTTTTTGACAAATGGTCCCTCAATACTAAATGGTTAAAAACCCTGAACCACTGATCTAGTGGTCGTTGGTCGGTTGATGGTAATTACCTGCTTATTCTATATTGCTACTAACTGTTTTCTTCTCTGCCTAGCCCTTCGGGGAAAATAGAGTGAGTCCCTCTATTAACTTTGTGTTGCACATAGGTTTGAGGGCGACCGACGGATATTGTCTTTTCCGTGCGCACAAGACGGTAGCTCACCCTGAGTGTACATAAGTAGTTCTGAATCTAACGAAACGGTAGGTAAGGTACCATAGCCCATAATTAACAACTAGCTAGGTATGCGTCGGTACCTATTCTCAAAAAACTTATTTTTATTGCTTAGTTGTTAAGATACGATTTTCCTGTAGGTACATACCTAATATGTACGGGACCTGAACCTGACCTGAATCTATTACCTAGGTATACCTATGTATTTGTATCTATGGCCTAATGCCTTTATACAAATATTATTACACCTATAACTTATCAATTAACTGTTATAGCATTAAACACCACGCGGGCCTCACAACAATAGGTAATCAATTGCGTCTCATATATGTCAACGTTGGTTGAGTATTTCTTTAATTTAAAAAAGCCTCAACTTGTACTTACGGTACTTTAACTTAATAATAGAAAAAAGGTGTTAAATAAAATAAGTTTTTTGTGCTAAAATTAACATTTTATTATAGAAGCGAAAATGCAGAATAACCGGCCATCGCGAAAGAAAGGCCAGCCCTCTCCGTCACCATCTACTTCCGATGTGAAACTACCTAAAATACCAAAGATCTCAATGCCTGATGATTTTAAAGTACGAGCACGGCCTTTGTTTTCACTGCCGGAAGAAGTTTTAAAACTACCTTCGCCGTCTACCAAAGCCGCAAAACAACAGGCTTCGAAACTTGTCCAAAAGAAGAAGTCTACCGGTATCTAATTACTTACTCTCACTTATCATATTTACCCACTTACATACCTATTTATTCTAAAGTGGTTTTCTTTTAAGCCTAGTTCACTAAGTGCAACGAAAAATCCAGCGAATGCGGTTGGTTCTAATTAGGTGCAGAGCAGCTTTATTAAATTACATAAAGTATATATAGAATTTTAAATAAAACAACACAAATAATATTGGCGGTGCTTACAGTTGCATTTCACTTCCAGTAATGCAAAACTTCACACAAATGAGGAAAGCTCGAGAGGAATTTAGGTTAAAACTTGTAAACTTGATATGTCAGGCTGAGGTTGAAGATGAGGATCAGCAAGTGTCATTGCCTACACCCGAAGAACAAAACTTGCTTAAGTATTACTATTACCTGCGTTACGGTATCGACACTATACACGTAGCGCCTCTGGATAATAAAATAATATTAAAGTAAGTAAATAATATTATTTCCATGTACTTACCCATGTGGTTTTGGGTTGGAACTACCATCAGAAACATAAGATTATAATTATTATACTTAAAAAACGCGGAGAAACGAGGAGCTTGTAGCTAAGTAATAACAGCCGCGAGGGTTGATCCGTCAGGTTAAGCTACGCTTGCCGGGGTTGGTCCGTGGATGGGTGACCATTTTTACACACCGAGACTCCTTCGTGCCTCGGAAAGCACGTTAAGCCGTTGGCTGTCATGTGTGGATCTTTGACAGTCGTTACGGGTCGTCAGAAGCCCGAAAATCTGACAACCAGTTTTACCAAGGGGTATCGTATTACCCAGTTACTGGGTTGTGGAGGTCAGATAGGCAGTCGCTCCATGTAAAATACTGGTACTCAGCTGCATCCGGTTAGGCTGGAAGCCGACCCCAACATCGTTGGGAAAAGGCTAGGCAGATGATGATACTTAAAAAACGCGTGAGTCGCGATCGCAAAGAGTAGAAAAAATTGGATATTGATGCCGATTCCCTTGTTCTAGGGTTCGGTTACCAGTCTAATCTCTCTGTTATTGTTTTTACTGGCCTTAAATAATACTGAAAAAAAATGTGCATGAAATGAAAGTTAATGTAACTACTGAGGATATAATTACGTACATTACATACATTTTTATTATGTTTAAAAAATTTCTGTTAACTGTTTTCATTTTGCAGAGTCCACAATCTTATTTCACCGAAATTGAAGAAATGGAAGGAAACTCTATTTACATGCACAGATGAGATGCGTGAAGATTTTATGATGAGTATGAAGAAAGCGATTGTGGATTTCGTGTTGAAAGATCCCAATACGGTATTTACAAATATTTTTATTGTTAAGTAGGTACTATTTCTACCGATCCTACGAAGCTCAATTAAGTAATAAACCTACACTCATGTTCCTTGTCGTCGTAAGTAGATACTACTGGATAGGTCAGTAGATAGAATGTATATTATCTTTTGCATAGTTAGAATTGTTCTTACCCACATAATTATGTCTATCCTTCGGGCAGACGACATTGTTGCCATCGAGGGTAAAACCTGGATGAAGCTGGCGCACGAGTGTGGGGATTGGCACATCAAGGGTGTAAAAAGATACTTGAGGAAACCGAGACGTTTTACAAAAATCATGTTTGTAAAACGTTAGTTAGTTTGATGGGCAGTATACGTAATTAAAGGCTATGTGATGTGTCTTTTTACACCCCTTATGCCTCTGCACAGCAGTGGATAAATTCGAACTGTGAATAATGATGAGACATGGATAATGAGTTTGCAAATGCTAAATGGGGAGGGTATACATTCCGCAGGAAGAGTCGTTGGAGGAAGAGGATACGCCGCTAAAGCAAGAGCTGGCAAAGAAAGACGATGCCTGGAGGAACCGCTACGCCGTAGCACAAAAGTACTTAACTAAGAACCTTCACTGCGTGAATCCTTGCATCGCTCAAGTGTTGCAAATATGGTGGAAACAATTCAAGTAACAATATTAAAAAATTTACTTCTTTACGTTGAAAATTGAAATACATGATTATAACTACCAATATTTTAAACGTTTTTTTTGTTCGTTTAGTGACCTAAGATTGATCAGCATGAAAGATATAATGACAACAAACGAGGCATACGAGTTGCAAGACTTCTGTTTTATCAGCAAGAGACACATAGAGGCGGCTGGAAATGTGCTCACACACCAGTGGATTCCAACGGTTCAAGCAGTTTTTCTTCAGGTAAGTAATAGAGTCTACAAAACTAATGGAATGCACTTTACACAATTCCTTTCCTTTCACCACTTATTAATTTATAATTTCGGATAATACCTTCTTTAGGGCAGTAAAAAGAGGTTAATACCAGACCCGAAACAAGCACAGAAAATGAAGCACTTTTATAACTGTCTGGCATGTATCATGACTTACAATCTTCAAACTTTATGCTTGAAATCAATGAAAGAGTTCAATGACTACATATTGGATGTGTGCGTAAGTACCGCGTTAATCGACATACCTACTTAGGTATTATTTTTATTGTTTTAAGTCAGATAGCTACGGTAATATTATATTCCGAAATAAAGTTGTAATAAGCACTTGAAAAAAATGCAATGCGTAATAATTATGACTTTTGTTTAAGTTTGTGGTTACTAAAAAATATTAAACTGTAGGTATGAGTAAAATTCTTGATGATGGCTGTACTTGGAGTAAAAAGTCGGAAGTATAATCAAAAGTGATAGATAAACACGCATTTCCGAGGATCCAACCTGGGATGGCTTTTTTAGGGCGAATAAACGGAATAAGCCATTAAAGAGTTCCAAGCATGAAGATTCCGTCATCTACCCCGGCCAACGGGGAGAGTGGAACCGGCGAGAAATGTCGTGCGGTGTCCCACAGGGATCGGTCTTGGAGCCGCTGCTGTGGGACATCGGATACGACTGGGTGCTGCGCGCCGACCTCCCTGACGGCGTCAGCGTGGTCTGCTACGCTGACGACACGCTTGTCCTGGCACAGGGAGAGTCGCACCAGGCGGCGGCCGACTTGGCGACGCGAGGGGTTGCGACAGTCGTCGAAAGGATCCGGCAATTGGGACTCGAGGTGGCATTGCACAAGTCCGAGGCCATGTGCTTTCATGGTCTTCGGAACGCGCCACCGTCGGGTTCCCAAATAACGGTGGGAGGGGTCCACATCGGCGTCGAGACGACGATGAAGTATTTGGGTCTCGTCCTCGACAGCCGGTGGGGCTTCCAGGAGCATTTCAGACGTCTGGCTCCGCGTTTGGAAAGGGCTGGGGCTGCTTTTTGGCGGCTCCTGCCCAACCTCAGAGGACCAGGCGCCTCCTGCCGGAGGTTGTACGCGGGGGTCGTGCGGTCCATGGCCCTCTACGGGGCCCCTGTGTGGGCCCCCATCATCAGGCGGCGGCCACCAGCCAAGTTGGTCGCCTGCCAGAGGGTCATGGCGATCAGGATGATCCGGGGATACCGCACGGTCTCCGGCGAAGCGGCAAACCTCCTTGCCGGATTACCGCCGTGGGATCTGGAGGCTACAGTCCTCCAGCGCGTCTACGAGTGGCGCGTGGACGCGCAGCGCCGGGGCGAAACCCCGCTGCCGCGGCAAATCGCGGCACTGCGGATCGAGCTCCGGTGCGATCTCATGGCGGAATGGAAGATGCGACTGTCGCAACCTAAGTTCGGGCACGCTGCAATCGCGGCGGTAAGACCCCTCTTTGAGGAGTGGCTGGAGAGGCGCCACGGCGTCCTCACCTTCCGGCTGACGCAGGTCCTCACCGGACACGGTTGTTTCGGGAGGTTCCTGTGTCGGATTGCACGGGAGGAAACGCCCGGGTGTCACCACTGTGTGGACCGCCCGGAGGACACGGTGGAGCATACGGTGCAGGTTTGCCCCGCTTGGGCAGAGCACCGCCGTGTCCTCACGGAGGCGATAGGCGGCGGCGACCTCTCGCGTCCGGACCTGGTTCAGGCCATGCTCCGGGGCGAGAGGGAATGGGATGCAGTCACCTCCTTCTGCGAAGCAGTAATGCTAGCGAAGGAGGAGGCGGGCCGCGTGAGGGAGAGAACATCCTCCACCTCACGCCCCAGCCGCCGCGGGAGACGCCCAGGGCGTCGGACGTCGCGAGGCGACATCCGGCCACCGTAGGCGCGGGCTTGCGGACGGCGAGTAATGGGTAGCTCGCCGTCCGATCAAGGACCATGCCCGGGTCGACGGCGCGTTCTGTTCGCGCGCGCCTCAAAGAGCTGTCAGCACAGGGACAGGGGCCCCAACAGGGGCCAAACGCCTGCCGGGGTTGCGGGACGTCTTAACAGGATACCGTGGCCCCGGAACGTAAAGGGCAACAGAAGGAACAGGGTGGTTTTTTAGTCAGTAAAAGTCTGACAGTCCCTTCCGCCCCACCCAGGACGGAAGGAGTCATTTGATGATTTTTACCACCTAAAAAAAAAAAAAAAAGCATGAAGATTGCTTTCAGCTCAATCTCAGATTGTATGCAAGTTGTCCTTTAGTTTCCAGCAGGGTCCAAGAATAAGTTTACAACTTGATACTAAATATTACAGGGAAAAAATCAAGGCTTTATAATAAACTTGGGATTTACTAATGAAGCTATAGAATTCGATCCCACTTTCAAACAGTTTAAAGACAGGTTGAGTCTTGTTTATGAGTTTATGATAGACGCAGGTCGTACGTCACCTCGTTTGGAAACTTTGTTGTACCAAGATTTCGCGGAAACTGGAAGAGTCACTCTCAAGGTATGATGATACATGTCAATGTTTTGTTATTTAAACATAAGTTAAATTATTGTTATCAATGCCCAATGTTCTTTTTTTTAGCCTATTATAGACAATGACTTAGTAGAAGGATATAAACGGGACCTTGCAGAATTGATTGCAGAGCAAAGAATAGGTCCTGAATTAAGAGTCGCAGATTTTGATGATTATGTTTGTTTATTGAATGGAGAGGTAATTAATTTTGTAAATTAAATATTCATTTTTCAAGAAATACGTAAGTACGTAATTTTAATAACGCTTTTCATTAATATGTATTTGTTTGTAAGTCTCAATCAGAAGTGGAAGCTTTTCTAAATTCGGACCCGGAGAAGATATTTGAGGAATATTGCGAAGAAGCTGTGAAATACGTTGACTTGGCGAGGGAAATCCCTTCTAAACTTGAGGGCACCATCGTCATCGGAATGTTTCAAATGCAGCGAGGTGAACTCATCACAGCATTGCGTGGGGCTGCGACTAGGATGGCCAATACATTGTTAAGGAAAATGACTGATGATTATCAAATGATGATCAGAGGGTTAGTTTATGATGTCACATTATTTATTTGTTATTTAATTTTTCTAATTGATATTCGACCTGATGTTTATTGCAGAATTTACGACGAATACTCTTCAATTGCGAATATGCTGCTCACTCCGCCTCCGGATACAGCAGCTCTAATGGAGCTGATAGATTACATCAAGAAGGTTGAGGACGTCTTACTAACCGAGATGGAGGACAAGCTGCGCAATACTATGAGATACATTGTCTTTTTGGGAGACTACACCACTTTTTCGCCGTTAGAGCTCAAATCAAACAATCAGACCTACCACTGGTGAGGCAACTTTAAAGTTGGCGGTAGCCACGTTAGAGCTTTTACACACAAGCCTGTGGTCTTTGCCGGCGGTTTTTGCTCTTATATTGTTTTTGCTATATTGTGTAGAAGCACAATGTGCCGGACAGCCTGCTAATGACGGTGGCACATATCCATGTGGGTAAACCGTAGGCACGGCCAGCGTCGTAGTATGTGGAAGCCATAAGAATAACTACTAGTAGTAGCTATGAGTAGGCATACTTATAGCTGGATTATATTTTTCTCCCATGTGTCCAACTCGTAGGTACATCTATCATCCATATTATAGATATTTTTATTTTGAAGATTATAGGCCTTAATGACGTCATTTTATTACGCTAGTGCAAACTATATTTTGTTAAGTGCTTGGATAAAAATGCAACGTTTGCAAGTCAGACGCGGATCCAGGATGTGGTCACGGTCACTTAAAATCGGCCGAATGCGAATTGGATTAAACTCGCATGTCACATTATCGCAGCTAGACTCTAAACTACTGAACCGATTTTAATGAAACTTTTACAGTTTGAAAGCATATCAGATTTAATAAAAAGCTGGTATAAATTTCACACTGAATAATTTTATTTAGGTGTTTACTTAAAATAAGAAATTCAAACATAAGATTTTTTACGAATTTGGGTTTTGGGCATGCCCACAGTGCCCAGAACGATGGATCCGCACTTTACGCAAGTTTTAACTTTGTTATTTTTTATTTTTAGGTATGCTCGCATGGCTGGTATAATAGAGGAGTCTAAGAACATTTGTGATCAGAAGAAACTAGAATATCAAGAATTATTAAAGGTAACATGTTTGTTGCTACAGCCTTATTTATCTAAGTTATGGATTATTATTTCACAGAATTTGGAATGTAAAATATTATTTGTAGGTTCGCATTAGCAAGTTTATTGACGATCTGGAAATCTTTGAAATGCAAGTCAATGAAGTTCAGTATTGGGGAGACATCAATGAATTACCGAAATACGTTTCGCGGGCTCGACATTTGGATGACAAGTAAGTCATGTGAAATCATTGGTAGAATCAAAGAAAAAAAAAAGAAAGAAACAAAGACTGTGGACATAAATGTAAAGAGTGCACGCAGACTATAATAGGTACTAGAAGCCGTTTTACAGGATTAGGTATTGGTTGATATATAACGAGTTAATTGAGTCCAATTATTTGAGTCCAATTATTAGGGGCGGGGGCGCCCAGTTGCGTTCGATTCCTTCGTGCTAAAACTTTGAGTTCTCAACTGCTTCTACGCAATCTACTGCAGTTTTACACATTCTGCGGGTACAATTTAGCTACATTGCGTTGTACTTCTCTCCTATTTTTATTCGCATTCTGGCACAGTTCTCGATGTTGTTTGTGAAATAAATAATGATATTACAAAATTTATAATAATGTGTGTGCGTGTGCAGATTAGCAAACGCTCTCACGAAGATTGACCAGTTTAACGAAGAAGAAACGTCGTTCGGGTGGGAATTGTCACAATATCCCAAGAGGAAAAGTGTGTACGATAGATTAGTGCCTTTTAAGAAACTATTCGATGCAGGGTCCGAATTTATTGGGAAGTATGACGACTGGATGAAATCTAAAGTAAGTATCTTTACAAGTGATTATTTTTACACGGACGTGTTTAGGAACTGCTCTTTTAATTTTATAGTTTATGGTCTTTCTTTCTTGGGTTAATAGGATTGAATATAACGGAAGTGAGAATGTTGAGATAGTTGACAATGACGAGTAGAGATTAATCGCTCAAGGCCCGGCCGTCATACCGGTATGACAGAACAATAGAAAATCAATTGTGTCTCATTACGTGGGACTTGAGTAATTAAAATATCAATAAAGTAAGAAACGAGTGAATAGAAGGTAGTTTGAAAGTAAAAATAAAATTGATTGGCGTACACAAATACCGACATTTAAAATTAATAACTTAACTTAAAATTATTAAATAGACGAGTATTGACATTTGAAAATAAGTCTCATTAACCTCCCAAATGAAAATTAAAATCATTATAATATGATTTATGATTATTAGGGACAAATGAGAGAATGATGAGGCGACGGCTGGCATGAAATTTTGGAAGAGAAAACATATGAGCTGACCCTGTCCAACATGGGACCAGGCCCAGGCGTATGATCATTCTTAGTTAATCTATATCTATGCATAATTTCAAATTTTTGAATATATTTTAGGTAGGCAGTTATGATCCTGAGGATATTGAAGGTGACTGCAGTTATTATTATAAAGTCGTGTACAAGTTGGAGAAGTCATTTGCGGAAGTACCAGACACTCATCGCCTCGCTACTTCTGTGAGGTAGTTTGGGTTATTGATATTTTAAAAGAAAATGATATTTTAGAGGATTATTTAATGAGGGTGACACAATAACTTACAGAGAAAAAATGGAGGAGTTCAAGTGCCATATGCCAATTATACAAACACTTGGAAACCCTGGTATGAAGCTGCGTCATTGGGAGAAGATATCTGATATTGTTGGGTTTCCCATTGTCGTTGACGACGAACTATCGCTGGAGAAAGTGATCGATTTCAACCTGGGCGAATATATTGACAAGTTCGAGAGCATATCTGAATCTGCTACTAAAGAGAACAACCTCGAGAAATCTCTAGACAAGATGATGAAGGAATGGGCCGATCTGAGATTCGAAATTCTTGTTTACAAGTAAGCATTAGTTGCACTGTTCCGCAGTTATAAAAAAAAGCAGGCGTATTGGTGGGAAGATGATATAATAATTTCATTATTTTCACAGGGACACAGGGACTTACATTTTGTCAAGTGTCGACGAAATTCAGTTGCTATTAGATGACCACATTGTCAAGACGCAGACTATGAAGAATTCACCATATATCAAACCATTTGAGGAAACTATTCGGTACGTTTTCTTACTCATTAGTTCCTGTAGTTATATTATGCTAATTTAAAACGAATATTATTATTATTTTGAATATTTTTCAGTGACTGGGAGGGCAAGTTGGTTCTCCTACAAGAGATTCTAGATGAGTGGTTGAAAGTCCAAGCCACTTGGATGTATTTGGAGCCTATATTTTCGTCGCCTGACATTCAGCAGCAGATTCCGGAAGAAGGACGACGATTCAGCGCTGTTGATAAGGCAAGATAAAATTAAGTACTTAAGGATGGCAACATGCTACTATTAAGGTTGGGAGCTGTATTCGTCTATGCAACTTGATAGAATTTATTATTGACCCTTCTTAAGAAGATAAGAGGGTTAAAAATATAGGACGCTGACTTAGCAAAGTGATGTTTCTCATGCTTAAATCATGTTTACAGCTTATACCAGTTACCAGTTTCCCACAATGTATAGTTACAAATGGAATACCTGCTTCCGACAACGTATTCCATTTGTGATTACATAAAAAATACCTCTACAGATGTGGCGTGAGATAATGAAAGCCGGTTTCACTGAGCCGCGAGTGCTTGATGTCATCCAGATAGACAAGATGTTGGACCGACTTAAGAAGTCCAACAACTTGCTAGAGATGGTTCAGCGCGGACTGAACCAGTATTTGGAGAAGAAGCGTCTGTACTTCCCTCGCTTTTTCTTCCTCTCCAACGACGAACTACTCGAAATCTTATCTGAAACTAAGGACCCTACGCGGTAGGTTGAAAACATGTATATTGTTCTATAGGAGCTTGTTGTTATTAATGGATCACTATGTCAATAGGCCTCTCTTTTCGGCAAGGCCGACTTCTGTCGGCTAAGGCAGACATCAGCTATTCAGCTCTACGGATTCCTTAAAAATGGAGACTGATGGCTACTATTGCAACTGAGATATTTTTCAACTAGTAGAGATTTAATAAATCTGCCTAGCCTTGTAGCCTTGATGTGATTTCCATAATCTTATTTCGACAGTGTACAACCTCACCTCAAGAAATGCTTCGAAGGTATGTCGAAGCTAACGTTCACCGAAGACCTGGTGGTCACACACATGAGATCCTCAGAAGGAGAGATTGTATTGCTCACTATAGTTATCAACACTGTTGCCGCGAGAGGACAGGTAAAGTAGTGTTCTTTGTTAACACGCTTATATTAGCTTCACTTGTAAGTATGTATGTAAGAAAATCTTGGAATCTTAATTTGACCCACTTCCCGGTCTTCGATTAGGATGAAATTTTGCACACGCTCTGAGCTCTGATGACAATACAGGACTAGCTAAGAAACGTCATTACAAATCCAATATGGCGGGCTCCCCAAGATGGCGGACTGGCTGTTTGAAATCCACCCCCATGATATGGGTATCAAATGAAAGGGTTTGCTGTCAGGAATACGAAAAAAATAGTCACATGACTTAAATCGAACATGGCGGACATCCAAGATGGCGGATTGGCTATTTGAAATGCACCCCCATGATATGGGTATTAAATGAAAGGGTTTGCTGAATGGGATACGAAAAAAATTAGTGCGTGCTATAAGCGTGTTTTTTAGTTTTTTAAACTATTAAAAAAATATTTTGTCTTTTAATATGTTCACTTTTTATACAGGGTGTCCCATAACTCAACGTCAAGCCGAAACGGGGTGACAGGATTGATCATAACCATCACGAGAAAAATCTGAAAAAAAATCTATCCCATGCAGTTTGAAAATTATGGGCATTTTAAGAAAAACCTAGAAATTTGATCAAACTGTACCATTTTTCGGTTATTGTGGTTATTCTTTATTATTTTTGTTCATTTGAACTTTGGAAATGTAATCCTAAATAACATTTCTAGAATCCCAATAAAAAATAATGACACAATTGCCTCAAGTTTCCGAGAATTGAGACTATTTGTTAAACTACGAATTTAAAATTTTCAAGATTCGTCGACTTTGACAGGCCCTCCAAAAACATTTTAACTGAGATAGCAAAAATCGGGTTACTTGAGGTTTTAATTTTTTTAACTCTTTTTTATTGTATGGAACTAACAAGTATTGTACCATTTTAGAATTCTGATTAAATGCGCCAACTTTTAATGCCACTTGCCAAGGCACTCTAGTACATTTTTTTTAAAGGAGGGCTTGTCAAAGTCACGAATCTTGAAAATTTTAAATTCGTAGTTTAACAAATAGTCTCAATTCTCGGAAACTTGAGGCAATGGTGTCATTATTTTTTATTGGGATTCTAGAAATGTTATTTAGGATTACGTTTCCAAAGTTCAAATGAACAAAAATAAAAAAGAATAACCACAATAACCGAAAAATGGTACAGTTTGATCAAATTTCTAGGTTTTTCTTAAAATGCCCATAATTTTCAAACTGCATGGGATAGATTTTTTTTCAGATTTTTCTCGTGATGGTTATGATCAATCCTGTCACCCCGTTTCGGCTTGACGTTGAGTTCTGGGACACCCTGTATATACATAAAATAGTTTTCTTCACTTGTTTTTAGGTTGAAAAATGGCTGCTCGAATTAGAAAAGTCGATGAAAGCTTCGGTCCATAGCGTTGTGGCGCAAGCGTACGATGACTATCTGAATCGGTTACGAGACGAATGGGTGCTCGTTTGGCCTGGTCAAGCCGTTAGTACCATAATAATTATGTCATAACAATTTGGGTTGCTACCAATGTGGACTGCAGATTGACTTCTGCGAGGTTTGCTCCAAGACTACCTTTCATAAATTTAATTACCTGTTTGTTTTCTATTTATTTCATCCGTATCGAAAAGAAATGACAGTCTATTGCTTTAACAAACGTGTAATCTAAAGAAAAATATCATGATACGTATAATGCATGAAATGTTAACGCACTTGCCTTATTTATTACTTTTTACTTTATTTTATAGACAGTCGTTACTTTGTTGGGGTTTATAGTCTCTGGTGGCACCTTTATGTTATGCAGGTATTAAAAATGATCTATATAGGCCGTTGTTGTTTTTCAAATAGAAACATTTTGCTATAGGTACAATGTATAGCGATGACTTTCTGGACATTGGAAGTAACAGAAGCCATTCACGTCAACATTGCTGCCATGAAGGCGTACTGGGAAAAGTGTAATTTCCAAATATCAAAAATTGTTGACTTGGTGCGGGGCCCCCTCAATTTGCAGAACAGGATAACACTCGGTACATATACTCAATTACTCAGTCAGACAGAAAATCATAAGATACCGCTACTATTAGGTTTTTTGATAATCTCATAAAACATTTATACATAACTATACAGTTCTCATGATGAGAAGTAATTTATAAATAACTTAATTAAAAACCCATTCACAAGTTGAAAAATTATATGTTAAAGTAAAAAATACATTAATTATAATGTTAGAAATTTCATTTTAGATATATTTATATTTTGTTATAATTGCAGGAGCATTGGTGGTGTTAGATGTTCACGCGAGAGATGTGCTCTTGGTACTCATAGAAGTTAAAGTGCAGCATGACAACGATTTCAACTGGCTCTCTCAGATACGATACTATTGGCAGGTAATTATAGCCTAGTTTATAGTGTCTTAGTAAATTTATCTGCCATAAGGCTGATTTAGACGGTGCGAGAAATATCGTGCAAGTTGTGATACATTTCCGTCAATGATCAGTCACTTTTGACATGACAGCCGCGCGGTCCCGCAATGTACGTCAAATCGCACGATATTTCTTGCATCGTCTAAATGAGGCTATACTCTCACACCCGATTCCTGGAAAAAAAGTCATCGACGTATCAAGATATTATATTTATCATATTGCATGTAAAGTGATTGAAATTTTGTTAGCAAATTTTTGTGTTGATTAATACCTATCTATATTATATTCTATATTATAATGAGCGTCAGATTCGATACCTAAAATGAATCAGTCATAAACCTTAATTAACCAGTGTAAGTATATTATCTTAACACCAATTCAACAAAATTGAACTTTGAATGTCCTCAAACAGTCTCGAATAATTTGATTGACACCGTTTGAATGTTTACTTGTACATAATTTTAAGTCTTATTGATGTGGTTTTTAATGTAGAAAAAGCTTATTATGGTGTTATTACGTAACAGTAATAAAAAGTTGTTTTTATTAATATTGATGTTACGACTGTCTCGTTGGTCTAGTGGTCGCAAAGCGCGAGTGATGACTATGAGGTTTTGGGTTCGAATCCCAGATCGGACAAAGTGTTATTGGGTTTTTCCATTAGGAATTTCTAAGTAGCAGCCTCGCAGTTTGGATTTGTGCCCGGTTGACGGCAATAAGCTCGCCCTATGTTACATAGGACCTAGGCTAAACATAACTGGCGAAATGTGCGTGTACTAATGGGTACACCTCTGCCTAACCCTTCGAGGATTACAGACGTGATGTCATGTTGATGTTATAGGAGCAAGACGACATGACTTGGCAGTGCGTGACGCGCATGATCAACTCGATGCTACCGTACGGCTATGAGTACCTCGGCAACACCGGGAGACTTGTCGTGACGCCGCTCACTGACCGTTGCTTCAGGACTTTGTTCGGTGCTTTGCATCTTAACTTGGGTGCGCTTTTTGAGTTTTTTTTACTTGGTACTATTTCGTATTCAGACTCCTGGGGAACTGGGGATCATCATCATCCCCTTCGTGGTTATTTTTTTTTAATCCTTTGAGATCGATGACGCCTTTCAAACTTTAGGGCGTTCATTTACTATGTTTCAGTAAACAATCATTTATGTAGAGTAATGTACTTTTGAGTTGTTAAATATTTGGATGACATTTTAAATTAAAATGTGGTGATCATTTACTATTTTTTGCGATGTAAAGTAATTTTTTGCCGTTATATTTTCCTAGACTTGATGGTTCGTTAAATTTGAACCAAATCTAAATAACTAATAGGAAATATGATTTTCCTAGGCGGAGCTCCGGAAGGCCCTGCTGGCACCGGCAAGACAGAGACTGTCAAAGATCTGGCTAAAGCTGTAGCAAAACAGTGCGTCGTGTTCAACTGCTCTGATGGCCTCGACTATATCGCCCTTGGGAAATTCTTCAAGGTATTGTCAAAGATAGGCTAAGCTGCTCAGACAAAGGACAAGATACGATCATGTATCGTTTTTATATTAACGCAACGTATTCATCATTTAGAGAGAGAGAGAGAGAGAGAGAGAGAGAGAGAGAGAGAGAGAGAGAGAGAGAGAGATACTCTCCTGTATACTAATATAGGAGAGTCTCTCTCTCTCTAGTAGGTACAGATCTATTTAAATGCATGAACATGTTGCCGGGATAAGCAGTTGCGGTCTAAGAGCTACCGATCTTTATGTTAATAACAATCTATGCTCTATACCTAGTCATATCACAGACCTTATGACATAGATGTGTGCAGGCAATTATGAACCTTGAGGCGGTAAACATTTTCTGACCGCAACTGTAACTATGTACCTTACCATTACAACTAATTATGAAATCAATTATGCCTTCAAACGGCATTACCGGTCCGTTCCGTTTCCAGTGGCCACAGTAGACTTAAAATATGTTTGTTGGAACCCAGGGCTTAGCTTCTTGTGGCGCCTGGTCATGCTTCGACGAGTTCAACCGCATCGACCTGGAAGTGCTATCGGTGGTGGCGCAGCAAATCCTCTCCATCCAGCGAGGTATCAACTCAGGAGCCTCAGAAATGTTGTTCGAAGGCACTCTTCTGCAGCTCGATAGAACATGTGCTACATTCATTACTATGAACCCCGGCTACGCTGGACGATCTGAACTACCTGACAATCTAAAGGTAACTTTGATTTTGTCTACATGTTATTCTATAGGTACAACATTTAATTTTGTACATGGGCAGCAGCTAGTGTCACTACAATCACGCGATTACAAAAACAGTGAGTTTGTAAGCACATCCCTTACACTACATTAATTAAGTCTGTTCCTGTCCTTTACTATATATAAATATATTTAATTTTATTGCATTGACATTCAGGCGTTATTCCGTTCCGTGGCTATGATGGTGCCGGATTACGTGCTCATCTCCGAGATCGAATTGTACGCGTTTGGATACCTGAACGCCAAGCCGCTCGCCGTCAAGATCGTCGCCACTTACAAGTTGTGCTCAGAGCAACTGTCGTCGCAGTGCCATTACGATTACGGTAAAATGGCTCAATTTGGCAAATTAGCATTTTCATATAAATTCTCATGGCGATGATTATTTATTAAGATTCAAAACTCGACTCTCTGTTATCTTTTTGACGATTCGTCGTAAATACCTATAAAAAGATTAAACGGAAAAATAAGTAATATGTTGCGTTCAAGAACAAAACCCTTTTATATGGACAGTCGCTATTAAGATTTGTGTGGTTTTGGACAACAGTCACGACAATTTGGGAAAGCACTGTTTTATTGGTCACAGGTATACAATTCTTTGTAAAACTGTCATTTATTTACGACAGATATAAATTTTATTGCTGAAGTACTTACCTACTTCGTTTTTTAAAAACTAACGGCAATTATTTTTTCAATATGGTTATGTTACTAAACCTAGTCTAATACATACTATCTATAATTTATTATGCTAGGTATGCGCGCAGTGAAGTCTGTGTTGCGTGCGGCGGGTGCACTGAAACTGCGTTACCCAGATGAGGTTGAAGATTTGATTCTGCTGCGCTCCATTAAAGACGTCAACCTGCCTAAGTTTTTGGAGCATGACGTGCCACTGTTTATGGTAAATCTTATTTGTGGAGTATATTATTTTCTTTTGCGTTTAGCGCTGTGCTAGACAGACTACTTTTGCGCATTTAAAAACACTCGTCTCGCGCCGTCAAACATTTTATAGTGTGGACCTGTCTGATACCAAAAATAGATTTCCATGTCACTTCCATTTCATATACACGCATTTGATGTTGTTGTTACGAAAGTGTATAATTCCGAGCTCGCTCTTTGAAAATTGACGCCCGCGGCGATTGTTTTTGCAGCGTGTTTGCAAAATATGAAAGTTCAATTTTTTATTTTCAAAAATCAATGTCTAGCACCCTCTGTTTTTAAACACCCGAGGCGGTGTCCAGCCTGAGAGACCCCATCCCAACTGGGGTAATAGCGAGGGGCATTGTTCATGGCTACATTGGATATGGTATACTTATACAATGTTTTGGTAGTCTGATCCTTTATTGTTTGCTTACCTATAGTAGCTACTTATTATAGTAGGTACTTATATGACTCTATAAGTACCGGAACTATAAGTAGAAACTTTGACCATCAATATTTTTGTAACCAAAAGATGCCCAGGTATGGTCGCTTACAAAAAATATATCGCAATGTTTAGAAGTACATGTAACTTTAGGCTCCGTTAAGCGCAGGCCACACCGCCAGCTAGCGGACGGGCGGGCTAAGCGGGCGGGCGAAGCGAACGAAGGAAACTATACAAACTACGCGAAATATTGGCGAGCTAAACTATGGGGTTCACACCGAAAACTACGGACAGACGAGCGACGGATATTTCGTTAGCTTAGCTCGTTGGTTAGTCGGTAGCTCGCGGTGTGAACCGAAGTATGTAAAGAGGTGAAACGATGTTCGCCCGCCTAGCCCGCCCGCCCGCTAGCTGGGAATCGTCGGATATTTCGTTAGCTTAGCTCGTTAGGTTAGTCGGTAGCACGCGGTGTGAACCGAAGTATGTAAAGAGGTGAAACGATGTTCGCCCGCTTAGCCCGCCTGCCCGCTAGCTGGCGGTGTGGCCTGCGCTTTAAGCGTCTTTTAACTCCCGAATGTTTTACAATAACTTGTACCGGTACATTAATTCAATAATTATATCTTATCGATGTTATAGGGTATCATCGGAGACTTGTTCCCTGGTCTGCCGCTACCATTGGCCGGTCTGCCACGGTTGGTTGACTGTTTAATCGAAGTCTGTGTCCCACTCAACTTGCAATGTAACGACTTCTTTGTTGAAAAGGTAAAGATTGGTAATTTTCACGTGTCTGATCGCACTTAAATTATATAAGTATGTTTTCATTCGACCAACAGAAAAACATTTTGCAGTAACAATGTTGTTCCACTCTGGATTCCAAGGGACTTTACTTCGAAAAATGAAAACTAAATAAAATGCACGTTATTAATATAGATATTCAAACTTTGTAGGCGTTGCAACTGTACGAGATGATTTTAGTGCGCCACGGACTTATGCTGGTTGGTCTTCCATTCGCTGGGAAGACTAAGTCCTATCACGCATTAGGAGCTGCACTGAAATGCGTCTCTGAAAAAGTATGTGATTGGTGAAACTGTTTGTATGCCTTATTTATTAAATAACATTAATCTAACATCAATATTACTGCTATATTCCTCACGCTCTAGAATAGTGCCGGTGACATTTGTAAAACTGTTGCTTTTCAGGCCCGGAATCCACCAAAGCGGAGAGGAGAGGAAATGTCTCGTAAACAGCCTATAGGATACTGTGTTGTGTTGTGTTAAAGCTAAGCGGTGAGATGTGAAAATTACCCAAGCCGATTGGCTGTGCGAGACATCTCCTCTCCTCTCCGCTTTGGTGGATTCCGGGCCTCACTCTTGAACGTTACGGGGATTTACAATCATGATTGAATATTTTAATTGCACACTAATATCATAGTCGTAAAAAGTAAAATACGGAATCAGTAATAAGTAAGTAAATAACTAGTAATTAAATAATGACACTGACACAATTGTGCGATTCTGATATCCATAGATGAATTGCTGACATGTGTCCCGCACCATCATAGAACGTATGGAATATAAATGTCAAATATCAAAGTATAATTTCATTATTATATACTAGCTTTTGCCCGCGACTACGTCCGCGTATATGTCGGTTATCGCGGACGCAGACGAAGTCGAAGTCGAAGTCGAATAAAAAGTACCTATGTCCTTTGTTGGGGTTCACACTTACCCTGTACCAAATTTCACACAAATCCGTTCAGTAGTTTAGGCGTGAAGAAAAGACAGACAGACAGACAGACAGAAAGACAGACAGACAGAGTTACTTTCGCATTAATAATATTAGTTAGGATTTCATACGAAATCCAAAAAGACGGTTTCTGAAACCACAAAGAAACTGAAATAAGCTGATGTTTTCATATTTTTTCTATTACAATGGCTAATATAACAGTAGATTCCATTATTAAAGAAATGTTGGGTTTTAAATCATTCGAGTACGTTACTCAATAACTGTTTAAAAAGTTCTGTTGACGTTTTACTTATTAAATGATTCAACTTGTAGGGTTGGATGGATGAGAACCCAGTCGAGTGGACGGTCATAAATCCGAAGTCGATAACAATGGGCCAACTATATGGGCAGTTTGACCCAGTCTCTCACGAGTGGTCCGACGGCATTCTCGCTGTCAGCTATCGAGCTTTTGCTGTCTCCACTAACGACAATAGGTAAGTGAACGTGAGTTGAGCGTGAGGTCTCCGGTTCGATTCTAAGGTCGAGCAAAAAGTGTAATTGGGTTTTTCCACGTCGTCGACCTAAACGAATCCTATTGCGATCCTATAACTTGACACCTGGATAACGAAGAGCAAATGAGGCGAGATGATGATGATCCGTAACGGATCTCGAACTGATATGTGTGTGCGATGACTTTTAAATGTATACAAATATAGTAATGCAATTGCAATATTATAGAAAATGGTTGGTATTCGACGGCCCGGTGGATGCGATATGGATAGAGAACTTAAACACGGTGCTTGACGATAACAAGAAGCTATGCCTGATGAGTGGCGAGATCATACAGTTGGCTCCCACTACCAACCTCGTGTTCGAACCCATGGATTTGGAGGTTGCCTCGCCGGCTACGGTGAGAAACATTCGCATTTTACTGAGCCCTATTTCGTTGTGATAAATCAAAGCATGCTTGTTTTTTAATCTCCTGCATTAATGGTGCGACGAACCCTCGGTTTTATGCAGCCAAATTCTAAAATGCAGGTCATATGAGTCTTATACTTCTGTAACTTACACTTCAAGGTACAGTAGAGCAATAAAAGGGTAATAGCGGGTATCCGGCTTTTGTGGCGCAACTTGGGAGATGCCTATGACTAGCAGTGGATTGCGTTAGACTGAGTGAATTGGTAGATATGTACCTATTATAAATAAGTACTTACCTAGTTAAAAATATTAATATAGGCACGATTTTTTTTTGGGAAAAAGGCGTGAGTTTATGTATGTATGTACGATTTTTAACAGGTGTCTCGGTGCGGCATGATCTACATGGAACCCAAGGGTCTCGGTTGGAAGGCTCTGTTGGAGTCGTGGCTCAACAACCTGCCCCCCTCCCTCCACACAGTCAACCGCAACCTCATCCGAAATCTGTTTAATCGGTTCATGTCACCGCTACTTTGGCTCGTCGAATATTCTGGATTAGTTAAGGTGTGAAACGACATTCTAATAAATTGATCATATTGAATAATTATTTAGATATATTATGTTGCTTACTCATTAACTATTATGATGAATGAGTAAAAATAGGGAAAAGGTAAAAAAAAGTGTGGGTCGGACTCGCGAAGTCAGGGTTCCGTACCACATGACATGTTTGAGAAATATGTATGTACCTATTTATGTTTATTGTTTTTTTTTATATACTTACTTAAATTGCACTAAAATTAGTCGAAGTAGGTATTCGTAGGATTTATTACATATTCAGAGATATTTTTGCAGCAAATGTATCCAACATCCCGATCGAACCTCGTTAATGCATGCATGAATCTCTTCGACTGTTTTATGGATGATTTCTACGATGAGAAATATCTGGAACAGATATCAGATCTTGATATTAGAGCTCAGCTTGAGGTAAAACGTTCTCATTTTGTATACTTTAGGCTCTATTGGTTGGTTATTGCTAAATAAATAGTTACAGGTCTTTGTAGCTTTTGACTTTTTATTACAAATGTTTGTATGATTTCCTGAAACATCGTATTTTGACTATGTATAACAGCTTAATGCTACGTTCTATCTACATTATTTCTTTGATAGACTTGCTGTATGTTATGTACCTACTTATGTATGTTTTAGGGCGTTTTCTTTTTCTCTTGTATTTGGTCTATTGGAGCAACATTGGATGCAGACAGTCGTCCTAAGTTTGACATGCTTTTCCGAGGCTTGCTCGAAAAAGAATTTCCAGATAAGGTAAATTACTTCATATTTTTTGAAATAATGACAAACAGACACGGAGAATCATGATGTTATAACCTTTTTCTAGGTACGAGTTGCGCTAGATATGCCCAAAGAAGTTGCGAAACCAGACAAACAATACATTTTTGTAATTCCAAAAGACGCAATGGTTTACGACTATCGATTTATTAAGGAAGTAAGTACTGAATTACACTTTATACTCCGTAAATATTTATTGCAGCTGTACCAATGTTCTTAACATTGTTCTTTAATCCGGTCTTTACAACATAATATTATGATACATACAGTATACCTTGTATAATGCTTTCGAATTGGTAAGTGCCACATGCCAACATGTGGCACTTACCAATTCGCGACATCAGGATTATTTCAATAATACGTTAAAGAACAGGCGGCCATGTTGCATAAACTTGGAGTGTTAATCGAAATTTCGGCCGCCAAACAAAACTGCTGTATACTTGTTTGGAGGGTAAGAACCGTCGGTGTAATTAAAGGTACATGGGATATATCAGCAGTGACCTATCTTAACATCAGGTCAACAGTTGGCTTGTTTGCCATCAAGTAACTTAATTTCAACTGTATTTTTCCGCGCTTTTCATTGTAATAACCTGTTCACGGATATTTCCTAATATTTTAGGGTAAAGGTAAATGGAAGCTATGGATGGACGACGTGATGAGTGCGCCGCCCATCAGCCGGGACACGCCTCCCAACCAGATCCTGGTGACAACGCTGGACAGCGTGCGGTACCTCGCGCTGTTCAAGCTTATGGTTACGCATCAAAAGCTCGTCATGATGGTCGGGCCCACTGGCACCGGAAAGTCCGCTTACATTATTGTAAGTTTCTGTGATTCTAGCTATAACTAGTTTAGGCTTTAAATTGCGCATTTAACATCCGTATATTATTTTATTAATTGCGAACAATTAGTTATTAAAGCTTTGATACATAAAATGTTTTTCACAAGCTTTGTTGTAAGTAAGTATAGAAATATTTTGCAAGTTCGTATAAACGAGGAGTATGAAAGCTATTCTGTCGTAACTCTCGATCTGAAAGGCATGTGTTCTCATTTTGATGGATTGTATGTTGGTTTGGAATCATATTTTATAGATGTATCGAATATTCTATCTACTTGTTTAATTGGCTTTGAATATTTACAGGATTTCTTAGTGAAGAAAGTCGATACTAAAGTATATAAGGCACTGATCATGGCCTTTTCGGCGCAAACCAATTGCAATCAAACTCAAGATATTATCATGGGAAAAATGGACAAGAGAAGAAAAGGTAATCATAAATTGTCACTGGAAGCTCCTTTGAATGTTTTGTTAAGTGATCAATTTCTGGCGTAAGCCCGATGAGTTGGCATGCTCAATTACTCTATTCTTGGAGACTTCAGCCGCTTAACCGTAGCTAGGATTTATTTTATTCTTTTATGTTTTCACCAAACAATCTCTACCTGTCAGGGGTATTTGGCCCTCCAATTGGGTGCTACGCGGTGGTATTCGTGGACGATGTATCCATGCCTCAGGCGGAGAATTATGGCGCCCAGCCACCCATCGAAGTGCTGCGACAGGGCATCGACCTGGGCCTCTGGTATGACCTGAAGACCAACATCCCCATGTATCTCATTGATGTCCAGGTAAATATAAACATATTTTACCGTTTCACTATCAGTGGGTTATTCGATCTCACTTGTCAATAGTTTCATCAAGTAGAATTTCCTTAAGCACCTTGAACCCTAATGATTACATATTCATAAACATGATTCTTCCTAAGTACGGTCCTGTCCGACACACCTCAGTACTAACATTTAAACTCAAGGTACCTACGCGTTGATGCGTTGTTATGTGTATGTGTTGATACGAAATGAAAGCCAAATTATAAGTATAGATGGGCACTTAATTTATATGACAAAATATGACGAATTTCAGTTCATGTGTGCCATGGGCAAGCCAATGCCGGGGGCTAAGATTATAACGCCGCGGTTCTCACGACACTTCGCCTTCTTCTGTATCGACGAGTTTGATGATGAAACTCTTCAAGTCATTTTTAGCAGAATTATGTTGTGGCATCTTGATACTAGGTTTGTATATACTCTTGATGTTATGCTTACCTTGCAATGCAATTTAATTATAATATGTCAGTTGTAGATCTCGTTGTGAATGGGCTCGTCTAGGGAAGTTTATTAACATTGGCACCTTCCTATTTTAGCACTATGCATTGCTGCGATGTTCCTTCGGGTACTGGTGTAGTTGCAAGTACTTGACACATACATTTTAGCTTCTGGTTTTACGAATGACCATAGAGCGCGGTGACCTGCATTTTCTATAAGTCGTAAAATACCGTCGACGGTAATTCAGTACGTTTAACATATCTGTTTCAGAGGTTTTTCAAAAGATTTCGATCCCTGTATTGATGAGCTGGTGTTGGGAACATTGGAGGTTTACAAACAGTGTAGGCTAAACCTCCTACCCACGCCTTCCAAGTCTCACTACACGTTCAATCTGCGAGACTTCTCTCGAGTCATATTGGTAAGTTTCTGTCACTAACAATGCAGTATTCTTTCTTTGCTCTTTTATAAGAGCTCCTTTTGGGAAAACTTTTGTGATTGATTACTGTTGTTGATGATATGCATGCAATGGTACAGTATAAATATCGCAATAACCTTGAACATGTTGCTCTTGGCTTAGTTAATAGTCTTTTTTAAACCTGTTGGGTATGCTGGCAAATCGAAATATCATCTTTTAATTAAAAGACCTAGAGGTTGGCTATCAGCTTTAAATATTACTCCTTGCTTTTTACTAGGTGAAAGTGCTCATTTGTCCTCAAAAATATTTTTCAGGGCGTCCTTCTCTCCGTGCCCGAGGTAACCCCAGACTTGCATTCGATGAAATGTTTGTGGGTGCACGAGTGCCTGCGCGTTTTCAGTGACCGGCTGGTGGAAGACGCAGACCGACAGTGGTTCGTCACCTGCCTCCGCGCTGCCACCTCCACCAGCCTGCACGATGACTTCGACAAGATGCTCAGCAGACTCGCCACGAAACCGGGCGAGGTTAGTTACCTATATATGTAACAGAATTAGTAGTGTAGTTAAACGGTTTTTCCGGTGCTCAGACATCATAATTATATAGTTTTCTAGATCTGAAAATGCAAATAATTAAGATTATCTAGTGTATTAAATATTTTTTTTTTCAACAGAAAATTACTGATCTTCATCTCCGGAAGCTAATATACTGTGATTTTGCGAACCCTAAAGTGGATACGCGCTTTTACATGGAGACTATTAATATGGATCATTTAAATGCGACGGTTGACGCCTTCCTCGTCGAGTTCAACAATATGACAAAGAAACCTATGAACCTCGTCCTCTTCACGTAAGATACATTCAGCAAACAAAAAATATAAGATTTTTAGCAAAGTTTGTGGTAATTCTTTTTGCTTCTAGTTTAAACATTTTTAGTTCAGATGTTATTATTATTAACATACGTAGTTTTTAGTTGATTTTCCGAGCGGTAGAAATTTATATTTTGAATCTTATGATGTAAAATCAAAAATTTTACAACCTAGATTCGAGGTACGCAAAGAATTACAAACACTCTAGGTTTAAAATTTTTGCAATTCTTTGTTTTATTCACCTGGGTTAGGTTTGAGGGCCTTTTGCTTTAGAGGATAAAATATATAATACAGATTACATTGACGTTAAGACATTTTTTTTATTAAAAAAAATTATAATGCAACGTAAAAGGTACAATAGCCGACTCAATGCCTTATGTATTCTATACCAGTCAACTAATACTTTTTGTCAATTGTATTTGTAGTTTCGCGATCGAGCACGTGTCGCGTATCTGCCGCGTGCTGACGCAGCCGCGGTCGCACGCCCTGCTGGTAGGGCTGGGCGGCTCGGGCCGACAGTCGCTCACGCGCCTCGCCGCGCACATCAACGAGTACGACCTCTTCCAGGTCATCATCATACCCTACTTACACAATAGATGAATATTAAATAACATTATGCTTGTAGGCAGAGGTGAGTACCCTTTCGCAAGCGCGACTGCTAAGCGTGGGGTCGTCCTAGGTTCGATTTCCAGGTCAGGCAAAAAGGTGATATTGGCTTTTTCCATTAGGTATTTCTCAGTCATCATCATCATCATATCAGCCGTAGGACGTCCACTGCTGAACATAGGCCTCCCCTACTGATTTCCAATAAGACCGGATGGAAGCGGCTTGCATCCAGCGCGATCCCGCGGTTTTTATCAGATCGTCCGTCCACCTTGTGGTGGACGGACGATCTGATAAAAACCGCAAAACCTATGTTCAGCAGTGGACGTCCTACGCTGCGCTTGCCGGTGCGTGGTCTCCATTCGAGAACTTTACGGCCCCATCGGCCATCCGTTCTGCGTGCTATGTGGCCTGTCCACTGCCACTTCAACTTGCTAATTCGCTGGGCTATGTCGGTAATTTTGGTTCGTCTACGAATCTCCTCATTAGTATTTCTCAGTAGTAGGCCAGAATTTTAAAGTTGGTGTAGTGACACGGAAAGCACATATCTAAATGCCGTTGGTCCTGCACCTGATCTCTCCCTGGTCGTGTCTGGTTGCCGTCTTATCTGCCTATGTGAGAAAGGGAAGAGGTGCAGGTGCTTGTGCACTATAATATCTCTTGCTACTTGCCCAGTCTCCATTGAGGTTCACTGAAATTCAGCCGGGAGTATTAAGGTACAAGTTGGTAGCCGACTGCACGCGACAGCAACAGACGACATGTCGTCGCTTCAGTACAAGTTGCTACCAATTTGCTACCAATTTGTACTGAAGCGACGACATGTCGTCTGCTGCAGCTGTCGCGTGCAGTCGGCTACCAAATTGTACCATTATGCTTAGTGTCCTTCTTAAAAATTATGCTTGACCACAAATTATTGTACGAAAAATATGACAATGTAACATTTTGACTAATTGTGTAGGTGGAGATGAGCCGAACCTACGGTAAGATGGAGTGGCGAGAAGATTTGAAAACGCTGTTACGAAAGACAAGCACGCCTGATCTGCTAATGGTCTTCCTATTTATTGAGTCACAGGTAACAAGCAAGAAGGTCTTAATAATCTGTTATATCGGATCTCGTCTGGTCTATTATTCTAATGAACATCAATCATGGATTTTATCATTCTTTTTTTCTAAGATTAAAGAAGAAGGATTCCTCGAAGACGTCAACAATATGCTGAACTCTGGTGAAGTACCTAATATATTCACTACGGATGAGAAAGCAGAACTGTGTGAAAAAATGAGAGTTGTAAGTACTGATGGGTTTTGCTTATGGAAAAGGAATCCGTCTAGTTCTAACTTTAATCGTAAGTTAATTTTAGCTTATGCCTGAACTAAAGTTACAACTCGTTTTGTAATAAGACGGTATGCGTCGGTTATTTTTACAACATTTTCTGAATCAAATAAAAAACTAATTAGGCTTTATTAACTCTGTACAGCGCATATAATTGAGGTTGATTCTACCTTTTACCTTTTTAAGCCTTGCACCATCAAAGTCAAAGTCAAAACATTTATTTCAATTAGACCATTTACAGGCACTTTTGAATTGTCAAGGAGTCGGTCAGTTCTAGTCCAAAAGTTGAAGTTAATTGCTTTATATAATAACGGTTTAGTTCTCAGACTGTGCCTATATTTTATGTTCTGTTATGCTCGTCTTGCCAGATCGACCGCCAACGCGACAAGTCCCTGCAGACGGACGGCAGCCCAACGGCGCTGTACGCGTACTTCGTATCCATTGTGCGCGACCAGCTGCACATCGTGTTGGCTATGTCACCTGCTGGCACCTCGCTGCGTACGCGCATCCGCAAGTTCCCTTCACTCGTCAACTGTTGCACCATCGACTGGTTTCAAGTACGTATTTTTTTATCTTTACCCTATAGCTGCTGGACATAGGATTCATAGAACTCGATATTTGATTATTCTCGTCCAGATGCTAACATGTTAACGTCATTGCTTTATCTAGCCTGAGGCCTCGAACTTTACTTTTACCGATTCGGTCATCGATTCTACGACTAAAACGGCAGATTAGCTAGGCAAGTGCACTACCTGGTTGCTAACTTTCTAATGACTTGAGATAATATTCTGACGCGAATATAACTGCACATGTTTTCTTGGATTACCAGGAGTGGCCACCGGACGCGTTGCTGGCAGTAGCGACCCGGTTCCTAAAAGACATAGAACTGACAGTGCTCGAGCGAGACACCGCCATCAAGCTGTGCCAGGTGTTCCATTGCGATACACAGGAACTAACAAGACAGTTCTTGCTCCGTCTCAAGAGATACAATTACGTCACGCCCACTGCCTACTTGGAACTTATCAACATGTTTAAGACATTGCTTACCAAGAAAAGATTGTAAGTATGTTATTTATTTGTTACACTTTTATTTATTAGGAGTTGTACCTATGCACTTCCTCAACCGCTTTTCACCAGGGAATTGACAACAGCAGAAAGACGCTACATAATAGGGTTGGATCAGCTCGCAATTGCGGCTAAATCAGTAGCAGCGCTGCAAATAGCTTTAGAAATACTGCAGCCCAAACTGGCAGCTGGCGCTAAAGCTGTTGCCGAGACCACGGCCATCGTGGAGAAGGAAAAGGAGGGTGTGGCGCTGGTGGAAGCTGAAGTTCTTATGGACCAGGCCGCTGCTGAACAACAGGTAAGTGGAAATTGATATTATTGGGGTTCCTTTTTAAGTTATGGTAAAAAAAGGGTTTAATTTTTGGCCTTTTTATATTTTTACTAGCTTCTACCCGCGTTAAGTTACATCTTTGCTTACTGCTTCTCTTCTATGAGTTGCAGCATGATGTTATATAGCCTATAGCCTTCCTCTATAAACATTCATATCAGAGTTGTTTTATAGTTTTTGAAAAATCTCGTATACGTATATATAGGTATAAACAAACAGAGATTCCTTTTTGTAATCGGTTAATAAATAGGATGGTTGCGCATGTAGGCCGCAGACGCTCAAGAAATCAAAGACGAGTGCGATGCTGACCTGGCGGAAGCGATGCCGATTCTCAACTCGGCCCTAGCGGCACTCGATACCCTCACTCCTCAGGACATCACCTTCATCAAGACCATGAAGAGTCCTCCAAGAGGCATCCGAATCGTCATGGAGGCTATCTGCATATTAAAGGTACGTTTACCAAACTAATAGGTTTAATTTTAGGGTTTCCGCTACCTGCCTACCTAATCAGTAGCCTGTGACTACTCCGTTTGTCTTATAGTCAAAGCGCTTCTGCTGAGCTTGAGGTCCTGGGTTCGACTCTCAGGTTCGACAGTGTATTGGGGTTTCCATTAAGTATTTCTTAGTAGCAGCCTGGAGATTGAAGTTTGGTGGTGTGACACCTCCGCGCTTCAGAAAAAAAAAGTCATTGATCCTGCGCCTGATCTCTTCCCGGTCGTGTCAGAATACCGACCGGCTATGGACTATAAGCGAGAATATAATACTCGTAACGTAATATAATAATGGCAACGATTTTGCTTACAACGTCTTAATTTCAATGATATAATGTTTGTATTAGGTTGCTCCAACATTTACACCAATATTTTGTAAAATAGACATGAACATGTAATGAATCTAAATTTTATGTTTTACCGCTTTTCTGAAGGATGACCCGGTAAGTGAATAATATTATTCGTGCAATGTAACATAGACCTGTAACTGTTCATCTAAATTTCTCACTTATTTGATTATTTACACAGCATAAATGTTGCTTACACAAGTAGCTAGTGCTGGAGCCGCTGCTGGGCCTGAAAAAGAACCCCAAACCATAAAAATGTCCTAACGTGGGCGATGACTATGTCACGGGAAGTGTTAATGAACTGACACTTGAGTTCGAGGCTAAGTAAAAACGACCCATCGATCCATCAGGTTATGCCATGCTTCCCGAGGTTGCTCCGTTGATGGGTGACCGTATTTACACACCGAGACGCCTTGAAAAGCACGTTCAGCCTTTGGCCCTGGCTGTCATACGTGGATCTGTGATAGTCGTTACGGGTCGTCAGAAGTCAGAAAGTCTGATAACCAGTCTTACCAAGGGGTATCGTGTTACCCTATTCTGACCCCGCAACCTAGTGTTGCGGGGTCAGTCGCTCCATGTAAAATAGCAAGCATTCAGCTGCATCATGTTAGTCGGGAAGCTAACCTCAACATAGTTGGGAAAAGGCTAGGCAAATAATATTTTTTGTAGTAGGTTATTTTTCCAAGTTTTGAACTTTAAGTACTCATACGTTTAACTTGTATCTTGTTATTCCACCGTGAATCGTTTTGTAACGTTTTAAGATTCGTTGTTACCTACTCCCAATAATACAGGACGTAAAACCAGACAAGGTTCCAAACCCGTCTGGTGTTGGCACCATTGAAGACTACTGGGGACCCTCGAAAAAGCTCTTAAACGACATCAAATTCCTGGAATCCCTGCAAAACTATGACAAGGACAACATCCCGCCTCCCGTTATGAACAAGCTGATGAAGACTGTCATGCAGGATGAAGGGTTCGTGCCAGAGAAGATCAGAGCCGTGTCTGTGGCTGCAGAAGGTATGTAGATGTTGCATGCATGACAAATAATTCGGTTAAGCAAATCGAAATGAGCCTACTAGTGTGAAGGTGTGTAGATTATTAAATTGAACTTCTAAGAAAAGAATATTAAACTTTACACTCTTGTGTAAGGTTTAACTTGAAATACAAATTGGGCAATTTGTGAATTGGGTTAAAAATATAGCAATTTTCTTCAATTTTGAACATGCTACTCAATCATGTTTCTAAGTTACGTGTCGCGCCGTATGTAGCAATAGCTTTAAATTTATGTCCTAAAAATATTTTACGCCACACAAGCCTCGCATATTATCTTTAAAATAAATATAACTGATGATAAAACTACCCAAATGATGAACTTAATATAGAATTTTATTAGGTATATTAAAATAATGAAGTGAATATTGGGATACAGGTATGTGCAAGTGGGTGATTGCGATGACGAAGTACGACAAAGTGGCGAAGGTAGTTGCGCCTAAGAAGCAACGGTTGGCGGCTGCACAGGCAGTGTACGATAAGGCCATGGCCGCCCTCGCCGTGAAGCAGGCTCAGCTCAGAGAGGTCAGTAAACACAAAGACTACTAAACATAATGATCATATTTTATATACTACAAAAATGATTCGTTCTCACTCTGTTTATAATGGAGTCTTTAATTATGTTATTACGTCAAACCTTTACAGTGGGAAATAATAAACTTTTCCAATTTAAGGTACAACAAAAACTCAAAACGCTGGTAGACGTTTTAACCGAACAGAGTCGCCAACAGAAGGTATTGGATGACGAGGTAATGGACTGTAGCAACAAATTGAAACGAGCCGAAATGCTCATATCAGGCCTTGGCGGGGAGAAGACCCGGTGGACGCAAATCGCTAAGGATTTGCGTGAAACCTACAACTCACTTACAGGTTAAAACAATCACTTGCTTTTATTAAAAGAAATATAATCATAATTATAATTAATTAACTAAGTTTAAAACAATCACTTGCTTTTATTAAAAGAAATATAATCATAATTATAATTAATTAACTAATGCAATGATTTAGTTTTTGTCGTCATTATAATTGTGTTACTTATAATTTCAGGGGACATCTTGATTGCTTCGGGAATCATCGCATATCTCGGACCATTTACTGCCTCGTTTCGAAATTCACAGGTATGATATAAATTAATATATCTTTAGGCCCACTTATACTTGTTAGGGTTATCTTTTATAGGTCCACCAGAATGTCATGGCAAATACGGAAATCGAAAATTGTAATGTGCAATATCGGTGAAATTGGATTAAACGATCTTGATATATTAGATTTTTTTTTGTTTTTAATATTAATGAACAGGAGAAATTAACATTCGTGTATTACTTTTCATACTTATCTATACTTCTATACTAATATTATAAAGAGGTAACATTTGTTTGTAAGTTTGTAAGTTTGTATGTAGGGGGTAATCTCTGGATCTACTGAACCGATTTTGAAAATTCTTTTACAAATTGGAAGCTACGTTATCACTGAGTGCTATAGGCTATATTTTGTTATCAAAAAATTTGGGATCCGTAAGAAAAATCACGCGATCGAAGTCGCGGGGAGAGTGCTGGTTTATTATAAACTAGCGTATGCCTTCGACTTCGTTTGTATGATTGTTTTTATTTGCGCGGGGTCCTTATTCTATTTCTATGTTACTCCTTATACCATCAGCTGTCTGCCAATTAATCCCGACAAAACAGGTCCAGCCGTTACGGAGATTATCCGGAACAAATACCAAAATAAACCTAAGTATGAAAGTGCAATGCGTGTGCCACACACTCGGGATCCCGCGTACCTGAGCTAATGCGCACGACATTAAAACCGCTCTTTATGCTAGGTGAAAAGTTGGGCACAAGCATGTCACGACTGCGGCATAGTGTGTACGTTGGACTTCAGCCTGATCAAGGTTCTGGGCGAGCCTGTTACCATCCAGCAGTGGAACATCAATGGACTGCCGGCAGACGACTTCAGTGTGGAGAGCGCCATCATCATCAAGTGAGAAATAACGTAGAATGCTCCCCATTAAGGGTCGTAATATAATACACTATAATTGTGGCCTTAAAAAAGATACCTACTTATATATTCTTAAAAGGGCGTCAACATTGTGCGTTTCGTAATCATCAGTAGGTATTTCCTTAGTGTTAATTGAAAGTTTATGGAAATGTTTTACAGGACAGCTCGACGTTGGCCTTTGATGATTGATCCTCAAGGCCAAGCTAATCACTGGATCAGAAATATGGAAAAGCCGAACAATATCAGCATAGTGCGTATGACACAGGCAGACTTGGGACGTGTGTTGGAAAATGCTGTACAGTTTGGGCAACCGGTATGAAGTTCACATTGTTTCATTTGTTCAAAAAAACTTAATCTAATTTGCGATAATCTATGAGGTTAAGTCTTGTCAATAAAGCCGAAAACATTGGACTCTCAGTTTTAGTTATATTCAACTTTAATTTACTTTTTATCTATTACCTTTTGTGTTATTATTTCTTTTTAAGTAATTCACATAGCTATTTAAGTAAAATATATTAAAGTAGTATTCATGTATTTTTTAAGTAAATTCATGTTTTGCAGATTCTTAAAATATTTAAGAAAACCTTAACTAAATTCTTAAATAAAAATGAATAACCCAGAGATAGTACTTTTGTGATTTTATGCTAGGCTATGCCACTCTATGCACGCGTCTGGATTGAGGGCCCAAGTTATTTAATCATAACAGTTTTAAATAACATTTAAGGAATTCATGGCCCTTTGCTTTAAGTTTTAACTATTTTTAACTAATTTCCCTGCAACTCTTATTTCGTTTCGCAAGGATTTATAAAATAGGCCCTCAATCCAGAAGGTTTATACCTAAGTAACTGAAGTTTTTGATACTTAACTTTTTTTCGAAAAAATAAAAATGTTTACGTACAAGTATTTGGCTGCCATTTTTACAGTATGATTTTGTTCCTGATCCTAGTACATTGTTGATCAAAGGATTTTGTTTAACTTAATTTTAGAACATTAATACGATTTGTGTTCTAATCAGGTTTTGCTAGAAAACGTATTGGAGGAGTTAGATCCAATGTTAGAACCTCTTCTACAACAACAAACATTCCGACAAGGTGGAGCCCTCTGTATTAAAATTGGTGACGCGATTGTTGAATACAATAAAGAGTTTAAGTAAGTATTTTGATAATCATCCACGTTCCTTTATTAACTTTTATCGATTTTAGTTATCAGTCATTTCCAATTTGTAAGAAACCGGTCGCTGTATTCCGAGTGACACGTTGCAGTATATTAAACTATAAGATTATTATTATATTATAGGTTATACATAAGTACAAAACTTGCGAACCCTCATTACCTACCCGAGGTTGGTGTTCGAGTGACTTTAGTCAATTTTATGTTGGCCATGGATGGCTTGCAAGCTCAGTTGCTAGCGCGAGTAGTAGCCCGCGAGCGGCCTGACTTACAACAAGCCAAGACAGACCTCACCACTCAGAGTGCTGAGCATCGAAGGCTCTTACAGGAAATTGAAAGGAAAATATTGACTGTATTATCTACTTCTGAACATTTATTGGAAGATGAAGAAGCTGTCCAGGTAATACAAAACACATTTTTGGGTTATTGAATAGTGTATTGCATAAAAGGGCCCTATAGTATAATTACAAAGGACAATGCCCAAAAATGTATGGACCAAAAACCCGGAATCGATTAAAACGATTTATGTGTGGCTAGGTATAGTGAACATACTATATCCCAAATTCAATATTTGTTTTCGATTAAACAATCACCAAGTACTAAAAAAAAATCGTAGCTAATTGACTTTAGTCTTATAAAATCCATGATATTTAGAGCGGCATTGTGCATAATATTGAGAGAGATTTGAGAGTAAAGTACATTATACATGTTTACTGATTACATGAAACATTATTTGCATATGTATATATATAAACATATATATATATATTATATATCTAAAAAAACACAACACAGCTAGGTTTTTTGAAAGTTATGTAATAATGTATTGATATATATAATATATATACCTATATATGTATATATATTATATAAATAATATATACGGTATGGAACTCACTTCTAGGCAATAAATGAAACCTCAAGTAATACTAGTCCACAGAAGTATAGCTTAATTAAATTTTAAATCGAAAACCGAAAATTAAAAAAGTAAAATTTTCAAACAAAATAAATATCAAAATAAATTCAGTAAAAGTAAACACTCTGTTGACAACGTACTTGACAACGACGCATGTCGGCGCGGCTTTTTGATTCGTTTGACAATTTGAGATTTACGAAAAAAATTGATCCAATTCTACAGAGTGTTTAAATTTGTTCAAAATTAAAACTCTACTTTTTGAGCTAATTACTGGACCGATTTCGTTATTTTTTTGTATATCGTCAGAAAAGGCGATAACAAGTATGTCGTATAATTTATTGCATATATGTGATCCCCATACTGTATATTTAAAAAAAACCTACGTACTGAATTCTTGCAACGAAAACTTACGAAGGACTGCGCGGGGGACAGGGTCGGTCAAGGTTTCGCTAGCTGGATTACAATGGCGCGCATAGATAAAACATCTTCTATCTCTTTCTTTGTCGTAAATTGTAATTCCTTATCTGTATTCCCCATTTCTTTCATGAATGAGTGAGAAACTAACATAATAACAAAACAATGAACCTGTTATAACGCACTCCGCTATAATTATTGTTATATGCTACTGGCCTGTTCGGTTATAGTTTTATGCGAAACGAATTGCATATTTGCGACCTCTTATATATGGTCTATCTTCCTGTACATAAATTATTTTAATCGACTCCGGGTTTTTTTTGAGCATCCTCTTTTAAAGTGTTTTTTACGGAATGTTCGCTACACCTATAGGTGACCGTTATAAGTGCGACTCACTCTCTATTGGGATGCGATTTCGCGATTTTCTCATTTAATGTCCATACTAATTTATTGATGCGAAAGTAACTCTATATAGGTATATCTGTCTAGTACGTTTTCACCGCTAAATCACTGATCCGATTTTGATAAAATTTGGTAGGTACGAAGTATGCTTGAACTCCAAAAAAGGACATAGGCTACTTAGTCCGCGACTTTGTCAACATCCCCGATAAACAATATTTACGCGGACGAAGTTGATCGCAAAAGTTCGCTAGTTTTAAATAATTCTAAATGTTTAGATCCTTAACTCTGCAAAAGATACGTCGAATGAGATCAAAGAGAAGCAAGAGGTGGCCCAGGTTACGGAGAAGGCTATTGACGTAGCCCGAAACGATTACGTGCCCATTGCTGTACACTCCACCGACCTATTTTTCCTCACCGGTAAGTTATTGGTGATGTGTTGCAGTAGCGAAGAATACATTATAGTTGGGGAGGCCAGGAAGGGATTTTTGGATTTACTCGAGCGCGGCAGATTAATATAAGGGGGGATACCTTGCTCCCTGTTAAGTACCTCCACCAAATATAAGCCTTGTAAATAGAGCCGCGCGGCTAGGACAGCCGATCAGATTAGTAAAAAAAAATCGATCGTTGGATTTACTCGAGCGCGTCAGATTAAGGCAGGGTAAGTTAATTACATGCAGAAAAGTGTGCATTTCAATAATCTGACGATTTGTGCGTAACGTAAGGAAATAGCAAAGTCACAAAGTTGCAAAAAAAATATGTCACTTGGACATTCGCGAGCGCAGTTAATTTTCATTTTATTTTGAAGGAAATCTTTCAAGGATTACGAAAATAATATAATCTGCCGATTTACACAAGCCGAAGTAGTTAAATAATCACAAAAGTGTTGTACTAGCAGCTGCTAAGAACTATGTAGTTTTCACTCTGCGATTCTCTTAATTGGCCAATAATCTCTCTCTTAATTATTTCTCTTATATTTATTAGTTGTAGTTATTACATTAGGCACATAATTGAAAAAAAATATATTAAAAAAATTAAAACCGTCAGGTTAAGGGAACTCCTCCACATAATTGTCAGATTATGGGTCAGCACGATAAGGACATCAAGCTGAACCCTCTGTATAAAAATCTGACGCGCTCGAGTATGTCAAGGTCACGATTTTTTTTTGCATTTTCAAAAATCGGCCATGAGTTTTGGTCGCTTCTAAATCGTCAGTCTTTCGAATGGGAGACTCTTTAGGGTTTACTTAACATCCCTTCTGAAAATCAGACGCGCTCGAGTAAATTTTTTTTCCCCCCATTTTCAACCCCTTTGTACGGCCACCCCCACCATGCAAACCGGCAGATTATTATTCCCCCGTTATAAGAAACACGTGGGGCGTATACACTATTAATATCTGACACGCTCGAGTATGCCAAGGTCACGATTTTTTTTTACATTTTTGAAAATCTCTACACGCTCCCCCCACCAATGAAAGTGCATACATCTCATAACCTTTTTTCCTTTTTAGCATCTAATCTTCACAATCCAAAAGGTCCCCACCACGCTCGAGTAAATCCACATTTAGCATCTTGGCCTCCCCAACTATTAGTAAAATATGTCACTGATGAATTCAAGCAACGTATAAAATTATAATGACAATAATTCATATTTTCAATGTCTGATTCCTCTTCTTTTTGTATCGATGATACATCTATAATAAGTTAAATTATTTGAGCCCAGTAGGTCGTCTGCCACTGCCACGTCAGAGGCGTTGCACAAGTCGTCTGGTAAGATTCAATACACATTTATTTCTAGCATCGTTGGCGAATATTGATCCGATGTACCAGTATTCGCTAGGCTGGTTCGAAGGTTTGTTCGTGGCTAGCATCGACAATACTGAGAAGGTAGAAGACATTGAAGAACGGCTAGAAATATTAAAGAACTACTTCACATACTCTCTCTACGCCAACATCTGCAGGAGTTTATTTGAAAAGGTAAAAACAAAGACTCATTTCAATTTTATCTTAAAATAAAAACCATTATTTTATGCTGTGAAGTACCTACTTTTAATAACATCATCATGCCTGTAATCTTTGAAGGGTTAAGCAGAGGTGTAAACCCACATTTCGTATTTTTTGTATAATCGAATATCTGTATACTTATTTTTTTTTTAACAAGGCCCTCTTACACCCAAGTAAACTTTCCATACTGTGTAGTAAGCAATATTATCTTACACAGCAAGATTTTCAGATAATTTCCGCTCGGTTATCGACAGTCAAGGTCCTGGAGGCAAACTCAACATTTTAAAACGATTCATTTCATTGTATTCGTCTGTGCTTGTTTAAAGATAGATACGACTACAATAAAATGATTACTTAAATAATGTAGCTACTTACATTAAAATGTTGCAGGATAAAATTGTGTTTTCATTACTGCTGGCTATCACGCTAATGATAGCTCAGAAGGAGATACAGAGGAGTACCGTAGTGTTCCTAATGGGCGGCGGGCAACCTAGATCCATTGTGCCCAACCCGGTGGTGTTCCTAAGCGCACAAGCCTGGTCCGAGTTCAATGCGTACGAACCATTTATTATTTTTAGTTTTAATTTTACTGTGACACAGGGAGGGTTCGCCCTAGGAAGACCTACACTGACCTTATTGGTGAGGTTCTTCAGAAAGGTCAGGTGCGGAGTACTCGTAACCGGCGTGCTTGTATGACGAGATGTATGAACGTAGATGAGGCAAAAGGAGTATGTAAGGATCGTAGCAGGTGGCGTTCTATGGTTTCTGCCTGCCCCCATGGGAAAAAGGCGTGAGTTTATGCATGTATGTATTTTACTGTAATTCACAGTCGAATAAGTAGGTACATACGTTTGGTACTGGCAAAAATGTTTACTAAATAACTGTTAACGTTAATGATGTCAAGAGTGATGTAAAAACATTACTACTCAGGATGCAATATTGTTTTATAGTGGGTAGTTGCCCGTTGGCTGCCTGTATAGCAGGGGTAGCTCACCAGTCTATCGCAGCTATTTGTTCGAGTCGATCCCAAATGCTCACACTTAAATAAGTGGTTATTAAAATTAATCTTCAATTTTGTTGTATTTTCCTTCTTACTCATCATCTGCCTACCTTTTTCCCAACTATGTTGGGGTCGACTTCCAGTCTAACCGGATGCAGCTGAGTACCAGTATTTTACAGAGAGCGACTGCCTATCTGACCTCTACAACCCAGTAACTGGGTAATACGATACCCCTTGGTCAGACTGGTTGTCAGACTTTCGGGCTTCTGACGACTCGTAACGACTGTCAAAGATCCACGTATGACAGCCGGGACCAACGGCTTAACGTGCTTTCCGAGGCACGGATTGGTGTCAGTAATGTCTAAGATAAACTTAGAAAGTACATATGACTTGAAAAAGTAACCCTTCTTACTGAAATAAGAAAATACTACTCGTATAAGTATAGTTTTCTATAAATATAGTATGCATGTTAATTATGTGAAATACGATCCAATGTGAAGCTTACGAAGAAGTACGGATTTTGTAATTGGTAGATCGCACTGAGTCTGGTCAGTAATCAGTTGATCTTGGGTCTTTTTAAGTTGACTACCCCTTCTGTATAGTATACCAATCTTTTGAATCTTTGTGAATCTTAAGCTCGTTCAAGAGCTTCACAAGTATCCAAATCTTTCTCATTTAAATTAAATCATATTATTTTCATTAAATTCACCTCCTATATTATTCATCAGTCCTATAATCCGAATGTTTTCAGGCTGAATGAAGTACCAAAATTTAATGGAATACTGGACCACTTTTTACAAAACATTCCAAAATGGGAGGAGTATTGTGATTTGCCTAACCCACAGGAAAATCCTTTGCCTTCACCGTGGAACTCGAGACTTGACCCGTTTGAGGTAACAAACAAAGCTTAGTAATTGTATTGTTACAACTAACATTAACTTCACTGATTACTTTATTCCTACAGAAACTGTTAGTGTTACGATGCATGCGTTTGGACATGATGGTGCCAGCAGTCCAAATTTACGTTGCTGGTAAGCGTACCGAGTTATCATCATTACGAAATGCTGAGAATGCTATAAAACAATTCAAATGTATTTTTTAAAGATAAATTGGGCCGTAAGTTCACGGAGCCCCCACTTTTTGACCTGGCGTCTTCGTATGCGGACTCTCACTGCTGCATCCCCCTGTTGTTCGTGCTTACACCCGGCTCTGATCCTATGGAGACACTACTGAAGTTTGCAGATGATCAGGTAGACATTATCTATCGTATTAGTATATATAGTTTATTTATCTTAATGCCTTTATTGTGATGAGATAATATAACTTTGTCAGGGTTTTGGCTCTTCTCGTTTGTTTTCGCTGTCTCTGGGCCAAGGTCAGGGCCCTATCGCAGTCAAACTTATTGAAGAAGGCGTTCGGAGCGGTACATGGGTCGTTCTGCAGAACTGTCACTTAGCTAAGAGCTGGATGCCCACGCTAGAAAAGGTAACCAGCATAACCGCTTATACCGTTAAACTAGTCACTAAGTTAAATGTTAAAAATATTATGAAAAATGTGTTGTCATATTATCCTGTCGTTGATGTGGTTTATAATCTTGATTATTTTTAAATGTTGACCCTTTTTCAGACTTGCGAAGGGTTGCTTCCAGACGCCACACATCCAGACTTTAGGCTTTGGCTGACGTCATACCCTGCTGATCATTTTCCCGTGTATGTACTGCAAAACGGTGTCAAAATGACCAATGAGCCGCCGCAAGGTAATGTTTATAACACCGCGCGTAACGAATTGAAGATATTGTTTTATGATAATAAGACATTATTTTGTACCAATCCTTAACTTATTTTTGTTTCCGTAAGCGATTGTTATGTTTCTTATTTTTTATTGTCTAGATTTGTCATTTCGTAAATGTTTATTATAATCCAGGTCTGAGGGCGAATATCAATCGTTCGTACAACACAGATCCTATTAAGGACCAAGAGTGGTTCGAGGGTAACAAGCAGACGGACAACTTCAAGAAGCTATTGTTTGCGCTGTGCTTCTTCCACGCGGTGGTTCAGGAGCGAAGGCAGTTCGGCCCGCTGGGGTGGAACATTCGCTACGAGTTTAACGAGACAGACCTCAGGATTAGCGTCACACAACTGTACATGTTCCTCAATGAATACGATGTGAGTAGGTACAGCGAGGGATTGATTAACAACTTGACTGCCTACTGCCATGGGAAAAGGACAGTTTAAATCCTACAAAATTATCTAGCCCCATAATTTTAAAATATACGTTACCTAGTGGTCAATCTTCGTAATCATACGAAATAACAAGTACTCCCACACGACTGTGGGTGCGTCTAAGCGACAATATAGAGAATGGTACATGCTATTCTAGGGTAATGGGTTTGGAAGGGGTATGTTCTAAGTATATTTCAGAACAAAGAAATGATCACAATGACGGGTAGAACATGTAACTTTCAGCTTCGTTAATTTTCTTTTTACAGCTTTTGTGTATGTAATATGTGTTTAAGTAATATATACCTATAATAATTCGGTGAATGTTTGTACCCAGGACGTGCAATTCGTAGCGCTGCGATACTTGACGGGCGAGTGCAACTACGGCGGCCGCGTGACTGACGATTGGGACCGGCGCACGCTCAACACCATCCTTTTCAAGTTTTACAACCCTAAGGCCCTCAAGGAATTCAACTACCCACTTGACTCTACAGGTGAACCAGCAATTAATAATTGTACCTATAGAGCCCTTTTATAATTTTACTAGCTTTTGCCTGCCACTCCGTCCACGTGTCCTGGAAAATACTAGTTATTTGTATTGTTTTGAAGAGTTGAGGGTCCATTGAACTTTTTAAAATCAGTGTACTCTAATGGAATCGTAGACACACGTGATCTGAATCACGGACCCATGCAGTTTACATGTGTGTGCCTATCTTAGGCCGCGTGTACCGCAGTGGAACAGCGCTTTTATTCCGTGCAATTCCACGTTTTATCTTGCTATTGCTGTGGCAACAATCCAAACTGGCGTTGACGGATCATAATAATTATGTGAAGTACAATTCATGTAAAATAATGCAGTTTAGTAAATCGCGGGCAGGACACCTATATGGTCATGATTGTTTCAGGCTTGTACTACATCCCGACCCTGAAGGAACACGGGGATTTCATAAACTTCACGCGCTCGATGCCCAGCACCGCGCCGCCCTCCGTGTTCGGTTTCCATTCCAACGCGGACATCACCAAGCACTTCCGCGAGGCCGAGGAGTTGCTAGCTACCGCCATACTGACACAGGTTACCACGTGCACTGCATTACACACTGCAAATATACAGAAACGAACAGGAGCCACCACTTTGACAGTGTTCAACATCGTTGTAAAATGAGATGGCTCTTTTTTAGATCAACAATATGAACTTCTTGAGAATAGCTTATGTTGCAGTAAAAATATACATACCTAAGCTAGTTGCTACTAGACGCTATTTAGTGATACAAATTATGAATATTTCGTTTAGTATACCTAATCATAAGTATCAGAGGCATTCCATTATTAGTAATAATAGCAACATTTATTTTCATTTAGTAAATCGATAAGTAATAGTATTGTTTTACTGTTGTATTAAAAGTATTCTCAGATGTAGTATGTACAATCCATTTAAATCATGTGGTATTTCTTATGTTTCATCTATCGTCGATGCAACGAGGCAGGATCGAGTGGTAAGATATTTCAATTAATTAGAATTCGTCATTTTAATACAAGTAGTTGACATCATTAATATCGATTTCTCATTTTCATGCTTAAAAGGATCTCGAGAAAAAGTATCAGGTAAATGATTTTTACAACTTGTGAACGTTAAAGCTTACGCTTTATTTGATTATTTCTTAATAGTATGAATACTCATCGAAAATGTTATCGATGCTACGTGAACATATTTATTTTTCGTAGAAAATGGATCATGATCTTCATACCTCGAAAATTGAGATGTTTGTTCTTTGCTTAGCAACAAACCTACATACATTTAAAGCACAATTTCGCACTTTTATACGTGTTCTTACACAGGACACTATGGCTTCGGGTGACACACAAATAACACCGGAGATGCAAGCGATGCAAATTGCCGAGGACGTGTTGAAGCGGCTGCCCGCCAAGATCCTGTCTGGGCCGTCTCACGAGGGTGATCTCAAGCCCTCTGAGATGACCCCCATGTCTATTGTGGTGATACAGGAGGCTGCACGATACGAAAGACTGGTTCAAGTTGTCAGGGCTAGCTCTAGGGCCGTTATTGGAGCTGTGCAGGGTAAGGAATTATGTTAGACGAATTTATTCACAAGTTTTTATGAAAGTCTATGATATTTCCCGTAATTTTGTCCGCCTGAAAAATAGATGGCCGTATGGGGTACCTATTACATAGATATATAACAAACAACATTCCGGGTAAAAATAAGACAATAGGGTAGATGACATCACTAACCAATAATACCAAGACATAACTTCTCTAAAGAAACACTTTATTTTAGCCCTGATAACCCAATTCATTTTCAATTAACTGTCTGTTTTGATTTTTTATTGCTTTCTAATTTATAAATAGTTAGTCAATTGAGTCTACTCAAAAGTGACGTCATAGTTATTTACACCATACAAAATCTATGGGAGAATAGCGTTTTGACAGGTTAGAAAAAGTACGTCAGTTGATTGGTGGTGTCATCTACCCTATTGTAATTCTGTAGAAAAGGACAACAGTTGTCAATATACTTGGCTGAGTGATTGGCTGCTGCTCTGCGCGTCACCGGTTCGAATGCCGCATGGAACAAATATTTGTATGGCCTCAGGTTGGTCAAGCAATTGGACCGTTCCAGACCCAGAAGCGTCTACTTGTTTGTAAATCACCTACAGTACAGGCGAATCCACGAGTGTGAGGCATGCAACCTTTTAACAAATAGACCACTGTCAAATCTGCTCACCACCAAATTCACATTCACATTGTAGTGCTGATAATGCTGCGGTGGCCAGTGGCCTTAGCCGCATGTCACCCCGTCAGCCCCATTCCCCGCCTTACTCTAACTTATTCCTGTTACGATTAGACTCACATAAACTTGCGTAATACTCATGAATCCATGGTGCAGGAGTAAGCGTACTGAACGACATAACGGAAGAGGTGCTGTCGAGTATGGTGCGCGGACGCATTCCAGCACTGTGGGCTGGCAAGAGCTACCCCTCGCTCAAACCCCTCGGCGGTTACTTCAACGACCTGCTACAGAGGCTCGGGTTCTTACAGGTATCCTTACCATTATGTTACCTAAACCTCTTTTACATTAGGAGATTTCTCGGCCAATATCGGCCTATGATGCTTTTTGTCGATTTATTTTATCGTGTGAACGAGACTTTACTTAGCGAGAGTATTATGTTATCAGCACTGGCACCAGCACGGGCCGCCGGTGGTCTTCTGGCTATCTGGATTTTACTTCCCGCAAGCCTTCCTAACAGCCGCCCAGCAGAGCTACGCGCGCAAGTACAAGATACCAATCGACCAGCTCGCCTTCCACTATGAGGTAACTATAGCTTCCGAATATTCACTGCTATTCCATGTTAGGTTTTTATTTAAAATGAAACTGTTGTGTCGCTTTCATTCACTGCGTAGGCCGTTGCCTGTTCAGCCTGCAGGCCAAAGTCTACATAGCCCACTACACTGATTCTTTCCCTATGTTTGATTCGATCTTGATGCCACGGCCTAACTGGCCTAGACCTGTCATGCGCCACAAATACACAGTTCGTAACCAGCCATAGTTTCAGATCGTGAGCTGACTGGTGAATGTGTGCCCTCTTGCTTTCGCAGACTGCCAGCGGACTGTTTAGTCCGTGGCATTCTTTGCTAGAACGACTGTGGTCGAACCATAGTCGAAGACCGTATGTTACTTTATGAGACTGAATTTTAACTCCTATATAAAGTTCAGATATTGTCAATTCCTCTACAATATAGTTGCACAAGTGCATCTAAGTTGTATTAGAAGTCGAAGAATACACTATTATTACATTGCAATTATGTATACAGGTACAGCATAAGGTTGAGTTTACGGAACCACCAGAAGAAGGCGTGTACATATACGGCATGTTCATGGAGGGTGCGAGATGGAACGAACAACATATGTACATTGATGAATCAATTCCCAAGATATTGTACGACGAGTTCCCGCCGGTCAGTGCACACTTAACTAAACTGCCTATTCACTATTTACTATAGCCGTTATGTTCACATAAAAAAGAGAGGATAGACACCATGAACCAAAAATTCCAAAACACAACTTCTATAAAAAGTCCCTCTTTATTTTAGTCTTAAAAACTGATTAATATTCAATTAACTGTAAAATTATATTTTTATTTGTTTTGATATTAATAAATATTTTAGTCTATTGTAAAATAAGTGACTTCACAGCACTTCGTTCGCGTGAATTTGTCTACTGGTATGAAATATACTTAACGACCTATTCTCATACCTACTAAATAAGCATAAACGTCTGTCGAGCTGTTTCGGAGGAGTGTGACCACAACACCGTGACACGATATTTTTATAATACAGATTAGTCAAAAGTGTGTGTATCCCCAGGTGTGGTTGATACCCATAAGGCGCAATGAGCTGCCAACAAGTGTATTCTACAACTGTCCGTTGTACAAGACGGGAGACCGACGCGGCGTGTTGTCCACCACAGGCCATTCAACTAACTACATCCTCTTCATGACGCTGCCCACGAAGGTGGAACCCGATCACTGGATTATGCGAGGAGTGGCCTTGCTTACGCAATTACCCTTCTAGAACAGACAGACAAATATGTTCCGGGTGTACCATAATCATTTGCAAGCCAAGTCAGTTACCTACAAGTTGCACTATACATACATGGTTCAAAATTGCTTGATACTTTTTGTCTAATGTTGACCACATAAGAAGAAGTGATAGGTACGCTCCAGGGTAGACGTGCTCATTCTGTTCTAGTCGGATTAGTCCTATAAATATTTTTTGTATTTTCGTATGTGATATTTGAGTTATCTTACAGTGGCTAGTGTGAGTTTTAAACCTATTCGATCGCGTAATACAAACGTTCGGTTACGTCAATTTGTATGGAATAATTTTTGTGATTTCCATTGTTATCATGAGACGACACTATTTCAGTTTCAGTAAAAACTCTACTAAGGACACTGAAGACCAAGTCTCAATTTTAAAACGATCAAAATCTAGTCTTGTCGCTTTATTTGCTAGAAAAACTGTTTCTAAAAAGTAAACAAACAAACAATGTACTTGATCTTAGTCGGAGTTGTTTAAACATGATGTTTTCAATTTTTTTATGTATTTTGTCACTATTTAATGCAAATTATGATAAAATTGTAATTTTTAAAAGTACACAAACTTACGAACGTACGAATCCTTTTATATTGGTTTTGTTAATAATTATAACAATTACACATTGCTATCTCTTAAAAGCCACGAAAATATTCCTTATCGAAATAATATGTCAATTTAATGTTATCATAATATGGTACACTGGAATTGCTCTATTTTTCGAAATAACTACTTATGTGCCTTCTTATTTATTTAAACGATTATTTATGAGAACATATTTGAAAAACAATGTTTATTATGATTATTGTTTTCAATGTTTTAACTAAATACTAGCAATAAACTAAACACTTACGTTTAGTTTATTGCTAGTATTTATTTTTGTCGTAACTTGGTCTAGTCACCTAAGAAATAATGTTGCTTTATGTTTAATTATATTATTCATTAGTTTGTTCTATAGGTTGAATTTGATTTATATTTTGTCTTAAAATACATAATTTAATAAAATTTATGTGGTTTTGATTGTATTCTCAATAGTAAAAAGATGCACTTCCCTGGTTTAAACGACACACCTATTCACATGATTCGATCAATTTTTACCACACAACACAGATAGAAAATCGGTAAACAAAGACGTTACAATCGTAGTTACTACTTTACTAGTTATGTAGCCACTGTAAATTTCTAAATATGTGGCATATTAAAACATACTTTAAACGTTTAATACTTTTATATATTGTTAAGTGTGTGTTCTTCAAAATGATATTCGCGATGAGTTTCGCACCTCAAAAGGAATAAAGGAACCCTAAAAGCAGCACTTCCTTGTCCGTCTGTCTGTCTACAACTCTACTTGTTAAGCCCCTATTTCTCAAGAACACGTGGAGGTATCAAGTAGAAACTAATATCTAATAGGTACGTAAAAAACTTGTGTTTTTTTAATTAGGCATTCTGCTAGTTTGTACTTACGAGCAGTTGCATAATACTTTGCATAGTTAGTTTAAACTGAATGTTCTTTCATAACAATAATATTCGAAGAAATGTAGTTTCTGACGTATAATTTGAACTTAAAAAGAGGTACCTAGCAGCGGAAACCCAGATACACTTTGTTCTATTTCTTTGTCTAGATCTCTACTCTACCCGAAGTATTTGAGTATATGCGGATACGTAGCTATGTCGTAGGCACGAAATTCTAAAGATTGTTTCCTCACATGAACATTTAAGACATAAATTGGGCCCGGACGAAAATGGAAGTTTTCTCCGAGGAACGAGGTCAATGTCATCGTTATCGCTCCGCGGTTTAATGTTCGGCCAAGGGGACCACAACTGTATGGTTATAGAGCGCGCATTACGAGAGCGGTGACTTTGCGATTACGTTGCCCTGTCATTTAGCACGAAAAAGCTCGCATCCCAGATACGGCATGTATTAAATAAGCGAGTAGTGGGCAGGGCGGGGGCCGGGGTGGCGGGCCGGGGGGGCTGTAGTACGGGAGGCACTCGGTCTGGCGCGGCGTTGCCGGGGCGACGCGAGATATTGATCTGCGCGCCCATCCCGCGCAGCATCCCTCCCGGCCGCGCTCCCTCCTCCCGCACCCCGTTGCCCCTCGCCCCTCGCCCTTGATTCTGCCGCTCGACCACCGCCACCACGACCCCACCGCACCCCCCTACAAATACTTATTACATTTCGCACTACATACTCCACGTAATCCGATGAAGAAATTTCGCTTATGCTTTATAATCATACCTAAGCTTGTAACCTCGATATTTTTAAACTTGCCAGCGCTGGTTATGCGTGAGTAATGTTTTGCAAGTTATACATTGCTCAGGGTATCATTTTGAAATAGATATTGGTTATTATAATTCTCCATTATAAAAAAAAATATCGCGGAACCAACCTATTTACATAGGTAATAATGCAGGTTGCAGTCAAAAGCAAAAAACATTTTCGATTTTGACTTTTCTGGGCTCTCTAAATGTCCACTTCCGGGTATGGAGTTCCAATTCTGCGAAATATCATCAAAACGACATTTTGGCAGTAAATACCAAAAAACAGATTAAAGTTATTACATAACGTAATACTACGCCTATTTTCCTCTGGTTCGACAGAGCTCTGTCCCACATTTCACCATTTCTTGTTGAAGTCTTATGTGATAGGGGCGAGACTACTTACTATCAACGGAGCACAAATCCAGCCAGTCTCTGGGTTTCTACTGAGAAGTAGCTGATGGAAAAACCCAATAACTCTTTGCTCTAACGGGAATTCAACCAACATTTGAGCTCAGCAAGAGCATTTGCGACCACTTGACAAACGAGATATTAAGCATAAAGATAAAGTTTAATTAAATAACTTTAGATATTCGCCATTTCGCCAAGCGTGCCATAAGTTCTAACATAATATTTTTTTGGTCCTTAGGTCAAAAAAACGATGTTTTAACTACAGCTTTTAACAAAGACATCTAACGATTAGTTGTTCGTTGACGCAAGAATATGGCCGCGATCAATCCAGATCACGCGAGCTGTGCGGCTAATGTAATGTGTCGGAGAGCGCATAACTCATCGCAAGTGGGTGAAACAGTAATGTGCGGGCCGCGCGCTGTAAGCTCGTATTAACGCGTGGCTAACTCTAGAACACGATGCGGGCATACGAAGGCACTTTAGGGTAAATCAAGTTCAGGAATCATGTGAAATAACACACACAATGTATGGCAATTATGTTGAATGTATTCACCTGCTCATCAATTTAAGCACATGCTTGATAAGCATGCCTCAGTTAAAAATACACTACATAACTCGTCTCCAAACCTTAGTCATGCTTAACTATGAGGCGTTGACCAAATTATGTTAAATAATAATTGCTGAATATAATTCTACATTGTTGCTCGCTCTGCACATTGTAATTTGCATGCAGAGCAACCATTTCTCATTTAGCACGCGCTATCTTGATGCGAAATAATAACGAATGCACTATCATAATATATTCGTAATAATCATAAGTTAAAATGTACCTACTGATGTCATCTTTTTTTCCATAAAATTACTCTCCACAAAATTAAATCCGTCATGCCATCTCCACGTGTTTTTCCATCCGTACCTATCTGAAAATATTATTTGTACATAAAACTGTACATATATTTTTTTGTAATCGCCTTATCATTTGTTTCCCGAGCGGGACAAGCCACCCCGGGCCTCCCTCTGCCCCCCTACAGACAGGTACCGACTGTTAACACTCTCACAGTTCGTTGTCTAATTTCCACGTTGCTATGACGAGAGACATGGTGGGCACAAGTACCTCCGACCCGGCGGGAGCTCTATTGAGTTGTTGCTGCTAGTTACAAACAAGTACCTAACGAGACCAATATTGAAATGTTTCGTCGTATTTTCCGTCGAGCATTGTTCATGTTTCATGTATGTTTTGTTACTTTTACCTATATCAAACTCGATGGGACGAGCGACTGGTTCGAGTGGTGGATACTGCCACTTGAACGTGAATCAGTTGCGATCTGTCAACAAAAGAACATTTCCAATGATATTCATTAGCAGTGTTTTTTGTTGACAATACTTTTTCATGGGATCGCAACAGTAAGCTACATCTACAATATATGCATAACTAAGATAAAATGGTTTCAGTTACGAGTAGGTGCAGTATTTATACGATTTCCATGTAGCTAACATACATTTAGCATAATATTCATTGTATTATTTGACATTTTATTTACAGCCGAAATACATAGACCCATCATCCAGGATGTTATATTTGTATGAGTGATCATGGTGCACTACTATTACTACTACTACTATTTTGTTTATAGTAGGTTTTTCTTTGTCCTGTCGGGGAAGCGGTGAATGTTTACGCGAATCCCGCACCCCCGGCCATAGGCAGAGGTAGAGACCGCGGTGGTTTTAACCGGTCAGCTCACGGAGAGAAAATTTTGTGTCATAATTACAAAATGATTTAGTATTTTTCTTTTTTGTGTTTCTGAGCAAAATTTAGTTTTTTCGACAGGTGTTTAGTCATTCAAGCAATGGTCATGGAGTAATCGCAACAAATCGGTTTTAGTAAATGTTGATTTTGTAATAGTAGCAATACAATATTTTTTTCCAGTAAAATGTTTTGTAATTTCAACCATAATTAGAAATCACGTCTGACGTCATATCTATTACTAGTCTGTTATCTATTTCTACAAAACACATTTTGTACATTATTAATTTCTAGTAATACGTTTTGTAATTACCACAAAAATATGGCTCATGTCTGACGTCATTAGCAATGACTAAACTATTACTTATTTCAACAAAACATGTCTGGTATAATACTCGATTTTACTAAACAGTTTTGTAATTGTAGCAACAAAACGTTAGCTAGCTACCTACATTTTACATGTCATTACAAGACACTATTAATTTCAACAAATGAGTGTACTAACTTTATCGAAACAATGTTTTTGACAATTCGTTTTGTTATTTTTATGAAACGAATGTCAAGTATTACACTGTTTTAGTTAATGTTTTGTATTTTTTACAATTTATTTTGTAACTGGCTTGAGTTGGTCACCGCACGCGCCCATTATTTTGTTCGATTCGTTCATTCCGTTCGCATCCGCTGGACCAAGCATAAGTACGCTTAAAATAAAAATATGTGTGTTCGAAATGAGTGTGGCACGGGGGGATTAAATTAATAAAATTAAAGTAAAATGTGTTGAGTGTTAGCTTACATAACAGTGTATCTACTATAAACTGTGCCAGTCGCTTTACGCCGCCGCCGTCGCCACCATAATCGTCATTTTGTCGCAACACACTCACGACTTACGGGCAAGAAGGAACATGATGAAAATTTGAAATGGATAAGCTAACCAGAGATTTATTAATGAATTGGGGCTTGTCCGAATACATTACCACATTTAAAGGTAAGTGTTTGGAATTTCTTTAATATTTACTTACTTCGATCAACAATAACTAAATAAGTATGTATACCTACTCTCACCGGGTCTCAAAAATCAAAGCTATCATCAGAAAACGTCATAAGGCGCCTTCAAATTAGCCGCAAGGTGCCGCGCTGCTTTGTAAATAGTAAGTACCTATGTAAAAAAACGCGCGTCACGGCCGCACATCCATACGATTCTCGTGCGCAGTGCCGCTGCAGCGCGGCTAATTTGAAGGCGCCATATCAGTAAACTTCTAATCCGCACCCGGAAGGCCGCTTACATTTTGTACTAGACCCCTTCAGATCATCTATCATCTTAGGCCTGAAGAAGTCCACTGCTGGACATATACATGCCTCCCCTAAGTATACGTTTTCAGGATGAACGATTCTGAGCCCTCCATCCACTGACTTCCCGCATGTGTCATGAGAATAATTTCTGAACACACTATCACTAACTATGCTAAATCAACTCGTTCTATTTTATGAAACTAACTTATTTACCTACTTAGCCAAAGATGGCAGAATTGATGGTGGGACATTAAGGTTGCTTTCGCATGATGAAATAACACAGGGCAAATTTAGAAAATTTGAAACTTGAAATGGCTTCTTTAAACACACCAGAACAGCAAGAGGTGCGTTTGTTGTTTAATGTTCCTTTCTATCCATGCCCTAATTAATTTAATTTTTATACTTTCAAATAAGTAATTATTTTGCATTCCACTTTACCATGTTTTTAACCGACTTCAAAGAAAAAAAGAGGATGTTCTCAATTCGGTTGTATTTTTAACTGACTTCATTTTTATTATGAATATTTTTTATGTTTTTTATGGCATAACTTCGTCAATTATGAGCCGATTTGATAAAATCTGTTTTAGTGTTCCGCACCCAAAGGGTAAAACGGGACCCTATGGTGCTTGTGTACTCCAAGGAATTTTACTGTCTGGCTATAGTAATTTTATCAAAATCTGTTCTGCCGTTTGGTTAGAAGTCGGTGTCTCAACATTTTTAAACTTAATTTACAATATTTTCTATATCGTTTTCAGGTGCATGAGCATAATGCTTCATTTTCTCTGCTTGATGTAAATACAGAATTGGACACATCTCTTGGCAGCATTGGCAGACTGTTAACGGAAACAACCTACTTTGAGGCTTCCCCAAATAGCTTTGCAACCACCAAAGAAGTATACAACTAGATGAAACATTAACTCCGTCAAGTTCTACACCACATTCAGCTAAGCCAAGAAAAATACAATTTAAGGCAATAGCAAGAAGAGACATCTCAACAACAACCAGGAGGTAGTCTGCAAATTGTTCAAGGTGTTGATCAGCCAGGGCTTCAAGCTACTAAAGAGACGTTTAGGAACAAGGAAAATTGACAACAAGCTGTTCGAAATATTGATTACACGCAGCCAGGATATGTAAGCAAAGCTGTTTTACCTGCTTTTATTTAACTCTCCGTAGATGTAATGACTATGTTACTCTTGTTTCAAAAATTATTCAATGTAACATAGGTTACGTTAATGGTGAAATATTTTTGAAATTGGTCAAGTAGTTTTTCAGTTTATTCATTACAAAAGTACAAATCTTCTCTTCATCATTTTAGTGTAGATTAAAAAATTAATGAGTTGATCCTTGATCAAATATACCTGATCATAGGTAACATACATAATAAATATAGGAACACACCTAATAAATATACCTATATAATATTTTTCTTTGATTCTAGGTTCTAAAAACTTTGCACTGTTCACTAGATGGAAAAGCAATATTAGCGCAGGGGCAGAATTTGGGCAAATTGACTGACAATTCATTTACAACAGACGTCGCATATTGAGAGAACGAGGAATACTAGAAACTCGTTCCCGTTCCTCTTCAAGAGCTTCATCAATAGGTTCTGATCCTGCCACTGCACTATCTGACATAGGTAAGCTTATTTATTTATAGACGAGCAGCTTTCGCTAATACGAGTATGTTCATGTCACACAGTGTTTCAACACTGTGTGACATGAACATACTCGTATTAGTAATTTCGAGTCACTGTCCTAATCACACTTTTTTTTAATATACTTTTTTTCTTTTTTTTTCATGTTTTTTATTGGCTTACGTTGGCATTTTGTCAATTTGGTGTTCTATAGTACATCACTAACTTGTCAGTTGTCGAGTTGTCAAAAAACCATTAATAAAATGGACAAATTAGAGTACTTTTTAGTTTTTGTCTACAACCTGAATTCTGCATCCAAAAACAAAAGAACATACAATAATTTTGTTACAGATCCTGATGAAACAACAGCTGAAAAGCTCAACAGGCTACGTAATTCCCTCGAACCATGGCATCTTGTGGAAGATAACTGGAATGCGACAGCTAAATGCAGATTGTGTTCCAATTACTCTGGAGGTGGCAGCGTGCAAGAATATTTTAATGAATACCCCGTCATGAAGCGCCCCACTGGCTTTCAACTACTACTGAATGATTTTAAGGTGCTATACGAGGACAAGTCTGACGCCCTATTTACTAACATTGTTCCTCTGCGTGAGAAGATTATTGCAATGGCCAAGGAGAAATTCAAGAGTTTACGTGATAAAGACGTTAAACAAACAATCGGAAAATACTTGTCTATAGTTAGCGGTAAGTCTTGCTTATTGATTGAGTGAGCAATGATTATTTTGTATTGTTTTGAGATACTAATATTTTATACCATACCACGCTTGTAAATTTTCAGTCTAATTTTTTTGTTTTATTTCAGATCCAAAGTGTCCAGAGGCGATTAACAACGCAGCTCTTCTACTTTTGCCGTACTTGACATCCAGTGTGCCGATAAAGGAGAAGCGCAAAGTGACTTGGAAGCCCTCCAAGTCAGAAGTTAGGGACGGTTTCCTCACCCAAATTGCTTCAGACTCTGAAATCGAAACAACAATTGCAAGCCGGAAAACAAAATTAGAAAGGTTTGGAAAAACCCTTCAGCCTTTTGTCATTTTTGTAGGGCTAGATGCTGCAAATGTATTACACTCTTATGTCATTGTAGCAGACACGATTTATAAATTTAATACAATACTATCGGCGGTTGATGTTTGTTTCAAAATCATCCAAGCCACTGGTGCCCGCTATCAAGACTAAGCGTTAGTAGTTTGGATGGTGATACAGAAGGCTTTCTATCGGATAAAAACTGAACATGACAAGGAATTTACGACAGTAAATAGCCTTTTAGTAGAGTTAGGCATTGATGATTAATCGATAACACACATCAACTGTGCATTTTTTATATAAGTTCATATTTTTTAAATTCCTTTAAAATCCCGTTGCCTCGTTTCTATAGCCATGTTTAAGTGTTTCGAGTGTAGGGTTGAATTTGAAACTGTAAAAGATCTGTCAAATCATATCCGAACATCATGTTACTTAATTAGGAATAAAACTTCATATAGCCGTGGACAAGATGGTTGTTTAAGACATTTCAGTAGTCTGGCTTCTCTTAGGAACCATTTATATAAAAGTCATTCAAGTCGAGTACAGATTCAATTTTCTAATGCTCTAAGTTCTATTGACCAAGAAGTTGTTAACGATTTTGCAGAGCCCAGGAATAGTCCTGAAAATGTTTAAGAAATGAACAAATTGCAATCAGTTGAAAATCCTTAAAACTTTTAAGAAATTATTAATATACAATTAAAGGAAATGCCTAATCAATAATATTAACTTATTAGAAATTCATAATAAATTTACCAAGGCGGCGGCGATGCATTTAAAAAAAAAAAAGCATTTGGTATAAGCACAGGGTGTCCCTCACCAGCCGCCAACAGCGGACTATTAAGATTTCCAATTCATACAACAAATAATGCTCGCAACGATCAAATGAATGACAAGCCAGTGCATTTCTTTATTTTTTTACTGTTAGTGAATAAGTATAGATCTATGGTTATTGTATTTATGTAATCTATTAGCGGCGTTGTCATAACAAATACTGTGGGCCCCAAGAGGCGTTTACTTGTTATTGCAGAGTAGGTTGTCATGGCAACCACCCTTAACATTTTATAACTCTAAAACCTTATAAAAACAATGTCAAGTCGGACCCTTGAAAAATAGGTGTCCGCAAAATAATGTAATGTGTGTAATGTGTATTTGTGTGTCATCCTATCATTTGCCTATTATGTAGGTAGGCTATGAAATATATAAAAAGTTTTTTGTAGTGTTCTAGTTAGGGCCGATTTCATGGATGGCTAATCAGCCGATCAAATATTTGACAGATTGTTCTTAAATTTTTGAAAGTAAATGTGAAAAACAACTGTCAAATGTTTGATCGGTCGGTTAGTCATCCATGAAATCGGCCCTTAGTATTCTAGTTAGTAGTCTTTTTTTCTGAGAATTTACGGCGGCGCTTTTTCTCAAAAAAAGACACATTCGGTATGAGCAAAGGGTGGAATAAACAGTGATCATTACTCACCCGCCGGTGTATTAATAGGCGACAAACAAGTTGTCCACTGACTAAGGAACCACGTGATCTGCGCAGAACGCAAATTTATATAAGAAAGGGGTTCTGAGTCGTGGTCAGTCAGAGGAAAACTTATAATTTATCGCATAAATTATATCAATATACCCCATGTGTGCATGTTCCTCGATTTTCGTATTATTTAAGTAATTCTTTTTTTTTGAGAATTTTTAAACTATTCTTAAATTACCAGGGTGGTGCGTTTTAAAAAAAAAAAAAAACAAATTCTTATAAAAGTACGAAAATCGAGAAACATTGTCGTAGATATAAATAAATAAGTACATATATAAAGTAAAATAATATAGGTACCTACCTACCTTAGTAACAATATGTGAAATAATGTAAAATACTTATATAATATACTTACAAGGTTATATATATTTGTAAGGTTTCTTGAAATAAATTACTCGTTTATTAATTATTAAAGTTGTTATTATTTTTCAATATGTCCTACCTCAATACTGGTAATTCTTTTCTGTGTCACGTTGCGAAGAATCAACCAATCATGTGATTCCTAGTATTGTTTCAGTGATTTCAACCAATAGTTGTAATTTCTGCAAAAATTAGATGATAATTAAAAAATTTACTTAGCGCATATTGTAGATTAATAGCCAAAGTATTTTTTGAACTACTATATTGTGCTTTATGTTTTCTAGTTTGATGAAGTATTTTGGTGTTGGCAGAAGTCGCCATATTTTCCAATAGTTAAACACTTAAGGAAACTAGAAAGTACAAACCACAATATGTTGTAGTTCAACAAATACTTTGGCTATTTATCTACAATAGACGCCGAGTAGATTTTTAATTATCATCTTATTTTTGCAGAAATAACAAAACTATTAGTAGTGATCACAGAAAAAACTACTAGGAATCACATAGATATTTGCTGACATTACAAAACGATTAGTAAAAACACAGGAAGGCATTACAGTAGGCTTGCAGAAATCACAAAAGTATTAAGAGAAATCACAGAAAAAATACTAGAAATCACATAGATATTTGCTGATATTACAAAACGATTAGTAAAAACACAGGGAGGCATTACAGTAGGCTTGCAGAAATTACAAAGTTATTAGTAGTAATCACAGAAAAAAATACTAGGAATCACATAGATATTTGCTGATATTACAAAACGATTAGTAAAAACACAGGAAGGCATTACAGTAGGCTTGCAGAAATTACAAAAGTATTAAGAGAAATCACAGAAAAAAATACTAGGAATCACATTTTTATTTGCTGTAATAACAAAACTATTAGTAAAACCCTTAGACCTAGACCTAAGCTAGAGACTTGCTGTAATTACAAAACGATTTAGTACTTGATATTACAAAGCCAGTTTACTCGTTATTACTAGGTTGCTTGCTTGTTATTATTAAATGCAATTACTAAAGTCGCATTGTCGTATTTATGAAACGGTTTGTCATCGTGGGAATTACACGTATTTTTGTTGGAAAAAGTGGTTTTTTAGTAAAATTTTCTCTCAGTGAGAATCCGGCATACCCCTTCATCAGCCTCATGACGGAGGAAGTCTATGAGAATTTCCACCGCGCACAAAAAAAAAATGGGTTTTCTTTGCAGACACTAAACTTCCTTGTTCTTTTCACTCATCATTTTTTGATCTCTATCTTTTCGTCTATGACGTTTTTAGTTTCCAAAAGAATTCAGAACATTTCCGGGATGAGTGGCTGTCGTATTAAAATGCAGGCACAGCAAGCATTGTTATTATCACGGCAACCGCGACGGTTCGCTGCGAGTTTTAAACACAGCTTTAATTTTATAGAACGCGAACGAACCCACGGTAAAAACCAAATGTATATCCCACGGCGCGCTATCTCTCGGCAATGAGGATTTAATTAAAATGCAGCACTTACGTCTGCCCGCGGCTCTCTGCCCACTCGCACACATTGCCCCGCGTCCCGTTTCTGCCTACTTTGTTAGTGAACTGCCCTCACCGACCCTCCAGTCTAATTAAATGATCAACACAAAACTCCGTCTGGTCCTGCTTTAGAGTTTTTTTGAGTGATTTCATTCAGATATCTATTTTAAAATTCAGTCCTAGCATGAAATATTGGTTCATAATATTTTTATAAAGCCAAATTTAATTTGTGGAAAGGGTAGATAGGTACTCCTGAAGTTAGACTGTCTGATCCGATAAAAGCCGGCGGCTCGGAGTCCGTATTTAAACGAGCTATTTTAGGTGGCTTGTAACTGTAACGTTGGTCGGCAGAAGAGCGCAGAGCTCACAGCCAATCGCTTATTGGGATTGGAAGCAAAGCCTTTCGGTTGCGGCCGCTCCGGCGGACTTCCAATTTTAATGTTACCTATATATAACTGAACTGAATTAATTCGCAGAGCGCTCCGCCGCCGCCGCTAGTTCAAACACCCGCTCCGCGAAGCAATTTCCAATAAATATTGCTTTTCAACTGTGTAACAAGAGTTGTGGTTGATCTGTTGTAATTAAAAAGCTGGTTCAGATTGAAAATCGAATTTAAATGTGGTTTTGGTCATATTATTAATTACGAATAAACTATAATTGGAACGCATTCGTATTTGCATTATTGGGTACGGATTTTAATTATTTTGTTTGATTGAAATATAATCAGAATAATCGAATCCTTGTTTTGTTCAGTAGAACCATCCTGTAGGTACAACATTAAATTAAAAATATATTTTTAAGCCAGTCTGACGAAGTCCTATTGATATTTGTCACTCCTCTTTGTATAAATTTTCAATCGTTATTAATTAATCAAGGAGCAGACCTAGACTATAAAGAAAATTATGACGACATGTATAGCAATAAAAAATCGTTACGACGCGGTTATATGATCGCCTACCACTTAGAATGAATGTACAACAAAAAAATCTACATACATACATAAACTCACGCCTTTTCCCCATAGGGGTAGGCAAAAACCACAGAACGCCACCTGCTACGATCCTTACATACTCCTTTCGCCTCATCTACGAAAAAAAAAACTACTACGTAATTAAACAAATCTGTATACTCCTACACACACATGTTTCATATTAATTAGAATATCAAAATGAGAGCTTCAATCCTCCATTTTCCAGCGGAAATAATTCATATGAAGCTGGCAGTTCGGTCATAGTTCGCTTTGTACGTCAATAGTAAGTTGAGGGCGTTTCTGCCGGCAACTACGAACTCATTACATGGCGTTGGCGAACTTCTGCAGAAATTATACAGAGTTCCGCGTCCGACACGACTCCAAATTAGTGTTGCCTGATGAAAAACGACTTCCTGTACATATAGCCTATGGTACTTGTAATCTGTTGAGGTAGATAATTTGTTATTAACGTTGAGGTCTTTAAATATTGGGGTGTTTTATTGTTTATAGATAGTATTTATTTTTTCATTTGATCTTAGGTACAAGCTAACAGATGTGACATCCAAAATACTTATACGATTAATTTTCTTACAATTGAATTATAGCTTAATATATTACACATGACATGCTCGTCACATAAAACTGAGTACCTATTGCACCGAAACAAAAATTGCCATATATCATGCTTCTCTAATGCTCATCGGGACGTGTTATTCGACATTTCTACAAAAAAAATTGAAACTTATTCTGTTTTTTAAAAGTACAAAAAAATTGATTTATGTTTAATTATTAACTTATTTGTTTTTGTTTTATTTTTTGTGTACCACATAGGCTGTGACAAATATATTTTTTTTCTTTCTTCTTTTTTTTCTACTGGGTTTTATATTGCGTTTCTAAGCATTTATTTTAATAAAGTGTTGAAATATTGAATTGGTAGCTTTCGAGAGATAAACTAAGGACTTTAGAAACCGGACATAATACTTTTAAAAATTAATGACGTCTTCCAGATCACAGAATAACGTGTTTTTATTGTTCGATTGAGCCTAAAGTTGGTTATTATACAAAAAAGGTACCTATCCAATTTGTACAAGCGTCCTACTTGTTATCTCTTCTAGAACTACTCTAACAGATTATAGCAGGATTAGCAAACAACTACAGTGGGGTTTCAACTGTTGTTATTCTAAGGGTCTCGCAAAATAAACAACACACTGTGTGTAGACAGAGCAAATAGTCGTACTCATTGGCATCGTTCCATTAGGTCGTAAGTTCACCCCAGCGCGTATGTAAATAGCTTCTTTTGGAGTTTCACCCCCGATTGACGGGAGCAGTCGCTGGAAGGTCGTATCTTTTTAGAGAACGATAAAAAGTTTTGGTTACACTATGAGTTTTCTTTTTTCAACATAAACACTATCCGGAGGTTTTTTTCATGCAATTATTGAGCGACCTATTTTAATTCGATACCGACATAAATGCTCCATTTTTGAGATAAGTACCTAAAATGAGTTACTGTTTAATCTAGCATTTATCATGAGATTGAGATAACTTTAGATCGCAGACTCTGCTATACATGTCCCGTCATCTCATCGCTGAACGTGTGAATCATTGTTTAATTGAGGGGTGTGTGCGGGGCTCGGGGGGCGGTCGTGCATCGATCGTCTGGCGTCGCCATGGCAACGCTCCCGCGCCCGCCCTCCGCAGCCCTATTCATTTGTAATCATTTGTTTCGCGGCCGTCGAATAATGGTGGTCGTGAAACGGTGCGAAATTGATGGATTACCGTAAGGTACATAGGCACACTTACATACAATTGTAATTTATCAAATTATGTAACGTTATACGAGCAGGGGATTAAACTCTATTGAATGCCATTAAGTCGAAATAATACCCTTATATACAATATTACAATTATGCTGAAAAGTATCTCATGAAACGTGATATTTGAAACTCTTATATTAATTTGTATCTCTGTTAATCACTGGTTTTATGTATTATGTTGAAGCTACTTGAAATACAGGGATGCCATTATAAAGAGTGTATAATCATAATAGATTATCTAGTACCTAGTCGTATTTACCTAACAGTTCTGCCAACCTCAACATACAAAACACTACTGAAACATTTGTTAATTATGTTATAATTAAACACATTTCTCATATAGCAGCACCCTTAATAATAAACGTAATAGCACTGTGTTAAATACCAATATTCCGTCATGGAAATTAATTTCAGTAGAACTAATTGAATGTTCAACCGAGCGTGAATCTACAAGTGCTACGAGTCTACGGCGTAGCAAACCTGTAGCAATGAAAGCCGGTTTATTTTCGTAGACCGTTAACTCATGCGATATTATTTCAATTATTACTCAAAATGGAAAAGTTTGGTGTTATAAAAGCTTGTCAAATAATAATTACTTTTGGATAATTTTCGTACAGAATGTTGGTGATGATTTGAAATAAATTATGTTGAAGTGATTACTTAAGTCGTAATTGCGTTTTGTGTTATTTGATTGATGGCGTCAAATGAAATAATAATAACTTCTAAGTTTGATTTTAGTTCAGTTAACTGCGTAAGGAACTTTTACATTATTGTTGATTATTGCATATTTAGTAAGGGAAATATTTAAGATCAATACCAGTTTCAGCTAAAGTTTTGAATAGAGCAATAACTTAACGTTTGTCAGAAGCTTTCAGAATAATTCCCCCTATAATAAACTGTCGTAGTAATAAAACTCGATAATTTGATTTCGTAATCAAGTTAAAATAATTTTACATAGCAAGCGGGATAATTAATCTAATTTAACTTCAAACGAATCATACGTTGGTAAGTACGAGGTAAAAAAAATGTGAAAGGAAAAATAATTACATAAAAAAACAGGCCACTTCAAAGGCCTTTTCCAATTATGCCGTCGATATCGAACAACAAAAGAGCTATGAAGTATAAAACATGGCATAAATTGGAGAGAGCGGACGGGAGAGGATGTTCCCAGCCAAGTGTTGGGTTTTCTCAAATAATTTTAATAGATGTCCGGGGGGTGGCGCAGCGGGCGGGCGCGGGGGGAGGGAGGCTCGCGAAATGAGATTTCCTTTGAGCCAAAGGGACGCTGACCGCGACACCAACTCCGCTTGAATCGTGTCCCTCATATATCATGCAACTTTGCGTACCTATAATGCGGGCCCGTACGTGACACGTGCGTTAACATTAATTTATATGTTAAGGGTTCCGCGAGATTTTAATTCGTGAGCTTTGTATAAAATTATTTCCTCGCATTGATGTACAGTGGCGTCCATAAGTGGATAGACATTCTCAAAAAACATTCGCTTCAAGTTAAGTTTGACTTACGACCTTCTATTTTCGAGAACAGTCACATGTATCATCATTGCCGTCGACAAATGCTTGTAGTTCATAATTTCAACATTATAAAATAAGTCAAGTTGGCCTATCGGCTAAACGCCTGCAGATAGGTGCTTGAATCGAGGAGTCGTGAGATCGAATCTCATCCAGACTATGACTTTTTGTAAGTTTTTACTTGATAAGCATAATATTCTTTATCTTGTTCGCTTTGTTCACACATTTCGTAAAGTTAAAAAGGGTCTAAATCAATATAAAGAAATAATTATATTTGTTTTCAATAAACTGCTAAATATCGATTACCTATAATAAGTGGGTATTAACAATCATATTTGTGTTATTAGAATATTCTTTTCTTGTTATATTGATATGACGTGGGTAAACACAAAAAATCTTATGAACGGTTACAAGTGAATTTCTTTTATCTAAGTAGGAATGTAACGTCACAATTCTTGTCAGTTAATTAAATAAATAAATAAAACGAATAAACCTTTATTGTTATTATTAAGCACGACTTTTTTATTTCCACCTTCCAACACCAAAAAAGTAAATTAAAAATCACATAAATAGTTAAAACTTAATACAATAACTAACATTTTCTTCGTATAAAAATAAATAATAAGCATGATTCATTATTAATAAGCATAAACCTAACAAGTTTTTACTTTTCATTATTATGGTTTCAAAGAAACAAAAAAACAGCCAAGAAGTAATTAAGATACGAACTCAGACCTTATTGATCGTGAAGCTGTTGCTTAGCCTAAACAGCTACCAACACATATTAGATTGATGCGAATTTTAGCAATGCTATGGTAAGAACAGACGCGTATTCTAAATGCAACAGAAATATCATGCTATTTCGCGTAGTGTGGCGACAGTTTATTAGTGTGTGTTATCTGTGGAATGTTGAGACATCACTCATACACGCACACGCACCCTCATTGACTGTGTCGCGCTTGTATATTCGAGCTAAAGTAGCCTTTATGGTGCTGATGGACTATTGAACGTTTAGTGTACCTATGCCGTCTATTTAGTTGTTTCCTCTTCCTGCAGGTAAGCACTTAACTATGAACAAATCACACGTTAGCGACTGTTGCCACACAGTCTTACCCAGCAACCCGTGCCATAAAACTAAAAATTAATAATCTAAGTTGTATAAAACAGCGAACCCTTTGGCTAAAAGTTGAGAAAATATTATCAGACGAGAGAAAAATAAAAAAGTAAGTCGAAACCATTCATAGAAGCCAATGTACTGTTAAAAATTGGGGGAGAGAGCTCTCGGCCGGCGTCCTCTTGATTTTAATTTCATCGCGGAACAAAACGAACAAGCTTTATGGTGGATGCGCTTAAAGCGCCTCGCTTCACGGAACAGGGGATCGCTTACACGCTGCAGCGAAATATTACTCTGTTAGCTTGTATTGTGTGCCATGAATATTGGTTCTGACTTGAGATTCTACAAAGCCTGCATTTTGCTACGAGAGTCGGCGAATAAAGGTTCCCTTAATAAAGGCAGCTTCTCTTTTGAAATGCGAGTGTATTGACGGAAAACAAGAGAGATGAATTTTTTCTTCTTGTTAGCGTAATGAATGTTCTCTTTCAAGAGAAGTGTCTGCTCGTATAACATTTTAAATTAAAAATGTGAAACGTTTCGAACAATGAATTCCTTGTAATATAAAACTCAACAGTTGAAGTGTCAAAAGGAAACTCTACACAACGCTACTTATTTAGTGTTTTTTTGTCATATTACATTATTTACCTGCAGTGCTATTCTGTATAAATAGGCGTTCACTTCGAGTTGGCCGTACCTCCTGCCCGCTTCCCGACCCCACGCCTCATGAAACACTACATGGAACACCTTATAACGTCATTACAAAATTTATATGATATAAAAAACTTGTCACGAGATTTACCTGTGTAGATAAACAAGTAAAAAATAACTAAAACCCGACTAAGTTTTTTACTTTTAATTTATTTTATCCTTTTAGTTATTTTTCAAGTTATTCTCAGTAAGCCCTTTCAAATGATCCCCATAGTCCGCTATCCTGGGTGATTTGCCATGTTGGATTTAGAATGACGTCACACGTACACATTCACACAGCAGCAGCATTGTTATCTATACTATATCTATACTAATATTATAAAGCTGCAGAGTTTGTTTGTTTGTTTGTTTGTTTGTTTGAACGCGCTAATCTCTGGAACTACTGGTCCGATTTGAAAAATTCTTTTAGTATTAGATAGATTAGTTATCGAGGAAGGCTATAGGCTATATACCATCACGCTACGACCTACGGGAGCGGAGCAGTAATCAAAGACGCGGGTGTAACCGCGGCGGACAGCTAGTCCAAAATAAACGAGTATACAAAATTTCAAGTCAATCGGTTGAAAATATCTGGTTCAAAATTTAGTTGCAAGATTCCACCCGAACAAACAGACATTGCAAGTTAAATAAAAGCTTGTAATAAATGAGACAATTTGCACATCTCCGATCAACAAACACGTTACCTGCTACTAGTACGTTGCTGAGTGTGTCGCCGACGCTGAGGGTGCTCTCGCTCCTGCCTGCGAGCACACGCTTACGAACTCCATCATCTTGCAGCTTATATCACAAGTCCCGCTTTCCATCCAATTTCATCCGCCGTGTGCGTTCATTCGTCTCCTTACCGTTTTCAATATGCCTTTGTTAAATCTCAGCCGAGTGGATATCTAAGTATACACTTTCAATCCAATTTGTATTCTCAGAAACATCGATCTTTTGAAATCTTATTTCTGATTTATTTAAATAGAAAATGTATCGCGTAGCAACACCTCGTCCAATGTCGTTATGACAACGATAAAAAGTAATGTATAAAGAATAGGCAATAAGGAAGAGGCAGATAATATAACTCATTTATTCATGTCAATAACGTTGAGTTAGGCAGGTGTTTTCCTAATAATGTTATAACAGTCGCCTCATAACAAACATGCTTTCGTATCAAATCATGTTTAACAAACAATGACATGTTCTGTGTAATTTTGAAATAAATCTATAGTTAATATCGAAATCAAGCAGTCCCTGGGCGCTATTTACAGAGCAGCCTCCCGCCAGTGCCCCATCCCACCGCGAGTCGCCGAGGACCCATTAGAGCCTGTATCGAGGAGGGATCCACTCAATCACGCCGGACGTCCGTCAACTTTTGTATGCCGCCGGACGCCGCCGGCCACCGCCCGGCCCTCCGATATTACTCATGTAACCCTCCGGCATACCGGCTTTGACTAATTTGCGATATTAAATATCGTCGGGATTACTTTTTATTGCTATAATTGTATAGCAAAGGGGAAGTCTTTGTTGAATTAAAATTAATTTAGCTTTCAAAGAACTTTGATATCAGACATATTCCAAACTCTGGGAATCGTATTATTCACAAAGCGGTTGTCATAAAACAATGTAATCCCGTAACGTACAAACAATAAGAAAACTTTATCTGTTTTGAAACGGCTGGTCACGTTTCACCTTAATGGCGTTGTTTACAAAGTTGAGAATAAAAAGCAAGTGTACACGTAGAACTGTAAGTTTTCACGTGCGTATATTACTCAAGAGTAGGAAAGTTATCCGGGGCCGCCCGCGCCCGGCCCGGGCTTAACCAGCTGAGTTCGGAGTTAGAGCCACGTAAAGCCTCGTTCCACGACAAGTTTACTGCACTTTTTATATTATGTAGCATGTTCCGTGGCACCTGACACCGCTCCGATCTTTACACAAAGAACTTCCGTCTAGCAGGCAGCGCGTGCGGGATTCACAGAACTCTTGAAGTTAACCTAGCTATACGAGTACTCGGATGCAAGCGATGTGTGAGCGGAGCAAATGTAGACATTTATTGTATCTTTCTTTTATGTTTTCAACTCGAATTCTTCGACATTCGGTTTCAAAAAATAAGATTATACTGATCGCAATGAAATTGTGCATAAAAGACGTAATTAACCTAAATTGAACTAAGTTTTGCCAAAACAAACCAATCCACGTCAAAATTTGTCCGATTTTTAAAGTGTTTGTGATGATTTTGGATACTTAATCGCTGATTAATTCTAAACTTTTTCTAAGCATACGATTCCAATGTACATTTAAACTGCTATTGCTGGATAATAATATAATAAAATTAGCATATTGAATTAGATAGACGTAATTAGTGGGGTTTGCTCATTTGGCAAAACAAAGCCCAATTTAAGTTCAAAATTTAAACGGCATTTATTCTCAGTCGCAATAAGTGTAGGTACCTATGCAAAAAGTCATCCCGAATTTTCAAATTCATAACAGAATGCTCGAAAAATATGTGTAGTATTCATGCGGATGCCGCGCGAGCAATTTGAGCGTTTCAGTGATTTTCAGGCGTGTCAGCATCAGCTACAGACTGACGGCTGCGCTACCAGCTATATTATTAAGCAAAACGACTGTATAGTATGTGGCCTCGAAAGTAGCGAATAATATTTATTTATTACTTAAGTAATTTAATATAATTCAATATATTTGTACTGTATTATTTTATTTTTGTATCATCATTCACTTAGGGTTGATTTTTATACACCTTAACTAGCTTCTGCTGGTGACTTCGTTTCCGGCGTTTCTTTTTATTTTGCTACCTACCAAAGTTTTATTACAATCAATTTAGGAACGCATAGTTAGCACGCGTAAATACGACTATGTGATGCGTCTTTTTACACTCCCCATGGATAAGATTGAGTGTAATGCCATGATGTTGTGTTATTTTCTTAACTCATTGTTTCGTTGTTCGAGTAGCCGCGTTGTGGCCCGTCACCGCAGAGGACCGCGAGCGACACGATCAATGTAGCCAGCGCGAAGCCCCCTCAAACGCTGCAAAACACCAGCAAATAACTTTGAACATTTTCCACAGAAAACCCTGTATTACACGAACTGTTTATAACATTGCCCGCCTTCAACAGAATTCTGTATAGAAAGTAATTGAATAAAATTCTTTAGAGATAAATGTTAGGTAAGTAATTGAAATCTTGAACGTATGCTGTTTGGGATTGCAGGAAAAGTTTCGTATTATTTAATGATGATTTCGTCTTTTGGATTTTCTTACTATGATTTGCTTGAATTACCTATCTTTTGGAAGATCGCGGGCACAAGCTAGTATATTATATTTCACTTATTAACACATTCCAATTTCAACTCTATCCTACATAATATTAACGATGAACCATTAAACTCGACTTTGGTGAATAATAATAGGGAACCCATTACGCTAAGTCCTATTGAAACATTAACATGAACAGAGTCAAGTTCTGTGCTCAATTTTACGCTAAGGCACACGTAGAATGGTGACCGACAGTAAAGGAAAATAAAGTAACTGGTTCTTGTACATATGTACAATTTATAACTAGGACTGAATATTAAGTGGAAGCATGCTCACGTATAATATTTTTCTTTCGGAAGTTTTCCTTGGCATGTTTAAATTATTAGTACTTAAAGCAAATGTTGAAGTGCTTAAGTAGTTTGTACAATTTACATACAACTGTGTTTAACATCCACGAAATAATATAAAAATGAGGAAAAAAGAACTGCATTTGTGAGCTGTGTTTGCGCACACACTCGTTCACTGGAATATGTCCTGAGTAATCGGCTAGTATTATATTTTCATAATTCATAATTATGGTTTAAACCATTAACCATTACCATTACACGAAAAAATTTTTAGTCAATGGAACTTGAAAAAGATTAGATATACATAAAAACCCTTAGTCTAAAATAACCTGTTTATTTTTAGTTCTACGAAGAAAAGAAGACAATTTGTGAACATCAAAATAAAAGTAATAAATCATAGTACCTAATGTATTCGTTCCTATACAAACTTGGCTGTTACGCTGTCATGCACCGATACGATTGTGCATTTGCGTTAACAGCACTAATGCATTCCCATTAATTTAAGCAGATTACAGGAATTGAAGCAGACTATATGCATTTCCATAACATATGGCTTTATGTAGGCTCCAGATTCAATATAATAATGTACCTCTATCTATTTATAATCTCACGATGATAACTATGTGTAACTTATATTTCGGGATATAATTCCACTTAGGTTAGTAGACAGACCATCGCATATTACTTACTTAAAGACAAAATCATTTTCTGAAACTGTAATAATTTGTAAACTTAAATACTTACCAGCTGTTTGTAAACTGAATTTTAACATCGAATAATTCAGTAAGTAAATTGGACGGACGCAATTGGTACAATGTACCAAAAAAAAGAAGGAAAATTCAAGTAATGTGTTCGTAAATCAGCATGATTTCACTCCCAACAAAAAACATTCACATATCACTCGACTGCTTTTAAATTAATTAAGATCCTTTTCCAATATTTACACAAGCATCAAAACCCGTGGGGGCGCAAAATTAAACATACTTCAGACGAGACGGATTCAATTGCGTCTGATTTGTAGCACAGACAGAATTTATTATTACCTACCCGCGTTTGAGTCCTGGACCGAGGTACGCTGATAACCTACCCGCTGTTAATTGCTCAAATCCGATTAGGATGCGGTAAATGGTTCACGATATTTCGAGTGCTGTTGCTTCGGAAGTTCTAGTGCAATATTATTCTGGTAATGACAAAGATAATGTCTAAAATATAAGTTGTTTTGTTTTATTTAATCGTCATATCATCCAAATCATTCGAAGCTAAATAACGGACGTTTATTTTTCACCAACAGTAGTAGTAGATAATACAGATTACAAATTCTGCTTCCATTTAAAATCAGGCAATTCTGTAGACTGTGTTACGGTCCCTAATTAAGAGCAGACGGTCACCAACCGACATTCTTTGTCCTCTTTCCACTGTGCCTGTGGTTTTTGACGTACCTAATTATTATTTTTAACGCGTAGGTCGTGGGAGGGCGCGGGCGTGCGGGGGCGGGTTAGTTGTCGGTGACGCTGCGACACCGCTGCGGCGGATAGCTTTTGGCGTTTATCGGATGAACACACGCATTTCACGGACCACCACTCCAAAGCTGACCAAACAAACCTTTAGTAGATAACGTGGAACGGTAAACCTTTATTTTCCGTCCTTTATTAAAAAACAATTAAAAAGCACAAGAAAACAACGAGTTTAATCCCAATATGCAAATCCTATTGTAATCCGGAAATGAAAGGAAAAACAGTCTGTTTGTCACCCAAACGGTTGTAAAGATAATACGGAAATTAAATTTTGTGGAACTGCGCGGTTCCTTTGTTCAAGATGATGTTCATGAATTAGCATAAAGGTAACTTCTTACCCCCTACATATAAACGGTGCTTCAAATTAAGTCATGAGTAACGTCTATAAATTTTTAACGTTTGAGGGTATCTCAACTTTAATGTTTTAGAAATCTCGGAAAACATATGAAAATATTTTTAATGATATGTGTTCAAGAAAGAACGTTCATTTTATCTTATAACGAGAACGTTGTTTGATAGAAAGGACGAGAGTCAAAGGTAAGAAAAGCTATTTCAGTCAGGTCACATTACCTTCAAAGGAGAATATGCACAACATAATATATGTCTGTCTAGCCGTCTTGAGCCTAAGGCCTATTTCACACTGAACAGCCACCAGTCGACACGCACTTTTGGAGAAATTCTTGCTTCAATGCTGAGACTTTTACAGAATAGCACTGCTGAGCGGAGTGTTATTCTATAAAAAAAAATCTTTGGTGAATTTGTGTGTAAAATACTGGTATTCAGTTGTATCCAGTTAGATTGGAAACCGACCCTAACATAGTTGGGAAAAGGCTAGACAGATTCATTGAATTGGCTATTCTTCATTGCAATTAAAAAGAAAAAAAATTGGCTGCCGTGCCCAAAATCGTCGAGAGAATATTTTCACTATCAACGTGATCATAAGTGCGAGAGTCTGGAGGGCGAGACGATTTTTATGACGACGTATAGGTTATTACGTTACATACATATAACACATATTACGACGCGGCATTTTACACTTTATTTTTACCACTTCTAAAACAAAATATTTTCTCAGAAACAGTCGACTTCTCCGTAGTTTATAAAAGACTAGTTGAGCCCGCGGCCTCGCTCACGTGGATGTAAGTATAACTTAAGAAAATAAGTATTATGTGCCACCATAATTCTCTTCTAATGGTTGTAAACGTGATGAAAGTTATAAGAGTGGGTTTTTCCATAAGGAGTATGTCTGTAAACGCCCGGAGTCTGAATTTGTTTATAAAATATTCTTTTAAAAGAAAAAATGCTATTAATAGATACTTATTGTAAGCTTCTTGCTCCTTGAAAGTAATTTATCGTAGTATGAACGAGAGCTTCATCAATACAGCATTGTGCACCCGGCCTTAGCCGTCCGAGCCTAATAGGATTACTTTTGAGGAACAAACATAGGACGTATCATAATATAAATAGTATTCTGTACAAGGACCAAGATGGAGGTACCGTCTACATGTTATAGAGTAAATGTTTTAAGATAAAGTTTGATATTGTTGAGGAGAAGACTACAAAATAACTCAATGCTACAATGTTTAGCGAATTAGGTTTTTATCAAATACATAGAATTGGGTTTAGTTGTACCTAAATAAAACACATCATTTCTTTTTTATTTCGATTATCGAACGCTGATTTTTAATCTTTGGAATGTACACTCATTATTGAACTGTTATTGCTGGATAGTAATGTACATTTATATCAAATGTAACCATATGTACAGTCAGCAAAATAGATAGGTATGCAGTATTCTAAGAAACCGATGGATGTCTTTGACTGAAACTTAACCTAAATAAAGAACTATTTATTATCTACGTTTTAAATTAAATTACATTCGAAAACATCCCTCGGTTTCTAAGAAAACTTCAACTATATCTAACGACCCTGCATACCTATCTGTTTTGTTGTGTGTGCCTAACCTAATTGAAAAGAGTGTCCGTGGAGTTTCTTGCTCGTTCTTCTCCTTAGAGGCCTACCTCCGTTTTGGAACGAGAGAACGAACTAGCTTCAACTTTCTGACTAACTGACCGACTCCTTGACAATTCAAAAGTAAATTCCTGTAAATGATCTAATTGAAATAAATGATTTGACTTTGATACATTTGGCATATTAAATTAGTTTTCCAAAATTGATTTAGTTGTTTACAGAAGTGGTCGTTGTGGCAAAACTTAGTTCAATTGTACGTGTATAGCTAACACACAAAGCTAACAAAGATTCTGGAGAAAGTTTTACGTAAAAAAATACATAATTATACATTTTTCCAATACAAACTGAATTTTGAGAAAAAAAATCCAACGTAAACCACTCAATACCTCGTTCTAATGCAAAAACTTTTAAATATTTCCTTTGACTCCATAACGACTTCGCAATAAAAACTCCAACATAATTTCCATTTTTCTCTAACCATTAGGTATCCACACAAATGGATGGAGCCTCTTCACTTTCTTTCGGATACTTACAGTGAATAAATAACTGAAATATAAATGGAATTACGATCCGCTATTGAAATGGCTCTTCATTTATAAAATCTCATCTCTTTATTAAGGACACGACCACCGTCTGTTAATAATCGGCTTATATCCTTCCCCCGTGGGTGGATGCAATGGGAGGGCCATGGGGACCTACCCCCAAACATTAAGCATACTTCACACAGGACTCAAGAGACTCGAGAGAAGATAATCTGACACTAGACTGTCTGCAATGTTTTGAAACAATGTTTGCGCTCGTATGTGATTTTGGACGGCTTTACACTGCTTGAAACTTTCATGAGTGATTGTTATCACAAGTTCTTGTGTGTTGATTTGGTTGTGATGCCTATTTCATTTATATTTACCGGCTTTTCAAATATTTAACTAGCTTTATCGCGATCGGAAATCACTGACAAAAAAATCGTAGACCCTCTACGAGAACTGCTACGAGTGCTACGAATTCGTAGCGTTATTAAAAACCTTATCAAATCCACCCCAGATTGTAATTCAAATTATGAAAGCACTCCAAAGAGCATTTTTAATAAAGTTGTAAGCAAATAAAATGTAATTACAGTCAGTATACAGCCTCAGTGTGCTATGAGGTAGGTATGTACAGAGCGCGCGACGGGTGACGCGTCCGAATCGCGAGATACAGCACGTTGCTTATTATGTTTAATTTATTGCCTCAGCTCCTCGCATAGTTCATGATTTAGTTTAGCTGCGGATTTCTGTGCAGACATTCTGCGACATGAAGCTGTGCGCTGATATTTCAGCAAGATAATTAAAATTTATATGTTTTTTATATCCGCCCAAAAATGTATTTACTCTAACAGTAAAGGTACTGCGGTTAAATTCGAATATTTTAATGTTTTGTTTTATATACATATCTCTCGATATGCCTACTGATATGCCTGATCAACTATAATAATACGAAAACTGCTCGCATCTAAGTTTCAATTCTAGAAATACAATAAAACAAATACTAAAGGAACCTTTATAAAGTATTTTAAGTGAGACAAATGATATAAAAGTTTTCCTCCCAGTTCACACAGACAACATCAATTTATTCGAAAATATAATAAAACACCGCCTACACGAGTTTCTAGAGCATTATAATTAAAAGTTGTGTATGTTGTCGGTAGCGAACATCCTATATTTTGCTTTTATTTGCTCACATCTATCTGTATATTAGATTCCGGCTGTCGCTATGGCGACGCAGCTCGCCCGGGACCCGCCGCCCTGGGAAGCCAGGACGTGCCACTAATTCACCTGTCTCACGCACACAGACGCGCGCGCGCCGCACACACGCTGCCGCAGCCTCACCTGGCTGGAGCGAGCGTACACCGACAACATTACACGCTTGTATGCACACGGCACAACCTTGCAACTGCGTACCATCGCTCATAACCGACCTTATTTTGACAGGCGGAAAGTCGAATGTGCTGCATCGCTATAACGTCAGTGGCGTAGCCTTTCATTTCGGCATACAATATAGTAGAGTGACAGCGAGGATGCGAGGTGCGGCGGCGGCCCGGGCACTCGCCCGGGAAACACTCGTTAAACCCGTCCGCAGCCAACTGTAACTGCATCGGAAACGAAGCAGTCACCTCAGGGATTGCATCGGCGACCGGTGCTCGCGATTTCTGGCGCTTTTAGGCATTTCGTTTGCCGCTAGTTTCCGGCCTCGGTAGAAGCTTTCCAATGTGGAAATTCGATTCGAATGAGTTTACGAGTCGTCGCGCTTCGTGTTGTGAGCAGCAGCTGAAATTTCTTGTGCAGGTTGGTGGAAACTTCCTTTATACGCTCGACTTGCTATGAATGTAGTTATCGGGAAATGTTAAGACGGTTGTTGGCAAACATTGGCACTGTTCCAAGCCGCTGTTACCTAAGAATACATCGGTGAAGTATTTGTGCAACGATCGCTTGGACCCAGTGGCCCAGAAAATAGAATTTAAAATTCAACTTGGTATTAAATAATATAGTGTTGTCTGATTCAACATGAAAGTAAAAATATACGCTTCTTAGTTTTGTTGCTAGAAACATTAGCTATTAGGATAGGAAGGAAGATTTTAGTTATAGTTTTAGAATACTTATCTTAAGTGATATTTTAATAAGGTGGAGTAATTACAGTTAATTTAATATAGAATAATATTATTTTAGAATAATTTAGTTTATCATTAATATAATAATGTAATAAGAAATGTTATGTGTATAATTTAAATAGTTTTTTGATAAGTAATTAAGGTAAAAAAATAATTATTAAATCAAAAAATGTTTTATAGTTATAATGTTTGTGAAATAATTAAATAACAATAATTATTTAAGACAACGACTGATGTGCAAATTCGTGCTACTACTCGTATTTTCACGCGTTGGTAGTCTTTGTCTCTGAAAGGCACGGAGCGTATAATAAAAACGTGGGGAGTAAGTAGTAGAGTCATTAACAGTACGAGTTGGTCTTAATGGTCGTTTTAGTGCCGGGCGGGCGGTACCCAGTGGGCACCAGGAGGCTGTTCACACATAATTATATAATTACGCTCTAATTTTTCTTATTAGGGCAGACTGGAACCATAATGGAAGAAATTTATTACACGGCGGCTGCGCTCGGCTGAAGTTATGGAATACTTATATATTTTTATTAAGTGGTGTTCTTGTAATATTAACAAGTCGACGACCTACTGAGATGGAAAATCGTTACTGCTTGCAACAAAGAGTTCGTCGATGCGTTTCCTAACTTAAGACTTTGCACAAGTTCAAACCAGTAGAAGATACGGCACTGTTACTCGTGCTGTGATAGTTCTCAGCAAAAGAAGAAATCCTACGTTCACATTACAAGGAATATTAATGAAATTATTATTACTCATACTGTGTTTAATTATGTAAATAGATTAAACCATATTAAAAATAAAAAGTTTTCATGTATTTTTTATTTTATTTCAGAACCTACCTTATTTGACGATAAGTCTTAGACAAATGAATGAGTATCCTTCTTTTTTATTTATTTAATTAGGTTTACCAACAATTGTTCATACTGAATACAATTACTTAATACAAGCATTTATTTACTTTCACCTGTCCCGCTGTCTTCAAATCTTACAAGTTTAATTTGAGCCACTTTCTGATGTTCGATTAAGCTAAATTTTTGGGTAACGTCTAATTTGCACGACAATGCAATAATTATGTTTCAGAGCTGGTCTGACGATGGAGCTGGAAAGTGGTCGTACTTAGGCGCTTGTGTGACAAGTTAATTTTGACCCACTTCCCGGTGTTCGATTGACCTGTAATTGAAATACACACATCAAAAGTGTCTAGGGATCAACATCCCTAACATTTGTTAGGGATGTTGATCCCTAGACACTTTTGATGTGTATACATATAGGTATGCACATTGTATGATAACGTTAGATGAGCTGCTCAAAGTAAAAAAAAGTAAACAAAAGTTTTTCACTAGTTCCTTGTTAAACTGTTATAAAAGTTGCGTTTCAAACTCACTCGTCAAAATGTCATCATCAAATTTCAACTGCCTAAAATACAGTCTGTGACAAAGAGATGAACAATGTTCTTAGCTACCTTTTTAGACCTATGTATCCTGCTTATGTGTAGGAAGTATCATTAAAATCGCTTCATTCATTCCGAAAATTAAGGACTTGAAAGTTTGTACGAAATGCAAAAAACGCTCTTAATCTTGCTCTGCGTTTAGTATTTTAGAAGCTTAATTCTAGTACATTTTTTAAGAATTGTTTTAAGTACCTATACGCCAGACCAAGTAATTTAGCTATTCATAATTACCTTAACAGAAAAACCTGCAACATGAAAAACAACACCCTGTTACGAGAAGGTTCTTCAATCGAAACGAAAATTTCAGTATCCTTAAGAGACTCACAAGACCAATGAGATCACGTAGATCTTATGCCACGTAAATAATTCATGCACGTGACGTGCAACTGCCTTGAGGATATAAATTAAATTCAGATGACATGAAAATAAACAACAGTAATTCATCGCCTCTTCGGCCAAAATATTCTTTCATCGGCATAGTGGTATAGACAAATTTTAAATAGCTTGTGAGTGTGCTGGGTAGTCAAGTCTTTTACATTACACTTTTAAGTGCCTCTTACCTGTATACCTAACACTTGACTTAGCGCTGTCTAATTCATAGTACAATTAGATTCTGCCAAAGTTGATATATTTTAATATCCCATGGGAACCGTCCATTTCGGGATAAAAAGTATAGCCTATATCTATCTATCTCTATACCAAATTTTATCTAGATTAGTCCAGCCGTTCTGGCGTGATTGAGTAAGAAACATCCATTCATCCAAGTCTTGGCTTAAAATTGTAGTAAGATTAGACAGCGGTGACTGTACAACACCCAAAGTTTGTTACATGTGCAATAAAGCTACGCTACAGTTATGTCACTTATATATCCTCTCAATTTAAAGTCCTAACTCATTCAATTCAGTTTATTCAAGTCAATGTTTTGAAGTTTTCTGGTAACCGATGTAGTAACAATTTTTGTTTATTAGACTAATTCGTGTGCCCGTTTTTCGTATGGCAAAAGTCTCTTCTTTCCCCATCTAAACTTATCTATTTTGTGCGGCCTTTGTTTCCCCGCCAAGAAGAATAAATCGTCACACCACTTTCGCCGACGTCGACCTCTGTGATGTTCATTCAAACGTCCATTGAGTGGCGATATTTCTCCCATCTCTCCAAATTCATCCTCTCACTTTAGTCTCGCTGTTCTTTCCTCAACAACAACTTAAGTTATGAAGCGCGGGTTGGCGTTTCAAAAATTTGTGATACCCTTCCAAATATAGGACCGCAACGTAATAAGGACGTCTTATGTAAGCGCTAACAACTTTATTCCCTATACTGCCTAAACAGTGAACTAAGAACACAATTAAGACTAGTGCCAAGTTACCCATAACGGTCTGCTTACTGTCTCCTGTGGATCGTTGCTGCGCTTTGCTACTTGCACTTTACCCCCGAATATTGTGACCGCTATGTGCTGGTTTTACGTATTAGGTGGTATCCCTATTACATGACGCATGTAATAGGGGGCGAGCCTATTTCATCGACTGGGAACAAATCCAGACTCCGAGGCTGCTACTGAGAACTCCTAGCGTTATAAAAGAGTTATTCTTAATCTTGCGTCTATAAATCTTGATTCTCTATTGTTTATTTATGGTAGCCTGCTATAAGCAGTTTACGCGAATGAGTTTGGAATAATATGCGACAGAACGTAAATATAAGATGGCCATTACAGAATAAAGAACACATTTTAACTGCCCCCTTTTAGGCTGGGCGCAAACGGGTTCCGGTTCAGGTTTCCGAATCAGGAGGCGTGTATGTACATACACACACATGCATAAATTACACATACATTCATTTTTTTTTACATGTGATCCGGAAACCGGACGTTTGCGCCCAGTCTTAAGGTTCCCCTTTGGCTACTAAGTAGATTTGTACTTATCTATTATATTTTAAGTTCATACTAAAATAAACAGGATTTTTTTTTTGTTGTCATTAGACGGCTAACAAGCCGGCGAACGGCCTACGTGATGTTAAGTCATCACTGCTGTCTATAGAAATCTTCGATACCAGAGGCCTCTTGGATTAGGCGCTTTCCCAGTGATCAAGCTGAAATATCTGAGTTTCATTCTGAGACCTTCCAATCATGAAGAAGTGCCTCAATCTTCACAATAAAGCCCCAAAAATACTGAGTAGAAAACATAGAGTTAATATTTTCAATCGTAAAACACAAAAATGTCATCAAAAATGTTCTACATAATATTTTGCGTATTCACTGTAACAAAATATTATGTAAGTAGAACATTCTTGTTTTTTCTTTTCCTTAATTTTGTTTTGTGTTTAAAAAAACAAAAAGGAGGATTCTAGAGCTGTGATAATCATTGTCTCAAATTACTTGAACCGTTTTCAAAAATAATAATCATTTTTAATACATGTATGAGATTTTGCATTAGATATCATTTTGAAATTAAGTTATTTGACGGCCTGGCTAATCACAAGCGTAGTTATTAGTACCCTAATTCTATCCACAAAGGTTAGTCGAGGTAAATTAATTATTAACCAAAATATAACTATAATTTTGTTTGGAGCACGCTATCTGTTTAATCCCCTTAACCGACTTTATACTACTTGTGGCTTCAATTTTCCTAACATCATACATTGTTCTATATATTATTATCAAACTGCCTCGTTGTTTTAGTGGTCCCAAATTGCGACTGCTGAGCATGAGGTCCTGGGTCCGATTGTCAGGACGGGCAAAGTGTTATTGGGTTTTTCCATCAGGAATTTCTCAGTAGCAGCCTCGGAGTCTGGATTTGTGTGCGGTTGACGGCAAAAGGCTCGCCCCCTATTACGTAAGACTTAAACATAACTGACGAAATGTGGATGTACCAATAGGTACACCTCTGCCCAACCCATCGGGGATTACATGCTTGATGGTTATTTTTATCTAATCCTAAAAAGAAATAGCCAATTAATTCCAGACTAGTTTGTTTTATTATGAACCATGTTGTCACTGGTATAAAACATTTAAAGGAAAATTAATTTTACGACATTTACCCAAGCATTAAAATGGTGAACCCTGGCAGCAGCCGGAATTAATCGCGACAGACAGGAGATGAAATAAAAAGGTTTTTAACAATCGTAATAAAATTGCCCTTGTTTGTAAAATAAAATAAATTGTTGACAGCTGTTTCGTGTTAAATATTTAGATTTACTAACTTATTTCTTTTATTTTTTAAAACAGCGCGATTTTATTCCTGTGGTCTTCGCGTATAGAAAATCTCTACTCTTTTTTTTACTATGTATTTTACCAACATTTCATATTTTATACGCTAGAACAAGTAATTATACTTTGTCAAACTTCTTCTTTTGAGTCCATTGTCTACCAGCTCTCAATCTCACAAATCTAACAAATGTGTACGATTAGATCGACTAATGTTTTATAAGTACATGTACCTAGTCAAATTAATAGTGACTACATAAGTTTCCTATAAAATGAAAATTCAATCGCCGAAGTCAACAATTGCAAAATTTTGACGTATTCAAATACATCTGTCGATTACGTCCATCCACATTACGATATTCGTCTAGTCACTGATTCTCATAACTTTGAGACTTGAAACCCAGGTGTAGCCTCAGTTTCGCTGAGTCATGATGCCTCTATTGTGAATGAACGTTTTCACGCCAGTGCAAGTTATGATTGATTCCTAAGTTTATAGCCCGAAAATATTTCCTTCAAAACTCTTTGGTCGAGGGGAAAATTGAGATAAATATACAGTGTGTTGCAGGCGTGGGCATTCATCACATCTCGCGAGTGTAGGCAACATTCAAGAGAAGTAAATAACATTTTTTTGTACAATCTAATTTTAACGTGTGGCGATTTTCAGACAGCAATCTTAATATATAAAAGCGAAACGTTACTTACTCATTCATCACGAAATATCGCAAACAGCTTGAAGTATAAAGATGATATTGGGCAGGGAGGTAGTTTATATAGGTAGTTAGTAGACGTCTGCTAAGAAAGGATTTCTCAAAATTCACCCTACTAAGAGGATGAATCGGGGGGTCCAAAGATTGTATGCTTGTAATCTAGGTATACAAATAAAAAAAAAATCGAGTTACATACATTTATAACAGTTGGACCGATTTTTATGATCTTTGATTTGTTAGGTTTGTCTCCGCCCCAAAATATAGCAGAATAACTATTAAAACATGGGAAAAATTTAAGAACAATGATTCTGAGGCGGTACGAAATTCAACTAGTAGAACGATTCCAAACATTCCCGCATATATTATTGAAGTTACAGAAATTATATAAATCTTATTATTTATCAGGGTCTGTAACTTACTTTAAATAAATTCCGAATAAATTACTCGGCAGAACGTTTCATACAATTTCTGTTCCATTGTTTTAATAAAGTTATTCGGTGAATATTTAGAGAAATAGACACTATTATTAATTAATATGGTGAAACGGGCCCCTAATGAGATACTCAGCAAAAGTTATTTCTATCAATTTAGATTGTACTTGATGTCCGAGGTATTCCGACGGGGCTTCACAACTCCATTCAATTGTCGTGTATATGTAATTAAACGATAGTATGGTCGTTGGCAAGTCTCTGAGGAGCTTGTAACGAGTTGCCGGCGCCCCTCGGCGCTGCTTCAATAAAATTGTTGCTTCATTCTCTATTCTAGTTGGAACAAAATTCTGCAGAGTAATAGTGTGTCCGCACAATTGTTAACTTTATTTTAGAAAATACTTAGTACCTACTTGACTGTTTTGGTACATTTCATTATTTTTTATTTAGTTATCTAATATCGCCGCTGATGGGTAACATGAGACATAGTGATCCGTACACCTACCTATGTTTTACAAATAAAACTTTGATTTTGATGAGTTTGATTGTGTAGCGACAGTTATGTAAGAACAAAGGACAATATACATGGCAAAGTGCCTACTAGATATCGCCTTTTATAGGAAAAATGTTTATAGAGTGATTCTTTTTGACGTGAAAATTGAGTTTTACCCTCAAACGTAGCTTTCTGTAGCATCCCACTAGTATTTTACATACGACCAGCCTTCCACGAACTAAAAGCGCATCGCCAGTTCTTTGTTGAGAAAATTAAAATTTTGATCTATGTCTGGCCGGCAGGGAGGGTAGCTGTGCCCGGGGCCCAATAAGAATAACGGTGATAGAGAGGCCGTAATGAAGAGCACTCAAAGGCGGCATCGGTCGGTCGCGAGCCCGGCCGGCCGGGCTACATCGGCGATGCACCGAACAACCCTTAATTGAATAGCCCGGCCGGGGGCTAATCAGGGCTCAGCTGAGCGGTGCAGGCGCGGGCGGCGGGGAGGCGGGGGGCCAGGGGGGCGCAGGCCGGAGCCACGCGGGCTGGCCGCGCCCCCTGCGCGCGCCGCTCTGCCCGGGAGCTCATTCAAGTAGCAAGCGCGCCCCGTGCCAGCCGCCACCCTCAGGTATGTCCATTTTGCTTTTGGTGTTTGCACGTAACGTACCTATCGCGCGCGCTCCGCGAGTGTCAGTCGTGCAGTGAGTGAACCGTGCCGCTGCCGCGTCGCTCCCGAGCCGCCGCCGCTGCCTCAACACAAGGTAGGTCGCATGAAGCACCGCCAAGCATTCAAGCCTGTGCCTACACACGAATATACGCGTTCTTAAAATTAAATGTGCCTCCGTTAACTTTCTCCGACACTTAGTTTTCCGTGACGCGAAGAAATTAGAAGTGAAAAACTACCGGCGTGTTAGCATCGATAAGAGTTTAAAGCAATTAAATTTAAATTAACCTAAGTAATTTAAATTATTTTACGTTATCGGTTAAAATATTATTTCACGTTGATAAAATCACATCTGAAGTCTTCAAGATAACAGGCCCTTTGGCCTAGACTCGTAATTCGCGTTAAATGTACCGTCACTTTGCTTCCTGTGTCGCATGTCTTGCAAAATGTCAGCTTTAAATGTTCTACGTTTATCTGAATTTTAATTACATCATGAGGGATGGCTACATTTTATAAGTCTTCCATATCAGTAACATCTGCATCAAAATTGATAATCTTTCAAGTCTTTAAGATCACAAGCCATCTCGACAAGTAATTAAAATTCAGAATTGATATCGTATCTATTAACGTTGATTGTTGGATGTATCTCGGATCGTTTTGATGACGTAGCTGTTCGTCCATATGGGAGGCTGGAGATGAATCTGCAATGGCGGACCGACTACTGAGTTTAGACTCACTATTTGCAGATAAGTACCTACTTCGTTGGTTTTTCTTCGTTTTTTCTAGAATATTCTTCGTCTTTAGGGATCGAGTTCCAGTCTATCCAGATGCAGGTGCAATTAGGAAGATATCTACGTTATTTTTCTTAATTTTTCTGAATAGAATTAGATAATTCTGAGCGGCGCGGCGGCGACTGCATCCTCATTATGTTATAAGGCTGGCGCTGTTCTTGTCTTCGTAGTAGCATTCACAGATTCAATCTGTCCCTCTCATTCTATCACATCTCAAAATTCAGAAGCTGTGCTTCTATATCACGACTGGATTTCTCGAAGGGTCGGGTAGATGTGCTAAGCACACCCACATCCTTACATTCCATCTCTAGAGACATTAGCGCATTAATCTGCTCACAAGGCGGAACCCTCCTCATCTGTAGGCTGTACGTACTACTTATAGATGTAGGGTTAGCGAGATGTCGGGAGGGTTGGAGATGGTTGTAACTGAGGGCGAGGACTTTCACTGGCGCCGCCACTTCACCTTGTCGGCTGGCGATGTGCCAGCCTCCTCCCCCCCGGCACCCGCGCCCGCGGCCCCTCGCCAGCCACCCTCCATCCGCGGCGTATCCGACTTACGATACGAACAACGCATTTTATGCTAAACTTTACGTTGCCGCTGTATTTTATTACGGCGACTTTTTATGTCTACGTCACGTAATGTACAATGTATACGTACCTACGTGAAATGTCATTAACCGTCCATACAAAGCCTATACGCAATTACATTAAATTACATTTTAATTCCACGGTCATTACCGAATGTACACAAATATTCTTATCTGATGCAATTAGTTTAATTGGTAGCAAACTTATTACAGGCGGAAGTTAAAACTGTCATTAGATGCAAAATCGATAAATGATACGAACGATACACAAAAGTCTTATTTCACAATGCATTCGGTAATCAAATTTTATAAAATGTTAAATCTAGAAACTTTAAAACTCCCCTTATCTGGATAATGCGTGCGTACGAGTGTAGAGCAATAAATCTCGCTAGGTATAATAATATCGATAATGTTTGTTCGTAGCGCGTAGCCCCGTAGCCCCGTAGAACGTAGCAGTCGCTACGATAACGGCGCCGTAGACGCCCGCCCTCCGCCGCCATAGCCGCCTAGATCGCGCTCGAGATTGCCTGCCGGTGCAATGTATCACTATAACGCGCATATAATTAACATAATAAAATAAAATTAACATAAATAATTGGTATAATAAATTATGCTAACTTTAATAAAAATTAAATCTTTTTTTTTTAATTATGCCCACTCGAATAATACAAAATTGAATTTTAAAATAGTTTTTTCTGTGATAAGTTCTCATCACCCACTTATTTTTTTTTAATGGATACCTTTTAATATGGAAAAATGATATAATTTTTTTTAAACATGAATGAATAATAAACACGTGTGAGGAACAAAGAAAAAATACTTTAAAAAATATGAAACAATTTAATAAATTGTTGTTTGGATTTATTCAAAGATAGGAACAATAGGTACGTATACTTTTGCTACTTTTTCATTTTATACCTTAGAAAATACTCCAATTGAAGATGACATACTTCTTCGACATGGAATTTATTTTTAAAATATATCAATAAAAGAACTTAAATATAACTCATTTGGACGGAGTCTTTATTCTTCGGCGCCCATTCATCTTTATACCTATTAAGTAGGTAGTAGGTACCCAGATATCATCATCAACAGCAGGTACTGTCATAGGCCTAAATACATAGATCAACGTACAGCTGAAAAATTATTTTAAGGATTATTTTATCACTATCGGTAACATTTATACACATCAATAGCCCAGTTTTCAAACGTCAGATAACTTTTATCTGAAGAATAAATATGGCGATTCGACATATTTTACATTCAAAAGCTGTCAAACAGTTATAATTGATTGATTGGTCATCAGCAATGGATGTTTTTTGAATAGGTTTAAATACAACAACAATAGGTTCATTCCAAAGCCATAAGAGTAAGTATATTCCGTAAATTTCATCAACATAGCTCAAACGACTGAATGGATTTCGCTGAAATTTTGCACGCAGATAGTTATTATGACAAAGGTTTGCGCTAGGAAGGATTTTCAAAAAATTTACTCCTTTAGGGGATGAAACGAGAGGCCGACATTTACGCGAACTATGGAAATTAATTCACAACAGTTGGTGAGGTTGTAGGGGGTAATCTCTGGATCTACTGAACTGATTTTGAAAATTCTTTCGCAAATTGGAAGCTACGTTATCACTGAGTGTTATAGGCTATATTTTATTATCAAAAAATGAGGGATCCGTAAGAAAAATTACGAACAAAGTCGCGGGGAGAGTGCTAGTATTACAATAGTTACTACTAAAGTACGTACTATTGATTAACTGAAGCGTTAATCGATATCGGTACTGGATAGACAAGTTATCGGTGACCCGGTGTGCTGTTCACCTATAGACATAGTATAATTGCAGGTACTTTAGCTATCAATGATTTATGGAGTTTTATGGTTTAAATAATTGTCTATAATATACTTTTATTAGGATAAAAAATCCGACCACGTACGAGTCAGATTCGTAGACGAATGGGTTCTGTACTGCCGAACAACCATCCAACCTTTTTTTATTATTATTTGTTCTTATACTCGTGGCGGCCATAGTACTGCATTCTTAGAATAAAAATTAAGTGTCTATCTATAACAGTTTAAAAGATAAGTACAACACTGTAATAGACGGACATACAGAAGGACAGCTGAGTTTTAATAGTAGTGTCTCATTGGTACCTTTTGGATACGGAACACTAAAAGACCCAACAATTGTTCCGATATTTCTACAAATAAACGAATCAATTTTTAACTAACTACAATTTAATTAAAAAAAACCTAGTTCTACTGCAAACAATAACTGTAACGCCTGATTTCTCAAACCAAAAAAAAATATATATGACAAATTGTCAAGCACGCGTATACTGCTGGATTGGTTGTTAAACATTCAGTCGACCAATCACAGTAGATCAACTATTTATCACATTAACTTTTCGATTGAGAAACTGCGAGTTAATAGGTTCAAATTAGCTTATATTGGTCAACCTCTTAACACGCGTAATTAGAATGTAAAGAGTAGAAAGAGTAGGAATTATTATAATATAATTTATAAATAAAAGCAAACAATGTTTATCAGTTTATTCATCATCCAAAGTAACCTGAGAAATAACTTGAATTGATGAAAAAAGAGTTAATGATAAGAAAAAATGAATTAAAAATAGTTTACTCTGCACATTTTATATAAACTAACGAAACCTTATGGATACTTAGAATAAATAAAATAAAAACCTTTGTACCCTCTCAAACTTTGCAACATAAGTATGCGCATTAAAACAATTACTATGACAGATACTTTATTAGTCAAAAAAATTATTAAAATTCATAAATATTCACAGTACAGGCTTAAATAATAATAATATACGCATCATAAAAAAGGATAAAGCCTAAACAACATAAAAAAATCATTTACTTCGCTGACAGCAGGAATAAGCTCCCAAAGACTGGAAGTATGGCAGTACTTAATATAGCAATGCTAATTAGCTCAATCAATTAAGACACGATATCTTTTATTTTTTATTAAGGATCTTTTACAATAAATATACACCAACATGACATACAAAAAATGTTCAACAAAACAATCGTAGGTGTACATAGCATGCACAATAAAGTTATTAAAAAGTTAAAAATATGCTAACTAAGTAATAATAAAATTCAATAGTTTTATCGATAACTTTATATCAAACTATAAAGTGAAATCAAAGACTTAAAATGGTGTAGCACCTACATACTATTTACATGAGTAAAATACAGAAAACAACGACAGCTGATCAGTATAAGTAGTACAAAGCGATCGATGGTAGATACACGATAGGACCCACCGAGGGGTGACCGCCGCCTTATCAGCTTTATCATCGCTTATCTATCGCCGAACACTTGATTAGATAGCACCCCGTTTGCACATAAACTGCTGTTAATTCGATATCGTGACTCAGATTTTTACTAAGTTTTAAAGCTCGTTTAGCACCTGCTAAAATACAAAACTTTACATAAATAACTATCTCATGATTTTAGATGTATAATCTCAACTCAACGCGAGCAAAAACATCTACTTTTTTCAAATTAAATTAATTGTTAGGCCTTGCCTTAAATCTTTTAACGAATCCAAATTAAAAGTATTTTTAAAATATCAATCTGTCATGAAATACAGAAATCGTTGTACTTAGAATTTTAAACACACTCGAAACATTGATATGCGATGCGATACCTACTCATATTATTTAAAAAAAACCATAATACACATGACATATTATGTTTTATTTCCTTTTTCTAAAAAAAACGAAACGCATATTTTTAAACGAGATTGTCTACCGTGTTATCCTTTTATTACGGCAATTAAATCAAATGTTTTTACATTTCCACATAAAATTACAGAAATAATGGTCAAATCATAATTATAATAATATCATACAAATAAATATAAAAAAACTTGCAATATTCATGAGATTAGTAAACCAAAACATTACTATATCATACAGCCGGCTAGCACGATGCGTGTCGTGTACCGTCGCACGCGCCTGCCCGCGACATATGCACGGACCTATCAATTTGATCCGCGCCCGCGCAGCTGCGTACAACGACCCCTACACGATAGTTGAATAGTACAATGGCCGAGTAAAAAACACCCCATATTTTAGATGATTAATCCAACCCGCTTTGTCTAGGATTAAAACTCTCATGCATTATTCGCACGCGCAACCTTGCATATTTAATAGAGTGCATTAAAACATAGCCATTGTGTCGTGTTTTAGACATAATGCGACCGGCCTGTGATGCGTGTAATCCAACAACCGGTTATGAAGTAAATAGTTCGTAATTATTATTTTACTTTGTCATATTTTTACGTTTATGCAATTAATTAAAGGGGCAAAAACATACCAAATAAATTTGTTCGCATCTTATTTTTTTTACGTACTTTGACATAACTTTCATTACAATTATACAAATACATTCTTTGGAATAAAATAGTTTTGTTGTAAATCGATACGCTCACGTGATTTCGAAATTCAATCAAAGCTATAATTTCACACTTCGGCTCGACATGGGGAGCCATAACGACGCCCATTAACGGCTCTGTCGCCTAGTTAATAATAATGGCTGATACTGGCTCACACAAGTCTCGGTCACAAAAAGTCTCGGATCGGCAAACAATCGAATAGGAACAATGAAAGTCGTGAATCAAACAATCGATCCATCGAATCCAAAAGTTCTCGCGACAGCTGCGCGGGGTGGGGCGCTCTGGAAATTATGACAGGGCCCATCTCCCACGGTCCCCTGCTCCCTTATTGTCCAAATTTCACGACTAGCATTAGAATAGTCCAGAGACCAGTTCGAAAGTTTGGAGACCCCACTAACTCGTTTTGTGGTATAGTTGAAAAGTTTTAGAGAGTTAAAATATTATTTGAATAGGGAACATAATTTGGAAATTTTATCATAAGGGTTGGCCTTTCAATTAAGTTACACTTAGTGTTATGTGTACTTGTCTCGCGTTTATATCCGACATTAAGAAGCCGTAACAAGTCATGTCAACTACTCTACTTACCAAATAGGTTCTAGTAAACGAAGCATGAGAAATGATCGTAGTGTTTGAAGGTTCATTGGGTACGTTTTACTAACATTTGACTATTCGAATGGAGTCAAGGTGGTATTATTTTCGTTTGTGGATTATTCATATCGCTCGCTTTAGATATTTATTATTCTGTAGACTTTAAAATCAACGTCGTTTATTTATGACAGGTATGATGTAATTTTTTTAATCTTCTTTGTTGCTATCTGCGATATAAAGGCGTGCTTCTTATTTGTGTCGTGTTGCATGTTTGGTGTGTAGAAATAGCATAGTCAAATAAATAGCCAGTCCGCCTTGAGCGACTGTAGTGTTGCCTTCTCTGCATGAGACGAGACCTTTGCCCTACAATGTGGAACAATTATATTCTGATATTATTAATAATAAAATAATTACCAGCCTATTACTGTCCCACTGCAGGGCAAATGCCTCTTCTCATACAGAGAAGGCCTGAGCATTAATCATCACGCTTGCTCAAGGCAGATTGGCGATTCCAGACTTATATTAATTACGAGTCCAGGTTTCCTCACGATGTTTTCCTTCACCGATGTCAGTGATGTTCAAGACAAACTTTAGAAAGTTCATATGAATTGAAAAAGTCACATTGGTACTTGCCCGGATTCGAACCCAACGAAAACAACCTCATGCATGAGAGGCGGGCACCTTAATGACTGGGCCATTATACCTATATTTATAAATATTTAATGGTTCTAAAGCATACAGTTACTACACACAGTTACTTATATCACCACGTTATGACTAATATTCTACGGAACCCTTCACCTTAACTAAATATCGTAGTCGTTATCGTGATTACTTTTATTTATAAGCATTACCACGAAACTGGAAGGGGTTGGCAGAGTAGTACTCTATGGGAAGGCCTGCCATGGACACGGCAAAGGAATTCCCCCGTATGTGTTTATGGAAATAGTCTCCTAGCGACCAGACCGACTCGATTGTCTTTTTATCAATTTATTCAACAAAAGCAATCTATACTGCTATACTGATATTCTAAAGAGATACAGTTCATTTTATCAACCGACTTCAAAAAGGAGGAGGTTCTCAATTCGGCGGTATGTTTTTTTGTTTTATTGTAAAACGTAAACATTTTACTGGTCCTATCACAAAAAATCTTTCATTGATACTAAGCATTAACACTATTGCCGAGTGCCAAGGGAAGGTTTATGGCATACTTGAATAGTGGACGAAGTTGCGGGTAGAAGCTAATAGTTAAGGATATTATTACCGCGGTCCAAATGTCATCATGGTGGCGGCATATTTTGGACCAAAATTGTTTGTAGCAGGATTGTCCAACTAGTTTCGTACTTCATCATTTTTAAGTCGCAAGTCGAATCAGTGATCGTCATCTGTTAATCATTGTTATACGTACATTTACCACAATTGTGGTGAGCCCAGGTACACAAAATCTGTATCATAAATAAGTTTCACATTTGAAAAAAAAAACACTTTTTAAATGTTACTTAGTTATAATACACGACACGACAAAGAGCCTTCAATTCCATACATTGTGCTTATTTGGCTTCTGAGATACCATCATTACATTCTAACATACTATACCCAATGACGTCGTGTCTATCATATTTATCAAAACGGTCATCTGTCTCTAAACATAGCTGAGTTTGAATTGAGAATGGAGCTTCATTCTCCTATTAGTTTCAAATACTAATTCCTCACTACCCCAAAAAAGGTCCAAATACACCCTCAAATTGAAAATAACCCTCATATCGAATTGCCACCCAATAAAACACGTCCCACTTATTTTTAATACAAAATTGTATGGAACCCTTTTGTCAAAAACCGGACGACCTTAGCACACTTTAGAGCAACTTTTTTATGTGAATAATAACGGTTTGGGAGCGAAGGGGTGAAGTCGCGTGGCGCCGCGGACGTTGAACCTTACCTTTCGGTTTTAGAATACACGATCAAACTTTAATCGGTTAATGGATGCTCAAGGACGACACCATGCGACTGTAACGTAATAGAACATGTCATTGTATCACATTCAGCGCACAACACTTTATTAATCATTCAGTAGTTTATTGATTATTTATTTCATTCATCTTATTCGGACCACACCGGTTCAATGTCCTTGACTAAAATAACATTATTTTACTTGTTTCTATTTTGACGAGTCATTTAAAATGTATAAGTGTAAAGTATTTTTGACCTACACCTATTGAAAAGTCTGACAAAATGGTTTATGTTGACTTTCTATTATTGTAATAAAAATAAAAACATAGACATTTTCAGTTCATTATTTGGACTCTATAGAAATACATAGAAAGTACTTAATCGAGACAAACCCGAGACAAACGCTTGAACAAAACTGACTTAACGACTTAATTTAGACAAAAAAACAACGAAATCAGTTATGAAAATAAAGTAGGCTACAATACTATGGTTATAAATTACGCCACAATTTTCACAAGCTATTTCCCCATCAATTTAGCGGCTATACGTAAATAAGGCGTCGGCGCTGAGTGGTGATTACATAGTCGTGTCATTTAACAGACGCAGTCGAGGGTCGTGAGAGGGAAGCCCCTCCAACACTTCCGCTTACGCTGACGTCGCTAAGTACCTTCCCCCGTGCTCGGGGCTACATAGATCATTGTCCTTAACTGTTTAATTTAGTTTAAAGAATTTATGTGAAATGGAAAAATGAAGATGTTTTCTCTTTTAGTCAAAATTAGGCTCAGGGGTCCTACCATGAACTCTTATCGCGATCCAAAAACTGAACTGTTCTTCAAATACGTCAATATAACGCATCAATTTATGTCATTATATTGACGTATTTGAAGAACAGTTCAGTTTTTGGATCGCGATAAGAGTTCATGGTAGGACCCCAGTTCGGTGACTTCATCATTAGGAGAGATAATGAGAGAGATATTCCCAAAAATCTCTTCTAGCTGCTGGTGCTGTCATCCCAGCGAATGCTATTGACACCTCACCTCATGCTCACTTCAGCTTAATTCAACGAGGCAGATTTTTACAGAATAGACCGGCCAACTACCTTTCTGACTATTTAGGTACACTCTCTCTCTTACAATATCTTAATTTAAAGACATAAAACTTAAACAACTTGCATATGTACGTACCGATTTTACAAAATCTGACGTCTACCTATGCCTAAGTCCGGTGGCAGGTGGTAGGGGAGGTCAGGTTGTCCAATGTTTACATTCCTTCACCATGGAGAGTGCAGTGCCATAACTCAGGGCTGACGACCACCGACCACCGTGACTGTTTTCCGTAGGGGAACACCGATCAATCAAAACCACTATTAGTAGGCTACGCTTAATGCCGCCCACCTTTCACAACTTTTTATGTTTTTATGCCCGTCGTTTGAAGGGTGCTGTGGTTATGTTGAAAATATAAATTAGGTTTTCTTATTCATAGCGTAGAAACTTTAATAATTGTTTCATTGACTTATGGTTTTACCAAACTATGGATATTTCGTTCAAAGTTTAGGTTCACTGTCCTAGTACATACATTTTATTAGTTAAAAAAACAGTACAGACTATACGTGGTCTGTGGGACTATGAACTGGATTACTTTTCGCATCCTTCATATTAATTTCATCGAGGAACCAATCCAAAAAGCCAAAATATCTAATTTGCTGTTTTTATTGTCCTTCTCCACTATTGTCATAGCATTTCTTCGAGTTCGGTCTAGTAAGAGTCTAGTCCGTACTCAAATACTGAAATACCATTCCCATTAGATACATAGACAATCACCAAACTCCTTAAATCCATTGTTGTTGACAGTACACATTTACAGAAACAAATCAGTTCAAGGCCTCCCCAGTGATTGATGTACCAGCTCGTATTCGTTCGCCTTCGAATGACGTCGCTGGCCAGGCGTGAGTCGGGCCGCGGTTGGCACCACCAGCTAAGCCGTACTCATCCGTAACAACTCTCACTCCCCCTTCTTTTATTAGCTAGCCTAATAGCCCATAGTCACATTACATTTGTGCCCAATCTTTTTTGTACCCTTGAGTGTTTTTTTTGTAGGTAGTCACACTTACTTTTTGTAGTTACTTGTTCAGTAATCCTTCGCTTCTTCTTCGCCTACTGTCTGAAGTATTTTAATGCAAAAGACTTCATAGATATTAATTCCTTCCATAGCTATTGTTTCAGAAATCCTACAGTAACTCTCATTATTATTTTTTCGTCACATTAAGTTCAAAGTAAGTTTTTATGAACCTAAAAAAGAACTCAATCAAAATTCTTGAACATAAATCTTGCGTTGTCGTCAACGAGAGTTCTGTTAGCATATTGAAACGTTACTTGATGTGGTGAAAGTAAATGCATTTTTCATGTCTTTCAGCGGGTAATTGATACCTCATTTGTGAACAACTGCGAACTTATAAAAATAAAACTGGAAAGAACTGAACCAAAATTAGAAAACATCATTGTTTTTTGCTTTTTTAGCTTGTGGGTCTTCATTTTTCATTTTTTAACTAACATAAAGCTTTTAGTCTTGATTAAGACATTCAATACTTAGTTACGACTCCATATCATTTCAATTTCTTAATTTTGACATTTTCTTCTTTATACACTACCGGCTTCTGAGATAGGTACTAAAAATTAAACTTTTTAATTTCTTCATAATGCAATATATTTTGTAAGTTCGTTAACAGAAATGTGAACGACCCTGCAAGTTGAGATGTTATCAGCGGATCGATACATGATTCATGACACGAATGAATGCTATCACAACATAACGTGCGTGCTATTTTTGTGTGCTATCTGTCCTTAGCTTTATTGTTTTCATGGGGCACATTACCGTTACATAGTGCAAATGTCGTCCCCTTCAGTGCTGTTCTGTAAAAATTTCCCTCGGTGAATTTAGGTAAACTGAATGTGAGCTGTCAATCAGCTCACATTCAGTTCTCAGCTCAAGCTCACTTCACCTAAGAGGGACATTTCTACAGAATGGACCGGCTGGTAAAGATTTATTTATTGAATGTGTCTTATTATCAATACTTGTGGCAATTAATAATGAAATACAATTATACTGGTACTTTTGATGTTGGCTTAAGCTTACATTTTAGTAGTTAGGTCTGTGGCTTTTGGTTCTTGATTTTTTACGATAATCCAGCAATCTAAAACATTACCTTACTTTTCATCGGCACAGTGTTTTACTTCTGCTCTTTTTTTGTTCCTGTATATTTTGTGTCGGCAATATTTGTCAGCATGCGTGTTGTGTTTGATGTTGTTTTTTTTTCGTTCTATCTTTTTAATTACTATTCCATGCTTCTTTTATCTTCTTTTTTTCAGCTACTTTAACAGCATTAATGTTGTCACTTACGGAATATCTCTCGTGTTGTTTACATATTGCAGAACGCATTTCGTGAGTAGGAACATGGGGTGCAGCAGCATTAGCATAACTGTGTGAAGATACAGAACTGGACACATATCTTTGTAACTGCAGAAGATGAGAGACAATTGGAAAGAGGGAAGAAAGGTCTTTGTCCTCTAACCCTTTCAAATATATAAGTCTGTTAGAAAAAAAATCAGATGAAATAAACAGAACCACTGTGGTGTTCTATTTATACTTTTCACATTTAAATGTTATGTGTGCATAGTATCAAGATAATTACAGCATGTATCTATACAAAACGCGTTCTAGTTGGAAACTGGTTACTATGAATGCTAACAATAATTACATCTAATGGAGGGACACAGAGTTACTGGCATGCACCCCTCTCGGCGTGACAATAGGGTAGACAGCTGCACCCCCGTGACCATTGTGCGTGCACAATGCACCCTCGATCTGTTCGTGTTGCGATTGCGCACAGAATGCAACTACAACTAAGTATCTATGTTTGGCGCTGTTGTTCAGTGTCTGTATGTAAGCACGTGTGTTGTGTTATGTATCTGAAAATGTAATTAATGGTGAATTTGATATGTAAAAGAAAGATTTGATTGCTTGGCAACACAGAAAAGTTAATACAAAACGACTGTAAAAAATATTGCCTTTTTGTTTTCATATTTTATGTTTTATGGTTGACTTTTTACCAAGTAAGTAATTGGTTTCTGTTATATAACTACTCACTATCTACGAGCTAGACAACTGTCTTAAAAAAAGATATCGAAAGAATGTTCAGCTCTGACATAAAACGTCGAACTTGAACCCATTCCAATTTTTCCAAGATTGTTACCATTTGTAATGGAACTAACGTAGCGTGTAATATGTTAACTAAATAATATTTACATCATATTAGTTCACTTTATCACCATCCCCTACCGTTATTGGCCCAGATTTCATAAACCCCCCCATTAACTCGTTTGAGGGATGTTTAATGAGTTAGAAGCGGTGGAGGTGTCGTTAAGCTAAAGGGTCAAGGGCGAGGTCAAAGGATACGAAACAAACATTACAATAATAATATAATAATATAAAAATATTACGAGATTTGTATGTGCAATAGAGAAAATCGGAAACGTTATTTCCTTCAGTATAAGTAATTTGTGTGTAGTTATCATCTTTCCATGTTCTCCTATTCTTAAAAACCATTTTCACATTTTATCGTACCTCACCCAGTCACTGGGTTGTGGAGGTCAGATAGGCAGTCGCTCCATGTAAAATACTGGTACTCAGCTGCATCCGGTAAGACTGGAAGCCGACCCCAACATAGTTGGGAAAAGGCTAGGCAGATGATGATGACATTTTATCGTACCTATATATTTTTTAGGCGCCTGCATAAAACATATAGCAATGACACAAATTGACGATATGTCTTAAAAAAACTGGTAGGCATTTCGAATTAAATTGTTATTATTCTCAAGTAAGAAGCCTTCTGAAGATATTTGAAGAAAGAAAAATATAAAAGAAGATAGCAGTCCTCCTCCTCGCGTTCACTGCCGTTGCCATTATGTGTTATATTAGAATCATAAGGCACGCGGTGAATGCCAAGAGAGGACTCATTCGTCGAGCGAACAGCGGAACACAAAAGACACAGAAGATCAGAAGCTTAAGAACAAAGAAAAAATACTAGATTATACTTTTTATATGATTCTTTTTCTAAAATGTAATGTGTGTAAGTTTAATCTAATCTTTTTCAGGTATCCAAAAATCGTTAATGAAAAAAAATAAACACGTTTACGAGTGTTCTTTTCATAATCGTAAAGTGTTTTTGAGTCATAATCTTCTTTTTTTTTTTAAATAGCCCATGTCGTCCTTGGTGGTTCTATGGTGTCCTTGGGGTTTAACTTAATTACTCCGTAGCAAATATCATCAAATTGGTTCAGTGGTTTAATCGTAAAAGCGAAACATACAGAAAGACCGACAGACGCACAGACAGAGTTACTTTCGCATAGTATATTAATAAAGGTTGTTGGCAAATAAACAAATCTGAATCTCACTCACTCATCAAAATATATCAATTCACAAACTAGTGAAGAGTTCCAATTCTCTACATCGAGACACCTACAAACTAGAGGGCAATATTGCTTACTCCCCAATTCTAATCAAACTTTATACTCGAATAATCTGAACACGTTCACATTTTTAAAACAACACAATCTAGGTCAGTGTTTTATTGTTTTGCTATACGAAATTGCATAATTCACACAATTCTACTCAATTAACATTCGCTTGAATTCGAACTGGCACAATAACAACTAACTATTGGAACCTAATCACCAGCAAAATAAATAAAGTACCTGAAGGGCATGGAATTCCCTACACATTCGGGCGATGATGTTCAATCAGTTAAGTTTTAAATAAATAATGATCATAGTGTTTCTATCCATAGTATGGCCCATGGCGTGGTTCAGCTTGCTCATTGTTCTTCGATGGTTACGGAAACTACTTTACAGCTGCTGACTATCGACTTATTGAAAGAAAAGAAAAGACAAGAAAAATGTTTTTTTCTGCGCAAACAAACCTCACGATAAAAAAAAACATCTACTGTCCACATTTATGAAAGCGAATGGTCACTCATTCACTTATGAGGTCTTGAGTTAGATTTCCAGGTCATGCAGTGTTATTGGGTTTTTCCATCAGGAATTTCTCAGTAGCAGCCTCGGAGTCTGGATTTTTGCCCGGTTGATGGTAACAGGCTCGCCCCCTTATTTTTTTTGATGTGGTAAAAATCATCAAATGAGGTCTTCTGTCAGACTTTTACTGACTAAAAAACCACCCTATTCCTTCTGTTGCCCTTTACGTTCCGGGGCCACGGTATCCTGTTAAGACGTCCCGCAACCGGGCTCGCCCCCTAATACGTGGGACTTAAACATGACTGGCAAAGTAGGTACAGGATTACAGACGTGATGCTATATTGTAATGTTTCATGACTATTCACGAAATATTTCTTCATATTGTCTGAGTCTCTTCAATCTGAATAGGTACTTGGGCATCCTGAGGATACATCAGTTGTCATGCTGAAATATTTACATACATACATAAACTCACTCCTTTTTTCCATGGGGGTAGGCAGAAACCACAGAACGCCACCTGCTACGATCCTTACATACTCCTTTCGCCTCATACCTGTCACAATTCTCTACAGTGAATGTTTCGACTAATAATGGCTTCACTGTATTATCTACCTATGTTATTTAGTTATCCTAAAGTGGTATTCCCCGTAACACTGCGCATTTTAATATGTCTTTCTTGCGATGATATCAAGTGCAAATATTTTTTAATTTTGTTGTAACATTTGGGTTTATTATTCCATTGTTAAACAAATTTTGAACTATGCTATAATAATATGATATGTGTAGTTACTCCCAAAATGAACCCCAAAAATAGACTAAATAAATTACATAAGTATTCATCAAGATTGAACAAAAAATACGTTCTCATGAAACGGGTTTTGCTACAATATCAAAAAAATAACAAAAGGCAACTTTGTTAATTTACGGTAATGTAGCTTAAATAACCCATAACATAATTATCACGTGTATAGTCCCAGAAAAGTTCACCAAAGGTATAAGATGTAGGTAGTAGTTCAAGTTCCGTGTAAAGGGAAAAAAAATACAAATTCATTATGCCATATAATGTGTCATATATTCAAATAAATGAAAAAGACTATTTACCATCAACCGGCACATCCAATGATGTACAGTCAACAAAAGAGGTAAGTATATGTCGTCAGATATAGTTGAAATTATCTTAGAATTAAATGGATATTTTCGAATGAGAATCCATAAATAGAATAGTAACAGTTTATTCATTAAATTAAGTTTCTTAGAAAACTTCAACTATCTATCTGACTAGGTTACCTACTTATCATTTTTGTTGACTATACCAAGTTACTAATACGCACATTGAATTCGCCCTTGTGATCAGTCGAGGTTATATTCCAATAAAATTACCCGATCTTTCTAAACGGCTCGTCAATAAACTGACCTACTTTCCTTCGAGCTGAGTAATCAGATTTTCCGGGACTTACCAGAGATTTCTTTGAAATATATCATCAGCCATTTTTACTGTTATTATGATATAATTTCAGTGTCATGATGAGACCACAGTAATTTGACTCGGTGGTCGGTACTAAATACCTATCCATTAAGGTACTGATACACATGCTTTAAACTAGCATGCTAAAAGAGCATGCTTATGAGCATGTTCATTATTTCATTCAATTAGCATGCTCAATAATAGCAAATGGTTTCGATACACATGCTACTAAGTAGCATTTGCTTAAAAGTAGCATGCTCTCGTGCTTTAGCATGCTAGTTTAAAGCATGTGTATCAGTACCTTTATGTTAAAAGCGAACTAGGTATCAAATTGATCTAGGAGTACATTTACATTGTGTGATAGGTAATTAGGGAGACAATTCTACTTAGTAGCTTTTAGGAATGTTCGCATTCTAATCTCAGGCTCTATCTGTCAAAAATGAACTTCTATTTTACCTAAATTTTTGCCTCTGAAATAAGATAGACCTACTAGATTTTTTAATTACAGAGAATTGGCCTTCTGATTACTTCAACGTTAGGGCCCATTATTGAAAATAATAAAGGCTAGCGTTTTGTGTGTAAAGGACGGACGGGTATATCCTCAAATCTGCTAATTGCTTATAATGAAACCAGTTTTTCCTTTGAGAATCTTTTGTAGAGGTCATTTAAAGACCCATCTTTGTTGTCGAAAAATAGCAAGTTGATGTAAATAGGGGCAAACCCCAAAACAATATCCATATTTTATTAGTTACCTGTAGCATATAATACCTAAAGATATGTCGGTACGTCATCAAGAAATATGTTCAAACAAGTTTCGCGTGTATACTTCATGGTCGCACAGTTATTGTATTAAAGACAATAAATTGTATTTGCAGTCCTTACGCCTGTTCCGATTGTCGCTTAGTACACGTGCATAAAGTCAGATACTACATGAATTAACCATTTTAGTACCTATAGGAGGAAAATATGCGCTTAAAGGGAAACTTCGATCCAATCATTGGAATGTTGGTACATATACGAACGAGTTTAAAGTGAAAATTGTAAATTTGTTGTAAAATTGTTTTAAAAAATCTCACTCGGTAAATTAAGATGACGTGAGCGTGAGGTGAACTATCATCTCGCCCGATGCTAGGGATTGACACTGAGGAGATTTTATACAGAATGACACAGCATACCTAAATATGAATTGGTACTTATTTTAGCAAAATACTACCAGAATGAAATGCACAGTTGTAATTCACATGGAGGATAATACTGTCCATTCCTTCGCCCTTAGTTCACCTTTATTAAATACAGTGAGTATTCTTCAAACGCAAAGTGAGTTAATTAAACTCTTGGTCACATGTCAAAATTAAACCTACCGAGCATTTACGTAATAAGTAAAAACCTTCACATAATATCTAGACAATACTAAGAGTCGTTAAAACAATTAGTTTGACTCATAAAGATAATGAAGGTAACACAATATGGTTTTAATGGGTAAATGTTTAGTTCTTTTCAACGTTTTGACCAAGCGATTAATCAGCAGCTGTCAAGGCAAAATACTTTTAAAGAATACAACTTCCGGATATCTGTAACTTTGGTATTTAGTTTTTCTGAGTACACCGATAATGTAGATAGGTACTTTAAAAAACAAAAATGAAACTCTGAAATAAAAAGAGGATTTCCAAATAATCAAGTCTGCATTATCTTATCCTTCTGGACCATCCACGTGGTCAAAGCTGATAGGTACTTATCTCCTGTTTTATTAGATTTTATCTGAAATTAAGGAGGTACTAACTATGATGATTTTTTTCTTCTACTGTCCATAATAACCCTAGTATTTTGGTCAAAACCGCAGAACGGTACGAACGTAAACAATAATTCCATGCCATTCAAATTAAAACCAAAAAAATATTATTATCGTTTTTATTTAGTACGTACCATTTTTAATTTGTGGACACAATGTAATCTATTGATGTTGAACTGCATTTTCCACGAGAAGGCTACATATTATGTAATTCTGTGTCAGTAATGGTTCGGACTACAAAGATACGGAAAAGTCACGTCCAGTACGTGACCAAAGTTCAATCACAATACAATCTTGTCGCATTGTGCAACCCTATGTTTGATTCCTGGACCTGCCTGTGATTTGGAATGATCAATTTATGATTTTACTCGATTGGAATTCTGAAACAAACATGAACCAAAATATTAAAAAGAACTGACATTGCACTAATTCAATCGTAATCTTTGTAAAATTACAATTAAATACCGAAGTCATGTTTTTCCAAGTATCTAAGTAGTTTCATTATATGCAGCAGAAAAAGAATAATATTTTTATTAAACGGGCTATACAGGTTGACATTTAATTCACTACGCATATTTCAGGAAGTGAAAGTACTCATGATTTACGTTAAACTTTTACTAAAGGCCCGACACTTGAAATATAAAAAAAAACAGCTGTCACCTAAAAAAATGTACCTACTAAAAAACGGCAAAAATATATGGAACAGCCGTTATTTTTTCATATTTCAATGTTGTTCGTACATAAAAATTTGTTGATTTTTATGAGTACTTTCACCCCCTGAAATATACGCAGAGAATTGAAAGCCAACCTGTACTAAATTTTCAATGTATTACAATGACTACAACATTTACTAATCATATTAATATTTTTCCCACAGCCAATGCATTTTATCTGCATTCATCATCACCTCAGCCCGTAAACATTCACGACTGAATATTAGAAACAGATGAAGATCAGAAGACAAAAGCTGTTCCAGTTATTCTTTTTTCAATAAAATCGTGACAATTGTCGTCGAATTACTACACAGTATGACAACACTATTGATAAGTTTTTGTTGATAATAAAAACAACGAACTATTGACTTATCTGAAAGACAAGTTTTTTCAGCTAAAGCCACTAAGGTTATAGAACTGTTATCTGTGTAAATAAAAAGATAAAACTCCTGGGTAAAACAATGGTGTTTCTTGCTTGTTTTTCGCCCTAGGAATCCTCACTTTAGAATGCAGAAGCTATCCTGGTGAGAAATATAGCTTGCTGTGTTGGCGATTTCAAACTACTAAGGCCTGTGTTCGCCTTTATTAAATCTAACGATTTAACTTTCTTATACTATATTCAAATTTATTTTAAAGAAAATCGCCATAAACAGTTGTTTAAATACTGAATTCAATTGAATGTAAATGAACACGAGCCTTAGTCCGTTTTATTATAAAAAAAATATTTACTACTATTGTTAATTTAGGGTGTAACGGCAGCGTTCCTTAACGGACCATATTTTTACGGTAATGTATGGCAACAGTATGGGACGCCCATACTTAAAAAGTTTCTGAAATACTCAGCAATATTTGCAGTATGGTCCAGCCACTCCGGTAAGTATTGCTGCAACACTTTTTATATGATCAATTCACGCGCCATTGTTCGGTGTTCCTAGATGGAGCATATTTTTCGTTAATATGTGGCTGCAATTATGTCCAGCAATGTTTTAAGTACTGCTGGGCAATACTCGAAAATGTTGTAGATACAGGAAAAGCATTGCCCGTTTAGCAGCACTTTCAGACAAAGGATCCACCGTTGTGGGCATGCTCAAATCCCAAATTCGCGAAAAGAAACGTCATTTTGAATTTGTTATGGTAAGTTTAAGTAAGCACCTAAACAAAATTATTAAGTGTAAAATGTATACCAGCTCTTAATTAAATCTGATATGCTTTCAAGCTGTAAAAATTCATTAAAATTGGTTCAGTAGTTTCATTTAGATGCTATGATGTGATACCTATGATTTAGTCCATCTCTCCTTTTTGAGGGCTGTCAGATTGATTTAGATAGTAAACATATAAAAATCAAGTTCGTCTTTGATAACTTACTAAACTATATTTAGCTGTGACACCACACAAATGGCCCCTCTAATCTAATCCGTATCGGAAACTCAATTTATGTTACGGAAACTATATTTCGTAGTAAACCCTAAAAACTTATAAGAACGCCAAATTGCGACTCTACTTACTACTAAATTGGAAAATTGGATTCAGCCGTATCAGGCAGTAAGTTGATCAAATGAGAGAATTTGTTACGTCGTAACTTTAGCTTAGGAAAGTTAGTAAGTAAGGAAAATATTGTCCGTATATTTTTGTTTGTTACAAGGAAAATACGTGGGTAACCATTTAGTTTGGAAAGAAACAGTGTAATAACTTTGTTTACTACTGTGTAAGTGACCTTTGTTAATTAGAATAAAGTAGCGATAATTAAGAGTGAATCATGATTACTAATACCTATAAGAGGTATTATTGTGATAAGATTAATTTAATTAAAATTGACATATTATTAGAGGATTGCTGACGTCTTGGAGCCAAATATTTATATTTATCAGATAAGATAACGTCATCATGTATTGGACACAATTTGACAAAAATACATAAATTATATCGGCTTAGAATACAATAACATTATACAAACTGATAACAGTTTAAAATGTTTTGGAGATCCGAAAGAAGAATAAAAGAAATAAAATGTACAAAGTATAATATTTTTCTTTTGACAAGAAAAATATTATACTTTATTATATACAGCAACATACCTACCTACATATTATATTGTCCTACATAATATCCCACAATTTCCACAATGCCTGTGAAGGAAAGTGGTTGTTTTTCTCATCGAGCACCAGCCGCAAATCTTCCCACGCTATGAAAGTGGACGTCGAGGGAAGGCTACCAACCTGTTACCACTCGTACTTGTTGCTGCTGTCTTTACATGGTGCATGCAACACGTTATTACCACTCAGCCTTTTAAAAACTATCTACGAGTACACTAAGTATTGTTTTTTTTTCAGGGGCTCAACACACCTAGAACTTGACATAATAAAATCAAGTTATTTAGATGCCTGTTTCCATATACAAAGACTAGTAATTCATGCACCTGTCTTCCAATTTTTCCTCGATCCTACTTTCTTCGAAAATCGGCAAAAAACTGTATTAAATAAAAGTGATTTTTAATAAGAAATCACCGATCCGTAAAGGTACCAACGTCATGTTATCATTAGGTACATTAAAATGACCTCAGCCGTCTACCAAGAATCCAAGTAAACATTTTCCAATGAACGTATGTACGTCGTACGTTGAACGTATGTACCTACGTGTGTGTTGTACCCGTTTTCACTAACGCGATAAGTGATGCCTAAATATTATTGCAGTGTTGGAGTTTTTCTCTCTGTGCTGAGCCAAGTGTTGAAAATCCAACAGTGCAACATTTAGGTACTACGTTTTCACCCGCCCGGTTGGTCGTAGTTTTATTCTTATATAAAGTACGTTTTTGCTAGGGTAGGGTTTTGCTTGCGACTTCGTCCGCTTAATTGTCGGTTATCGCGGACGCAGACGAAGTCGAAGTCGAATAAAAAGTAGCCTGTGTCCTTTTTTGGTGTTCAAACTTCCCCTGTTCCAAATTTCATTAAAATCGGTTTAGTGGTTTAGTCGTAAAAGCGTAACAGACAGACACAGACAAAGCACTTTTTCAAATCAGACCAGTAATTCCTGATATTATCGCATTGAAACAAACACAAACTTTTCAACTTTATAATATGTACATAGCGTTTAGATGTCGCTTAGAGTTAGTGAAATCGAGCATTAGACTTACTATTAACCTACCTACGGCACTCATTTCATATCAGCGCAGACAATAATAACGCTATAAAGAAATGCGACTGATATATTTATCTTATCAGCCACACACTGGCCAAAACGTGTCTGTACGTACATACACTATCTACACAGGTACACTTATATCGCTTACAAAGGTATCATATGCCATGACTTTTGGATGATGAAGAATGATTTTGATTAGGGGAAAAACATTAAAATAAAGCTGCATAAATATTATTTGGTTATCACAAGGAATTGGTACGATTGGTGATTATGCAAATAACAATGGAATGTTAACTTCATCAACGAATTCCTATCTTGAATTTTTTTCAACCCTAATTTTATTTGGCAAGGGAAGCAGACTATACTGAATAACTGCAGTTTTCAGCTCAATTCACCTTTTGTCCATAGAAAACAACAGTTTTGAATAAAGTCTATCCGTTCCCTTCCGCGTTTAATGTAAGCTGAACGGATACGTACGTATCATTAAACAAAACTGGTGTTTTCTATGGACAAAACATGAATGGACCAGAATAAGTATAGTGTAGGCCTAAGGATCAAAACTGTCCATTCATTTGATGCAGGATTTTAGCCGCCTTATATGCCATTATAGCCGATCACTGAGGGCTATTCTTAGAGGAAGCTACACGTGATAGGTATACATAGTAGGTATATTTAAAGTGTATAAATAGCTGATGTGGACAACACTTGACGCTCGCAACAGATGCAATCAAACAATTAATTGAGAAGACAACTGTGACACTGACGATACGTAACATGTGCATCGTATGAATAACATTCCTAAGAAGAGTATGTACTCTTTATCAAAAATGAGCTTTTTTTTGTTAAACTGTAAATGCAATGTAGATTATAGTACTAGGTTATTTCGTATACAAACAATTTACAACTTAATTAGAGACAAATTAGAACATACTATATATTGTAAATATAAAAAGCATCAGTTTTACTAATCTGTCAATTGTCAGATAACTTTTATCTGAATAATAAAATTGACGGATTGACAGCGTTTGTACAGAATTTATTTCAATCTGTCACATTTACCCTATAGATAAAAGTTATCTTAGAATTTAAAAATCAGCTGTTCGACGAATCCCTTTTGATTATTGTCATTACTTTATTTACTCATCAGTTTCCTTAACATAAAAGTTGTTAGAACACTTTTCCTAAAACAAAGTAGGTAGATAGCTGTGATTATATTCCTGATCTTTGATCTGTTATTATTAGATACCTAACTAAGTCTATAGATAACCATAACTCTAACCTGACCTTTATCACCCCTTTTAGCAAAATATTCTGCGAAACTGGAAAACCGATCATAATAATTTTGTAGGTATTAATAAAATCATAAAATACAAAATGATTATATTTTAATCTCCCGGACACAAGGAAAACAGGGCCCGGGTGATGATGTCAGCACACATGATACATTTTACATCGGCCGTTGTTACCTGGTAGAACCCTAGAAATGTAACATAACGAAGGGGAAGTTTTAAAGAAAAACCCCATTTCGTAAGAAATTCCTGAAGGTAAAGATAAAATGTCGTTCCTTTCCTCGTTGTGATGATTTCTGTATCCTACTTCTACGTCAGCTCTTTGTGAAGGCCGCGCGCATTGGTTTCGATACCATTACAATCAATGTCGAAAGACAGGTTCCATGCAAAAGAAGATGACCCAACCGTAACATATAGAAGTTAACGATTCGATTAACCTTAGGTAGGTTACAAAACTAGCAACGATTAATTTTCTGTGATTATTTTATTACCCATTATGAACCGATATAAGTGCCTATTATTTATTGCATAGTTCATAACCGGTCTCAATTTTCGATAAACTTGAATTCGATAGACTCATTGTTTTAAGTTTCAAGGTACCAATTCACCGATAAATTGAGTTAAACTGTACAAGTAAAACTATAAAAATATACGTTAAATTGTTACGGTGACATTCTGCGCATAAATAACTAGATTTATTGGTACTTTGACGTTTAAACAGATTATGGTAATTTATGGTTGAGTACAAACGGTAGGACAATATTACAAGAAACATAAAAATATAATGTTCGTAAAATGAAGTATCGGAAGAAAAATTGCTAGGCGTTTAAACATTTTATTATGTCACGGGTGTTATAGACATTATCCGGATATAATGCAGATTACCTATCTTACCGTTTAGACTGTTTTTTAGCCTAATTTCTATATACTATAGACTACATCTTCGCCTTCGGAAATTCGACCCTACGCATAAAAGAAAAATACGTAGTATCAAAGAAGTGTCAAAGAAAAATCGATTGATACGATTATGATGGCTTCATCTAAGTAAAAGATTGTATTTTATAGGATATTTTTAGACACTGTTATGTACTTTCCTAAACAATTACTAATAAAGGATTAAGTTCAGAAACCTGAAAAAATCTAGACATGCCACACGCACGAAATTTGACATTGCCGACAATGAATATGGCAAAGTAAAAGTCTGTCTGGTGTAAACCTTTCCAGTTTATTAAAATTTCATTGATATAATTAAGATGGCAGCCTCGCATGATCCATTACACTAAATAACTCTCACTCGCGTGAACATTGCTTTATTTATTGCAGTTTTTATGTCTTTGAAACATCTTTGGGGTATTGTTTAACAATTTTTAAGCTGCTATATACGAAACATCTGCAAGAAATGTATCTGTTTATTGGGACAGACGTAACGGGTTTACGATGCAGCCTTGCATTAAGACTATTAAAAGACCTAGCCTGACAAATAGCCAGTGCGAGCGTATAGCCAAAAAGTATAGTATGCGCTTCGGAAAACTTCTTGTTTTCTAATTAGTACGAACCTCGCGTCACAGAATAACCTCACAGAGGCAATGTTTCTAAGAAACAACTACTTGTATACGCGTACTTATTCTGCTAGATCTGTATGCATAATATTATCATAAACGTGGACGTAAAGTTCGTATTCGGTTATGACGGTGTCGTTCATAGTTTGTCCTATTTAGCCACGCCCGGGAGACTTCCAAAGCGGTACAAACCGGGATGACTCATTACATGTTGGCCACAGTTTTATCTCTGGGGAATTTCTCCTTTGTTACACACGCTAACGTTTTGGCTAGTATTCAACTATCCGACGAAAAAACAGTATTCTATTAAGTAGGTGCTCCTAAAGGGAAAGATTGAGAAGAAAAAGCTATAGAAAAAGAAGAAAAAAGAAGGAAAGACAAGGGTCTCAGGTTTCCTGGTGCCTGGCCTGAAAGAAATGTCACATGGAATGTAACTGAAGTCACTCTCATTCAGTGAATAATAAATATAATAAAAAGTAAAACTGAACTTCGTGAAAATTTTCCATAATCTCATAAATTGCTAGAATCAAAACATAATCAACTTATTGATAGTTACTTCAGTGGATGAGATATTTGTAAGTAGTAAGATGTCTACTAGATAATAGTAATAACATTTATTCATGTGCTTGAACTAGTGATAATAAAATAGAACAATTAATTTATTGTTTATTTTTGCTCTGACTGTCATTAGCTAATCCGTATTAAAACGAGTAGAATCATTAATTAATTTTGCAATAAGCTGTACTTACCGATGTAACTAGTTAGTAGGTATACATCATTTTGCTTTATTGTGAATATTACATCAATTAATGTATTTAATTTAAAGTACAATGACTCACAATATTAACATTATGCACTACGTCGGCGCGGTGACAAATAAGCAAATAAATGTACAATTGACACGAGTGACGTATTCAATAATTAACTACAAGCTATGTACATAACAGGTTTTAAAGATAAAACCAGGTTTCCTCGTCAGTGTTACACGGCCGGACAAAGGCAGGATCTAGATAATTAGTTGCGGACAAAAATAGTCGTCGCAGTCGGGCCCTGGGCCAGGTGACGTCAGCGCGCCAGGGCCGGCGGCGGGGCAAGACGGGCCCCGCGCCAGTGTCGCGCGCGCCGTCAGCCCGCTCGCACGCCACCTACCGAGCCTGAGTCAGCTGCCACCAGCCGCCGCTCCGCTGCCGCCTGCCGCCTGCTCGCCTCCACTGACCCCCCTCCCGGCTGCCTACGCGATCCTGAACCACACACTCACTTGTAAGTACTCACTGGCGACCCTATTATTATTTATATGTTACATACGTGTTGAAAGCTATTGTCTAACTGCAACGATGCAACGCGATAACATCCGATGCAGATTTCACTTCGGCCTACTGCGCCAGGGTATTAACTATTTAACGACCGCATTATTTTTTATTTCTTTTTATTCTTATTGAATTTACTAATTAATGGGGCCTAGGTTATATCGGTACAGAGAAGCGAGTCAACCTTGGCGCATCGTGCAATGCAGCGGGGACCTTGCAAGTCACGCGTCAGAGTAACCTCGACTCACGCCGTACTCGCGCCGCTACTACGATCCCCGTCGTCACTATCGCAATATCTTGGTCGGTCGACACGAAGTGAGCTCCATTGCTTGCCCGTACAAACTTAGAAACGGAAATTCTCATAGGAAACGAGCAATAGTTACGATACAAACAGATGTAAACGGATGGTATTTATTATCTCGGTGCGGCAACATGTTGATAGACGCGCTATGGAACTAACACAAACAGCTGACTGCTGACGACGTGTTTCTTTTTTTGACAGATAAAAAATATGACGCGGTCATTCAAGGACGGTCGACCACTGACGAGAGGTATTTCCCGTTTTTGAACTGTCAATGTGACACGCAAATGGCGATGAAACGACTATAATAATAAAAGTATTTAATGAACGAGAAATGCGGTTTGCTTGCAGACACACTCGTTCATATAAATGGGTAATTAAGTGATATTGCGGTATTAACACGCGTTGGCAAGGGGCCTCAATGTTCCCGAGTTATCGCGTCGGAAAAACACGCCATACTTTATCGTGTGTTGTTCGCTATCAGCTCGGCGGCTACGAACTGTATTGTAATGCAGGGCCGATACTCTTCAAGGGGCTCAGTGCTTACAAACATCACGTGTAGCTCTAGCTCTATTCATACGGAACTATTAAGTCACCAACTTTGTAATATCGCACTTAACATACTGGTCTTGAAAAAAATATAACGGAGTAACTGTATCTACATTAAAAGTAAAGGTGAACTCGAAATTGAAAGTGCCCAAGTTTCGTGAACCACTTTTCTTAAAAACTCGTCCTGCCTGATTTCCGGAGTCTCGACAACCATCACATTATATATCCTTAGTCACCCAGACATATTGTAGTTACTTACCAAACCAAAAATATAACGAATCATTTATTGCACGTGTTAAGTAAACTGTTTACCTTTTAAAATGGTTAGAGACATTGAAATGCGTATGTAGGTACTTCATCATAATTGTCAAAATCAACCTGTAACGTAGTAACGATGCGACGCGACGCGCGGACTACCTCAAGATTTCAATAACCTATAATATTTATTCTACGTTACCTTCTAGAACGTCTTTAGACATATTTTTTTCACCTCGAGTTGGCATTGATCGTGGTCCACAAAACCGGTAAGGCTGCGGTTACCCTTCGCTCAACGCTCAAACATGCTCGACCATCGACTACATTACATTAAAATATTCATTCGTTAACTACAATTACCTACCTTTTTAATTACGACACAATTTGTTTACTTAATTATACATTATTTTTTAACATCTAATAAATAGGTCTCCATCTTAATTGTTTATTATTCATCAAATTGAACATGTCGTCGTCCAAATTATAGTTTATTTGTTTGATAATTATGATTGTTTTGACTACAATTTGCGTCAAAACTGGTTCTTGCAAATAATAGATACGTCCATGTTATCAATTAAAGTTGCTTTATAATATTCTTATTTGTTTTCCAGAGTGCAATGGTCAGAAGATACGAAAGAATGAGTGGACGCCAGTCCTGGAACGAAGATGATATGGCTAAGGCCGTCGCAGCGGTGGTGTCAGGTAAGATGGGGTACAAACTGGCCGCCAGGACCTTCCACATACCTCGCTCAACCCTCCAAAGACGCGCTAGCAAGATAAGATACCAACAACCTGACGATCCCAAACCTCTAATGGGCCACTATCGAAGGGTGTTCACAGATAGTCAAGAGAAAGATTTAGTTGGATACATCAAAAGTATGGAAAAGTATTTTATGGGAGTGTCCAGGCGAGATATTCGGGAACTAGCTTTCCAGTATGCAGAAGACAACCATCTTAATCATCCGTTCGACGTCAACACCAGAATGGCAGGCGAAGACTGGGTCAGGAATTTTCTGAAGAGGAATCCTGAACTCCTGGACAAGTCGGACCACGAGTGCGCCATGGAGCCGGTGAACTTTGATCAGTTCTATCACTTTATGTGTCAGCTATCATGATGTCTCAATGCTTAGTGTGTTAAAACTAGTTGTAAGTAAAAAGGTCAAGTTCGCCCCCGAGAGAGCCTCAACATTAATGTATGACATGTGTGAATCCAACCTGTGTATACTGTACCAGTGTACATGCCCACTCTTGTAATTATTCATATTAATATGCTATACAAGAAATTGCTCAATGACACACATTCGTATTTAAAAGAATTCTATCCACATAAAGACTAGGCAATTCGTACCCACAAGTTGGAACATTATAAGTACAGTAAGACTTTTTGGAAACATTTTTAAATTTATATAAACGAAATCGTAGCAAATGTTAGTTCAAGAGAGCCAAGCTCAAAAATGCAATGTTACCTTTGATATTTTTCTTAATTTGGTTAGATATTTAATTTTGTTAATATTGGGCCGTGCCGCGAGGCGCGCGGGGCTCTGCCCCCGTGCCCCTGTCCGCAGTCACGGTCCTGCACTTATTGAGTACTTACGAAGTCTATAGTTGTATCTGATTTATAGTTTAAATTTTGTTATTTAATGGTACTAAAAGATAACTTGCTAAATTAAGGGCTGTGATAACAGAGAAAGGTGTATTTTTATGGAACATATCTATTGCGGTGATGTATCTATTTACAAAGACGGTATCTGATATTTTAAATTTAATAATGCTTATTACAAATTGTAACGTGAATGCTGAGTATTGGTTGTTAAAACGTTCCGTAACATGGTTTCCACCGACAAGGTGCAACGTAGCGGTGCTCTGATTAGCAATATTTCCTTTGTGTGCAATAATAAAGCTAAGTACTTAGTGGGCACATAAAACTATGCAGCACGTCACACAAGAAGCGTCAAATAACATATTTCAGCGGAGTCATGCCATGCGCATGCACTGCTTAACGCGTGCCAAACTCTAATGTAATGACACACATAAAAAAGACAAGTTATGTTACATATCCATGAATAACTTTAGCTTGCTTGCTTAGGTTATCAGTTTAGTTAATTTTGCTTCAAATAGACAGAACAACAGATCCCATTTTTTTACAGAAATCATAGCTTTGAAGCGAGAATTTAACATTTGCCTCACTCAGTTATGTTTTTACCACGTTAACAATTCACAGAATATACGCGGGTGAATCCGCAAACGAAGCAAACATTCCTATTAGCGGAGTTTGACGTAGCGCTCACAGCGCAGCGTTGCCAGTTACGGAACATTTACCCCTAATGAATGCTGATAACGAACGCGTCAGCATTGCTAGCTCAATCCGACACACCACTACACTCGGCATTTCTCGCAGTAGGCATTTCTTGACGTAGCCAATCTACCTGCGTCATCAACATTTATATAAACTTTATACGTGGTATAGGGATGGGATGGTTATTTGTGGGATTTCGGCTCATTTAATTATTTTGCCTGTAGTTCAAATTATTATGTTCGTGTTTCGTTAAAATCAATGCTATTTTTCTATCGTCACTATTTAATCCCACTGTACCAAATTAGTTATATTATTATTATTGTCGTTACCTGATTCAAGTTTTGATCTCTTTAACTTAGTTCAAAATAGCAAAATGTTTATTTATTTAGATCTCGAAATATTAAATATTGTTGGTTTAAAAAGAAAATTTTAATAACATTTGAGAACATTACCTGTATGCCAAACTATGTTGTTATTTTGAGATTTATCTTTAATTTATATAATAATATATTCCTATGTACTTAGTTAAAAAAAATGTGATTATAAATTGAAATATTTAATAAAGAAATGTTTAAGTACCCTACCCACCTATGTTATTCTTTTTTCTCCAAGTTCCCATGAAATAAGTATAGATAGATAACAATATGTATAAACTAACTTGTAATCCCCTACACCCACACTATGGGTAGTCACACTACCAATTATTAAGATATTATACCAAGTCGTAAACAACTAATGAGCATGATTAAATAATAATTTATTCACCAATACAAAAGTAGTTATATACCTACACACAATTTTTAAACGTCTAAAGCCAAAATAGGCGTAGCCTGTATTTCAGCTTTGAATGCCTCGAGTAAAAAAACATGTACTAAAAATAAACCACTACTGAAATCAAGCACAGAAGAAGTAAAGTAAGTCAACAAGTAAGAATCGGTATACTTAATTTTAGAACTACACGGCAACACTTCATGGGTGTTGTAAATACCAAAGAACTGTCTCGTTGACCTCGTGGTCGCAAGCGCAACAGCTGAGTTAGGAGTCCTGGGGGGCACTGGGTTCCATAACCAGTTCGAGCCACGTAAAAGTAGCAGGCCAGAGCTTTTAAGTAGGTGGTGTGGCAACCCCGCGGCTCAGAAACAACGCACCCAAAGCTGTTTATCCTGCGCCTGATCACTGACTTTTTTGTACATGCAGAGGCGTAATAGCTATGTGTATTAAGTCCCATGCAAGCCACTAAGAAATTTTGAAATTACTTCTAAACTTTATATTACTGTTCTCTGTTGTTACAAACTCAGTCATTATGTTTTTTTTTTTCATATCCGTAATTCCAAAAATACATATTTTGATTTAAAAAGAGTATAGAAAACATACCACAGAACAACAAAACAGCGTTGAAAGATTTTCTGCGCATAAACTGAATAAAAAAGCACTTCAATCTCCTAACGAACTGCGAGTACAAACTCCATCACGTTTACGCGAGGGATTTCACTTAAAAACCGTAATATCTTTAAAGTGGAGGTAGAACTTGAGTCTCCGTCTAATACTGTGTAAACAGGTCAGTGCATTTAGCTGGGCTGCACTGGAAAATGCTGGTAAGTGCTGGGCCACGCTGGACTAATGCGTCGAGTGCAGGAGCGGTGTCGGACAGGCGAGTGCTCTCGCTACTCTCAGAGTATTAATGTGACAGGCTAATGTTGGCGCTGGTATTTTAAGTAACCTGTCAGCAGAACTAAGTGTTAATAGGAACTGACCGCAGCTGGAGATGTGTAAGTGTCTAGCATCTAGTTACTTGGATTTTTATTAGAGAATTGTATACAAAACACACATACCATACGTATTGAAAGCGTAACTGCTGAGCGGCTCGTCTAAGATGCGATTAGGGAATCGAATACACACACACTCGGGCATGAGTTATTGAGTATTTCGGTTATTTAATAAGCATGTAAAAGTGTTGGTCCCGCTCTTGATCTGTCCCCGGTTGTATCGGATTGCCACTCCATCGGACTATGAGAGTGGGAGAAGAGGGATTATACCTGAGTTTGAATACACACTTGTTCACATAAACCAGTGCCTCTAAAAATCAGTTGAGAAAACATATATGAGGTATCTTTAAAGACATACTTACTACATCCTACGACCTCCAAAATGAACGGGTCATTAGCGTTATATTGCAATAAATATCGAATTTTGAATCCTATCCTAGTAAGAGAAAAGACTATCATTCATACTTCGCAGATAAGAGACTTCACGATGTTAGTTCTAACTAGGTATAACTTCGCTGCTTCGTGCCCTGTCGAGTACACGAGGTAAGCATGCACTAATGATGTCGGAATCATATTGCTTCGTTTTACAATATAGAAGACTAGTTAAAGTATCATACGACGTTAATTAAACTTTACATGACCGTCTGGGTATAATGAAGGGTGTACAGGTGAGTCTTTGTGTCCTCGTGTAGGTCGAAATTTACATAGTTTCAGTTAGAAAGATTTTGGATAATTCTGAACTAAAGGGCTGTTGAAGACTTTACATTACACAAGATTTTTATGTCTGTTTATATGTATATGAAATATACTATGTTTTGTGTGAATGAAAACCAATATAAAGATATTTTTGGATGACAGAATACTTCCAAATGTTCCAACACGCTAGTTGTTTTAACAAGCTTTTATTCAGAAATCAAACTTATCTCGTTAGCAACATTTTTATAAGCTTTACATACTTCCATTTACTTACTGTTATTATATACTTACTGCTATAAAGTGACTTACATTTTTCTGACAACTTCTTCTAAAAGCATAAGTCTAAAATCAATATCAAAACACTCCCCGAGGGCGGAAACTGCGAAATAATAAGAAGATATCCTCTCTACAGAAGTAAAAGCAAAACTCAATACATAGTACCTACTGGGAGGCGAACGTGGGCGTTAAGCCTCCCACACAAAAAAAAAACTGACGCAGAACGAAGGAAAAAAACTGTAAATGATTATTTCTTATGTATAGGTGTCTACAAGTGTAGCGTTTCCCTTTGAAAATTGCATTCGCCATCTGTACACAAGTCGCCGCTCGTACACTTTGCTATAACGTCTCCTCCAGTGTGCAATGTGCAGTGTAGCGAAACGTATTTTATTATTTGCTTTATAGTTGTTTGAAAGCCAATTTACGAGACCGAGGCGGCGACGCGGGAAAAGCAAAAACAACGTTTGAAAGGCTACGTCTAAAGAAAATATCCTTTTCAAGATACCCATTAGGGGAACGTCGAGAGAGAAAAACATCTTATAGCTATTACGGTACAGACTTCCTGCTAACTTTTATGTTTAAAAGCTTTTGATTAGCTCTGTGTAGATGAAATTATGATGGCTTCCTGTTTTAAAGGAAATTAGATTTAAACTTTGGCGAGGTATGTTGTGTAGGTGCTGTTAGGTAAGATCGTAGTTGTATCATTTTTTCTAAGATAACCATAAAATTGTATCAAAGATAGTAAAATGCTACAATCAAAAAACTAAAAAGGGGCTGAAACTCATTCAGCAAGCCGAAAAATAATAACTTAGCACGAAAAGTAAACCAATCAAACAATTAATGCAAAGTATGAGACTTGCAACACTTAAAATAGAATAATATTCATTGATCATTAATGTGCAACACTACGCCCAGCCTCCAGCCACGCCCCACACTTTTTATACGAAATTACGTGAGAAGAAAGCGCCGCTGCAGCATTTATCAAAAGCTGTCAACACAACACGAGTTTTGAAAGAAATAAAAGCTTCTTCGTGCAATATATTGAAAGCACCTTTTGTATTGTTTTCTCGTAAAAAATATTTTAAAGGTACTTAATTTCTTCACTTGAAGTTTCCTATTATAATATATCACGTAAATGGAAAAATTCGACACACAAATGGATTTTATTCGTAGCTTTGGTGCCAAAGGTTTAGCGCTAGCTCGCTTTTCCACTACATCGATAATAGTAAAAAAAAACTTTGCCCCAGTCAAAGCTCTATGTGGAAAATCGGAAGTTTCGCCAAGATCCTGCGCCGATATTTTATCTCGTGGGCTTTATAGCTGATCCGAGTTTGAGACACGTTCTCCTAAGTATTGTTCTACTATTCTTTGTCTGAAAGATTCGTCGGGTCTGATAAAAGGATTTATTAACTTGAGGCAAAGGCAGGTACACTCTAAAATGGGTTGTTTGTAGTAGAGATGTTAATTAAAAATCTTCTTTTTAGTACTTATACATAGACACTAAAGCAGCGACAAAGTAATTTTGTTTACAAAGTAAGTAATATAGTTTTAAAATACAACTACCTAATGAGGATTATAACCACGTCATAGCTTAGCGTGCAACATTTTAATGTGTGCGCGAAAGCGTAGATACTTTATCCTAATAACCAGAAGATTAAGTCGCCATGTTTCTTTGACTTTGACTCAAGACTCCTAAAGTAGTTAGAAGACGCACTGAGTGCCTTCACAGACACAAAATTGGATATACCCATTAACGTAATGCACAAACATCTTCAAAGGAGTGGCTTCAAGTAAACCATACAAAGTCAAAGTTCTCTTATTCAGCTGCAGAATAAAAAAAAACTCCTCAAACAAGTCTCCAGCGTGTTTTCAGGACTCTATAGGTTGTTTACTAAAAATTGTAAGGCAATCCAATAATAGGTATTGATGTTTGCTCCTCAAAGGAGCTGAGAGCAGCATGGCGGAGGGTTCGCGCGCGGGGAGCGACGCCGCACTTCGAGAGCTTTACCGTCGACGCAAACTAACAGGAACCGAGGCTTTTTATTTATGTTACACTCTATTACGACGTGACTTCAGTCTTCAGGCGAATGGCACGTCAGAACTTTTTCGTTCCCTGTCAAAGGCAATGAAATGGATTCGCAAATAGACGCCCTGAATGTAAGCATTCGATGTATTTATGTTTATATAAAAGTCTGCGAGTGTATTCGGAGCACAGAGTAATGTCGTAAAGCGTCGCCCTAGATAGGAAGAATATTCGTATTCGCGCTCGCTTCGTATGGAATATATCTCTAGCACAGTGTCATATACATTTCTCTGATTACATTACTTCCTTGACGTATCTTTTTTAACATAACCTCTGTTGTCATTAACTACCTCTGTGCGTAACTTTGTAAGCATACAATTTTTAAAATGAATGATGGTATTTCCATCAGTCAAATATAGATCTAGTAGTTTTCGAGGATAAAATGCAAAACAATTAACTCAAACTTTTAACAGATTCTGAGATCGTATATAACTAAGTGTTTCCGCTACATTCTACCTTACGGCATGCACAGTCATAGAACTAGAAGATACAATATTATTATAAATTACCACTGACATGTCATTCTAATTAACGATAATAAATATACTTAGTAACACATAATTAAACGTTGACAATTAGGTATATATTTGCATAATACTAAGTGCACATTTTGTCATTTGTAAAGTTTTTGATACAATAATAATATTCCAGGTACGGTTTAATCTCTCCCAAAGACTTTTATTCCAATATTGAAAACGTAAAAATCATTATATTCGTTCTATCAGTCACATGTAAACGAAAGGTAAACAATACTGTTCAATTATTAATTTAATAATTATTTGCATCAATATGCACTAGGCCTTACACCGCCATCATTGCAAACATATCTAGATATGTACCTAGGTACATACCGAATTCAAATTATACGCAGAGTATAGATTGGGAGCGAGGGGGGTGCGGACAGCCAGACGGACAGACAACGGGGGAGGGGGAGAGGGGGAGAAAGGGTTCTGCGCGGACCCTTTGAACGTAGCACCCTAAAACAAGTAGCTATAACATGGTTAATTACAGAACAACATAATGCAATATTGATAGCTTTACGCGATGCGATTGTTGTTTTATGGCTGGGTAGGTGTTTTTGGTTATGAAATGAACGATCTAGTAAGTACGTGCTTATCAGAACTGTTCCATTTCTCCCGTAAGGGTAAATTTAAAAAAAATAGTAGAACGAAATTTTGGTATGTTCAGACGACAGGTGCCTGCTAAAGGTGCCCAGGCTGTTCATAATATTTTATGTGAGTGCGTTAATATTAATATAAAAAGTTTTTAAAATAAAATGAATGTGTTGCTGAGCGCAAAACTAGAGAACAGCTGGAACGATTTGGCTGTATCTTTTTTTTATGTGTTCGTAGTTTCCTGAACAAGGTATGTATGATAGATTTTTTTTGGCAAAATCACCATAAAAGTCCGAAATTTGCACCGGTGCAAAGCCGGGGTGGTTTGGTAGTATCCAATAAATATATTATTATATACCTATATAAATATAACTAATCTCATCAATGTATTGAGCATTACAACCATTGTGTGTTTTCCTGTGTAAGTTCTTTTTCTTGTACATTTTATGTTACATGTGTGTGTACATTACATGTTTAAATAAAACTCAGAAACTTGCCATAACATAGATAAAAGTGAGCGCTTATTAGCAAGTGCAAGTCTCGTTGTTTAAACAAACAGCCCCTGGCAAGTAGCCAGGACAATGATACGATAAAGGAAAATATCGCACATTGTTATTGTTACTTGAAACAAAAGTATTAAATAATCTACGCAGAATATATATATTATATTATTCTAGGCAGAATTGCCTAGAATAATTAATTGGTAGAAGGTTTGCCCAGTTAGAGTCGGCTAAATAAAATTAATAATAACGTAATTAAAACTGTATAAAGCCTAGTTGCAATGTTATCTCAGACAGTCATTGTCAAAAAATTTACAAAAATGTAGGTGAAACAAACGTCGTAAATTGGAGATATGATTGAAAATGAGACAAGACTGGGGATTGATTTTTAATATATTTAAGATACTAGCTGTTACCCACGACTTCGTCCGCTTCATACCCATCCCGTATTAAATTTCATCAAAATCGATACTAATCGATATCGTACGGATTTGCATCCCTAAAATCTTGCAATTTGTCATAGACAAAGGAAGAAATATACCTAAATCTACGCATGTTATTCGTGATTACGTATGTTAGTAATTCATTATCAAAGCAGCCACAACGCGTCAGTAGGTACCTACTTCAAATGTCGGTTCGAGAGCAAACGACAGGAGTTTACAAATTTAATATAGAGACGAGAGACGGTACTACGAGGTTCTATAATGAGACAAGATGGCCGTCGGTTCTACGAGTATTTTCGTTTAATAGGTTTTCCTATACTTTTATTTTGTAAGTTCATTCAGATACACAGTTAGTGGTATACCCATGTTCCATTATAATAATAAGTTGTATTGAAAACCAGCAACGAATAAAATGATATCTTATTACTCTCCGTCTAAAGGTTACAATAATATCCATCTTATTTTGATTACATTTTATTTCCACTGTGTGATTCTTACAGAGGAGCTTAATGAATGGGCAAAACAAACGACACAACCACTTTTAAGTTTAAATTTAAAAAATAAATTGAAAGCTTTTATAATTTAGTGTGCGGTATTCTTAACAGCAAACCCTTTCATTTGATACCAGTAGCACAAAAACCTTATCCGCCATCATGGCTGGTCCGCCATATTGGATTTAGAATGACGTCACTTAACTCGCCATGCATTGTCATCTAGACTAAATGTGCATGTAAAATTTCAGCTCAATCGGTTCAGGACAACTGCTTTAAAATTCAGTTGCAAGATTTGACCCGAACAAACATACGTACATACATTGCAAGTTAAATAAAAGCTTGCATTAAAAGATTACTCAGTAGCAGCCTCGGAGTCTGGATTTGTGCCCGGTTGATGGCAATAGGCTGGCCCCCGATTACATGGGACTTAAACATAACTGGCGAAATGTGGGTGTAGTAATGGGTACACCTCTGCCTAACCCTTCGGAGATTACAGGCGTGATGTTATGTAAAAAGATTACTATAAATGTATCAGTGATTTAAGTACATACCCTTGATATAACCTAACCATCTTTATAGAATATAACGTCAGTAGACCGCCGCCGCCTACGTAAACATTAGCCAAATGTTATGCCTGTTTTCATTAACGCTAGAGGACACCTAAATGACATTGTAATCTCCATAGTATAAAACAAATTCGCTTCCCACCGTCTGTAAAACCTTTCAAACTAAAACTTCTAAGAATCTTTTCTATCTTCTAAGATCTTTTAACAACGCATCGAATTTTAATGCGGTTTTCATCAATAGACAGTGATTCAAGAGGAAGGTTTATGTATCTATATTGCACCCGTGTGAAACCGGGGCTAGTATTTAAATAAAAGGCACTAATATTACATTTCGACTTAGCGCTGATAAATTTTATTCAAATATAGCCTATATTACTCAGTGATAACGTAGCTTTCAATTTGCGAAAGAATTTTAAAAATCGGTTCTGTAGAACTAGAGATTACCCCCTAAAACCTCACAAACTGTACCTCTATAGAATAGTATAGATGGTGACTTGTGTCGGGTTAAGGCGTACGCCATACAATATTTCATATTATAAATATTAAAACACGTACCTTCTGTGTCGTTTTCGAGACCTTGACAGAACTAAAGTGTAGCACTGATTTTTAGGTCTATAAAATAAATCTATCCAACCATTGCCACACACATTTCACTTTGTTTGATAGGTACTTAAATAAAAAAAAACTTTTGTTTGAACAAAGATTTCTTGATCACTTGTATTACCTACCTTTTTTAACACATGTTCTAGAAACAAAACTAATTGAGATTCAAGAGATTATAAAGAGCCATATTTTTTTTTAAATCTGTTCAACCCACACTACTACTATTTTAGGTTGAATAAAGAAAGAAACAAATCAAACGGAATAAAAAGTAAAAAAAACGGATTTTCCTACAAAGAGGTTTTATTTGTCACAAATCTAAACTGGCCAGTAGCCATGAAATAATGTGCAAATGACATTAGAGTTTTCTTTTTAATTGATTTATTCATAAAGATAAATTAATAGCTTTTTTGCAAATCTTTTCTTCAGAGAAGGCCAGTACTTTTTATTATTAATAGTAAAACCATACCAAAAAGGTTGCCCTTTTAGAATGGTTTCAGCAGAAATGTCTAATTTTTCTATTTCAGCTTTCCTAAACCAACTTTCGTCTTACTTTAAAATAAATAACAATGACAAATGACAGTCATCTTTTATAATAAACAGCTGGCCAGCCATCGCTCACGTGCTCTAAGAAATAGACTTTCTTTACCGTACCGTTGCCTCATCTATCACTTAGTGTCTTTCCATTCCAAGTATTAAATAACACGTAGGTGGCGCTCCTGGTAAAAGTAATTAAAGAACCATTTCTGCACTTCCTTTGTTACTTAGAGATACTTATTTTTTATCATCTTGAAGTGAAGTTCCTATGAAAAATTATTTGCGAGATATTTCTTCATTTAAAAATAACAACAGAGGATAAATAACAAATGGATCTGTACGATTAGAAAATATGTAAAACTAAATTAAAATCAGAAAAAATACTGGATTGGTTTTCTTTATTTTGGAGCAATTGTCTGTTCAAGCTCATGCAGTGATTTTTTTTCACACATTATTTTGAATATTCAAATTGAACAAAGACTATGTTCCAATCAAGTTTATTTTGGAGGAGTGATCACTTTCCAGTGCTCACAGTACACATCAAGATAATCCGAAATGACATTATAAAAAATAAAATCTGCACTTTCCTCACCATTTTCAGACACATCGCAACCCTCTCCAGCCATTACAAGATTAGGGGAAAAACGGAAAAAAATATCCGTTATGTGCGCTGTCTCGTGCGTCTGGCGGCAGGTAAATCCAATTTTCCCCCTGTCACCTCTCGGCAGGTATACTGCCCTCATAAGCCAAAAAGCGTCATCTCAAAAAAGTGAGACTCGAGAAAATTCATGTTTTAGTTTTTTTGATTTCGCGTCAACTTAGTAAAGTAGTTTTAAAATTATTCATTCATAATATTAGATACTCATACCCATATTTCTTATTGATGTTTTTAAAAACAGGAAAAATATGTTTTTTTTACCTTATTTTTGAGATACCGCCATTGGGCTTCGAATAATATGTTTAATAATATGAGTTACCGCTTTTAGTTATAGTGTGTTCATAGGAATTTTCATACAAATGTTTTTCTATACATTTTTGCTAAAAATCCATGTAAAAGAAAATAAAACACGAAAAAAGTGCATTTCTAAATAATTTTAATAAACTTAAGATTAACTTAGTTAGAAAATTTTAAATTTTAAAAATAGGCATCTATGTCATAAATCACTCAGAAGTAGGGAGCTCCCTCCAGAAGGACAGTCTATTGCCTGGTATTATATTTTGAAGGAATTTCAGAATATTGTTCTTCTTGGCTTGCGAAATTCCGTTAAGCATGGTTTTCTTCTTTGGAGGTGGAAGAGCATTCGTTTTTCAAATCTTGCTTCCAATAATACTAGCAGTTACACACATCAAAAAAGTCTAGGGATCAACATCCCTAACATTTGTTAGGGATGTTGATCCCTAGACTTTTTTGATGTGTATATATACTCACTATCAAAGGATGTATATATATCTTGTAATTAAAATCGAAACTACCTCTCGTAGCTTCTACTTGCACTATTACACTTAATATATTGAAGACTACTACGGTAAATTATTAAAACGAAACTGAATTACTTAAGTAAATCAATTATGGGTTAAAAAAGTTCATAAGTAGGCATAAAAATGGTTTTTAATTGTGATTTATCTCTAAACAAGAAAAAACTACAAATTGCTTCATAGTAACTCACCTGAACACCAAGAATCACACTCATAACACCAAACACTGGCCACTATCACTTTATTATCACTAATTAATTATTTCCGATTTAAAATTTCCCCAAGTAAAATTGTTGTTAGTAAACATTATTATGATGATTGATAGATTTGCATTTAAAAATCGCCCTTATTGTCCATCAGCTAGCGTTTATTTTTGTGCAATGTTCTTAGAAATTTTGACCAGCAATTATAAGAGCTTTTCTAAGCGATTCCACCGTAAGTAAATATACGGCCATTGTGTTTAAAAATAATGATATACCTCTCAGCTCCTTAGTAATATCGTATAAATTTGAGATATGCAATATTTTCTTAGTAGGTTTTAGGTGGTTTCTGGTTGAGATAGCGCCATGTAACTTCATTCAACCTGTAGGGAATTTCTTAAGCTATCAGATGCAACAAAAATCAGAAATTTGTATTTTTTTGAGTTACCGCTTTTTGGCTTATGAGGGCAGTATAACTTACTGAGATACACAAAAATGCCTAAAAAATTGACTCACCGGCAGCACGACTGTCGCCGCCGGTGTTAAACTGCATCCGGTGCCAGACGTCCGATAAAAAATTAAAAAAGTCACTCGATCTTTATATAAATTTCATTTCTGCCACTTCTGTTTCCGTTATTTTTTTCTTTCCCTTTGAGTAAACTTCTACGGTTTTTGTTTTCAGCTTCAGCATGAAGCCTTCCAGGAACATTTCCTTTAGAAAACTGAGTTCTTTAGATCTTCTTTTTGCATTGAAGTTGAACTGGTACAGCTCAAAGACATTCTTTAATGACTAAGTTCGGCTTCAAGCTAAAGATTTTTATTAAACGATGCTACTATAACTGCTATAAAGCTATTTGGCAGAAGTGACCCAAGAACGATCATCATTATGATTTATGTGCATCATAGAAGACAAAAAATAAAAAATATAAACTTTTCGTTAACGGCTACCAGTTACAGCAACTACTACGTCTGCACAATAAAATTATCAACATTTTATGAAAAACGTTTAATGTCGGCATGTTTTGCGCGGGCGCTTATCTATAAGCTTATAGTACCTATGCGGTACACGCGACATTCGAGAGATATACTAATTCATACTAACATGTGAGATACAAAACCGTTGATTGAGTAAATCACACAGATAATTATAATTTCTGCAAATCTCAGATTAAGTAAGTAAAGGACATAACATGCCCGAGGGTCGCTAGTCCAATATTCCTATAAATCCCGTCCCCCCATAGTAATGACGTAATTCATACTTCAATGTACTTATAGTCAACGTAGAGATCTATAAATATGTTATTGGCGCCCAAGTATTGACGAGTGACGCAAGTCTCTAAGATCCCTAACGCGAGACTGGAGACTGCGTACAGCGTAAGGTAATTGGCACTTAGGTTTTCTTGCAAATTGGGCAGTTGACATCTCTAAAGAAACAGTTTATTTTAGCCCTGAAAACCCGATTCATTATCAATTAGCTGTAAAGATCTTTAATTGCTTTGAAAGCAATTAAAAAAGTTATTTGAAGAAATTTGAAAGTTTCAAAATAAATATAGGTAGTTAATCAATTGATCGGCATAAAAGTAACGTCGCAATTATTTTTTGCCAAATAAAATCTATGGGAGAAACGCGTTTTGACAGATCATAAAAAGTACGTCAATTGATTGGTGATGTCATGTATTTAAAAATAACTTTTATAATTTATTAATTATTAATTAATTTAATAACAAATAACTAATTAATTTAATAACAAATAATTTATAATTAAAATTTATTTAAAAATGTAGCAAAATGAAAGACATGAGTGCATTCCTTGAAATTTCAAAATTGAAATTTTATAAAACGCACTTATGTTTTCATTTTGCTACATGACGAATAATTACATTACAGTCATGTCTTCGCAAGTATTAAACTTAGACTCCTATCATCACTCAACATCGGTTCATACCAAGCCTAAAAATTTTAATTACTGTTGCAAAAACACACCAATTAACGTAATTTTTCTCCCATTTTTAGAAATAATTGTAACGATTTTGGATATTTAACATTGTTATTACTGGACAATAATGTAAATTCGGTATATTGAATTAATTTCTCGTAACTTACTGAGAGATTGTTGGTTGGTTTGTTTTGAGAACTAAGCTCAAATGTTTAGCCTTTAAGTAACAAATCATGTTTACTTGACTGACTGTATTTCTCTTTCTTTATCTAACTACCTACGTTTATGATGAAAGCACAAATATTTTCCGAAGAGCAATACAGCTCAGAAATTAGAGCAAATTTAACCTTATCTACAGCATGATGACGCAACTGTATCCAAGAATAGGTTACCTCATTTGATCCCCTGGGTGTCGTAGATGGAACCTCGAGGGTATTACCGAATAACAGCTGTCTATTCACTGGTAAAATAGAACTACGAGATTTTTCTCTCTAAAAGTTTTCAGGTAACTTGGTTTTATAAATGGATAAAGGATGACTAACCTCAATTGGTTTTTGTAAGGGTTTAAAAAAGAAATACCTTTCAAAAGGGTTAAAAGATAACTTACCTATAATTTAAAATAAATCTTTGCAAATGTTTCTTTGTATAATTGGGTTTTTAATTCTGAACGATACCACCCACGTCAAAATTTCTCGAATGTTTCAAAGTAATTTAAATGATTTTGGATTGTTGTCGCTGCTTTATTTTATTCTAAGCATTTCATCATCATCTGATTAGCCTTTTCCCAATTGTTGGAGTCAGCTTCTAGCTTAACCGAATGCAGCTGAATCACCAGTATTTTTACCAGTTTTAGATGGATGTAACATATTTTACTTATTTAATAAGTTAAGTTTGACAATGGAGGTATATATGTAGGCCCGTTTCTTTTCCTATTATCATATTATAATTATATAATTATATACACAGAATTACAGACAAAGAAAACTCCATCTATATTAATAAAACACAAAACGAAATAAGGTAAAACAAAACTTGTAACTGTTTCTATATGAATAATTCCTAATTTGTTTTGCTTCAATTCGTCAACAAAATTTGAACACAACAAACCCTTCGTCATTCGTCCCAAAATCCTCCTGAACATTACAAGTTTGACATCGACATGACACGGGGGAAAATGGTGTTAGTTTCAAACCTTCATAAACTTTCAAAGAAATTAATCATCTCTTGTTATATGAATTGAATAAGCCATTTAATTCATAGATATACAAATTCTTATATACACCTACCTAAACATATGTAGGGTTATGTGAAACAGACTCATTACTTTCTCTGAATACGTCAATTGCTTTTTTTTTTCTTTTCATATTCATTTGTATCATCATCATGATTATTATCAGCCAGAAAATCAAGTACCTGCCTACTGTTGGATAAGACGCTCAAATCCAACAATTGGAAAGGTTTATCAGGCCAATATGTAGTCTGTATATTGTACTATGTTAATAACCTAAAATCAGTATGTTTTAAGCCCTTTAATGTAATTGGAATAACAAACACAAAACCTCAACGCAGCCAACCATTCTACCACAAAACCATTCACTAAATAATTTTATACAACAAAAATACAGAAGGAAAATCACAGCTGCCATGTTTTACCAGGTCCCCACCCCCTCCGTATAAAATATACCTAGATCTAGTATATATACCGTCGTCTGGGAGAGCCGTCTGAAATTAATCAAAGAGCGTAACAGGAAGTCGGCTCGATCAAAGGGCACTAACGAACAAAGGAAGCGATCGGGCGTGGGCATACATGTCGCAGTGCCGCCACTGTTACAGCTCGCGTAACCCAACTGATATTCAATAAGAAATGGAAACTATGTTTTTACGTATGAATGATGTGTAGAGCGCTGCAAACTTGCGATATTCGTACTTGACGTAATATGCAAGTTTACATGTGTTTCGTAGGTCGACTTCACCACACAAAAAAAAATAACATGGCGTAAAAATTGAATTTGATATAACTTTAATAACAACTGTTTAGCTTAATTTAATTTCTTTGCATAATTTATTGATTTAAAATATTTACATTATTTACAAGCTTAACAAAAATAAAAAAAAATAAAAAAATAAATTAAAAAAATAATAAAAATTTGATATCCTATTTACAAAATTAATCATTTAATTTTAGTAATGATAGCGGGACGCCTGAATGGCTTCGTCAGGATTTGGCGAGATTCGAGGAACAACACAAAGGGAAGTGTAAGGAATGGGGGGAGGTCTTTACCCAGGAGTGGAACAGTAAAGGCTAGTAAAAAAATATTAAAGGATTAATGTAAAGATTTGATAAATGGTGGGAGAAGACTGTGACTGTTAATAGTGTAAGTACGTAGTACAATCATAGAAAACACTTGCAGATGTCTTCAAATGTCTTGGACAGTGTGTTGTTTCTGTCATACGGCTGCGGCCGCAACATTAAAAAGAATCTTTAAGTGAAAGGAGATCTACGTCAGCAATGTTCTTCGTGGGTGTTGAAGAATGAAATAGTCGATTTTTTTTATATGAAACAAAAAATTATGTTGCTTTTTGCCATCATAGCTGCTTTTCCTCTCGGCAATATAAGTAATATTAAAGGATTATTTCTTCATTTCAGTTTTTCAGTTCATAGGAAAGTGATGAGTAGGTAGGTACCTAAACGTGTTTTTATTTTAAATGTATATTATATTAAAGTTTTATTTTTGTCTCTTCTTTTTTAAGTATTGTGTGTATTTTTAATTATTGCGATTGGTTTCAACCTTGACCGTTGGTAAATATACCTATATATAAATAGCTTTTGCCCGTGGTGCGAGTGGAAATCTAGAACAAAAAGTGTTGTGTGGATGTGCACAACATTTTACCAACATTTTCTCGCAATTAGATGAATGGTATAGGAACACACTAGGTACAAACAAAGACACTCCCATTGTATAAGTAGATTTCGGAGTACCAACTCAGACTATCTAATTACTTTTTACCTGTCATGTGGTTTGTATACTGTCGCGGCATTATGTGCCGATCATTTATTTATTTTTACTTTTCGTCACATTTAATGCGATGTTTGAAACTTATAACCATGGTTCCTACCAAGCATATCCGAACATACAAGCATCTTCCTCTCTTCGCTCAAAATACAGACACCTTCTATTATTCATACGCTGACGACACTATATTCTCGTCTGTAACTCACATACGCGTATCATATTCCAATATATCAGAGTGGCGTCGCATTATGATCACATACGTTACTCGGGATCACGCACCTGCTTCCGAAAATATCAGTTTTATACCTACTAACACAGCTCGTTCAACAAATATCTTTAACGCAAACTACGAGGTTTCGGGTTTGTTTTCTACCTGCATTATTAATGCCCATTATCTATTCCTAAATCGGAGTGCGGCCTAATTCGCTAGAGCTATTAATAAATCATGCAATAAAAGCTTTGTTTCTCGAATTTGTTTTGAAACTTTGTAAGTATTGTTGTTTTGTACTTTTGTTATGTTACTACAAAAGGTACATAAAATGTTTCATTTCATTAGACCTACTTTTCTCGGCTTTGATTTTTCTTTTATTTCAAACGAATAATACTTACTTCGAAATCATCAGTGGGATTCGTATTTATGAAGGTCAAAAAGCACCCCTAACACCTTTGTACACCTACGAATCTTACGACCTACGCAACACTCACCATTTCAAAATATTTACTGAAGCCCATGTCAAACATACGCATACGAAAAAAGGTAATTACAAAAAAATATAAGAGCCTTCGTCAAAACAAACAAAGGCGCAAAGCGAAAAATATTTGAATTTGAATTCTATCATTCGATATTTAAATCCAGCAGCGGTGGTGCGGGCGGTGCGGTCGGGGAGGGCGGCGAGAAGTTTCCTCGGGCGAGGGCGGCGGGGGTGCGGGGGCGGGCGGGACTGCGCGGGACGGGCGGGATGCGGGGGCCGGGTAATTAGGCGGCCCGGCGGAGGCTGTATTGATCGAGCCGTCTCCTAGCAACGCGCGAGATGGCAGCACAGCCTGCCCTCGCACCGGGAACAAGTTTTTTGTTCGAGCTCGCCCTAGGTGAGACCGTTTTGATGTAATCTCCGCGGAGATGATTCAATTCGATTCAGCACTGTACGTATTCGGCGGCAGATTATGACGCTATTAGTCTCATTGTAGGAGTTTTTACGCTGATTCACCATAATGACGGGAAATCTGGCTTAATTTTATATTAGACCTTTGTTGAAGGTGTTGGATTATGGGGGAAGTACGATGGTTTAGTCACGGCGAGTATTATTGAGCCAACAACCTTGTGTACATAATTAAGATTACAGTTATTATAAACAGCGATCATCCGGCGCGAGGGCTCGCAGGCACGTCCTCTGAAGGCTCTCATACTGTGCACAACTTATAAAGTTCCGTTAAGACTTGAGACAGGCGAAGCACTTCTAACTTTACCGCAACCACAGAGCAGTGGTCGGGTGGAAGTAACTAGATTAATTTATGTGGGGAAAATTGTCACAAAGGGGAAGTTTTTCGAAAAGCTCTTTCGCCGTGAAATATTGGAAGACACCTTAGAAATAACAAAATACCTGCTGATTGGTGGCAATGAAGCTCAACGAGTTCCGGAAAAATGATTCAACTATTTTGGATCTCGCAACGAAATTAATCAAAAAAGAACAGTGGAGAAAGAAAATCATAATTTCCACTTCCCCCTTATCAACAGGAGACAGAACAAAGCTAGGCCAATAGATACAAAGGGACGTTGACAAATGGGAAAAGCCCAGTTGCCTAGCACTACGGAATAAAATTAACTTTGATTAATGAATCCTTAAACGTGAAGTCATGATCATGAATTTGTCATCAATAACAAAAAAATAATACGTTCAACTGAAAAAATAAAAAAAAAGATAGATATGAAAGTATTATCTTTACCCGTTTATGAAAGTCATATAGATGTCGAAATAAGTCGAGTTTCTTTTAATTAAAATTAAGCAATAATAATCGGAACTAAACCACCATGTTGAAATCACTAATATGGCTGACGGGCGTGGTGATAACTATTATTCTCTTCCCACTTCACCATATAACGAGGTCTAGAAGTGAAATAAATTTAATAGGGCTATAAAACTTTAAAACGATTCTTATTAATTATTTGGTTCTTTATAATCGGAGATACATGGATAATATCCAATGTATGGATAATATCCAAGATACATGGATTGACAATCAAAAAACAAAGTCGCCGCTGTCCTCTTTTAATCTCAGAAACTTCTAAACGGAATAGGTAACATAAGTTTGCACAAAATTACGGTCATTGCGGCCTCGTGTACAGCATTGTTATACAGAAGCAATTTGCTACATACAATCTGTTATATCCTAGCCCCTAGCTCGCTTCAAATAGCAGCATTCTCCAACATTCATACGAAAAGTATCTATTGCATGATCGATAGCGAATATCCGAGCCGGGGCGTACAAGCCGACACAAAGGCATTCTAATAATATGTAGTGTTGCATATTTTTCAGATCCTCCGTCCAGTGAAATGTAATAATGTGCAGTACTAGAATACGATGCCAGAGGGCGCTGCGAGCGCGTGTTTATGAACAAAGTCTCTTGGACACGTTTGAAATTGCTACCAGTAATTGAAAACGACTGGTTTTGTGGTTTGAAAAAACGTGCACTTTTCCTCCTGCGGGGCACTCGGTAAACTGCAAACTAACTCATTTATAATTGAACGATATAAATTGGAACGTAAAATAATATAAGTCAGTGTGCTAGTTTGACTTTACTACACTCGTGAATTTTGTAAACTTTGTCGTTTATAACAGAATTTAATTTATTTCAATGCAAATCAAACGGTGTTAGTGTGGCGTTTACTTTTAAAATCTTAAATGGATAGACATAATACCTACTCTTGGAAAACAAACTTTATGACTGTTATGACTCTGAATGAGATTTTGATTCGTTGTATGAAAAAAATTTTTTTTGCAAAAAAAAAACCGACTTCAAAAAAAACCACTAAAAAGTTAAAAATAATACTATAACCTACCTATATTAATAAACCTAACCTAACCTACGATTAACCTATACTAAAACTTAACAAATTTTTGGAGTCGGTGCCAAGACCGAGGACATTACATTCAACCGTATGGCACCGACTCCAAAAAATTGATAAATTTTAGTATAGGTTAATCGTAGGTTAGGTTAGGTTTATTAATATAGGTAGGTTATAGTATTATTTTTAACTTTTTAGTGGTATTTTTTGAAGTCGGTTTTTTTTTTGCAAAAAAAATTTTTATTTGTTAATTTTTAGTGACATATTTTTGTCCGATTTCGATAAAATTTTCATGGGACCATTTGGAAAGTATAACCTTTAAAACAAAAAAATAATTTTTGAAATCGGTTGGCAAACGACGGAGTTAAGCGCGAACAAACCTAAAAAAAAAAAAAAAAATACAAACATCCGAATTGAGAACCTCCTCCTTTTTTAGAAGTCGGTTAAAAAATATTGTCTAATAGTTAATGACACATTAAGGACAATTTTGCCAGTGATCAAAAATCTAATGTTTAATGTTGCCAACAGACTCTCAATCAATACATCACAGGATCTCATCGCATAAATCCTTACAAAATATGTCTACCGCTAATAACGAACGAAATTTTCCTACATTGACACAGAGATACGCAGATTAAACCACAGGATTATGCATACGAACTGATACATATATGTATGTGTAATACATATGCATAGACAGAAGAAGCTTTGATATCATGTCGGAGCTTGATTAGAAAAGTTAGATTAGGTACCTGCCGAAACCACACGACGACGGCTGCCAGTAAAAGATAAAACATCTCACAGGAACATAGTATATTATGTAGCAAATAATTCTACATTGACTGTATAAAGTGTTCCTACTTACGTTTTTTGAGATTTATTCAAATATTTAACGAGTTCTAAACGAAAAATAAATGGTCTTTATAATTCTTTATTGCATCTCATTTACATTTGAATGGCTACTGAGCATACTTTAGATAATTGGACCCAAATTACTTTAACGACAACCCAAGCGGCTTAGCACCCTTTGTTACGGAACCCTAATTCAACAATAATATCTTAAGACATGCAAGTTCCTGACAACAATTCCTCGTCAAAGACGCAAGTTTCATAATCTAGTTATAAAGCCTACGCTTCGTAGCCCGTGCTACGAAGCTCACCGCCTAACTTCGTAGCATTGCTACGAATTGTTACAACAATGTACCGAAACTTGCAATTTCGTCAACAAGCGAATTTTAATACAATTGCAGTCTACGTCCCGCTTGTTTGCTGAAAGACTTGAATATATTTATTCGCGATACAATATCTGGAGCGCTACGTCGCATTTTAAATCACTAGGGACGTACGCTAACTTCCTGTAATAATGTACTTTTGTTGGCTTCTAGCGTATTTGCATATGTATTATGTTTTTGCTTTACGATGGAAATGAAAGTTGTTTTTGTTTTTTTTTGTAAATATTAGGTAGACTGATAGGTTTACCGGATTAGTCTTAAACGAATTCATGCAGGCGATCAAAAAATAAACCTAGAATGCTACTGCGAGCAAACTGTGGATAGTAATGGCTAGAATTATGCGCCAACACGGATTCAATGGCCAATCTACCTAAAATGGTATAATTGAGTCGCTTTCGATGCTAAAAGCGTAGTCTGAGGCTACGTCGTAGCAGTAGGCTACGAGGCGTAGCCGAGGTCTACAAAAACACTACGAAACCGAAGTTCTTTGTTTAACCAAAAAAAAAGTAAGCGAAAGTTTTTCACAACCAAAAATAATCTTAATAACGTTTGAGTACCTAACAAAAGCACACGAATAAAGGAGAATATTATTATCTTGCGTAACAATGAATTCATGTTCAAACCCGCTCGTCATCACGGGACGCGATGCCGGGACATGTCCTCGGCAGATTTATAACCCCTCTCTGGGGCCTGCGTCCTAGGCCCCCGATAACGGTAAGACAGGCCCGGGGGACCACGCCACGTCACGGCTCACAAAAAATACCCCTTTCACTCAAAGTGGCATGTTTGTACTATTTATTACGCAGGTATTACATTTGAATCGTGCGCATCATTCACGCTTTTATAAAGATTAGAGTTCCGAGTGATCTCGACGCTACCCTCGAGTCCTCGTGTTAAATATTTATCTAAATGTCAGGCGGTGGGTGGTTCGGACTTATATTTTCGTAACCGTGCTAAATGCTTCGAATAGATTACGATATTTTTAAAACTGTGGAATTATTTAGTTTTTATTAATTTTGACTGCCTCGTTGGTTTACTGGTCGTAAAGCGCGACTGCTGAGCATGAGGTCATGGGGTCAATTCCCAGGTCAGACAAAGTGTTATTGGATTTTTCCATCGGGAATTTCTCAGAAGCAGCCACGGAGTCTGGTTTGGTGCCCGGTTGGTGGCAATAAGCTCGCCCACTATTACATGGGACTTAAACATTACTGGCAAAATGTGGGTGTACAAATGAGTACACCTCTGCCTAACCGTTCGGGGATTAAAGGCTGATGAGGTGATGTCATAACATCACCTCATGTATGTTATCAATTCTGGACGGTATTACTTTTAAAATAGACATGTAACAAATATATCTTTGTATGTTTTCATTTTCTAATCAAGATAATAAATAATATATATATGTTTTATGGCACTATATAGTTATCAATTAATAAAATGTATAAAGTAGAGTTACATGGCTATTTTAATAGAAAAGTTATACTAGCTGGATAGCTGGCCTCACATCAAACTCACTTCACCCAAATTCACTGACGATTTTTTTTATAGAATAGCACCGCTGCACATTAATAGAATTCAACAAAATATTTTGCTCTATTGTGTAACTAGCTTATAGAAAATCAAACAAGTTTTAGTAGTACTCTCTCCACGGTCCTCTTCATACAGCAAGGCAATAAAGATGAGCTATAAAACTCCGCAGCTAAATCTTTAGTAGCCGGAGCAGCAGAATGTGGGCAATAAGTTAAGATACATACATCCTTTGTCTAGTTTAGCCAACGGTAATGTCTGCGTTCGCTTGTTCGGTTAAAACGTATACGTAAGGTCTTCTTGGTGGTCTTTTCCAAAGCATAAAAACTTTTTCCATGTTATGTAGATAAAAAGTTACAAGAAAAAAAACTAATGTAACGTGTAAAAAATGTAAAAAGGTTGAATTAAATAATGCATTATGGGATTAAATACAATTTTTAATTTATCTTTGATTCTTAAAAAAAATTTTCACATGCAATCAACAATGAAAAACATACCAACAGACCTGTAATCCCCGAAGGGTTAGTCAGAGGTGTATACACCCATTAGTACACCCACATTTTACCAGTTATGTTGTACAAAGAAAAACGGTTCAGCTAAGTTCTGCAATGAGTCAATATAAATTGCCATCGACGCGCTAAAACAAATAAAAACCGTGATAAAATTTAAACCGAATCACTAGCAAGCTCACTTGTTTTGACAATTTACTTTCTGCCTCTAGAATTTTCGTTTGTCATCTGGTAAGACTCTCCCCTTTCTCTTAATTTGAGATCATACATTTGGGTGGTTGAAACCATTATGAAATAAATATGATCACGTAGGGTGACTTCGCCGGTTTGCCGGCCACCTCTGGTTTTCGTCCAGTTCATAGTTATATTAATATAATAAGAAAACTTTACCCTACATAATTAAAAGACAATGCCTACTTATTTCTTTGATATAAACCCTATAACTCTTGAATTTTGTAGATTTTTAATGATCTAATTAATAAGTCTGTAAGCCTCCGAAAGTTTTATAGTGCACGCATGTGTCAAAATTAACGAAAAAAATAGTGCGCGCGTTATTTTTGAAAGGGAAATTACATTGTTGTTTACCGGTTTATAAACATAAATTGTATTTCTGTGTATGAGAGATAAGTTGAATTAGTGTTATTTCAATTAAAATCGAAGAAAGATTAAGTTATTTACATTTAAATTTAATGGCCGGGTAACTAGATAATGATTTAGAAGATCTCCTACTTCTCGGCCGGGAGGCCGAAAACTAGAAGAAAACCTTTTACATTTAATTGATTATTTTGAATATTAAAAAAGGATTTTTTTCAAAATAATTATTTTTTACACGAAGTATAACCCCTTCTCATTTGTGTGTTTAGATTTCGGCCGCATGTTATCGAGCTAATTATGTGGTAATAACACTTTTTATCTATCTAGCTTTTGACGGCCGAAAATGAGAGATTTAATATTTACTTTTCGACCTAAGCAAATCCATATGGCCGAAAACTAACAATTTGATTACCGATTCTCGGCTAGTAAAAAATAACGGTAGTAAATGTTTATAATTGAACTAATTCAATGAAAATCTTCAGTCAGATGAATAAAACAAACTTATTTAAGTGTCTTCCCCAAAATTTATGTTATTAGCCAGTCAAAAAATTTAGCATGTTAAAGAACAATAAATATAGTACAGAGACTGACTCAGGAATATTTAAAAAATAAATAAGGAAACGAGCATCAATATGAAGAAAAACTACTTAATATTAATTACGAAGATTTTAGAAATAATGAAAGACACTAATATTTTCTCAGAGACGAAATTTCAAAGAGAGTTATTATTTAAGAAAATGTGGATGTTCATATTTTTTTTAATTCTTATTATTATTTTTCGTTTTGCCATATTATATTTTGTAAAGATTAATTTTCCTGTGATTTTGTACAAAAATGTTCCCATTTAAGTAATATTTTAAAGGTTTTAATTAAAATCGTTGATTCTTACGTATTATTTACTTGTTGATCCATTATAGAACCTATGCAGAGCAAATAGAGATGATTTTTCAATAGTAAAATAGTGGCCGAAAACTAGCAAAAATAAGGGCCGGGAACTGACACAGATGGCCGAAAACCGGCGAAATCGCTATTTTCACAGATTTTTATTTTTTGTAATTTTATTATGATATTTACGAGTAAAACATCTACAAATATTAAAACTACAGTATCTTCTGAGTTCAAAAAGATTTAAGAAACTAACCAGCGACTTTATTATCAAAGATAAAAATCGCCATGAAGTCAGACGTTCGCTTAACTGGCCGAAAACCGGCGGAGTCACCCTATCTAGCTTCAGGGCAGAACTAAAGTGGCTGCCTATTCGTCAAAGAAGAAATTTGCGAGCGTTAACTACTCTTTTCTCCCTTCTCAACTCTCCCTCTTCTCCTTCTTATCTTATTTCTCATTTTCAATATCTTTGTTCTACTCACGCTAAGAGTTTGCGTTCTTCTAATAATCTTCTACTCAACTGTCCTTCTCATACTTCTGATTTCATTCATTCCTCCTTTCATATTCAGGCCATACTTCTTTGGAATGCCCTTCCTCTTGATATCAGGACAGCTACCAGTCGATATGTGTTCAAGCGGAAGTTGCGGATTTATTTTCAGAACAATCAGTAAGAGTTATCATAAACATCCTTTCTATTCTTATTATAAGATATGTATTTATGAGTATGTATATATATATATATATATTATGTATGGTATATAAGAGTTTATGTATAGTAATTTATACATGAATTTTAATTATTTAGTACTTGAGTACATTTAAATTTATTTAGATTTTTGTTTTTATGATTTTTAAATATTTTATTTGATTATTTCTCATGTACAATTTTTTGCACCTGCTATGTTATCTCTTCACCACCTTTGGTTGACTGGTAGAGAATGCCTAAGGCATTAAGTCCGCCTTTGTAATTTTTTTGTTGCATAAAGTTTAAATAAATAAATAAACCATTGACCAATAATTCCAAAACGTAACTTCTCTAAAAAAATACTTTACAGTACTTAGTTTGAAAACCCCGATTAATTTTCAATTTACTGTAAAATTTGATTTTTAACATCTTTCAAATTAATAAAGTTCATCATTTAAAATCTATGGGGGAATCTCGTTTTGACAGGTCATAAAAAGTACGTCAATAGATTGGCTGTATATCTACCCTAATAATCAAGACAACTTATTTACAGATAAGGCTTCCAGAAACGTAGCTTGATATTCATAGTTTTCTGTGTTTACCCAGCAGCCGCTGAACTTTGGGTCACGTTATCAGCTTCCGTAGATCTTCAAGGTCAAATACTAAGTAAGTTTGCTAAGTTACGAACAATATATCATAATGGAAGTGTATCAAAACAGAGTTGTACGACTTCTTTGAAATAATATCTACTTGTGAAACTTATCCCTACGGGTTTGCCTGCGGTTCATGTTTCATAATTAACCAATAAGGAAAATTATTCCTCTCTCCTACTTATTTAACATTTTGCTGTGCCCGACAGGGCCCATAATTGTTCTTTTTATTTACACACCTGTATGTGTTCACATTATGGATTGCAATAAAGATTTAAAAATTGGATTAACCAAACCATGTCAGAGGCCCTTGAGGCGGTTTAGAAACTCTGACACTAGGGTGTGTGGGGTCGTAAAATCTTACTACTCGATAAAGAAGAAGAGAAGAAGATTGGTTTAATTTTTATAAATCTGATTGTTATACATCTGATCCAGGGCTCAACGGTACTTTTCGTTGAAACTACTTATAAGGTGGTTATCTATGTGATCCGTAAATACCTTAAAAACAGACCTATATATGTGCAAGAGATATCGTGACTTATACTTTTACTAGGATACAGAACATGATTCTAGAAAAGTGCAACACCTGCACGGTCAATATGTATGGAGCGGAACAGAAACGCGAAATATGTTAACTCTTTTTATATTTTTGGTCTTCAGGGTTACACTGAGATAAAACATGTGCTAGCTACTTTACAACCCTGGCACGCTAATAAAAACGTGTTAAAAATAAATCAGAGGAACCCTCAAGACATTTCACCATATTATAAGTACTGTCGTAAAAGCATAAAAAAAAACATATTTCCTTTATTCTTGAACAAAAAACTGGCTGGTAGATTAGGTTCACCTCCATAAATCTCCGGGCCCGACAGTAAGGAGTATAACGTGCAAGAGAAAATATTCAATCAAGTTTATAGCATCAATTCTTCGGAGGCGGCGGCGGGCGGCGCTTTATCTCGGCGTTCTCGGACAACGGTTTCAGGGCTCATTTGGCTCACTGTAATGGCGAACAGGGCTCCGCCGACATCATGACAGAGATCGCAAAATTGTAATTTCCGTGAATAAACTTTGAATACTTCGTGTTTTAATATTTTAGAGACTTAAGTTGTTTAGAGTGGAATATAAATTAGAAAGGATGGGTTTTGCACGTTTGGCCTATGAGTAGATTAATTTATTTATGGATGATTGTAAATTTTAAGACAATAGAATCGTTAACTTATTGTTCTCCGAAGCACAGAAGAGAACAGTGGCAGTGGGGTAATTACTTGCGACACTTGCTATCTCAATTCAATCAAAAGATTTTGACAAAAAATAAATAATCCATCGCTTTTTAAGCCGCGTACAGACATCGCGAGGCGTGCGACACGAATGGTTCGTCTCGCATGCCTCGGGCTGTGTGGACGGGTGTGCTCACAGTGAGCATTCGCGCCATACGATCGTTGCTAACGCCGCCTCAATACGAGCCGTGCGCTCCGTGTGGACGGACAGGTGCTGTTTGCGTTTTCTACAGACGAACACCGTGCGTGGTGGTTTGCTTGCTCAGCTTGAGCATGTATCGTTCGAGACGCACGTATAAATGTACCGTCGTACGCCTCAGGTTGAGGCATGCGAGACGAACCATTCGTGGCGCACGCCTCGCGATGTCTGTACGCGACTTTATATTTGGAATGTTCGTGAAATTCACTGCATGAATTACGCTGTCGACGTAAAAAATGCAATGATTTTTTTAATAATCAATATAAAAGGCATTGACGATGTTTAAAAATGTCTGACTGAAGTTCTTCAAAATAATTCTAAGTAGGGTAGGTATCCACTGACTAAATCAGTGAGAAAAGTTTCTAAGCAAACAACAGAAGGTTTTTCTGGTTCAGTTTCTGTCTTCTGCGGCCCCTAATTCTGTATCCCATAACCCAGATAAATATAAAAAAATACAAGGAGATCCTCACTAAAACTGATCGAGTCCCCATTTAAAATACACTTTATCCCTGTATCTTTCCTCGCATGTTACAGGCTAAGTGCCAACTCTCACAAAATTAGCCTCCCCTACAAAGGCTAGCTCAAAGCTCACATTCGTTGCATTCTTCAAATTATTCGCCAATCGCGCCGCCAGAGCGGAGCTTCACACTCCAACAAACAAAGAACTGTCATAGAGAGTCGAGAGAATTCGATAATGTATCCCAAGTACCAACATAAGTACCTACAGTCACACGAATAAGGAAGCGTTGGCATCAGATTTAAATTGAAAAGGTCGAAAGAAAATCTACATGTCCAAAACTTTGAAAGACAAAGGAAACTGTAGGCATACAACGCCCAATCAGCGTTCAATCTCAAAGTACCTACAGAGATTATTTCCGAACACACTCGTAATACGAGCCATCAAAGCTATATAACAGTTATATGCCCAACTATAAAATCAATATAGCGCACCTAGACACCTAGCAACGCTCAGTACATAAGAATATTGATTTTCCATCCCGGGAATAGTCGGGAGCTGGCCATGCAATATAAATATTGCGAACATCCCTATTCAAATATTAACTGAGTATAACGCATGTGTGGACTATGTACTACCTACCTACCTCGCGGTCGAACTGTAACCATAGGCAACCGCCAGCGGGAGCTTGCATCAGCTCTGCCCGGGCCGAGCCCCGCATACAACCCATTACAGCTATAAACCTGTTAGAAATACGGTCCATAATCGCTTGCTAAACGGTGCAGCCAACGTTTGTAGGTGAATTGCATCTCTCTGCCACCTGATTCTCGGTCTCGTCCCGGGAGGGGGCTGGGGCCTGGATTTAACCACAGCCCGGTAGCAACAGTGCCTCCACTAATTTATACTTGAAAAGTTTACATCATTATATTATCAAAATATGTAAAGACGATTATTTAAACATTTTTGTTAAATTAATTGGTCATTATAAAGTTTTCTCATTAGAGTGTAGTGGACTTCGAAAGCCGATTTAAATTCCATATTCGTATGTAGTAGGTACACATTATATTTACTTAAATAACAATTACCTACGTGCATTTCATAATCAACGTACATTATTCATTAGTAGCAAAATATACACAAACTACTAGGAAAACATGACTATAGCACAAGAAGACATGACTATTGCTAGCACATTTTATAATCTGATTACAGTTGTAGCACTTAAATTCAATACTCTGTGACCGCCCGCCATGACGTTTGAACAGCCCTCACTGCTTTGTACACCCCAAATAAGTATATTCAGTGTGCATATGACATGTTGACGAGTAATTACATTGAAAGTAGACACCAAGCGTACATACGCGTACAGATACACATACATTGTATCAAAGGGATTCAATATTGGATTCGTTAATTAATGCTACCTTTGTGATAGGCATTCCGCATTCGACGAGCGGACACAGACAGACAGGGGGACGGACACTAATTAAGGGATTTCGAAAATGGTTTCGTTTTGTCTGGGGCTAGACGACTTTGATATGTCCGTAATGAACAATTTGATGCCTGTATATCTGAGTATAGATGCAATCATGTCGAATATTGAATAGCTAGAATTTCACAAAGGGTTCGCCTCCCCTCTGTTTATTAATAAAGCATGTCTGAAGAGGTACTTGGCAGTGGAATTTAAACAGAGATAGATCTGTATAATTATGGTACGAGTAATTTGGAATATTGCAATTTATGTCAATCAGTTTCTGGTCCATAGCGTCATAAACATTCTATTGCGAATATGTACTGCTGTTTAATTTACCCCTTGTAAATGAACTGATTTTTATATTACTGATTATAATATTTTCTTGCAGTTTACTTACTAAAAGGGCTAGTTACTTGCTATGTTTTTGGGTAAATAGTATGTAAAAAAAAAAAGTAACGTCTAGCTGAGCATTTTGTTTTATTGCAAAAATAATTCTTCTCTATGCGAAACTATATTTTGGAGCAATAAAATTCATTTTTTTTGTAAATTTTATTATTCAAAAGTGCCTTTATGTTATTGAAATTACTGATTTGACTTCTCTTTCAGGACAAGTATGGAACAACAATGGACAGCATTAACGGAGTAATATTTCGCAAAAGAAATGCAATTTAGAAACAATTTTGGCAACAACAAATCAAATAACTTTTACGTAATTCTTTATTGCCCCTACACCCGTTTATTTACCACTTTTCAGCCTTTTGGAATGGTATCAAAATGCACAATAATTTATCAAATTCGTGGCTCATAGGCATCGCTATGTTTTACGAGCTCCTATATTTCATGGGACATGACACATGGTGCGCCGGCAAGGTAACAGATGACTTGTGGTGGCTCGGGACAACCATCCATCGCAATATCAGAGTAGTACTTACTGAAAAATTTACTTATTACAAAAAGTAATATTAAATACGTGGTATTGGATTTTTTATTCTCAGATTTTCTAACCAAAATATTGTTTATCCTACCTTTTTTTTGTCTTTTGATTCTGCGGTCGTTTATTACAATTAAAATCACATGGTAGGTAGTAGGCTTTATTTAATATGTTGAACACTCCATGTACAGTCAGCAACAAAAGTCGATTAACATTTATGATTTTTAAATCCTAATTATTAAGTACAATATTAAAAGTAAAACGCAATGAATATAAAATAAAGATATAATAAACCTTTAGCTATTACCTGAAATTCTGAAAGCCAGTACATTTGTGTTTAGTGTCTGTTTAAATGATATAAAAAAGTAACATTGTTAATCGACTTTTGTTGCTGACTGTACCTAAATATGCCTTTGAGCTTACTTTTAATTCATGTGCATCTTTTTTGGGACGAAAGTACTCATAAATGTTGAAAACAATTATAACTATGGGACCAACTAAAATATGTGTATGTAAAATATGTGTATAATGTAATCCACAAGATGATCAAAATGATTTTTCGAACTATCAAAAATAGTGTTGCCCAAAATCGGTCTTGGTCTTGCGGTCTTGGTCTTGCGGTCTTGGTCTTGTTCTTGCATTTTGGGCAACACTAAGCGTTGCCCAAAGTCTTGCTGTCTTGGTCTTGTTTTTGCATTTTGGGCAACACTCTCAAAAAGCTGTTTTTTTCACATTTCAGATTTGGTCCGTCGTACTAAGTCAGCTGGAAACTACGAGTACTAAGGTATTTGGCTTAAAAACCCTTCATATTAAGTATGCCTTTTAGCGGGACACAGCTCGGCCCCTTTTTATTATAACATCTTCTGTATGTACCCTTTTTTTTTTGAGGTGGTAAAAATCATCAAATGAGTCCTTCCGCCCTGGGTGGGGCGGAAGGGACTGTCAGACTTTTACTGACTAAAAAACCACCCTGTTCCTTCTGTTGCCCTTTACATTCCGGGGCCACGGTATCCTGTTAAGACGTCCCGCAACCCCGGTTCTGTATGTACCCTGTGTTCACAAAATAAATGAATTTGAATTTTTTGATTTTTTTTATGGGTAATCATGTACTGTCTGTAATGTCACTAACATTGAGAACAAAGGTCAGAATTTGTACAAAAATTAATAACAACCATTAAATGCATTTAAATATTAACAGATTCTTACAGAGTATTTATTCTACCAATCAATTATCAGTCAACTTAATAATAACAAAAATTAAATCGTGACACGAAAATAAGCAAAATAATAATTACAATTTGTTATGCACTATCCACGTTAAAATAAAGCTCGCGTCAGACATGACACGGGAGGAGGTGGCTAGCTCGCAGCCCGGACGGGGGGAACAGGGAGGGGGGGATGGATATTCTATCGAACTACCACCTATAACAGGCTATAACTACGTCGAGCTATTTACTCGACATGTTGGAAATTCTGGAACCGGAGCTATATAATAATTATTATAGAGGTAAATTGAGGCTGGCGTATGTACCTATATGTACCAATTAGTTGCGGTTGTAATTATGATCAAATTAAATTATCACGTATCTACATTACTATTAGGTATATTACCTTCAGAGACGTAATTGTTATTTGAATTATGATTGCCTTGTTCTAGTGGTCGCCGCTGAGCATGAGGTCTTGGGTTCGATTCCCAGGTCGGACAAAGTGTTATTGGGATTTTCATCAAGAATTTCACAGTAGCAGCTTCGGAGTCTGGATTTGTGCCCGGTTAATGGTAATATTCACATCAAAAGTGTCTAGGGATCAAAGATGTATTGGTAATAATACATCTTTGATCCCTAGACACTTTTGATGTGTGTAGGATAGTTGATGCAATACCAGAGGCCTTGCAGATGCACTCCCATCTCAGTAGCCGAGTTGAACAGTCGCATGAGCCTATAAATACACCATCACCCACACCCCTCAAACCGGAACACAGCAACGCTGCCTTGCGCAGAAATTGACGTCGTGGTAGTGCTTCCCTGGACGAGATCTTTAAAAAAGAGCCTCATTAAATATATTTAGGTAACAATAAGAATCTTTAGTCAATCAATCCTTACAGCCTTTCCTAACTATGTTGGGGTCGGCTTCCTATCTAACCGGATGCAGCTGAATACCAGTATTTTGCATGGAGCGACTGCCTGTCTGACACCCACAACTTAGTAATACGATACCCCTTGGTAAGACTGGTTGTTAGACTTTCGTGCTTTTGACGACACGTAACGACTGTCAACGATGCACCACTACGAATTTTTAGTATAGGTAGTAAAGCTGGTTCATGTCTATATTTTAGACTAAAGTCGACCATGTCTCCTTCAAATTCTCCTGCCCTTATGCTTACGACCAACCTGTTTCAAGTAACAGATTATGTACGTATGTCCACAGCTGTGTTACAGCGATAAGATAATTCCCCAACGTAACACTCCGTCATATGTAAAATGAAGACATCCAACTTCGTGGCTAACCGCACTAAAAGGGAGACAGAAGTGACTGATACATCTCTTAAAGGCTTATTCACACATATCCGTGAAGCCACAGTGCCGGCACAGTTCCGGCACCGGCCGTCCCGAATCAATGATAATTATTCTTTCATACATTCTCTACGAATGCGCCGGAATCTGATATAATATAAACCTGATATGTGTGAATCAAGCTTAAGTTTAACACCACATAAGTCAAAAATAGCAACTTACAAGAGAAGTGAAAAATCTAGATAAAACTACGCAGCTTCTTCGGTCTCCTTACAAAATAATCTCTGCAATTTCAATAGCCTTCAAAACGATGTCGCAGTACTTAGTCAATATCTAAAAAAAATTTAGGGGAACAACAAGTACCTACATTGCAAAAAATTCTAAATTCTGAGATATGATATTTCAGAGTTTCTTACCGATTCTTCTACCTTTTGGAATGGGCAACTAGATTCAAGACCTACTTACTATTATACTATTTTTTTCTTGTAAATGCCCTTTAAAAGTGCCTTTTAATGGTCTAATTGAAATAAAATAATAAATGATTTAACTTTTAATGATTTAAAGCGACATTTCCCTCCATTATTAAATTGATGAATTTGGTAATTGGGGTAGCATTTCTGTGATTTTTTATGTAAAAAAATTTGTTTAATCACTTTGATGTTTTCACAATTCCATAATGGGAGTTGCCAAAAATAATTTTAAGATTGTAGATACCTACTTTTAAACTTCAGACTACTTAACGGTGTAGTACGTATATCTAGGAAAGTAGCTAAGTACCTGAGTACTATTGAAAGTTTACAAACAGTAAATTCAATATTTGGCAGGACCGTGTAACAGAAACAAATACAATATATAAAATGTAGTGTTCATGTAAATGAGCTTCATGTTGGATTGTTGGCCTCTCGCCGAGGAAAACAATTGTCTGCTCCCGACATTTTGTGTTTGAAACCGCACAAAACGTTATAAATAAAACAGAATTACCAGCTCTACACTTTAAAATATTGTAGCGAAAGTGTTGTTCTGTTAAAATGCAAGGTTTATGTAACAGGAGGTTTTGGAATACATAAGTGTTCAAATCCGTACCTACCCACTTTTAGACCGTAAGAAAAATAAATTTAGGTAATCGAAAAGGACAATGAACTGGGCGTGGATGGATAATTACTATTGTTATTAATTATTAGACAGAATTTTTCCACTGCAGGGCAAAGCCCACCCTACTCTCTATTCGTTTCTTTTTATTTAGGTATATTGGGACCCCAGTCTTTATAGAAGAAGTCCAGCTTATGGTGATGATATACAAAATATAGATACTTGATGTTAGAGAACCTATGCAAGAATAAGTATCTACCCACTAAATAAGCAAACATAATTAGGAACCTATCATCCCAGACTCAGCCGACGCTCTACGCCGCAGTCAACAATGCCTAGCAATTTCCTGGACTCCCAACATAATTACAACTACAACGGCGTTGCGTCAGCGGAACATGTTTGTTTGTGAGCAAGCTATTCAGAGGAATGAGGTCAAACCCTCCACTCACGTAATCCCGTCGGAAGCTGCGTCCATCATATCTTGTCGCCCATATTGAGGACCAGAGCCTGTCCGCCGCGTTCGCTTCAATAAATAGCCAATGAGATTCACGATGATTCATCGAAATCACATTGCGTCAGCTCTCTTCCTAATAAGATTTTTATCGAAGCAGAAGTACCTATGTCATTCACAATGACTGGAGGAAAAAAAATCCCAAAAGTTTTCCCTTGAAACTGAAAATTAAACTGTTCACAGCAAAGCTCTTTCCTAACACAAGAAACGTACGGCAGCAAGCGTAACGAACGAGCACGACGTCAGAACAACAAAGCTCCGTATGTAACGTCGCTGAAAGTGGCATTAAAGGAAATAATTAAAAACCTTGTTAGTCTTAGCTGCGAGCAATAAGAGAGCGGAGAGAGCTGGCAAAGGAACGCCGAGCGAACAAAATAAAGCACAAGCGCTCCGGCGGGCGGGCGCGGCGGGCGTCTGAAACCTGTATAAATGCAGCACATTTCCAGGCGTCTACCTCTTTATTGCCTGCCCGAGCCGCGCGAGACAAAAGAACTAAAACTGCGCCTCGGGAATATTAATAAGAATTTATCTCACGCCGCCGTAAGGATCTGCAGCCCGCCTTCATTTTAAAATTCATAAAGCTACGACGCACGTTTCACAAAGAAAATGTTAGGTACGAAAACGATTTCGTTTTAAATGCAATTTACTTATTCATCGCTAAGTAATCCTGACCCGCAAAGAAATGTTTAAGCTCGTAAGCAAACAGAGTTTTATGGGTAGAGAAAGTTTGCACGCCCTCGCTCCCTGGACGTGGCGGGGCTACCGGCGAGCCGGGTGCTGCGCCGGGGGGACCCGCGCCCCACGTTGCGATGCTGCGGCGCTGCTCCTACTTGTAATGCGGGATCGTGCCACCAACTTATTTGGGTAATCGTAGATCCACACATTTTGAACTCGTAACACAAACCTATATTTTTACTTATCCTCGTTTCATATATGCAGTCGAAATTATATAGATTAGTAGGTAGATAGAACTTACTACCAAAGAAATTGAAACATAGGTAAGTACCTACTAAGTATATTTAAATGTCTTTGTTACCAGCTGTTCCTCATGACATTAATGCAATTAGTTTCAACGTTACTTACATTCGTGTGAATGTTTTCAGTAAGACTTGTCACCAGAATCAATAGATCATCTCCAAAAATTCCTTAGCAAATGCGATAAGCTGAGAGCCTTATCAGTCGACTGTCTAAGCTATGTAATCATACATCCCCAAATCTGAGCCACGTGCATACAATTGACCAGCTGAAAAAAAACTAATTTAAATAATTCACGCTTCGTAAGTGAAATGTGAATCCAGATGAAAATAATGCAGACGAGCCGCCGACACGAGGCGCGACGTGAACGCACCCGATTTGTAATGGTGGCGTCACGCGGTCTGCCAAGATGGCGGCCACGCTCCCTGGAAATGTTCCACCATGATTTGCGGGCTCTCCCGCTTTCTACTCTGTGCGAGCTCCACGAATCGCCTTCGGAAAATACTCGTTATTCTGAAATTTACCAATAATGTCTTTGTTCTCCTCTTTTTTAATTGGGTATAAAATCTTCTTTAAATTCGACGAGCTTTCTTAGGTAGCTCGTTGTTCAACATTGAAGTAGCATAAAACCATTAATAAGCCTCTTACCCTATCCGTCTAAGTCAACATCGGTGTTCTCGGAGATGCGGCGGGGTGGCGGCTGGAGGGGACTCGGGGCGCGTTGCCGTGGCAACGCACGGGGGCGCGGGCCCGAATTTTATCGATTCGGGTACAGACAGCAGCCGGGTGAGCTTTCGCCTACACTAACACGATTCAACGCCCGTGTTTGCAGATCTCAGAGGTTTATAAGGGCTTTGACATTTGGAAACACATACGCTGTTTGGATGTCTCTCTATCCAAGTACACAGACCCGCATAAACCGCAAATTACTTCTGTACCTACGTGCTTCTCGAGATAAGCATTTTAGTCGGTATGTACGTATCGCTAGGTACGTGCTGCTACCTAAATGTAGGCAAACACTTCTGAGGCATTTAATTTTGCATAAAAACCATCAATCATCTAGTTACAAGTAGGTACCAAAAAATTACCTAAGTACCTACGGAAACCTCGACCCATCAGATATTCTGTAATTTTTTGATGACACAACGCAATTTTCCCCTAAAAACGTATTCCCGATTTTTCGTCCTGGATTTTTTTAGCTTAGAACAATATTATGTAAACCCGATATAGATATTAGTCTTGGCTATGCCCTTTCGTTTATTACCCTTTATTACCCTTATTACCGTTTATTACCCTTTCGTTTTCTTGAATAAACTATTTTTTATAGAAGTAATAAATAACCAAATAACAATAAAAACGCTTATCTGAAAGGGCCCAAAATAATTGTCTATTAAAACCAAACCAACAGGCTCAGTCTCTTGTAGCCTGGTTAGAGGAAAAAATGACATTTTGAAATTGATTAAGTTTTGAAAGAGAAATATGAGAAATAGGTAGGTACTATAATATACATGGATTTTGTTTTTATTTTGGCTAAAATCGGCCTGGTCTTTGTCCCTTTCGCGCGACATATCTCGGTACGGGGGCAACCCGACAGCAATACATTATGTCCAATACCTCTTGCGTAGCAATTCCTCTTAGAAGAGTCATAATCTGACAAAATAATGTGACTGCCTGCACCTTATTTTCAGGTTATATTTGTTTTCCAAAACCCCTACTTTACTAGATAGCGTTATAAAATAGAGGTAATCTAAATAATTACTAAACAATTAAATTTAAATGATAGACATGATGATCGAGGGCTAGTATACTTCAAGATAGACTTCATAAAATGGCCACGGTAGCTCTACATACAAAGCAATAAATTAAAACAATAATTAAGCAATAACTTCCTTCCATTTTATCATACAAACGACGTAGATAACGGCACAATCCATTTCACCCCAAACAACAATTTGGCAAAAATGGGAGCAGTAGTTACTTCGGAGCGAAAACACGTCTCCCGAAGCGATTTTTGAGTAGGGATAAAAAGGAAAGTAGGGTTGCAAAGGGTTCTCCACACGAGATATGAACTAGTGCACCCTTCTCGCCACCACCCCTATCAATTGTTACCAGTTGCGCATATTTTTACCCACAGAAACAACCCGATGGGAACAGTGAGACCACACCGCGTTTTGCGTTAAATCATACGAGAATATTCGCTTTCTTGAGTTATGTTATGCTTGGTGCTTATTTAAATAAATATTTATTAGTTTCACGGTTACACATGATGGCACTTTACTTGAATTGTAGCAGTTTCGTTAAGGTAACTTTATGGATGTGTTCACATTGTTCACACACATTATTCCATTCCGCAAATGCGAGTACAAAATGCTGTACATTTATGTAGCTTTGCCTAACTGTCTGCTCCTCCTCTCTCTCCGCACTAGCTATATAATGTATGTTTGGTACCTTCCACGTTTTAAAATAAAATTATCCCTATCGTCATTTTATAATCAGTTTTTGATATTTAAATGAACGTCATAGCTACATTTATAACCCAAAACGTAACAGCGATACAAACCTACAGCAGAGTTATAGATGCAAATTGGAGTTGGACTTAGGAACATCTACAATCAGTTGCCTGCTTGCCTAGTATAGCGGTTACGAGAAACTGCTCTATCTCCACCGCTACGTTACCAAGGAGCGGTCCAGCATTGTTCTGCGTCAGACTAATTGTAGGTAGGTCCTCATTAGCGTGAGGGCTGGGAAGAGAATAAGTCGTTGGCCTGAATCTGGAACTGCTCAGGTTTCTGAGGGCGACCGAGGAAACGACGAGATACCGAGCTCTTCAAAATGTTAAATTCTACGTAATCTTGTGGGCTTGAATCTTAGTGATGAAATTCTCAAAACTTTAACAATACTTACTCCAAAAGTTTGTTACAAGAAACATTGAACAAGACTCTCTGATAAGCTCAGCAAGAGGTAGGAGCCACTTACTGGAACAATAAACGAACAATTCTCACTCCTCGCCGGAGGGATTCGCAAAATCTAGAATAAAATTAAGATAAAAACAGTCTAATGTAGGTAATCCTCTAGCTAAAAGGCCAACAACAATCAAAAGCAAACGAGGCCCAGAGAATACGGGGAAAAAAAATCAGTTTTTCCAGTCGACTTCCGTAGGCGGCATTCACAAAAAGTATCGCAGGGTCCGATTAACACAGTATCCTTGAAGATGTCGCTCGCAAAAAGGGGCATAAGGGGACAAAAGGCCCTGAAACATTTCTCATTGAGGCGAAGGGCGGCGAGCGGTCGTGGGGTGGCCCCCGGCCCCGGCCCGCGCGACACCCCGCCACGTAGCAGTCTCCAGCCACGGTGTCCATAATTTATGCTTTCGAGCGGACCACGAAAAATAAATGAGCACCAGTAACAAGAGGAAATGGAAAAGTAACTTACATCTTTGTGAAGAACTGTTTATGTACCCATGTTTATTGTATCGGTCAACTAATTTAAACATTTTATTGTTGATGCCCTTTTGCGCATCACTTCTAGGACATCTCATGGGAGTAACTTTTCTTTTGGTGTTTATACTTATGAAACTGCTGAACACAATTGATTTTTTTACGCTCAGAGACTTGTTTACTGTCTTAATTATACGAGTAGGTACCTACAGAATCATCAATCAAATCTGTAAGAAGCTGACAGGTCTTATTGCCAGTTTTTTAATTAACTGTAAAATTAGATTTTTAGTTGCTTTGAAATCAATTGAGTTGGCAAAAATGTGACGTCACAGTTTACCATTATTGTCATACAAAATCTATCGCGTTTTAACAGGTCATAAAAAGTACGTCAATTGATTGGTAATGTTTATTGCAAGCAAACACAGTTAGGTATTTCTTTATGCTAGTGGATATTTTTTTGTTGCAAGCTATGGATAGGATACCTTCTTTTGTTTCAAAGTCGGAGGCAGCTTTACATGGTGCCAGCTGCGATGACCATTCAGAATCCTAATTACGATCTTAGACCTACTCTTTCTCAAAAAACATTTGCGAATAACTTTTAGGCTGCTCCAAAATTTATAGCTCCTGGTGCCTTTGAGTACTAAGGACGAAATTCACAAAACACACTTTGATTTTACTTTGCTAAGTTTTCGTTTCATACAAATATGAACTTAATCTTTAAAATTTACAGTTCATATTCGTGTGGCACTTTTTTACCATCGCTTATGCGAATATGTACATTATTAGCATCTATAAAAGGTTCACATTCGTATGTAAAACTTACTTGATCTAGTAAAATCATAGTGATGTTTGTGATTCTCGCCCATAGTTTCAAAATATTAATATATTTTTTTTTTATTGCTGGATTTCTGGTCATTGGCGAAGAGAAATGAAAGTACAAAAAGTTTTGTCATTTTTTTATTAAAATAAGAAAAAGTTGGGATGACACAATTTTATTACCCATAAAAAATACTTCCTAATGTCAAAAAGGCACAAAAATGCCTCGACTTAGAAACAATAATAATAATAGGTAGTCTTAAGAATTATTCACAAAATCGTTACTTAAATTTCTACAAAATTTACTGCCGTACTCAGAGACGTCTTTAATGCCAGCGTAATCTTAGCACATGTCAACAAAATTTAAATGATCTCAATCTCTATCCTTCATAATCAACTTCAACTCTTCATTAATGGAAGATACCCCACAATTTTACCACATAGGCACTATGATTGACCATCAAATGCTGGAGGTATTCAGAGAAGTTTAGACAGTGTATCTTAATATATATATTTCTTCTGTACGTGTGCGTTTGTCGTCACCTAATGACCTAACTCCCCCAAAACGGCTGGAGCGATTTGGATGAAATTTTGTGTGTATATTTTAATGGGTGCCTGGATGGTTTGAAAACACAATTGGACACGGTAGGTGGCGCTGCAAGCCAGCGGTCGCCAGGAAAGGACAGGTAAATAAATAACATGAATATTACTGTTTTATCAAGTTCCCTATTACTTTATTTTATTAATTTCAATTAACTTACAGTTAAATTGTTGACTGTCAGTTCCAATATATTAATCTCGTCAATTTAAGATATGATTGATTGTTTTTAGGTGATGTCTCTGAGTGCGGCAGAAACATTAATTGGTATTGGTCCAATTAAAATTGGGAGACATTGCGACATTATCGTCTTCATGCCGTTATCCCAATTTATTTGAGGTAACATAACATTACGCCGTATCCCCAAAAAGGATAGGCACACATGCATTACATCCTCGTTTCACCAGATGTAAGTCCAGTATCGACATAGGAATTAATTTGCCATTTAATTGAGTACTTTAAATTGTTTTCATTAAAGTACATTTTATAATGACGAGATTAAAATAGTTGACGACTCGCTGCTGTTATAGTCACCAACCATGATGGGGGTCTAAACTATTTTAAAAACATTATTATTTTAATACCCGTTCTATGACTAAGATTAATTTTGTATTTATTAAATGTATTAATTTCTTTGTTTTCGTGGAATAAAGCAATCGATCTCTCATCACGATAAGAGCAAGTTACAAATAAATATGATTTGTTCTTAAAAGACGTAAGTCATTCCTTCCATTCCAAATTTGAATAAAGGCTGGTCTCTAGTTGCGTTCTGAATTTGAAATATGTTCCTACATATTTTATTGTTGTACCATGGTATGCATGTATCAAAATCTAAATCCTAAATTCCTAACATCTATTTGCACGACAACCATGCACATAAAAAATACTCAAGACTCCATAAAATTCACTGATAACGAAGCTCCGTGACTGCTTTTTTGAGGAACCTGCTCAGATGCATAAACTCCTGGTCAATGACGGCGTTGAACCAAAGTTTATTGTCGGCATCTCTATGATCTATGGCACCCAACTGTATGTAGGTGTAAGGAGCAAATGCTATGCTATTTCTTATACTTAACTTCGAATCAACATCAGGCATTAAAGACTTAAGTTTGCCAACAAGCTGTGGGTGTAATTTGCTGAATACAAAGCCTTCGTTTCTGCCGCATAGCACTTCTTCGGTGTACAAACAATTGATGATGTCTGATGTGTAAGCCTCTAAGACTTTCATTTGATTTTCGAATACGCTGCCATTCGCCATGAGTGTATTTGATTTTTTCATTGTTGAAAATATCCTTTTGTACCTGTAAATAAGAGGGAAATATATTTTTTTGAAGTTTATGTAAGATCTTAGAGCTGATCTTGACTTATCAGCCCGAATTTGCTTATTTACTTCCTTTTTCATTATCCTTCACTAGACTGAAAAAGAAGTGGCTACATGGAATGGACCCACCTACACCAAAGAGTTTGTAAGTAATATTTCTGTTTGTCAGCAATGGTTCTAAGAAACAAATAAGGGAAAGTCCGGATAAACCAGTCTGGTTCAGCCCTTATATGCAGCGCAACGTCTATGACTTCTGCTCGATACTTGTTAATATAATTAATTTGCAAAGATAAACACTTACAATATCATAAGCGCAGCAACACTGTCCACCATGAATGCGGACACAGACATGAGCGGCAGTGCGAGCGCGAGCGCAGGCGCCAGCGCCCCGGCCGCGCCCGCGCCGCGCGCCTCGCTGCGCGCGCGCGTCACGCTGCTGTGCACCGCGCTGTACAGGACTACCATGTCTTCTGTGCAAACAAAGACAAAAGAGTATTCATTACAATAACGGTTTTCGTACATTCTAAATGACATAGTCTTTATCTACCTAACAAAACCTGTCTTTCCCAAGAATACAGCATATTCAAATAATGATAGACAATACATACAACATACAATACATAAAATCGGCTGTTGACTACTATCTACATATAAAACTTCGTATAATTGTAATCGTAAAAAGTAATGGCAATCTAACTTATGAGAAGTTAAATTGGTAGTATTTTTTTACGATTATGATGTAATTTTTGAAGTTAAGTCATTTTAATGTTGCTTTGTTACCTGGATCAACTTGCAGCTGTTTGTTGCACATATCGCTGATAGCCGTCGCGACCTTAGGCAGTACTAGGGAATAGTTCTCCTGCGATGGAGACGTGCCCATGAAGTGTAGGCGTTTCCTAGTACTGGCGTATACCTGACAATATCAAAAAGTATGTGAATGAAGATGTAGTATGGAAAGGCCACGAGATGGACCAACGACCTGGTAGTAGTCGAGGGAAACCGCTGTATGCGGGCAGCACAGGACCGGCCATTGTGGCTATCTTCAGGGGAGGCCTATGTACAGCAGTGGACGTTCGGTCGTTCGACTAATATGATGAAGATGGTTATGTAAAAGAAACCGCGAAGAAATGAGAATTTGTCGGAACAAACACGAATCCATAAGCTTCGTCTTTACTGTCAAAGATCATTCAGCATTTTACGGAACTTTTCATCATGAAAAGATGAAAAATGATATTGAAATGATATTGATATTAAATGATTTCTAAATCTCCTCGTTGGTCTAGTGGTCGCAAAGCGCGACTGCTGAGCATGAGGTCTTGGGTTCGATTCCCAGGTCGGGCAGTGTTATTGGGCTTTTCCATCAGGAATTTCTCAGCAGCAGCTTCGGTGTCTGGATTTGGGCCCGGTTGATGGCAATAGGCTCGCCCCCTATTACCTTGTGACTTCAAAAACATAAAAGGCGAAATGTGGGTGCACTAATGGGTACACCTCTGCCTAACCCTTCGAGGATCGGGCCTCATCAGGCGTGATATTATGTTGTTATTTCTAAATTATATTATACATATTGTGTTCTGTACTTACAAGGTTAGAGTACATATTGTTTAAACTCTTCAATATAGCGCACTGTTCGAAAGTCTGCGCTCTGTGGTATATCTTCGCGAGAGGCTCCACCACACACATCACGTGGTCCGGACTGTCCAGGCTCACCCATTGCACTAGCTCCAAAATCTGGTACAAAATGTTTGAAGTTACTTGCCGTTCAAAACAGTAGACACGTCATTATAAATGTACACTTGGGTGGCATGCAGCTCACCCGTCCGCGTCAGATGTTCCGATGACGTCATTACCAACAGTTGCTTACTAAACGGGGACAGTTAATACTGGTAAAGACGTCTTATAATATGTGACTCAAGATTGGTTCCAGCAATTTTTTCTCATTCTTTCACTAGTTTGCGCAAATCTATGGTAATCTAATAAAACTGAAGAGATTTTTGTTTCTTTAACCCTTTGACTGCCAGGGACGTCTATGGACGTAAAATCAAAAAGTGCTCAGGACGTCACAGACGGCATGGCCATAGACGTCCCTGGCGGTCAAAGGGTTAATCTCTAATTATATATCTCTAATAAAGGGCGCTAATCTCTAAAACTACCAGTCGGATTGGATACATTTTGTATATGATAGCCAGATTCATGAGGAATAGTATAAGCTATACATCATCACGCTACGACCCACGGGGAGCGAAGCAGTGATCAAAGACGTAACTTAACGCGGGGGAGAAAAAACCACTCGGACGAAGTCGCTGGCAGAATCTAGTTTATTTAATAAAGACAGTAAATTCTTTCATTTCTATAATGCTATAATGGTTTTTTTTTAGGTGGTAAAAATCATCAAATGAGCTCTTCCACCCTGGGAGGCTCCTCCCAGGGTGGAAGGGACTGTCAGACTTTTACTGACTAAAAAACCACCCTGTTCCTTCTGTTGCCCTTTACGTTTGACGTAAGACGTCCCGCAACCCCGGCAGGCGTTTGGCCCCGTTGGGGCCCCGTCCCTGTGCTGACAGCTCTTTGAGGCGCGCGCGAACAGAACGCGCCGTCGATCCGGACATGGTCCTTGATCGAACGGCGAGCTACCCATTACTCGCACTATAATGGTATGATGTAAAAATATAACATTATTATTATTACCTCAGCAAAATAATCCTTCTCGTTCCACAGCGGTAGGTACTGCGCTAAGAACCTGGTGATGACGGGTATGCCCTGCATCAGGGTGTGTTGTAGTATCGCGAGACGGTGCAGAAGGTCTTGCTTCTCTATATAGCTGTGCGGCGATATGTTTAGGAAACCTGCAATGGTAAAAAGACTTGTTTTAGCTGTTCATTTATTTTAGTAGTTAAGGTGCCTCTCATGCACGGGGTTGTGGGTTCCATACTGAGCAAGTACCAATATGACTTTTTCTATTTATATGTAATTTCTAAGTTTGTCTTGGACATTACTGACATTGGTAAAGTAAAACATCGTGATGAAACCTAGACTTATATATAATTAATATAAATCTGAAATTGCCTTGAGCAAGGATGGTGATCAATGCTCTAGCCATCTAGCAGTGGGATAAAAAGCAGGTATTTATTTGTGTTTGAATTACTACATGAATCTCACGGCACTTTCGGCTACCGTTTCAATTATACAGATAGGTATAATTGTAGGCACAAGTCGTGAGCACAGATTGTACGATTTCGCGCATGTACACTTTTGGCCATATAAAGACTAACACATATAGATTTTCAATGTCTTTGCAAAAAATAAAAAAGTTTAAAACACAGCAATTTTATAAAACGACATAATAAAAATGAACTTTATTAAACAAAAAAACACTTCAAATACGAAATAACGAAATTAAACTACATAAAAAAAAACAACTAATACGTATTTTAACAAGAAAAAACAATTTGAAAAGTTAAAATGCGATTCATTAAATTTGCACAAAAGTGTACAGTAGCCGAATGACAGGCGATAGACCAATAGACGACGAGTATCAATTGACGAACCAATCGCGTGCAAGATCGGCGCCCCCCGCCTTCTTCATTCCGCCAAAGAGACCGAAAAATTAACAAATGCGCAGTGCTCACCACTGGTGCCGATACCTATACCCGATGTTGAATACTAACTTATCAACGCTGTAAAACAAAATAGAGGAAAGCTCGGTTATTTCTCGTAGTAGATACTCACAGCTGTTGAGCAGATGATGCAGATCATGCGACAGGAAGGCCTGCTCGGCGTGCGACGCAACCGCTAGCAGCGCGACGCCCGTGGCGTTGCACAGCAGCGCGCGCAGGCGAGCCGGCCGCGACGTGCTGCGCTGCACGCTGCACTGCAGCACTGACACGGGGCTGTGGATGATTACAATGATGTTATAATAAGTAGAGTTCTATATAAAGATATCACTGTATAATAAAGCTGAAAAGTTTGTTTGTTTGTTACGCGTTAATCGCGCACCGCCAGTCTGCACTGCCACTGCCTAGCACTGCCAGTCGGATTGAAGAAATTATATTTGTTTATGATTCATGAGGAATACTTTAGCCTCAAACAAGCATAGTGAGCAATGCTCATGACATCTATAAGAGCAGGGATTTTGCCCTCCCATGGAACAATAATAGGCTGGTACTGTATTACTATTATTATAAAATGTTTCTCTAAAAACTTACTCTGTAAAATCAAGGAAGTTCTTTTGTGGTTCCTTGTCTGCATACTGCTTCGAGCCAATGCTGAAGAACTCCATGTTAGGCACCAATGGGTCTGCTTTCTTATTCCTTCCACGCTCCTGTAATTTACATACGATTTTTAGATAGGGAGAATCAATTGGTTGTGTCAAAAATAATTGTTGTGGTAAAGTGATTTGCATAAAACAAAAGTACATAGTACTGTGCCACCTCCGTGTGATCTAAATGTAAGCAATTATTAACTATAATCATATCCTGCCAGCTTTTGTTCGCGACTTCATCTGCATCACAGTCAAAGTTAAAGCCAAATCCGTTCTTTGATTAGTCTCCTCGTTAGACGACAGCTCTTATAAACTATCTACCTTCCATATTTCAACTTCATAGGTACGAGATTTTTGTATCGCTTTAATAATGTAATTTTGTAAATAAGTGATACTTACAGAATTGATAGGATTAATCCATGTTAGGTGATGCTTCTCCCTTCGCATTGTGTTTCTGTTTTCCTAAAACATACTAATATTTTACCAAATTGACCATAAACCATAGTTTTTTTTTTTTTTTTGCAGATGTTTACTGCCCCATTGGTCTATGGGCTGGAGTATCAAACCACTTCCATCGAAAAGCACAGAAAAAGCACAAAAGAAGCACATAAAAGACGTTAATTATGTGCCTGATCACTTCTTAGTTGTGTCAGATTCTGTGCTGTTTCATCAAAATATCAGAGTGAGAAGAGAGTGCACACAATTGTGCACTATAATGTCTGCCACATACTTAGCAAATCTCTAGCAAATATTTTTTTAACTGTTTACCTGATTTCTTCTGAATCTAGCAAGGAGATTCCCATTGATCTTTTTGAAAGCACTGTGGATAGAGATAGCTGGTACATCTTCAGGTACACATTCTGGTTTGTAAGACTTGAACAGCCCTAAGAGGACCTGTAGCTGCCTGTACATGTTCTGTAACACATAAGAGAAGGTGAGGTAGAATCAGTTAATATTATTTTTTTATTAGATCTGAAGCTCTATGAATATTTTAGTTTTTCTAAAGTTCTAGGAGGCAATTCTCATTACCTTTAGGAATGTTCTGATTCTAAAATATTCCTCATTTTACCCAGATATTTTACCAAGATGAGATTGTGACTAGATTTTGAAAGTTTCTAAACATGAAGATTGGCATTCAGTTAGTTGTATGACAGTCAGTTCAAAGTTTACTATTATTGCAAGTTAGTCAATACTAAAAGTGCAATCTAGGTAATTTAGTCCTTCTAGATTTTAAAGAGATTGTAAAATAGATGGCAGCTTACCTTCTTAGCCTCTCTCTTCTTGGCATAGTCTAGTAACTCAAGAACTCTCCTTCTAGTTACATCAATAGGCTTAGTCAGGGTGTAGACAAGTTTTATTGCATGAGGTGTCTGTAAACAAACAAGCAATTACCTCCATTATTCTTTAAAAATATACACAACAGTTTTAAATTTTAATTTACAATAATAGTCCACCAGTATCAGGAATAAAGTTCAATTACGGAGAATTCTCCATAACAATGTAGGTCAGGAGTATTTATTATTTATAGATATTTATCTCACCAACAAATACAACTTGATGGTACAGAAAACCAAATAATAGCAATGATAAATTTACTAGCTTTATGTGGACTCAAAATTTAACCAAAGAATTTATTGTATAAGCCATAACAACATAATTATAACAACTTTTACAGGTTGGAGTCAAGTTTAGGATTCTTTTTGATACTTACCAGTACTTCATATGTCAAACTAACATAGAATACATCATATCCAGTGTCCAGGGTTTTCATGTCAATGCAATCACACTCCATAGCAGCTGGAAATAATGAAATAACAAGTGTATTATAAATAAAATAATAATATGATAATATTTCATTAAGTTTGTTTGTTTGTAGGAAATAATCTCCAGAAGTACTGGTCTGATTTCAAAAATTCTTTCACTGATGGAAGCAGAACTATTGTCGAGTGCCACAGGCTATGTTTTATGGTGTACCTTACGCTTAATTTCTATGCGGACAAAGACACAAGCAGAAGTTAGTTGAAAACAAACAAGGTTCTGGGAGATGTATTTACCAATTAGTTTTGTGTGTACTATAATAAAGCTCTGCCTACCCGTCCAGGGAATTAAGGCGTGATGTTGTGTTGTTATCATGATATACACAGTTATCATGTAAGTGATGCTAAACTAAAAGGGTAAAGGGTAGTGTTTATAAATACTTGCTATACCTGTTAGCCAGTCAAGTAAAAATCCTATTCGTGAGAAAGTCGACTGGTCTTCATAGTTAGAAAGTATCCAGCTCAGAGCGTATTCCACGGAACGGTCCTCCACAGTTTCTGAGGGCACTAGGCAAGCACCCAAGCTAGTCCATTTTGTTATAGCTGTAAATAAAGTATGCACACCACTTTAGATATATCAATGAATATAATATCAAGGTCTATGTTAACACGATAAACCAATATTATAATTACTTACGAATAGATAAATTCAACCAAACTTTAAACAATGTATGGAAATCATTGTTTTGCAAGCCTATCGTATCAACTGCATACGCCAATTCGTCGATTTTGTTCTGAAATAAGTCTTTGTCAAACCCTTTCTTTAATGATTTTATATAATCAATAATCTCGTCCACGTCGGCCATCGTACAGTTGTTTTTCAATTTCACAAAATCAAAATATTGTTACACTCTTCAATGAAATTCAAACTCAAGAAACGTTGGTTATTTTGACAATAAATTGTTGAATGACAGACGCTTGTAGATTTTTTTTTTAATTTTAGGCTTTGAATACCTTGTTTTTAAGCCAAGATCCATATTATTATTTTTTACACCACTTTACTTTTATTTTATTTACTACAATATCTTAGATCTTTTCTCATGGATTGGGTGGTGTAGTGAAAATGGGTTGCCGGTTGGTACTTAATCGTATCATGTAGGTGGGGTTACTAATCAGCCGTGTTTTAGTGTTTTTACTACACAAAATCTATCATGCCTACTGCTAGTTATCACAAACATCATCCACAACCACCGTACCCCTCACTCACAAACATCTTTGTATAATAGAAAAGAAAGAAACATTATTATAATGACAAGAAACGAGAACAAAACCTGCAATGGAAACGTCTCTTATATAAAACTGATAATTAGGTATAAGTTTTTAATTTTCTAGTCCCTGTTGTAAGTTAATTCCCTCATGTAAACCTTAAACAAAATACATATGGTTTTTTTCAAATTTTTACGACAACATTTTTGCCTAAAAATCTTGAATATTTTTTTAATGGTTTTAAAACTTTTTAACTGCTGTTTACGAATATTGTTTATTACAAAAATAATAAATTAAAATGACAATAAATTACTACATTTAAAAATATCTTAGTCTCATCAAGTAGATTGAAATGTTGCACTGAGTAATTAATTTACTAAATATATTTGAAAATTTAATTATCTTATAATAAACAAAAATAAAAACTTGTAAGTCATTTCTTTACTTTTCTTTACTTACTTTATAAACGACAAGTGAACGCGTCTAGGTCTATGGTACAAACACCGAATGTTGCAATTAAAAAAAAAATCCCAAAGAAAGGGGACCTTTCAGCATGCTGATTTTCAACCATTAGATAACAGTCATCTAGATTTGCTTTGTATAATAATGTAATCTAGGCTACACATAGCCTAGCCACGATTTATTAAAGATCGAATCGGTACAATAATGTTTTTTGGGACAAATGAATAATGTGTTTCTCGTGGACTGTGATTTTGTTGTGACCCAATACACTTTCAATATAGTTAGTCTCGTGGTAGCAAACTCAAATGCTAAGCGTGAAGTTCTGGGTTCGAATCCCAGATTGGGCAAGTTTTTATTGGATTTTTCCATTAGAAACTTATTAGTACCCTGAAGTTTGGAAATTGGTGGTGTGACACTGACACACCCGTGCCTCAGAACTGCACGTACGTACATTCGTACTTGTACATTCGAAGTAGCAGCTTCGGAGTCTGAATTTGTGCCCGGTTGATGGCATTGGCAATAGGCTCGCCCCCTTTAACATAGGAAATAAACATAACTGGCGAAATGTGGATGAACTAATGGGTACACCTCTGCCTAACCCTTCGAGGATTACAGACGTGATGTTATGCTACGTATTTTTTACATAAGTTAAAAACAAATTACAAATATTTTTTTTTTAAATTACATACCTATATAAAAATTCCTTGCCCGCAGCAAGCTGGAAAGATCCAAGCTATCTGAATATTAAACTATGATGTTTTTAATAATTCCTGGAAAAAGTACCTACTTATCAGATGGCCTACATCGGCATAATTTATTGAATTTCTTTCGTGACTTTCGTACGTAGACACGTGAAGTGTGGACATTCATGGTCGCAATACTGGTATCACTAAACAGCATAGACAAGACGCTTTATAATTTCGCTTCTCGTATTTGAAGTGTCAAAATGAACGAATTGTCGTTTGAAGTAAACAGTATGGATATTTGCCAATTGACTATTTTATAAAATATGTTCAAAATCATATAATCAAGAGTTAACTTTTAGTGTTTAATAAAAGCCGTCTAAAATGTGGCCCATGCTCCTAAATATGACGCGCGACGAATGTCGCCTCACGCTCCGTAGACTCGGTATATATTTTAGTCCTATAAATGGCTTTCATTTTCCCTCCTATGGTTTTCTTAAATTATACTCAACGCGTTGTAGCTAATTTGTTGATAATCGTATTACAAATATGTTTAGAAATGCATAGTTTATTCATTTGTTTCTAGAATTGGAAGCCTACTCGAATATGATCAGTGTGTTTAGAGCACAAGGAGCATTGGAAGACAACAGAAAAAAGCTACTAGAAGAACTGCGCGCCGTTTTGCATATAAGCAATGATCGGCATAGCGCTGAGGCGCGCCGCGTGTCTAATGATGAGTTATTAGCAACAATTGCTGATCAGTAAGTTGAGATTTAATATTTTCAGTGTAAGGTTGTTGATTTATTTTTAAACACTGTTACACAAAGTCAAAGATGGCTGAGAGTAACTGAAAGTCAAAGGTATTAACATATTGCTCTTGTTTGTTAGCATTTCTAATTGATTGTGTGCATGATAATCTTACAAGATTGTTTTAAAACTTGATATTTTTTACCTTCTTTTTGTGTATTCTATTGTTACAATATTGAATCTCAGCCTTGTGGATGTATGTTTAGTTTGACAATGTGGGTTGACCACTGCTTTTTGTAAACATATTTGGCTGTTTAAGTGAAATAAAAGTGTTAGAAAGTAATTTTATTGATATTAAATTTTGACAGATAACCTATTCATCAGAAATGTCAAAATATTTTTAATAATTTCTTTTTCAAACTCACTGAAAAGTTTTGTTAATTATTTTTTAAAGATTTTTAAGTAACTGTATTTTTAAGGGAGTGTCTTTTGGTTGCATTAATTTTAGATTTACTTTTCTAAAAATAATTTGACATAATATTCTAAAATAATAAAAAAATTCTATTGAATTGAAGTTATGGATACAAATGAAAATAAATGGTCAATTAATTCAACATTTCATTATGATGTGTGTTTTTAGTTTTATCAAATTAGTTATTACAAATATGAATTTATAAATAATCTGTTTGATTAACATTAATGAATAAAATTATTACTTCAACAAATAGGTTATCAGGTCCAAACACAGGTTTAGCCTGGATCAGCGAGGGTCGGAGGCGGGTGCCCCTTATGCCCCGAGGGATCGCACAGACCATGTACACAGAAATTGCAGATAAGGCTGCTGAAGCCGCTGCTGCTGAGAATAAGGAGATTCAGAAAAGACTTGAAGCTGAGAAGCTCATAGCTCCCAAGTCCAATGAGGAGGAAATGCCTGATGCTGAGGGCTTGACCGCGGAGAGTGCCCTCACATCAAATGATACTATGGATGAGACCATGTACCCTCCCATAGCCATGGAAGATCAGACAACTAAAGTAAGTTTTGTTCTTCCACTAACCACAACTTTTCAGGAGTGTCATTGCTCCTTTTTTTTTAATAATAAACTATTCTTTAGATATCTCTTCAATCTTAATTCAACAAACTTTTTGCATCTGGGTTAAATATTATCACAACTTACATAACATCAAGTGAACAGTACTATACAGGGTGGGTAGATGGTGTTTTCGAGACTGCATGAGCAAGTACCTGAACCATTTTAGCTACAGAAAATCTTAGGAGGCTGACCAACAAGCAAAAAAATATTTTTTTAATTATTTTGTTTTATGCGTTTTGCGGCTTTTCAATTACTTTTACTGCAGTTGATCCAGACATGAAACTAGAATAGCCAATCAATAGCCATCCTAAAAATTTAATATAAAAATTGTAATTTTTCTAGTTTACTGTATTATTTGTCCAAAATCTGTGAATGCAGTTACAAATTATCTAAAAAGTTGAGTCGCCTTTTAACCATATTCCGGTATTAAAAATGGTTAAAATACCAGCTCTTGCTACCACATCTCAAAAATCCATCCTGTAGAAGTCATAAAATTTTGACTTTGGTAATAAAAGTGATGATAACAAAAAAAAATTAAAACAACTGCTCCTATCATAAATTACTGTTGCCATTAAGTTTGCTAACAAAACTATATTTATCTCACTATTCTGATAATAGTCTAGATTTCAAATATTGTTTATATTGAACTAGCTTTTTCCCGCGACTTCGTCCGCCGTCAAGTAAATGTCGGTTATTGCAGATGCAGAAGAAGTTGAATAAAAAGTAGCCTATGTCCTTTGTTGGGGTTCAAACTTACCCTGTACCAAATTGAAATCGGTTCAGTGGTTTAGTTGTGAAAGCATAACAGACAGACAGACAGAGTTACTTTCGCATTTATAATATTAGTATGGATTTCGAATTCATTAATAAACAGGATGCTATTTTATTTGTTTATTAGGTTTGGGAAATGGAGCTTGTAAGTCGAAAGCGGAAAGTTCCAGAAGGTGGTTCAATACCAGATGAAGCCAGCACTCCTGTCAAAAATATGAGGAACATACCGGTGAACACAAACCAAAAGCATTTGAATTTGTCACAGATTTATTCTAAGTTCTCGCAACCAGCCACAAGTAAGTTGGTCTTAAACAATAATTATGCTTAATGCACAGTTTTTTTTCATAACTGCCTCTTTTTACTTTAACAAGTAACGCTTTACCAATATTTTATATAAAATGAAATGTTTCTGCACAGGTAAACCATCAGGGCAGTCAAAACACTCATATAATCAAGTAAGCAAAGTGTCAACGAGTAAACCGAGTCAAGGTCACGGTCCGCGCTCGACGCCGCATAAGAGCAGGTCTCACAAAAGTTCTAAGGGTGCACAAATTGTTGCATCTAAATCGCAAATGAAAAAACAAGAACTGCTTGCTTCTCCTAACAAACAGTACAATCCCACTTCCATGCAGATGGAGTATTCAGGCCCTCCAAACACTTTTCAAGCTAGTTATGCTCAATCTATATTAGGTAATAAAACAAAACCAGACTATTTGGACGAAATAAAACCTAAAGTGTTGTCTTCCCCGGGAATGGTGACTGACTCGCCGACCATGCAGCTACTAACACAACCCGCGACCGTGCCGCACGAGCTCGAGGTATCGGAGAACGCGCACCCCGATGACCCCGCGTCCTTACAAGCACAGAGCACGTCCGTCACCCACAAACAAACAATATCCGGAAAACCTTGCCAACTTATCATAAAGAATCGCGGAGACATAAGCGCAGACAAAAAAGTACAAATGTCTGACATCAAGTTATTACAAAAACCTTCTGAGGGTATAAAACTTTTGTCTAACAGACAAGTAGTCATCGCACCGAGTTCAGCTCAGAAAGCATTGAACACGCCGGCCAAACTAGTTACTACTAAAGTGATCGGCTCCATACCGAAATCACGCAATCCTAGCACGCCACTTATGAACGAGAAAATGATCGTTGTCTCGAAACCGTCGTCGGAAAATAGAAACATGTCCAACTCTAAAGTAATAATAACTTCCGCCGTCAGCACGCCGCATAGGGACGGCAACCAAACTAGTACAAACAGCATATCAAACAAATTAACAGAAACACTTACACCTAAGGGCATTCCTGCCACTGATCTAAAAGTATCTGCTAAAGCACTCGTTTTGAATCCTAAATCAGGACAAAAAATGGTCGTGTTACCCGCAAAAGCTCGAACGAAACCGGGGAACGACGGACAGATACCGCTAATACATTTCAAGGGTTTACCCACTACTATGAAGTTAGTACCAATGAGTTCTCAACCTATTACGCAAATTCCTAAAGCGCCCGCTATGACTGTAATGTCTAAACCTTCAACAGTTAGCTCAATGCCATCTAATGCGAAAATCGTTGGTGTGGAGACCATTAAAACCGCAAACTTAGCGGATATTGTACCAGTAAAAGGTTTAGCGCCTGTGACTACTCCTAAAATGTCCAATCCTATCGTTCGACCATCTAGTGCAAAAGGCAGCGTTATTGTAGTACAAAAGGGTACAACGATAGGCAAAGCTTTATCATTCGCTAAAAATGGGAATGACATGTCTAAAGTTATAATGGGTAAAAATGTTAATCAACTATTGCAAGCGTCGAAATCAGACCAAGCCGAAGCAGCCAAGTGTGCAGGCAATGTTATTGTTTTAGAGTTGAACAACGAACAGTCTGGTCGCACTACCACGATGTCAGAAATATTAGACAGTCGCGGAAGTAACCCACCTCGCATTTCCGACGAGAGCAAGAAGTTATCTCAAATTACCCCAGACACACCAGTACTGTTTGAAAACCAAATTACAGAAGAAACATGCAACGCCAGCAGCTTAGATTCTACTGCTGAGAGCATAGGGGAAATGGCACCTATAGAAGAAGCGAGTTTATCATTAATCGAAAAAGATGATGGTAAATCCAATTACACTAAAGAATCTGAAGGTGTCAAAGACTCGTCGAGCGTCACTGACTGGGAAATGGAACTGGACACAGTATCGCGAAAGGGCAAAGACGAGGACAAGTTAAATTCCCTACACCTAGACCTGGGCATGTCGAGTGACAGCGACAGTGAATACATGTCCACCACCAGTCACAAGTCAAAAAACAAACATTCATCACAGGAAATCATGCAACGGGCAACACCAAGCGGTAATCTATATATTTGATTCCACCTTTATTTTTATTTTTGTTTGTTCTTCTGATTAATTTGTAAGAAAAACTAAATATTTGTTCAGGTGAGAGCAGCGAAATGTACAGCAGTTCGAGCGCAATGTCCCTCGCGACGAGAACGTTACTCAGCCAGCTACAAGACGAAGGGTCGTCGAGTAACGATTCGTCGTTCGCTCTCAAAACTAAAATCGAAAAGCTAAAAGAGATCGATCCTAAACTGGATAAATCAGAGTCTGAAGCACTTACTAAAGCGAAAGAGAAACTTTCCGAGAAAGTAAGAGAAGCTCAATCACAGCAGAAGAGAATAGACATTTATAGCACTGCAATCACTACTTCTGATATAAATTTAGACTCGTTCTCGTATCTGGATGAGGGCGACATGATGGCGGGGGACGATGTTTTCGCCACGGTGGAGGCGAAGACGCGCGAGTCGAGGCGAGCAGACACGCTCGACGACCAACTAAGCCGATTATTAGGCGAAGACTCTGCTAACTCGACTGACTCACAAACTGTAAGTGAAAGTATGCCTTTAAATAAATAAATGAGCAATAAAGTAGGTTAAATAAAATGATGGAGCCTGTGTGTGGAAGATATCTTTAATAAATTGTAATGAACTTAGAATAAGCGCGGACATATAATGTGAAGTGAAAAGTGGTGACATTGTCGGTCTCGAGAGAGACGTGATCATAGTGCTGATTTGTTTGTTCTGTTAAAATATACAGTTTTTTAAAGGTGTTTGTATACTATCTGCGTATTACATTATTTCCCTTCATAATAAAGAGGCTAACATATTGAAGAAACAGCTTAGAAGTAGTTTGGGGATATTCAAATAATCTCATCTGCAAATACTAGTTAGATCTTATAATCAATAGTCAGTATAGTTTTGTTTGTATTTCTATTTTATTTCAAAACATAATACAACAGTCTTCGATCATTACCATATTTGAATCTTTGCACTTCTTGAATACCTAAACCAGAATAATTATCTTGACAAATGTTGCTCAAGAAAAGTATTAAAATAAAACAGAAGTCATGAATAACTTATTTATTCATGTAAATTCATACAAGTTTGCATTTGCTTAGTTACTTATACACAATCAAGGTAACTTATATTTTACAATAACTAGGAGTATTACTATTTATGTGCATATTATAACTGCAGGTCAGTAAGTAACCTGCATACCAAAAGTGTGCATATATTTTTATAAGTTCATAATTATAATGACAATTCATGCAGTGTTGTACGGTATAAGGCCGTGTATCGGCACATCGGGTTTTAGAAAAAGAAGGTCGGGTTTGTAGTGCCTCATCTCTGTCACTCATACCTATGTGCCTAAATCTCGGTGTGTCACTCGTCGCCAGGGTAAACTGTAATGAGTTTCAGTGGTAATATCATATTCTCATGTATGTGTGTGATTGTTTTGGTTTAAAAACGATTATTTTTAATAAAATATGGGACCTGCATTACATTAACGTCATGTATGGTCCCCCAAATATTTTATTGTGGAGTGTAGTTTAAAGTACCTATAGTTTTAGTTTACCAAGGCAACTTTATCGTGAAGTACCTATACATTAGACCGCACAAATTATTTCTAGATTTTTAATTCTTGATAATGAAATTTTATTGTTATGTTGTTACTTACCAATGTTTTTGAATGCATTGACTGCAAAAGCCTCTTAATTAATTCTAATTAGAATCTTTACTTGTTTTTATTATACAGACTGATTTAATTCAATGCAGGGTGTGAATACGAACAAGTATTACTGAGGCCAACTCTTAAATGTAAATAAAAATGAGCTGTTCTTTACAAAAATGTACTACAACACGATTAAAGTGTATGGAATTTTTTTATATTTCATGTTTGGTCCTAATAAAAGTTGTTTGTATTCATGAGTGCTTTCATCCCCTGAAAAAATTGTAGTGAATTAAAAGTCAGCCTGTATGTTTATAAGAAGACTGGTACATTTCTGTTTGCTGCGAATGTTCGACAGAGAGTTATCACAGCAACAATGTTATATAAACGTATACCTGCTACTAGCCTACATTCATAAATAATATATAGAACAATTTTATTTTATATACATTTCCTCATAGGTTTTCATATATTGAGTCACCTGTAATATTTAATCACATAATTTATTTCACAAGTTCTTTACATTGTTACTATTCTTATAGAACCTACCTACGGCGCGATAACAATTTTCTAAATAATATGTATAGCAAAAAATAGCAATAATTTTATTTTTCATATTAACTTGCTAAGAAATCTAAAGGTGTACATAATATAATGTAAAAACAGTTTAATTATATATAGCATAATAAATAGCCCAGTGAAAATAATAGATTTAAATGTTCTGGACCACATTGAGGAGTAAAATGCAATATCCACGATTTGCTTGGAATGTTGTAATACATGGAATTTTTGTTTAAAACGATCAATATGATGGCAAATAGGTCGTATACAAAATCAGTGCATATTCAAGTAACCTGGTGTATCTTTTACCGACCTAATTCTATTATATCTCCTAATTTTAGTTCATTCTAAAATCGGAGTTCGGTCGGTAATATACACAGTAAGTATACTTTTGCAAAAAAATATCAAATGTATTGTTTAGGTATTTTGCAAAAGGGGCTAAAGCAATATTTTGAACTCCCGGTGGAACGAAAATTATGGACGTGTCAATGTTGAACGCAAGTTAAGTGATCAGATTGGCTGTTGACATTTCAAGTCAACCAATGCTTACGGCAATTTGTTAGCATTGTGTTGATTTTCGTTCCAGAAACCGGGCGGAGACTTTAGGGCTCTTACAATTTAAGCGTTTGGTACCGGACAGCGGCGCCGGAGCGTTGACGTACTGCATACGGACGGTAGTCTCTTCATACAGATGACATCGTTTGCCGTCCTGCCGTCGGGTGGACAAGTACTGGTATCGCACCGTACGGTACGACACCCGCACCTCTCCGGTACTGCAGCAGTCCGGCATCCAACACTTAAATTGAAAGAACACTTAGTTAATGCTTCTTATGTTTCTTTGTTTAATTAGGATTTGGATAATTTTATTAAGGGCAAATTTTTCGATCGTCTGATAACTCGGAGGGATAAATATGGCGGTTTGACAGCTTTTGTATAAAAAATGTGTCGAAACTGTCATATTTATTCTTCAGACAGACCATTGAAAATCAGCCCTTTAAAACCAACCCTATTAACCTATGTATTGCTTAGATGGTTACAATATAATATATTTTTAAAACACTGTACTATACGAATAGCACGCAATATATAGAGGTCCAGTTTTCTAGCTATTAATAATGGTGGCAATGTAATAGTAACTCATTCTGTGAGACTTAACTTATAAGTTTAAAATAAATTTTATTCTATCTGAATGTACCCAGTGGAGCCTGACATGAGAAGTAACCAAAATTAGGCCTAAAATCATTACAATGGAAACCATTACTAAATTGCTGTATATTGATTTATTCTCAAATTATGGGTGAACTTACCGGCGCAATGATGCGTGGATGAGGCACCGCTGGTCGAGGCTGACGGACGTGAGGAAGACAGGTTGTAAAGAAGATATAGTCTAGTTATATTTACAGGTTGTCTTAATAAAAATGGTGGTGCTACATGATACTTACGTTTCTTTTAATCAGGATTGAAGTATTAAGCTATAGGAAAGGTTTGTGATTGTGTAATTATTTACACAAAATTAAGCATAGGTTATAAATGTAATGCTTATAAAAGTGTTGACTTATATTTTGTAGTTTCTAAAATATCCCCTCGACATTTATCAACTAAAGTAACGACCAGCATATTGATGATTGTTGACATAAAGCCACGTCCTCACTGACATCAGAAGAGCCCGGATCAGAATCGGAGCTTCAATATAAATAGGTAGATCCTCGACACTCGAGGTGTGTATATTAATGGTACATATTTCTTGCTTTAAATAGAATGTATGTCATTCTAAAGAAATTGTGCCATGGGTAGCATTAGTGTGTTCTATGACTTTGTACATATACAAATAAAATGTTAATGTTACTAATTTTATTAAAAATATCATTGACATGTGTCAACTTATAAAAATGTATTAGTATATTTTGTATCATAATAATGTACGAGAAAGCATTTTTGGATGTCCATGTATGTCCTACAATAAACTGATTTAGTTTAGTGAAATTGTTAATAGGTTAATATTGGATGCAGGTGAATATGTTTAAGATTGTTACCACGATGCAATCAAATTGTGGATAAAATGTGTTCTCTTTATGTATAACGTGTCCTTTAAGGATTCAACTATTGTGTATTATAAATTCTTGTTAAAATTTTAAGGCAATGTTAACGATTGACCTGCATCAGTTTATTTTATCAACGTAGAATAAGATGTTTATTTGTTTCGTCAGCTGTAAATATTTTGCGTAGAAATACCCTAGTACCGTCGTAGAATCAAACATGTTGATACAATTTTCTGTGTTTTTTTCACAAGTTTATTTTATCTACTTATTTTAACGAATAAAATTTTAATCAAACTTATGAAGTTTTTTTATCCCTACTATACTATGTATATCATATTCTATACTCCCAGCTATAAAAATTAAAACAAAAAGCAAAATGATCATAAAAGTTCTAACATACAATAAAAAAAAAAGAAAAATGTATAATAAACTTAACCCCTTATTCATAAATGTTTACAAAAGTCTATATTTTTTACATTTATAACATCTTTGACTTAAAAAGACAAGGACAGTTAGGATTTTTGAAAGGATTTTTTATGAATAAGGGGATTCTTTTTAATTTGAAAAATAAAATATACATACAAAAGTATATGATAAAAGCAATAAAAAAAATAAAAACAAGCTGGTTTTATAAATACTGTGTTCTTTCGGTACAACGTTTTTTTAATCCTCTTTAAACGACGACTTTTAGTGACACCACGCGACACGATTGGTTACAAACTTATTACGTAGGTAATGCTGAAACAAAATGTTTATATATAAATACTTCGCATGTTCAGTTTGTATATGGCATATGAATGTGAAGTAATTAACAGATTTTAATTAACTGACTCGTTCACGAGCAACTTGAAAGTTATTGTATTATTTTGAAATTGATAGAAGAATAATAAAATTAGTAAAATATAAAGCGAGACTGACACCAGGGGGCAATTCTACTAACTTTTATGAATGATCCCAATCTAATCTGTCAAATACCTCTAATACCTACATTATTTGACATTGATTGTAGCCGAGAGTATTGGCCTTTTTTTAGAGTCCCTGTATCCTCGTCAAATTTCCTTATTTTAAAACTTAGTAATATAAGTTTGCCTCTAGGCAAACTTATATTACTATTACTTCTAAGGCGTGATAAAAAAAACATAGCTGTGGTGAAATAAAAAAAAATGGAATATAAATTGACAAGTCTTAGTACCCAATTTGTTTGATATGCTTCGTTTAAGCTGTGACCTTGTGCATTGCGTCCGCGATGTAGTCGACGTTCTTTGACGAGATACCAGCGACGGATATACGGCCGTCCTTAGTCAGGTACACGTGGAATTCATTAGTGAGACGTTGGACCTGGAAACAGTGGAACATAGTATATAGGAATGGTAACTATAATCTTGTAGGGACTAAGGATGTTGTCACGTGTAGTCAGTATTTGGTGTGAAAGGTCTGGATGCGTGTGGATGTGCGAGTCGAGCCAACACGTGCCAACGCTGGTCAGCGCGGTACATTTTTCGGTGTGAAAGTGTCCGTGTCATTTCAATTTTCGCCTATCTAATCTCGCCTTTCCGGTTTGAAACCACTTTCAAGTCAGGCAGGAGTAAACGACGAGTCCTAAAGCCCCTGCTTTTGTCTGTCGATCAGACCTCACATATCTTATCATAATTCTTTCTCACACCAAACTGCTGACACGAAATCATCCACACTTACACATACATTAAGGGCTCCCACACAAAACCACGATGCGATGCGATACTTCACAGGAATTCGCAGATATTGCGATGCGATGCGAATTCGCGGTTTTGTGTGGGATCCCTATAATTGCCATCGTATTATTGATTATGCAAAGCCAAACAAAACATACAGTTCTGTTGTAATTTGAGATTTGTTATTGTTTGAGCCAGGCATTGTATAAAGTAAAAGTGTTATTAAAATTTCTTTAGTAAAATGTTTACGAGCGATGGCAACGTGAAAATATTATTTAAAATACATACAATACTCGAGTTTCTTAAATTAAAATATTCTATGTGAACCAGGGATCGGATAAATGGATGCATATTTACCTAAACTTTTGTTGGCTTAGTATGGAAAGGATCTTTGCATTGAAAACAAATAATTTATAAATTCCTAGCAAAAAATAACTTTAGAGACTTTAGATGCATCGATGTAATTTTTCAAATCAATTATTTCTAGAAGTCAAATTAATTTAGTTTTATAAAATAAATTTGTCACCTGCTCGGGCTTAAGTCCAGTGTAGCAGAACATGCCAATCTGGTCTGTGATGTGTTTCCAGCTTTGTTTGTTGCCGCGGCCCTCGATGCCTTCGCGCAGTTTTTTGCGCATACTGATAATACGGTCAGCCATTTCTTTCACATCGGCCAACCTGTGAATACGCGTCAAACATTTTAGTTAAGGGTTTTTATAATGGGTACGAGTAAGAGAGATGGAGCTTTAAAGGACAGGATCTCTTTTTTTTCGCACTGCTCCTGTTACTGATATCCGACAAAAGATTTTGTTATTATAATTTAGCAGAATTTAGCAAAATATTGTTACTTCAGCAGTCGACGTTTCTCGGTTGAATTTTGAGGTTTTATTTTTATTAAATCTTTTTTATAAGTATTCATTTTTTATTAAAAACCGCTACTTCATCCGCAAGAAATTTTTGTACGGATCCATTATATTTTTTTAGGATAAAATGTAGTCTAAAACACGCTTCCGAAGATTAACAAACAGAGAATTCACCTTCAGCGTTTATTGTATGACTTAACAGGAAGTGCTGGGGGTCTAACTCCATCTCTTAAAACAGTATTATTTTAGCCTTGCGCACTGTTGGATTTTCACCGATCCACCGATAGAAATTACAATTACATTAAAATGGTACTGTTTTAGGAGATGGTAGTAGGCCCTCAGAACTTGATAACTTACCATTGTGTCTTAAGTTCTGGATTGTTGAGAATCTCGGAGACGATCCGCGCTCCGTAAATAGCAGGGTTCGAGTATATCGTGCGGATCAAGATTTTGACCTGTGACATCATCTTGGCGGCGGTTTCCGTGTCGCCGCACAAGTACGTGAGCGCGCCTATACGCTCGCCGTACATGCCTGAAATAGCAAAAGGAATTTCAGTTAGAAAAGTACAATTTAAATTTTTGTTGCGTAAGTCTTAAAACGTACACAAAGATTGTTCGGTGATGTTAATTTTTTGTATAGGAATTGTTTAACTGGTAGGATCCCTTAACCGCTAGTTAACAAGCCACTACCGTCCGCTGATGACCCCCCCCCCCCCCTTTAAATAATTATTAACATCGTTGTATTTTACTTACATAGAGATAGTACTCCCTAACAAGTCTACAAAAGCTGTAAATATTATAAAGTGAAAGAAAAGAGCTAAATCGACCTTTTTTTTGGGTGGTAAAAATCATCAAATGATTCCTTCCGCCCTGGGTGGGGCGGAAGGGACTGTCAGACTTTTACTGACTAAAAAACCACCCTGTTCCATCTGTTGCCCTTTGCGTTCCGGGTCCACAGTATCCTGTTAAGACGTCCCGCGACTCCGGAAGCTTACAACCTTGTAGGTGTCTATATGCCTTTCCTCTACTCATTCCAGGAACTAAATTCTTTCACAATAAAAAAAAACAATCATTAATTTTAACTTTCCGCTTCAAGATAAATGTCGCGGAATTTTTTAATTCGGTACCTACAATAAGTACTCTAAAAAAATCCCGTAAGAGTAAACTACAATCGATCCATTGACGTTATATATAAAACTCGGATAAGATAACAAGGTCAGAACGGTAAACACGCGGTTCATCGTTCATAAACAAGTATTGTTTGACGTCACAGGGACTTGACCACAGACATAATAAGGTACCGATATTGCATCAAAACCGAATGTTCGTTACAATATCTACTTACATACCTATGTTATTATTGGTCTGAGCCCTATCCATAGTATAAAGTATTATTAACTTTTACAGCTGATTATGAAACTTTTTCATTAGTTAGATATCTATACCATGTTGGTATCTTGTATCCCTTACGGACAGACGGAACGAATATCGCGACAATCTTTTATATTAAAAGTAACTAGGGACCCGCCCCGGCTTCGCACGGGTGCATGTATTATACATATAAACCTTCCTCTTGAATCACTCTATCTATTAAAAAAAACCGCATCAAAATCCGTTGCGTAGTTTTAAAGATATAAGCATATATAGGGACAGACAGACAGGGAAAGCGACTTTATTTTATAATATGTAGTGATAGTGATAACACACTTATATACACCGTGTACAGTTATAAATACACATAAATCGATAGATTTGATTTAATTTAAATTTAATTTCCTCTTTTTAGAGCATTTAAATGAAAGCTTGTTCTGAAAAACTTTTTTTTTTTACTTTTAATTTATTTATATTTTATGTTGACAATTGACATATTGTTCAGAAGCAGAGAAATTTTAAATTTTCAAGGTTTAAGAGCCGGTACATAAAACTACGATACGATGTCACAACGCAGAACTCTACGAACTCACAGCTCGTCGTTAATTTCTTTTACTTAGCAGATTTCTATGATGCAAATACAGACACACTGTTTTGTGGTTAGATCCTAATACTGTTTTTATTTAGCCTCACCCCAATATGGTAGCAGAGCGTGGTTAAATAATAATCTTAGAAAAACACAATATTGAGATTATTATGACATTTTTTTTTGCTTGTGATCTTTAGCCCAGTCTCATTTAAGGGTTATATTAATCACTAGCGACCCGCCCCGGCTTCGCACGGGTGCATGTATTATACATATAAACCTTCCTCTTGAATCACTCTATCTATTAAAAAAAAACCGCATCAAAACCCGTTGCGTAGTTTTAAAGATCTAAGCATATATAGGGACAGACAGACAGGGAAAGCGACTTTGTTTTATACTATGTAGTGATTATATTGTATTTTAACAAAAAATCTTCTTAGAAAAAGTGAGTCCGCGCTCGGTTGCTGCCGGGCCATGCCGGGTGTCTCTGTACTCTCTGTTGTCGAATAAAAAGTGTCAGTTCTTGTTAATTTTAATAGTAAATTCGTTAATTCCACTGACATACGACACGATAACAATAAGTTTGTACCTATATCGATACTGGAAATATGAAATAACGTAAAGGACATTTGGGCGAAATTCTCATTTTCGACCTAATATCCCTCACATTTGGTCGAAATTAGATTTTCGCCCAAATGTCCCTTACGTTATTTCATATTTCCGGTATCGATATACAAAATCGTATACGTATATCGTATGCGTTCTTAACTGATACTACAATCCGCGAATATCTTATAGCTATCTATCTATGAGGCACAACATAAATATTACGTGAACACTGATAGCAAACATAATTCATCAATGTCTTGCGCATCGTGGCTTGCACTATAATTGGGAATCTTTACACATCAGGGTAGGTAATGCCTAAAGATTGCATGAAAAAAAAGGAATGTTAAAACTCATGTTGAGTCATGAATGTGGATGGATGGAGAGGAAGGCCAAAGAAAAGATGGATGGATTAAAGAATGATATGAAAGAAAAGGAGTCAGTGATAGCATGATGGCTGACGGAATGGAAGAAGAAAACGTGTTGCGCCGACTTCATGGAACAAGGGCAGGAAGATAATTAGTATGTCAGTCGGCCGAAAAAGTTGTTTAACACTTTTGCTTTTACATTATCAGCTAAATAAATAGTTACGATGCATTGCTTTTCATGATATTATATCCAGTCCGTACTTACTTTCAAATTGTGCACAACTAGATTTAAAAATCTGAAGTGTTAAACGATTTTTGCTGCTAGCCGTAAACAAAGATTTTTGTCACGTCATCGTGTGTTCACTTACCCATATTTTTGGCAAAGCTCTGTGCAAGCATTACTTGATGACCTTCCTGTTCGAAGAGACGTACGGGGAACGCGTCGTTGTCAACATTGCCGGTGGCGAAACCTTGGTACGCCATGTCGAAGAATGGCAACACCTTCCTCCTTTTGATGACCTTGCAATTTCAGAAGAGACTAGTCAGACATAGAGGGAGACTCGCCTATCGAGGATATGAATAAAGCCCCTTTTTTTCCAAAACATCACAGCTGAATTCTGGGGTAACAGTTCCCCAGAATTTCAGGCTAATTATAAATTCCTGGCACTGTTTTGGATGACAAACAAGTAGACATTCCATCTGATGGTTATTGGCAAAGGACATTTCCAATAACTAGATGCATCGTACAGGTGTGTAGCCAGAGACGAGAGAAAGCTAAAAACTCTCATGTTATTAGATACTACACAGCCACTCATGCGCATACCTTCCACAACGGAACAGATCAATGCTGTTTGGCGGCAAAAATAGGTATGGACGATGGTAGTAAATACGATAGTGTTGTAATGTAACTACTTACCTCGGACAGTTTCTTCCAGTCCTCCGGCTTAGGGTCGACTCCCGTAGGGTTGTGCGCACACGCATGCAGTAGAATTATGGAACCTTCTGGCATTGTCTAAATTTTTACAGAAAAAAATCTCATATTACTTTATCGTCACTTTTGCTATAATAGTCAGTTGTGAAATGATGTATGTAGCTTCTTGCCCGCGACTTTGTCCGCGTAAATGTCGGTTATCGCGGAATAAAAAGTTCCCTATGGTAAGTTTGAACCCCAAGAAAGGATTCTTGGGGTTCAAACTTACCCCGTACCAAATTTTATTAAAATCGGTTATGTGGTTTAGTTTTGAAAGCGTAACAAACAGACAGACAGACGTTATTTTCGCATTTATAATATTGGTATAGTATGGATTTATTTATTTGCTATACGAGTTAGTACTTAGGTGTAACAAGATTTTGTTATGTAGAGTAGAGAGTATAAGGTATTATCACACCACACGTAGTTGTACATTCATGTTTTACCTACAATAAATATATTCTATTCTATTCTATTCTATCATTTATACACTGCTGTTAACCTTCTTTTCACGGTCGTTCGACTTATTGATTATTGTTGAACAAATAACTACGATAAAGTCGTGCAAATCTAATGAGTTAAATTTCTTTCTATTGTTTTCAATATTGCTCCTATAAAACTAGCCGTTAAAAACTCGATCGATTTACGACCTATGTACAATCAAGAATTAGGTACTTGGAACTAGTACCTAGATCTGTTGCTACTCAACTTAATTGATCGAAATGCTTTAGGTATTTATTATAAGTTAGCTTGTTACAGGGTTAATTTCACTTATGGCGGCCAATCTCAATGGAGACTAGCTAAGTAGTACGCAGAAGATATTATAGTGCACAAGTCCTATGCATAGTAGTATGTAGCTTCTTGCCCATACTTCTCCATACAAAACTACCTTTTGGAAGGGGCAACTAGATTCAATTCCTTTTTTTTTTCATGTGACGTTCAAAAGTGCCTTGGAATGGCCTGATTGAAATAAATGATTTGACTTTGACTTTAGTCTCTTATATATAGTCCGTTGGCACGGCAATCTGACATGACCAGGGGGAGATGGTGGTGAGTGTGGTGACACACCACTTACTTTCCAATTACGGGCTGCTGAGAAATTCGTAATGGAAAAACTTAATAACATTTTTTACCCGACCTGGGAATTGAAACCAGAACCCAAAATGCTCAAGAGTTGTTTGTTTCTACTTTGCTTTTATGTAGGTACATATGTTTTTCTTTTTATGTTACGTGCTTTATTTTCGCGTGAATAAACAGTTTTTCTTTCTTTTTTCTTTTTTTATAGGAGTAACGCTTGTGACCAAGAGATCAAAAGGGCAGTGAACAAATAGGTACACCATAATACAGTAACAGTATCATTCCTTCTCACTTGTTCACAAAGAAAGTAAGCTATGATTTACACGATCTTTTATACTATTATTTAAAGTGGAGATTACTAACCACGAGTACATGTCGTGAACGCCTTTATCGTATTTGTTATCTCAAAAGAAATAGTAAATATTTTTGTTGCTATAGGTAAGTAAGTAGTCAATCCAGTTCTATCAACTTTGTATAGATAAATACGATTAATTGACAAGAATGAGTATTTGGGAACTACCAGTTTTATCTGGCCATAATGACGGAAAAGAAACGTTTATAGTTCATAAACTTTTAAAGAATAATACGAGTAATAGGATAGCTCTTAAAAAATAAAATCGCCAACATGCGAGTCGGATTCGCGCACCGCAATGTTTTTCCATTTTCAAATTAGTTTTAATTTTTTTTTTATTTAACTTTAATGTAATCTTCCATTAACTTCTTTCTTTTCCGATTTTTATTAAGTATACGTTTATTTTTCAAGGTAAACAATATACACACATCAAAAGTGTCTAGGGATCAACATCCCTAATCAATGTTAGGGATGTTGATCCCTAGACACTTTTGATGTGTATATTTCATAATGTCCAAATGAAGCGTTGTTTGATCAATTAACCGGGTTGCTTTATTGTCAAAAAAGGGAGGGGGGGGAGTTGACTAACAGTGCTTTTTAAATAAAAATCTGTTTTCTAATTTCTTTTTTTATGATAAACAGGTATAGCAGATAGACAGACCAATAAGATACAACATAGGGATATTTACAATTTTGATATGGAATCCTAAAAACGTTAATCTGCATATTAACTCAACCTAATTGCAGACAGAAAAAGAAAAATAACAAATGCAAACAGTAAGTAACAGTCTATTTAGAGACCTTGTGATAATTTTAACATTCTACATTTTCTTGTCAGGTGTTGACTTTTAATATTGGCAGCTTTACAGATGGAATGCCAAATATAAAAAGACGCCTCCACCTTCCCTAGGTGTCGCTAATTTGTCTAAAATAAATAAATTAATTACTTTTTAATGTATACTTTGCAACTAGGACCAATAAAACAAAAAGAGAGAACAAAGATAGGCGCGAAAAACAACCCATTCCTTGCAGTCGGGTAATTAAAGGTAGAATTATGGCAAGCCCTCTAAAGAAACATTTTATTTTGGTCCTGAAAACCAGATTAATTTTCAATTAACTGTTTTTGTTTTAACAATTTAATTTTTAATATCATTCAAATTAATAAATAGTTAGTCAATTGAGTCGGCCCAAAAGTGACGTCACAGTTGTCCCTTTCCCTACAAAATCTATTAGAGAATCGCGTTTTGACAGGTCATAAAAAGTACGTCAATTGATTGGTGGTGTCATCTACCCCACAGAGTACATTGAATATACTGCTACCCTATTATGTCAGGCACATTAAGAATGACCACTATTTAAAAAAAGTACTTGAATAGTTTAGATTAGAATACCTACCTAGGAACCCATCATATCACCCATCCTGATGTTGCTATCTAAGATAAAATACTGGCAGGTAATATTTAAGATGGACGCACATTTATCTGCGTTTTACATCTCACATGGTCTGAATCCGCCATTTCGTACGCATGCCGAATACGTTAACGTCATGCTTCTTCTAGGATCTGAGTATCTTTCGAATTCTACTAGCCATGCGTGTGATTTGAGTTTGAGTTTTGATTTAATGAATTCTAAACTCATGTTTGTTTGGCACAGACAAATGTGCGTCCACTTCAACATAGGCAGGGATTTACAGTACAGTTATAATTAAGCTAAACTGCTAAATAGTAACACTTACGTTTATATCTTCACAAGCGCCATTAACGTCGAACCCGTGTGTCTTGGGGTCATAGTAACGGTACTTCTTGTGTTTCAACCCAATCATGTTGCAGATCTGCGGATGATTGCCCCATGTTGGGTTGGGCATCCATATTTCCTTGACTCCACCATATTGTTTCGTAATAAACTCAAGACCGAGTCTCAAGGCTCCCGTACCCGATAGTGTCTACGAAATAAGATTCCTATTAGACATGTATTTAATACAGAACATTAATAAAACAGGGAGGTTTTGTATGAGTGTTTATAGTTAAAAAAATTCTCTTTAGCACAGTGACTGTGAGAAAACACACCCGTTGTGTTACTACTAAAAAATACAAATGCAGCACAGACACAACTGTATGTGTTTTTCGATGGCAAACACACCAACTGTGTGGCCATCCGCGCTTCGGACATGGCGTAGCAAACGTTCGCCTGCAGTCAATGTGTTAAGATTCTACCTGCTTTAATACTTAGTACTAAATTAATGCATTTTTTGCTATGTGATGTCAACAAATTTCTATAAGTACATATATTAAAAGTCATAGCTACCTGAACAGTGCAATTTGTCCTTTCTTTTAAAGCTTGGCTGGTATTGCCAAACGCAAGCTTGGCTACAGCATCAGTGTACACGGCTTCACCCGAAATCGGAGCATACTCATGGTTCAAATTCTTATTGAAGAGGATTTCCTCTGCCTGTGATGTAGGGACAAAAGATTTTTTTTTTAAATATGTAGAAATACTGAGATCATTTCCATGAAAATGCAGAACTATATTATTTTATTTAATAATTATATTTAAAAAATTGTTGAAGTTAATGCTAAGGGTACACTTAATTATGTGAAATTAGGAATACATTCAAAATTTCACATTTATAATCTTTAGGTTTACACTATAACTTTTACTTAATTTATGTCTCTACTAATATAACATTATTCATTATCTTTTAGCAACACACAAGTGTATCATAGATATCTGGTTAGATACACAATGTGTAATAAGTACAGTTAGATAATACCTATAATATGAGATAATAATGCTGACCTTTCTCACTGACTTCAGTATATAGGGTTTACCATCGTCATCTCTGTAGGCACCAACACCAAGGTTGACCTTCTTAGGGTCAGTGTCCCTCTTGTAGGCCTCCGTGATACCCAAGATCACGTCAGGGGGGCCCATAGGCACATTGCCCCAAAATTGGCTGAAAACATGATTTACTAACTCAAAATGTTTGAAAAACATAAGATATTAGATAGGTACTTTCGTTTTTCCCTTTCCTATAAGAATCTCATAGAAGATGTAAGTACGAAGATAAGTGGTAGGTATTTTGATTAAATATTTTGAAGAACTTTTTTATAAGTAAGTAGGATAGCATCACGTAGAAGAGATATTATTAAAAAAATTACAAAATATCAAGAACATAATTACATATGACATTTAATTTGAGCATGTATAGCTAAAACGTGCTCCTAATAAAAACATGCTGACATTATAGTTTCAACGAAATAATGTAGGTATTTATCCGTCGTATTTTTAATTTAAACACATTGTTACGTAAATAACCAAATTGCCGGTAAATTACCTTTTTCCCCTAACGGTGATGTTAGAAAAATCCACACAACTAAACGGTCTTGCTAGAACTTGAGCCGATAATTTTATTATTACGTGTGACATTTTTTTTGTGTCCTACACTTGCTGCTGCGACTGCTGCGCGATTATAAAGTAAATAACTAGAGTTCCACCGCAGCGCTACACCGATGTTCTTATCTCCCGATAAATTTTAGCAAGTGGAGGGATATCCACATGAAAATTTAAATTTTCCTAAAAAAAAAAAACAAATTAACATTTTGAGGGTCAGGAAGGGTGCTTTTATTATATTTAATTAGGTCGAACTTAATAGAATGAAAAAATGCTAACGTAATACACAAAGACCGTTAACGCGACGAATTTTTGATATACATACATCAAGCTCTAGAAGAAAATCAAGCTCAATAGAAGAAAAAAATTATTTCGAGACGATATTCTTTAGAAAATTAGTTAGGGATTACACGTGTACCTATGTTATTGTGCCTTATAATAGCGGATGGCCAAATCATTCGCTACGCGATATAAGTTGCTGTAGTCATATCTGATATGTTACCTCAAAACAGGGAATTCTGTAGAGGCTGACAACATTATTATTAACAAACGTCATTTTTGCAACGAGCACGAGCGTCGGGTTGTAAACATACCAATGTCACGAAAGGTCATCATGACTCAAAATGGGGCTTTGCTATTCCTGACCAATATCCTTTTGTAAGATCAGTCTACATTGTTCTTCAATGCATTTCTATAATAAGTTGATAATTATGTTACCACTTTTTATAATTTTATCCTGGGTCGTCATAAATACAATTGTACAAGCATCCAGTATTACCGAATTTTTAATCTTGCTTCCCGATACATCTTGAAATTTGCATGCTGAAGCCCAGGCCCAGCTGTAGAAAACTGTATTTGTTTTCTGTCAAATGTCATGTCATCATTATGGAAATAGTATGTTCCATTGGTATTGATTTATAGAGTCTGGCAAACGCTTGAGCCTGAAAAGACCCGGCAAATTAAAAAAAAACTGCATGTGGAATTTTTTGTTGTGTCCGTTATAATTTCCCGGGCATGGTTTTTATGAAACATTTTTGAAAAATCCGCCGGAAAAGTCAGAAATTTTCACCCGTGCGAAGCCGGGACGGGTCACCAGTTCAAAATAATTTTGTAGATCAGATACTCTTCATTGATGGAAAAAGATAGCTACACCTCCAGGTATTTTATTAAGTAGGTGTGCACTCTTCACTATTATTATTATAAACTTCTTGATTGCTTTTCAAAAAGTTTAAAAATGACAAAAAACCTTTAATAAAATTTGAATTTCGCGGGCTACACTAGCGCTAATTCCAGGCTCAACTTTCGTGTGCTGTGCAAATAATAATAGAGAATTAACGTAAATCTATGGTCGCTGACAACGCAACTGACATGTGTGCATGGAAGTAGCATGTACAAGCAGGATGCAATCACGTTTGCTTTTAGCGTCTGCGTGATGTCTGCGTGCCCTTCCCCCTACGAAACATTGGAATCAGTTTTTTTTATAACGGCGTACATGATTTATGCCTGTAATGGGAGTGAGCCCATTTGTAAAATTATAGACCAAGATTCGTATGGGCATGAATTTTAGACTACATGCTGCGTAAAAAGAATCTTGCGGCCCTTGCGGGGAGTATTCTCATAAATTCTCAAAAGATAATCTTAATTTATTTATAATTGATTTCTTTTTACTCCCGATAATCATCATAATATTTATGTATATAAAATGAGTATTAAAACTTAATATGACCTTATCGTGTCAGAAAATATCAAAGGTTCTCAAAGGTTGTTTATTCAACACCCACATTTTTAAGAATAGCACCCCCGGCCCCAACCAAACCTAAACCTAAATGTCAAAATTATTATGACGTTTTCTTTTCGCTGAAAGAATTAGTGTCGATTAATCGTGTTTATTTAATAATTCTGCTTTTAAAACGTTGAAATATGGCTGCTGAAATTAAGCCTGCTCCAAGGACGCCTAACGATAGGTTTTGTACGACAAAAAAACCAGCCCTCTTGAGTAAATTAGAAGGTTGCACTGATGATGTTAATGCAGCGGTCGTTATACCTGGCGAGGACGGAGTAATTAGCGTTTGTGATGATAAGTAAGAGTACTGACTCATATTTCGTCCATTGTTTGATAACAAAGCTCTATTATCTGTATTATTTTCCGAAAAACATGTTCACTTTGTACCCTCATTGAACTGTCAACGTATTCGAATTCACCCCCTACGTGGGCTGTAAATAAGTATATATCGAATATCTATGTTCAAGCAATCAACTAAACTAATAGGTGGTATTTATTTAAATAGATTGGTATCAGCTATATAACTCTTTCTCTACGTGGTAAATTGGTATGAAAAATAACAAGTATCTGTTGTTGATAATGTATGGGGCTTTCTTGTTTTCGTCTGTTATAATTAATTTAACTTAAATAAAAAGACTACAGATACAGCTTTGTGTATTCATGAGATTAAGAATTAAGTGATTAAAGTTTATTACTATCAACACAAATTCCTTTGGTAATCTTAAATAGAGATGAAACATACCTACTTAAAACATTTTATAATAGAGGAAAATATAAGTAATCGTTTTTATTGGACTGTAGATATAGTATGATCAATGCAACTGTTTTGTTTTCAAAAAAACATGCTCAAAAAGAAAGCAGATCTTTTTAACAATAATAATTTCAGGACAGTGCGAGTATGGTTGAAGCGTGACTCAGGACAATACTGGCCATCTATATGTCAGTACATGCCATCTGGGTGCACTTCTATGTTCTACACACCAGAGACAAGGCAGCTATTCATTGGTCAAGAGAATGGAACTGTCTCAGAGTTCACATTGGCAACAGATTGTAATAGGATAAACCCTGTGAGTATTTTATAATCTTATTTGGAGTAATTTTCCATGATTTTTATTTGTTTAAGATAAGGGCTTGTGTGCATGGGTGCTTTTCTAAAGTATGAACAACAGCTCTTTAAAGTAAAGACTGTGGCATCTTATGTGGTTGTAATATGAGTGATTTTACAACAAAAATACTGATAAAAATACTAATTTCTGGTGTGCTGGGAAACCATACATTTTAAAGCACCCATAACAAACAATTGCGGTTATACTATAACAGTTTTAGTATAACTTTAACACCTTATGATGTTTTGGTACAAGAAACCTATAGACTACTAAACTATTTAGTATTGTAAAGAAAATATTGACCAAATTCAGTTACTTCATAATTAAACAATACATAATATGATTAATATTTAAAAATTTAAATACAATATTTAAGATAAGATATTTTTGATGATAAATAGTTTCATATCTATCTCTTATCTCATATGTTATGACTCATGAGTTATGAGTCATACAAGCCCATAAAAACATTCTATCACCATAGATGATAAACAGTTTATGGTAAACAGTATGTACTATTTGCAGAAATGGTTATCATAACCCAGTTTATAAAACTCCCTATTCCATTTTTTAAGCATATAATATGTCTGGGTTCTAATTTATTGTTTCCAGTGTTGTTCAATAGTGATTATTGATTCAATATCTTGAAGATTTTTGCTATAATATACAATTTTTCTAATGAATTACAATTGAGAGTTTCTGAGGACCTCAGAAACCAGGCATAAATCTATACATATAAAAGGCAACCGTTACTGACTGACTGATCTATTAATGCACAGCTTAATGCACTGAACAGATTGCGCTGTTTGGCACACAGATAGTTATTATGACGTAGGCACGCACTGAAAGGAGAAATTCACCCGCTAAGGGTATGAAACAGTGGTCCGAAGTTTGTATAGAATATATAGATTGTCAATTACCAACATTTATGTATATGTATACAGCTGTATACTTAAATTTTACTTTGGTTGACATCATTTTGATCAACCAATCACAAAAGCTAACATGACAGCAAGAGACTAACATACAGATACTAGGCTTCCAAAAACCAAACTAATTGTTTAATTACCTAATTTAGTAGTGTTCATACAGTGTTGTTGTTAACCTTGGCTTCATTTAATTGTCCTCCAAAATGTTTGTATTCTTATGCTTGTTAATTTATTATCTCCATTGTAATTTGCATAATTATTGTGATTACATTTTTAAACCTGCCACTTGTTATCAGCCAAAAGTTTGTATTCATTCAACTTATACAGTACAATGAGTGAGTATAAATTTAATTTTCTGTAATTTGTTTAATCTTAATGAACTAAATTATTTATTATTTAAACAATTTATAAATAAAAAAAGTCTAAACAAGAAACAAAACGTTATTCAGATATCACAATACACTTTTCTAATTCTATTCAGATATTAAGCCACAGGAAAATGTTTGTTAAAGATTATTTGTGGTTTGTTTAAAAAAAACATGAATAAATTATTTATAATCATTTAATTCAACAAGCGTTTTCCTCAATTTGCATCAAATCAGAACTTCACTTATTTTATGAGCGCCTTCTCTTGATAAACTATGTAAACTTATTGTTACAATTTCAGAGTTTTAGGGTGTATTTCCACCAGGGATGTGTGGAGATGTGTAGTGTGGAATGTGTGTGGAAATGACCAATGCTATCGCTTCATATTTATAACTTGAGCTAAGCTGGCACTGTAATTGGTTAGTTTCACACACCCTCGCACATCCCTATTGGAAATGCAGCCTAAATGGCCAATTTATGACTTCGTAGTAATAGGGATAACAACCCATTTTTTTTCTCTACCAGGCTCGTGAGTACTTAGCGCACACAGCACGTGTCACTGCTGTCAACTTCTCACTGAGTTGTGAATGGGTGCTCTCTGTAAGTCGAGACAAATTGTTCGCGTACCACTGCAGCGAGACAGGCCGAAGAATTGGCGGGTACTCCTTTGAAGCATGGTGTACGTCATTGCAGTATCCTTTTTAAAATTAACAGTGTATCAGAAATTGACGGCATGCTTAGTTTAGTGCAAGAGATTGGCTGCTGCACAGGGCCGTAGCTAGGGGGGGGCATTGTGGGGCAATGCCCTACCTTGAAATCACAATGCCCTACCTTAAAAATACCAAAAATAAGATAAATTTTATTATTATAATTAAATGGTTTGTTTATAGTTCCAGAGTCATCATAAGATGTCAGATCGTGATCGAGCCCGTGTTTCGAGGTCCGATCAATTTATGACATTTTTTTTACTTCCGCCCTACCTGTAACCAATGCTGCCCTACCTCAAATTCGACTCTAGCTACAGCCCTGCTGCTGCACTGTGTGTCTTGGGTTTGATACTCACATTGAACAAATGCTTGAATTACCTACAAATAGTGGTTCTTGGTTTGATTGTTTAGGTATGTATGTTTAAATGTTTGTAACTTTATTACAGGAGAAATTTGTAGTGCAAGTAGGGCAATATTTTAATTAATTAAAACAACAAATTATGGAAGAAAATTTTTAGATTGTCCGCATAGCTTACTGTACAGTTTCGTTGATGTGGTTTATATAAACTTATTTTATGCCGACTCTTATACCATTAAGCCAACTATGCATACTGCCCATCAAACTAACATTGACCAAAAATATTGCTAGGAATGATTTTTATTTTTGGTGTGAAAAATCACTATAAGTTAGCACTATGTACGCATGACATCGCGCTTACGGGAGCATAAAACAATACGCGGGCGTTGGGGTAGGTCTTTAAAGTTTAGTCATAATATTTATAACTTGTTTTCGTAAAAAGAACTTTGACCTTAAATATCTCAGTAACATGGTACAAAACAAAAAACAATTCGTAATGATGGGTCTTCTACACCTGTTATATTTCCATTTCCTAACAGTTTTGACAACAACTAAACTGTTGAGTCAACTGCCCTCGGGGCCCTACGTCACTAAGTCGAAGTCGATTTCGTAACTCAAGGCTAAAACGGATGTCCATCCGTACAGACTAACACGTTTACATAATTAAAACATTCGTGATACTACTAACCAATAGAATATAGGAATCCATGTCGAGATAACAGATGGAATTTATCGCAGCAAACGAATTTCCTGAACGTATCCCGTCAGATTTGACTCACAATCGAAATATGCTTTTGTTGGAGACTACGGTGGCCAGATAACGATGCTGAAATTAGATAATAATGGCGCTACGCTCGTTACTACGCTCAAAGGTCACACTGGGTGAGTAGAGAATACGTATTTTCGAAAATGTAAACTGACCAGGTCGGGCGAAGTGATATTAGGTTTTTCCATCAGGAATTTCTCAGTAGCAGCCTTGATGGCAATAGGCTCGCCCCCTATTACATGGGACTTAAACATAACTAGCGAAATGTGGGTGTACTAATGGGTACACCTCTGCCTAACACTTCGGGGATTGCAGGCGTAATGTTATCTTATGTTTCCCCGTGGAATAGTTTAAGACTATAGCCTAATTCTGAAGGTCATGCGAGACGAAACCGCGCATAATAATAATTTTAATATGTTTTTATTTTATATTCCAGTTCCGTGAGGGTACTTAACTGGGCTCCTCTGCCCCAGCTATTGTTCAGCGGCTCGTTCGACCAAACGATAATAGTGTGGGACATAGGCGGTCAAAAGGGCACGGCATACGAGCTACAAGGCCACAGGTAATTACGATATTTTGTTTACACGTTACATCCATTTAATGTTCGTGTTATTGATTCTTAGAGACAAATACAATGTAAATTATAATTTGTACCAAAACAAAAATAAATAATTATGTTCACATAATTATTAATAAGCTGAAAAAGAAAAGATCATTAAATATCTCGATCTAGCTCACGAGGTTACCAGCATGTGGAGTATGGACTCGACAATTATTATTGTTCCGATTGTCATGTCAGTGAACGGTTTAATAGCGAAAAGTTTCGACCAACACCTTGAGAAACTTTCGCTCAACAGCTGGGTCATGAGTCAGATGCAGAAGGCGGTTGTCTTGGACACGGCACGCATAGTGAGGAGGTTCCTCTCTCTGGATCCCTAACCGCCGGTAGCTTGGGTTTTACCACCTCATTGCGGGCGGAGCACTATTTTTTTTTTTTTTTTATCAATGTTTAAAGAGTTCCATATTTTATTTTCCAGTAACAAAGTCACAGGGTTATGGTACGTGGGTAGCTGCGAGCGGCTGATCTCAGCGGGGGAGGATGGGGCGCTCGGCGTGTGGGAGATGGGCGTGCGGCGCCGGGAGACGCCCGCGTGGAAGGAGTCCGACCTCTGCCAGATCTGCCGCGCCCCCTTCATATGGAACGTCAGGGCGATGATGGAGAAGAAGCAGCTTGGTGAGATTTTATATTGTTGGTTAGGTTATGAATTACTCATAATTCGTAATTAATTTTAAATACACCTAGTTAATTTAACTAGCTTTTGCGTGCGACTTTCTCCACGTATAAATCATTATGTTCTATGTCACTCGCCATTAGTGTAGCTTTCAGTCAATCAAACAGTTTTTGTAATTGGATCAGTATTTCCAGAAATTACCGCTTTGAATCTATACTAATATTATAAAGCTGCAGTGTTTGTTTGTTTGAACGCGCTAATCTCTGGAACTACTGGTCCGATTTGAAAAATTCTTTCAGTGTTAGATAGATTAGTTATCGAGGAAGGCTATAGGCTATATACCATCACGACCACTACGACCTACGGGAGCGGTGCAGTAACCAATGACGCGGGTGTAACCGCGGCGGACAGCTAGTAAAATATATTCTGTGTCACTCGCTATTAGTGCAGCTTTCAATCAGTAAACAGTTTTAATTGGTTCAGTATTTACAGAAATTATAGGAAGGACTCATTTGATGATTTTTACCACCTTAAAAAATAAGCAATAAAAAAAAGGAGATAATCTACATGAATCTAATTCTAGGTCTCCGTCAGCACCACTGCCGCTGGTGCGGCGCGGCAGTGTGCGCGGCGTGTTCCCCGCACCGCCTGCCGCTGCCGGTCATGGGCTTCGAGTTCCCGCAGCGCGTCTGCACGGGCTGCTACGACACCTTGAGGCACGAGCCGTGAGTATTTCATTATAGCTATATCATTTGTTATCTCTTTAACCCCATTCTTAGCACGGTGGATAATTCGATACGTTATACTTTTCGAAAATATAATTTATCAAAATTTAAAAGAGAAATTAATAAATCAAATTGCCAAGTATAGGGTTAAATACGTCTGGAGAAGGTTTGGCAGATTTTGAATTTGTGTTAATTCCTAATGTAAATAAATCTGGTGTTTTACCGAAACTACAAAAGTTGTGAATCACGCCGTTGTAAGTGTGCAAACTACTTATCATTTGACTTTTGTTTTGATCAGAATCTAAGATCTCTTTTGTTTTTTTTTTCTTATCTAACCTTGAATTCGTCCTTCTACTTCGTCTCGACTTAGCTTGTCATACGATCTTCATGTATAATTTGTCATCCGGCTATATTGTAATCTACGGTTCATTAGAGGAGCATCGAGTTCCCTCGAATACCCGAGCTCTTATACCATAGATTTACTATCCCTATTTTCAAAATAAACTTAATTCTATCCTTATTTTTCAGCCGCGAATCCCTGGCATCGTTCCACGACATGAAGCACGCAGTGTCATCGCTGTACATGGACGAGGCGACGGGCCGCATGTGCACGGCTGGCAAGGACCGCGTCATCAAGGTGTGGGACGTGGGCGTGTTGGTCGCGCCCGCGCCCAAGCCGTCCACCACCGACCAGTAGCCGGCCACGACTGAACGAAGCTGATCAATAACATGTATGTCGCTTTCTTTACTAACCACTCACGTGACACTTTGGAGGTCGCATGTTAATTTTTATTTTCAGCCAGTATTCTGCTTTTAAGCATATAATTAAAAATAGTAAAGAGGATTTAATTCTGGCTTTTAAATTTATAAACTCTTTTGATGTATAAATAAAAGACAATCGAAACTAAAATATTAATCTCATTGATTTATTTAATACATAATAAGTGAGTATTGAGACAGCTTCATGTCATGTCGTGTTAAAAGATAATCAAAATGAAATTATTGGATGTACTTCATCTGGCTGTTTGCATTAATGTTATAGTCGTTATAATATTATTATTTAATGTGTATCTAATATATTTGTTGTTGATAGTCCAACGAAAGTTTTGCTTTCTATCACTTGTCGTGAGGTAAGACTGAGACTTTCCTTTCTGAAAATATGGTGTGTCGTTTATTATGGATAGTAAAATATATTTGTGTCATCATATTATTATATAAATAAATAACAAGAAAGAAAAATGAGACGAAGATCTCAAACTATTTTAAATATATGTGATCAAAAATAATCGTCTATTACTGGAACTTTCACACGTTGGGTGTATATTAAGTCTGTCGATTACTTTGAACGTTTACATCGATTAGTTAGTTTCAATCATCTTCTATATCTGTTAACAGTCAGTCAAATCATTAGAAGTATCTTTTTTAGTATGAAATGTGGAACAAAATGTTCTTCGGCGTGTGTTGTGCGACTTATAAATGATTGTTTTCTTCACGATACGTACGTCTGCGAGTGTGTACGTTTTGTTTCCACCACAGTTACATGTTACGACCCTTTCACGCAATAACCACCCGTTGCCTTCTCGAATTACGGGTCGTTATTGTGTTAATGGACGGCTTTTACAGCATCCACATGATCTGTCTTTATTGTAGACGTTTATTCCACGTAAATATGTATGCACGTAAAATATGCAGAGCTGCTCTAGTCCAGACTATTTTAATACTTTGAAGCAGCACATGGCATTTTTAATTAAGACGTCAAATCTTAACATAAGTTGATAAAAAGGTTTTATTTCATCTTTTTAAATAATTCTCACTCATTTTCACGCAGCTCAAATGTACTAATATTTATTGATTCCGTCTGCTGGAATTAAAGCGCTAGAGTAACCCGCGAGATTTAAATTTTCTTACGTTTTTTGCAATTCAGATTCAAGAATAATAAAAAAAATTAACACACACTAACATAATCTGGTCAGTCCCACAATTATGATTATTAAAGTCATCAACACAACTCTCCAAGTCCTTGTAACCAGTGTCAAAATCTTGTCAAAATGTAGGTGAAATAAAGCCATTTTTGACAGATTAAAACTGAGATTAGAATACTAACGTTCTTAAAAGTTACTACAATTGACCCTTTGCAAAAAATGTAAAAATAAAAATGAATTTCGAGGACTACCTTAGGACCCTAGCACCCTTAAATAAAGCTTAGCTTATGTGGATGTTTAATCGTGTACCAATAGATCTCGATTTCCATCAAGGGTATATTATCGCACCTATCAGACAAAAAGCCTGCCTGCCTGCCTCGTTGGTCTAGTGACCGCAAAGCGCGACTGCTGAGCATGAGGTCTTGGGTTCGATTTCCATCAGGAATTTCTCAGTAGTAGCCTCGGGAGTCTGGATTTGTGCCTGGTTCACAATAGGCGCGCCTCCTATTACATGGGACTTAAACATAACTGGCGAAATGTGAGTGTACTAATGGGTACACCTCTGCCTAACCCTTCGGAGATTACAGGCGTGTTGGTATGTAGACAAAAGGCAAATTATGTAACGTAAATATGTAATAATGTCAGTATCTCCACTTGCCACCAAATATGCAAATGATACTATAATACCTACTTTGTCTGTTCAATCTATATTACATTGTAAGAATTTGTAAGTTGTAACCTCGCGATATTATACCTTTGGTGAAAACTTTATACATATATTGTTAGAACTCATTCGAGTATTTTTTGTTATACGTTTAGATATTATTATACTATATTAGTTGTGTATTACTTAAACATTATTTACCTTTTTCTATTTCGAGAAAATATAATTCCAATTTGTTATATTTTTTATTCCAAACTTGGCATTGCTAAAGACGTTTGCGTTCAAGCAACTGTTTGTATTTTTTTAAATAAGAACCGTTCGTAATTGAAAACATTATTTTAACTTTATATTATTTTGATATTGTGACATATTGTAAAGAAAAGCAAATTTTAAATTATATTAAGAATAGTTTGGTTTCATATTTTCTAAATATATTTTCATAAATTGAGCTAATTGCATATTGCTTTTATTAAGTATTTTACGAGGTACGGATATCGTTTTGATTATTCGTACTTTATCTAATTAATGAACACTATTGAATCTGACAATAAATATGTTATATATGATCTACCCCATGTGTAAAATAGTGGTGTGCCCTGTCATCGTGTATCGATACTATTATTGTATAGAAAACTAACGAATTCGGGAATTTTATGGAAAAGGTGCTTTTACTTACGTCGAGTCACCCTGTGTAGGTATGTTCATTGATTTGCAATATTTTCAACGAAGAAAATGTCTTTCTGTCAGCTTAGTGCTACGCTTTTCAAGGCACCGATTGGCCGCGCCCACGAATTTACCAAGTTCCTGTTGGTATCATATTAACCTTACTTTTATCGAGCAAGTGAATCTTGACATTTTCGGCGTGGACCAATTGAAAATTTGTATTTAAAATCCTTGTATAAACTTAGTTAATCTATCGTATAGTGTGTCCGAGTAGGTCAAGAAACCGTTTGAAAAATTCTATAATTGAGTGTTGTATAAAAATGTATAAAACAAAAGTAGTGGTATTGGCTGGTGTCTTATGATAGAGAGGGTCATAGCCGCGGTGTAGAAGTGGGGGGAAGAGATTTCTGCATGTTAAAGAAATTACGCATCTCTTTCCCCCCTCTACCTCGTACCTAAGACAGTCTTACAATTAAGGCACTAGCTTATAAATTATATACACGGAAATTTAAACTTAAAATGTTTATTAAATACGTAACATTATATTATATACTATGTAAATTATTTAGATATGCTTTCCTAGTTATGAATAATGCCAAAATTGTTTAGATAATTATTTGTATTTAACAGTTTTAACGAATACGGCACGTTATTGATAATATATGCGGCTATAGTTTTCTTTATTTAAAATATTCCTTTTCATAGTTATTTTTGTTAGAATGATAACATTTGTCATATCAAAGAGCCCGTAACATTACCAAGCCACTGTATAAAATATTAGATAGTTTTATCTGCTTCACTATGACAAGTATTATCATTTACTGTTTTTTAAAGTTTCACTAATCATTTGTTTTAATTTAAGAAGGTCGAGGAAATATTATCTATATTAATATTATAAATAAATAAATTAACTATTCTTTTATGTCGTTAAAAGAGATTTTATTTTTCTATTCATGGAGCTTATTATTCATTTGTAAAGTAATACTGTAAGATATAGTCAATGTGTAATTACTATTAGAAGTATTTAGGTCGCTTGAAAGTTTCTATGCCAATAAAGAGTAAGAAATAATCGTGTCTTATTATGAATTAGGAGGTAGATGGAAGAAGTTATCAATAAGAGCGGTGTTCTAGTTGTATAGAGTTCACAGCCTCGAAATAAATAGAGTAATAATCAGGTACGTCGTGAGTATCTCCAGCCTTGTCTCCGGCAGTGTGGGCCCGCGGGCGTCAGCTCGGTGTCCTCGTGTGCCCTCGCGTCACTCAGCCAGGACACGAATACTGAGCCTTAGGTACGCACACCTGTCCGTTGAACATCTGGTCCGCGGGACACGTCAGGTAGGTCCTCGTCCCGCTCACACAGAAGTAGTACCGCTTGCACTCGGTGCCTTGCTGCACATAGAACCCGTCGCGCTCGCACCGCGCGCCGCCGTGCTCCACCGAGCCCTGCGGCGCCGCGCCGCACACGAACTGCGACGCCTTCACGCACGCGCGCCCGTCGAACATCTTGCCGCCCAGGCACGACAACGTTACGAGCCGGTCGCCGCGCTCGCAGTAGAAGTACCTAAAAATTATTTTAGTTTAAGACAGACAGTGACAAGTAGGCCTATTTAGGTGTGTCTAGGTGATACTCAGAAAAATCAGTAGGTACCTTCGGCATCCTGACTCAATCTCCGCATGGTATCCGTTCGAGAGACCTTCGCACGAGTAGTCATCCCGCAGACATAGGCCAGGCCGCGCCGGCACACAGGCCTCGCCGTCAAACCACCCCGTCGGGCATGCATAGATAGATTTGTCTCCGCGTACACACTCGTAGTATCCGCGACAACCGGTGTCGGCGGCGCGGTACCGGCCATCCGGCCGCCCGTAGCACGACTCGCGCTCCAGGCTCGGACACAAGTATTGCGAGCTCGGCGAACACCGCACCCCGTCGAACACGCGCCCCGGGGGACACGCCAGCGTGGTGCGTAGCAGGCCTTCGCAGTGAAAGTAACGGGTACAGTTCGTGTCGAGGTCCTGATACGTGCCACTGGGAAGACCTTCGCACTCAACTGACACCGCTGGGCCATCGCACAAGAAATCATCAGAAGGGGAACATCCACTGCCGTCGAACACAAGTCCCGGCGCACACGAGCCTCGGTTCACGACCCGCTCACGCCGGCACTCGTACCAGGAGGTGCAGTCGTGCCAGTCACGGTGCAGTCCGTCGTGCCGGTTGAAGCACGGGCTCAGCGCCGGCGGCGGGCACGTCGAGCGCGCCGCCGGCTCGCACGCGCCGCTAGCGAACAGCATGCCCGCCTCGCACACCCCGCGACGGATCACTCGGTGCGATTCGCAGACAAAGTACTCGCGGCAGCTGGTGGTGCGGTCTGCGTATGCACCGTTCGGTACGTCGCGACACAAAGACGAGCATGCCTCGTCGGAGCAGAAGTCAGCGTCGCCGGCCGGCAGAGGCACGGCGGCGGTCCGGGGGGGCGGGCACGGCGCCGCGCACTTGGCGCCGCACGACGACACCGCGCGCAGCTCGCCACCGCGGCACCGCAGCACACGGCGACACTCGTGGGAGGCGTCAGGGTAGTCACCGTCCGGCAGACCAGCGCACACGGGCTCGAAGCAGGTGCCAGCGCCGCGAGTACACGCTTGGCGTTCTAGGTCAAACCACGCTCCCGTAGGGCAAGCGCGCTCTACTGCAGTGCCGTTTTCACAGCGATAGTACTGACGACAAGCGGTGCCGGGGCTGGCATACGCGAGCTCGTCGTTGTGCTTGCACTCCCGGCGTATGCAGGGTCGGCGAGCGCGCGGCACGCACGCGCCTTCCGCCTCGCTGAACACCCGCCCCTCGAGGCACGAGTACTGACCGGTCACTGCACCATTGATGCACTTCACATATTTCTGGCAATCTTGATCATAATCGGTGTAAAGACCGTCTTTGTGACACTCAAAACCCTTGACACCTGAAACAATTTTAATAAGAAAAAAATTAACATCGACATCCTTCTGGCCTCCTGAATGTACCCTAAAAGAATTGATTAACTGTTCGCCCCCAGGAAAAAATTAAGTTTCAGATTTTGAAATTAGTAGATAAGTTTTGGTCTATTAGTTTCGGCCGGTTCCGTAGCTAACTCCGGTTATCGACCCGTATTATTATGTTATGTACTTATCAGATAAACATATAATACTCACTGCCGGTCCGCGCGAGAACAGCGAGCGCGTAGAGCGCGGTGAGGGCGCGGCAGACAGGCGCGCGCGCAGACATGTCGGCTGCGACTGACGGGCCGGCGCGGCTGACTGCGCAGGCCCTCGCGCGTCGCTAGGGTTCCTTGACATTCGCACGCCTCCGTCGTAACTTGATCCCTGCGGTGGCCCGGATGCAGCCTCCGAGTTAACAATCTAGACACGCCTTGTTTATCGAGCGCCTGATGCTCGAGTGAAAATGACCCGCCGATGAAGCTCGTTGGCCGTGAACTTTGTCTTCTTATGTAACGACAGTGAGAAGTAGTCGATGAATGAACTGAACGACCACAATAGAGTTTAGATGTTGAAGTCTTGTTGATGCAAAGCAGTTGACGTACCTACAGCTAACTAATTGGAATTCATACAAGTTTTTAAGATATGATGCAAATAAAATAGATATCTAAACATAATTTACTTGAAGGACACCTTTGCTACTTGACCTCTTCCAATGTTTTGCTTACAAGGCCATAAATCGTGTCTTCCATTTATATAATGAACGAATGAATTGCTATTCTGCCGTTGTACCCGTGGGAAATTATTATAAAAACACGTAGGTAAGCAAAAACATGCATAGATCGTGTCGAAACATAATAAATACTTGGTAGTGAGCCGGAATCTCCGAGAATCCGCATAGGCATACGAATGAGATTCTATTGACATAGATTGGATGATAATGGTGTATTAATATTTGCATTTGGTAATCGGTACAGTAGGTGAGTTATGCGCTAACTCTCAAACACTTGAGGAAGACGCATAAGCTGTTAAAATTCGTACTTTTTCGAGTCACTATGGATTAATTTTCGATTGATACAGTATAGGAGGAGCGAAATAGAGCAAAGATGTATTTCTGTAAATTAAGATGACCATGCAGAGTGTGGTTTATGAGGGAGAAACCAACCTAGTCATTATTTTATTATTGTTCAAGGTGCTAAGTCCAAAAGTCACAGCATTCTTAGATATGTGGAAAAAAACTGTCCAGGCAGTTTCTTGCTCTCTTGTTTGAACCACACTATATCCGTTTGAAACTTGTATCTATGTTAAGTACTATCATAAGATTAAAGATAGTTTCTCGGTAACATGAGACATCACATTAAAGGTAACGTAACTCCGAGGAATGCGAGCTACGCGTGTGACTCTGCCGGTCGTCCACAGTGGGGGGCGGTCGGCATTCTTCTAAGGTGGCTTACTCACGAGCCATGCCGCTCTTCGACGTGGCACGTGGCGGAGACGATTGAGTCGTGACTTGAAACTGCGCGGTTCTGTCAGCGCGAAGTACCATAAACGTAAAGCTCCGAGCAAATGCACTTAATAATTCATAACGGACACTTCGTGTTGTGGCTGTGGCTGTATTAAAACGCGTTATGATTAACTCAGAATTACCACAAAGCTGACATTCGGGGTCATTCTAGAGAAAATAACGTCGCAATGCTTATGTATTAAGTTGGGTGTAAAAGGGTTGCGACGTCGCATCGCACATATCGGCGAGGTCAACCTAATTGTTCCTTGAGGAAATGGTCGAAGTTTTGGCGTTGCAACGTCGTATCGCTTGTGCTATGTGTGCACTAAGCCTAACATAAAGTGGCACAAAAAGGAAAGAGTAATTTTGCGATTGAAACTTCTAAAACATTCAGTGTTCTATTTTTAGCATTGGCTTCTCTGTATGAGAAGATACCTGTAAGTTACATCATTATATTTATTTTAAAGATTAGCACTTTGATTTGGATTACTTATGTATCCCTCATTTTTAAGACAATTAAATTTAGCCTATAGCAGGGTAAGCTTCCTATATTATTGGCGAATACTTTTTAGAATTGGACCAGTATTTTGGAGATTAGAGCATTCAGACAATAAAACAAACAAAGTCAGCTCAGTCAGTCAGTTCAGCTTTATAATATTTTTTATACTTATGTACTCGTAGATGCCTCACGCTAACGTAACATCTTAAAATATATTTATAAATATAGGTAGGCACGTACCTACTATTTTATAAAATACCTAGCAGTTTATCAACCGCCGCGTGTGCAAAACATACCTACCCTAATCGATTACCTTTCGATCTTTCGATCATTATCTCGGATCCAGCCTCAATTACAATAAACGTAGCCTCGGGCTTAGTTCCGTATCGCATTGCTGAGCGTTAGATCGACAATGTTATTTTGCAATCGTGATTGTGCAGCATTAGGCTTCGTTCACACGGCATTGTCCTGCACGTTTTTTTGCAGTATACGTCTTAACGTATAAATAGTGACCATACAACGTACATACATCCATTCACACGACGATTGTACTGCAAAAAAACGTGTACCGCTTATACGTTTAAACGCATACTCAACGGACTTGTCAAGCAAATCGAATGAACTTTGACGTATTCGGTTCGCAGTGGCACATGGTATAGCTTTGTCTCCTTGTGGAAACTGCGGCTATTCGTTTTTACACGAATGAAAATTTACCATATGAACACCCGGTTGACTATACGTTAAAAAAACGATTACAAAAAAACGTGCAGGACAATGCCGTGTGAACGAAGCCTTACTTGACAATATCCTTCCTTATATTTCCTGTTACTTGTCTTTCTTTTGTTTGTAGGTACAAATTATTAATGGGAGGAAGAAAATTTCAGATAGAAAGCACACAGTGGCGGATCCAAGTTTGGGAGGGGCTAGACCCCCCCTGAGAGTTGGTAATTGGCAAAGTAGTAATATAATAAGTTTAATTGGAATAATATCAAGTTCACTTTAGGATTTGTGGGAGCGCCCCTTGGCCGCCTGGAACCGCTACTGAAGTAGCGTAAAGTCATCAAGTTTTGGGCCAGGGCTGTTTGGGGCTTGGGTCGCACTGCCCCAATAACCTTGTGGCCCGGAGCCCGGAAGGTAGACCACATAATAAGTGTAGATTACCCAACTCTTTTACAAATAGATGACGGTTATCCATAACCCACGCAATGTACAAACAGCAGATAGTTTGTATTTTTACGATGATTCGACATAACAGTAATATGACACAAATGATGGAAAAAAAACCCAGGATATTTTTGGCTCATGCAAATTATCATCACATCAACTTAGACAGGTAGGTAACCATTGTTTGCATTAGAAATAAATTAATATAGGTACCCACCAGGCTATTATTATCCAACTGCAGGTCAAAGGCCTCTTCTCATACAAAGAAGGCAATAAGCATTGATTATATTACCTTTATGGTGAATTTATTTTTCCATCTGATGCAACTTATATGCTCTACGTTCTTTATCAACATAGCTTGGTATTATCTCGCTATTTACTCATGGACAGATTCACGAGACTTGTGGGAAAACGTGAGACACGCTATATATTTAGTTATATGCTGTAACGCTGTAAGTAGGTATCTTTAATGGAGCATTGTAGTAATTGTCACTGATAAGACGTGTTATTGGATGATCCAGTGTCTTAGGTAGTCATTTGGTTTCGATATTTATTCCACATCCGCTTATTTATCATTTCTTAAAGAAAATACGTACTAGGATAGGTAATCGGAGTTACCAGCGCAGTTTTACCATTTGCAAAAAAAAAAACAAAAAAAAAACTGCATTGAGAAGTATGAAAAATCCGTGTGTAAATAAATTATAATCTATTCTATTGATTACTCTCAAAAGTCAAAAGCTCTTTAATTACAGCAAACCGCTTGAGAGTTAAATAAATAAATATTGTTTGTTGTTGATGATTTGAATGGGAATTCCGAGTGTGGGAAAACCTATAGGTACATAGGTACATATCTATTTGTGGTGAAATACTAGGTACGGTTGAACAAGCTATTTGGTTTACAGACTACAAAATATTATCAATTTTATCTTTCTGCGAGATTGCTACTCTTTTTATTTTTTGTTTACTTTTTAATTAAGCTTGTTAAATAATTTTGAAACGTATTTAAAGTAATTTTTAAAGAATTGACACAGTCGAAACATTGAAAACCAGTTATTACTTAATTATTCACGATTTTCCAAATTTTAATTATTACTAAGTTAGAACTTATTTAATTTTCTATTAATGATCTCTTTAAACGGGGCTTCCTCTCTCCTACCCTACCCTTTTGCTCTGCCCTACAGGGTCCATAATGACCTCAATTATTTAAGTTACCACCTAAGTATACTTATGGAGAAGCAATAAAGATATTGAGTATTGAGGTTGTAAGTATACCAAAGTAGCCTGTCTACCAAATGGCTTGTAAGACCGTACCTACGGCTTTTACATTAGGTCGATCACCGATATTATTTATCAATATCTGTCTAATAATAAAATATGTCCTACCTATCATTTAGCCTCAAAGATTTTTTATTTAAGTATTTAAATGACAAAGCAAATTCCTTAATCGTTAATTTCAATTTATTATAATTTTATGAGCCTAAAATATTTGTTTATGGTTTGCCAAACGGTTTGAAAAAGTGCGTATTGATGACATGCGGATGTTCGCTCCTTATGCTTATTTGACGTCATAGTCAGGGTTGCCTACCGTACTATTAAATATAGAGACCAGGTATAGAGTGTGTGACCAGTATGTGTAGTATCATATTGTTGCAGTTAATAGTACCTACGTAAAATCAATACATTTCAATAATTAGAAAGTTTAATTTTTATTTTGCAACACCAAAAGTAATAAACAAATTCCTCACTCATTAAAACTATCTATAGTTTTTTATAAAACAAATAAGTAAAAAATATACTGTGTCTGTTTTCTCTTATGCCATAAAATACTTAACATATTTTTTGAAGTGTTCTTTATTTTATTCGGAAAAATACTACTTATAATCAGCCGAATAAATATTGGCAACCCTAGTGATAGTGTAGAGATAATGTCATAGAGATGAGGAATTTATTTTTAATTGAGTTCTTAGGCAGATAATTTAAAAAAAATTATGTATTGTAGTACGTAGGTCCTACTAAATATCATAATTTATGGTTGTTGTTTGACACTTGGCCAAGTCATTTATAGGTTCCGGGTTCCGGTCTAGAAAACTAAAGTACCTATGTTATTACGACCAAGTCTGTAATTTTAAGTGGTACATAACGGACAAGTGACTCAGCGAAGGAGTTCCGTTCTGAAATAGGTCTAAGCGCGGCAGCGTTGGAGAAAGATAAAATAAGTATATGACCCTCCTGCAATAACAAGCGAAATTACGTAAGATAAGTCACCTGCATGCTCTCGTGAATGCGGGCGTACGTTTTATAAGTTACTAGCTTTTGCCCCGGACTTGGGCCGTGTAAATTTTCTTAAGGATCCCTAATTTTTAACCAATTTAAAAAAAATACATAGGTACACCTATGTATCTTTTCTTTGTGGATTTGGATGATAGGAAGTAGGTAGTTGTGTAAAAAGTGAAAAATAAAAAACTTTTTACAAAAATACAACCGCTTTCAAAAAATACAATTTAAAAAATTACTAGGTTTGGAAGTCTGCGGCAAACAGGGACCAAAGTCTCCAAGTCTTAAAAAAGTTTTGTTTTATGTAGGTAATAAAATTTGCCCACTTCATCCTTGGAATATCGATAATCAAAATCGGTTCAGTGGTTTAGCCGTGAAAACGTAACAAATAAACGAACTTATTTACGAATTTATAAGTATCTAAGGATAGAACACAGGGAAAACATACGTAGCTTCCTATTAGCGAAAGAATTTTCAAAATCAGATTTGTACCTGGTACCGGAGATTAGTGCGTTTAAACGAAAACAAACAACCTCTTCAGCGACTTCAGCTTTGTAATACACATAGGTAGGTACTATACACTAATACACTTTTAAGTCGTTCTGGAACCGAAAGCCATAAACTCGATCATCAAATTCGAAACGATTGGCAGGCCCATTTTTTTTTTCAAAAATAACAATTAAAAAAAGCAGCTGTTCAGTACACTTTGACGAGTTAGACGAACATAAATGTACTGAACAGCTGAATTTTTTTTATTGACCATCTCGCCGTACTAAATATATACGTACGGCGAGATGGTCAAAGTTTAGCGGATCTTGCGTTTTTGTGCGCATTCCAAACGCACAATTAATGTTCCTTAGATGGGCCAAGTTCCGCGGTCTTTGAAGCTCACTGCTGAAACTAACAACACTTATCCGGGTTAAACTGCCAGTAAAAGCGTTTAAGGTCAGTTAAATATCATGGCATTTATCTATTGATCCTGTTTAAAGTACACAAAGAAGCTGCAACTGCTGTAGTTTACAATGCAGAATAAAAATAGAATTTTTAACTGCGTCTTAACGATCGTTCTAGTCACGAAAAAATATTGATAAGTATTCAAAAGGATATTGCCAAATAAATCTACTGGTAAATAGGTATACAAAAACACACATTCCCATTATGAGAATATTCTTGATCTTTAAAATCTTTGATATAATTATCAACATAAACTTTATAAAATCGATTAAGAACTCCGGCTTCCAGTGACACGATCCGACATAATTTGCACATTTAGACGAAAATTACATAATTAAAGATAAATTTTTGGACATTATAATTAAATTTGAATTAGATTTGCTAGCGGGGGGTGTTACGCTGAAGGTCGCTCGGCAGTTCGCACTAACAAGATTTGTGGGAAATTTAACTTATTTTTATTCTTACCGACTTACATCCTATCGAGTAATATAAATTAATTAAATATAATGTCTCTTGTTTGTTGTATGTTTAGTTACGATAATGCGAATGCGATTTAGAACAGCCAATGGTAGGTACTTCTAATTTCCCTTTGTTGTCATGTTTGTGGAGGGCACTGTCAGTTGGAATTGGTTACTTATCTCATAACCGACATGGCTTTACATCTTTATTATAATTATTTTATTGTTTTAAATTAAGTACTTAACCTTCATTATTTTCACATAATTATATAATTATATTACCTTAAATATTAAAATTCTGGGTACATATCCCAGAAAAGCGCTTTTCAAAATTATTTGCGTCAAAATTATCTGAGAAACAAGAAGCAGCAAAGTCTGTATTGCTGCGAGTGCTGTGACCTCTGGCGGTGGTGATTTACTTGTGATGGTGATTACCTTAATTCGGTGCACTGAGCATCTGGTATCTATCCCTAGCATTAAGTGATTTGACAGCTCAAGTTACTTGAGCTTAATTACACAAAATTGAACAACCCATCTAGTCACAGTTGGTCGAAATATCAAGGATCAATTATTAATTAGCAATTAATAATAAAAAACGAAATGTTCTAATTACAAGATCCTCGTGTTTGTTATTTATAAGGCAATGCTTCACTAAGAGCTGTTTTGCAACATTGATGCTAGTAGTATAATAATTATTACCATCATTTATATGTCACGTGCTGCTTCTGTTATTAACTTCAAGGGTTTAAGTAAATTATGTACAATAAGATTTCCTCAAGAATAGGTACCAATGCAATCAATCATCATAATATTTACATAATAAAAAAGTTAATTAGAGATGACTCACAATGCTATAGCAGATGTCTACCTCCGTATTTACCCACAAACATGGCCTTTTTGTTTTATTTACATAATTCTCAATTAAGATGGTAAATAAGTAGGTAAATGTTCTATTATATTTACTCTATTTTAAGCTCACACCTACTTATTTTTATAATTCATTAAAATGATTCACTTCTTGCTTCCGTAGAGCAACGGAGCCGGATATGTTGACGTCACTAGTGTCATTAAAAAATAAGTCTATCTACATTAAAACTGTTTTTTGGCGAGAAACCTCTTCGCAATATTGGATAATATTATGTAGGTATATTACTTAATTATGTTGCTATTAGTAGGTATGTATATTTTGTTCGTTTTAATATAATTAAGAGCTCACTGCTAGCCGGAACTTGAGCATTGACGCGCGCTGCCAGCTGTTTAAAGGTGTGTACACATGTGCATTAATTAATTAATTAAGTAACTATTTATAACCATAATAATTTTTATTCTTATTACAGTCAGCTACATTTAGCAAATGAATCATGCATGTTAGCGGTAGGTATGTCCAATCTAGTGGTGATTAATTGTTTCTACTAAGTCTGATCCAAATTGGATAATTCCCCATTAGGTATGTTGGTATAACCTCGATAAATTAAATATGTTAGAAGGCATATAATGACAGCTCAGTTTTAATAATTGATTGTGCGGTCAAAAATATGAATATTCGAATTAATTTTGGATATAAATCAATCTTCAGATTTATTAAATTTAGCCAAATCGTTTAAGATGCTTTAATAAGACGAGAAGAGAGTTGAGCTTAGTTGCGTCAAAACGAGCCAATCGACAATCTCTTCATAAATCAATTAATTACACCAAACTTATTTTTGTCCAATATAATAATGTCTATACAGCAATATCAGTTCAATGTTCAATCCAAAATTTATGTCTCGAATTGATTTTAAATTAGCGTTTAATATCTAACCAAAATAATTATCTATAGGTAATGTCTCGTGAATTTTGACTTGGGTTGATTCGTTTTATAAAATTAACAACAGTAGTGAGAACAAATCACATCCTATTTGGAATTGATATTAAAAGTACCTACCTACCTATTATCGCAAAAGCAGCTCTAGGAATCAATGTACGATTACCTTGTGAGAATATTATGTAAACTGTAAAAGTTCAATATCACTTACATGTTAGTAAAATTACGTCATTACCTACACATTAGGTACAGTTTACAGTAAATAAGTAACACAAAATAATGTTATAAGTACACGATACTTGTTCTTGACACTATTGTGTGGCCTCAGCCTAACAATACAATCAAACTCTTCGATTATTATTATTGCATTTAAATATGCACGTAGGTACCTACCTAGATGTTTATCTACTCTACAAAGTGACTAATCTACAAATTGATGTTGTGGTCTGTGAACCCAGCCTGGGACACATGTTTGACATGTTTTTAAGTAGGTAAGTACCTAAACTTTTTATTAATTTTTAATTCGACGAAAATTTATATCCATAACATGTATAATGTAAGTTATTATAAAAGCTAAAAAAACGTTTAGGTCTCATCATTTTATTGTTGTGTTTAGTTTTAGAGTAATAATAATAGTGCCTTAATATTTCGCAATATCCGGATACGATCGACGACAAACAAGACGTAAAGGTGAACTGTACAAAAACAATTTTCAAATTGAATTTTTATTCGATAAAATCTTTAGGCGAATGTTTTTGTAGGCACGTAACCTTTCTCGAACGAAAAATTAATATGACAAATTGTCAAGCATAGGGTAAATACGCTAAATGTCGGCCCCCTAACGGTTTTTCTGTTTTGGGATCGGTCTGGCACCATCAATTTCCAACGAAGGATAGCTTCCGATGCGGTTTTGGATAGTTTGATAAATCTATTTCATGTTTATGGGCATAAGGTTGACATTTCTACTACTAGGAAAAAGTTATAAGGTTCAGATGCGTCGAGAACGAAAAAACCCTAAAGTCGGCCATTCAAGGCCCATGGTCGGTCGCGTTTTTCCCAAATGTCGGCCGGGTATAGGGTGTTTTAAATTAAGACAGACAAATATTATTAATATGATTTATTTTGGCAGGAGTCTCACTAAGTAATTAAGTATTTATTAATTTATTGCCTCAAGCGCTTCCTTTATTTTTGTGCGATCGTAACTGCATAATTTTCTTAGTTTTTTGTCATTGTAGTACCTTAATTAAATTAAAAGCATTAATTCTAAAGGCAGCTTTTTGTAACATGCAGGTTAAATAATGAATGATTGATTCACGACCAACAATTTATATTTTTTAAGCTAATTAAATATGGGTTTATGAGGTAGCAAGTTCCAAAGAGCAATTTATATCTTATATTCTCAAACCGTAATAAGCTTTATGATAGCTTAAGCTTTTTCAATATTATCAACTCCTACATTTAAACTTAACTCTTTATATTATAAACTAGCTGTCCGCCGCGGTTACACCCGCGTCTTTGGTTACTGCTCCGCTCCCGTAGGTCGTAGCGTGATGGTATATAGCCTATAGCCTTCCTCGATAACTAATCTATCTAACACTGAAAGAATTTTTCAAATCGGACCAGTAGTTCCAGAGATATACCTAGTATAGATAAATTAAATGTATAATAAATATTTAATTTTGAGAAAATAAGAAAAAGTAATCAGCCTGTATAGTTGGGCTCGAATTCGAGGCTGGTCGACATTACGATCTTTAATGTTTCTAAAGCCGGCCCCTATTTTGTGTATGTTATTTCTCGAGATTCAACTAATATCACCCCGGCCGGTATTTGGCGATTAAACGTAAAATAGATTTATTTGCCTATATGCGTTGCAAATTCTCCTATTAAGCCAATGGAATTAGTACAATTGGAATTTATAAAACAGACTGCATTTACTTTAAGTCGGCCACGGCCGAGAATCCGGTTTTAACTCAAAATTGGTATTCTATTGGCGGCCTCCTATTTTTCCTTTAAAACAATACATAAAACATTGAAAAAACTATCTCAAAATATAGTAAAAATCACTAATTACTGATAATAAAGCTTAAAACAAAAAAAAAGAAATGTCTTACCGTTCTAATATCAATCCCCGAAATGTGGGTATTCACAGCAAGTAAGGTACTTTTAATATGAAATTGACGCTTCGACGGCGCAATCGCTAATGACGCTCAGTGTGCGAAGAGTGAGTGACGTAATCGGAAAGTAACGGTTTGTACATATAGAGTATGAACTAAGGTTGTAATTCGAGTGGCAAATTTGTCACTTCATTACGTTTATAATGAACGCAAGCTGAAAATGTGCAGACGGCCGAAGTTTGGGGGGGGGCCGACGTATGGCGTATTTACCCTACTTGAGCTGCTGTGATTGGTAAACCGATTGTTATCAATCATACATATTACAGCAGACTGACAATGTTTGACAATTTGTCATATTAATTTTTGTAAGCTACGGCCTACATAATGATTTATACTTAATTAACAATGTTCTTCAGTGGTTCAATTAAGAGCGTTTACGCCTAACGGCATTCTATACAAACTTTCAATTCCTTGTTTTTCGAAATAAATGAACCGATTTTAATGAAACTTCCTAATATAGACAACAAGCAATAGACAATACACAACAATAGGCTCGCCCCCTATTACATGGGACTTAAACATAACTGGCGAAATGTTGGTGTACTAATGGGTACACCTCTGCCTAACCCTTCGGGGATAACAGGCGTGATGTTATGTTATGTTTCCTAATATAGGTACGTATATTATTCGGTGTCAGGTCTGTCCGGCTTTTGTTGTGCTTATTGCATTTAACCGAACATGATTTTATAATAATGGATCGAAAAGCTAAATACAATATGGTTATCTTTTTAAACTTAGGCAAAAAATACGGCTTTTTACCCAAGAGTCCGGCTTAATTGGCTAATAGTTCGGCTTCTGGCAACCCTAAATGAAAGCTTAACTAAGTAGCAACGCAGTAAGCAACGGTAGTAAAAACGATAGATTACCTTATATCAATCAATATTACTGCCGGTGCTTACTTACATAAGTAAGCAGGTAACTTCGTACTTAATAAAATAAAAAAATACCATATTTTTTTTTTATCATCGCAAACAATGTGTTCAAGTTAAAATATTAGTTATTCAAATGGAATTTTAAAAGGTTCCGTTTTAATTAAATCATTTCAAAGTTAATTCTCGTGACCTCAAATAGCGGACAGATAGCACAATACTTTGATATTCATAAAAAATATATATGTAGGTACCGGTTTATTAATATGTATGCCTAAACTAACAATTAATAGGTAGATAATTATATTTTTTATGTTCAAAACTTATGTTTACATATGACGTTAATGTCATTACAGATTAAATAATTAAGGTGATACGTCCTGTTCCGTAGCTTTCAAATTAAATTATCAATATCATTAATGTAGAATTATCAATGTGATACTTATTTATACATATCTATTAATTAATTATTTACAAAAATACACGAAAGGTATTTCTAGTTTCAATGATATGAGCTTTAATTAAGGTAAAAGATATTACCGTACGCGAAAGATATTATCGCCGTCGAGACAAAATTATTTCTATTTTGTCTGCAACATTATCGCTCTGTGATAATTAAATTAAAAATTTAGAACACCTCCAACGTCGGCCATTAATAAATAATAATAATAATAATTTAAATAAAAACGTTTACAAAAAGTGTACATTTAGCCAACAATAATTAGATTTTCCATACAATTATAGTGCCTAGAAATAAACTAAAACTAAGGTAATATTATTATAGGTGAAAATACTGATGGTTCGGAAAATGGTCATAATGATGGTTTATTGTACAGTAAAAGATTTTGTTACGATACCCTTTCCACCGGCTAGGTATATTTTGATCTAGTATTAGAGCTCTTCGTGAATGTCGTGATAGTCGAGAAAAGGCTAGGCAGATGATGAGTAGAGCTTTTCGTGAAGGACATCGCCGGGAGATAAGTACTACCAACATTCCTATTTCTGGCGGTTAGCGTTGCTGTTTCGATTTAAAGGGTAGATAGGGGTATAATTACGGGCAGACGACACATTTCATCTTTGTCTCTGATATGGCAATAAATCTGTAAGGCTTCTGAATTTTTTCATGTCTACAGGCGGCAATGATCATTTACCATCAGAAGGCCAATTTTTATATGGGTTGGTCGTTTTGTCAGAATTAAATTAACCCCTATGACAGCCCACTTTCTACAAGATAGTATAAGTACATTATGACACGTCTATACCACGACTATACCAACGTCATGTGAGTACCTACAGAAGTTTTAATATTCCAAGAAAACAGGAGCTAATCCAAACAACTTATTCAACAAATCAATGACATATAATTATTGTGACACTGGCGAAGCAAAATGAGTAATGGCGATCATAAATATTTATTGGAACAATTAATTTAAAGCAACTCAATAACAACTAGTTGCTGTCGCAGTTGCAATCATGAATGAATCTGTATCTATTAGTTGCACGTGAACTTGAGCTTTATTAATAGGCTTGCTTGTAGTGGTTATTTCTTACTATTATTTAACTGCAAGATCGCATAATTTTTTTTTAAATCCCCTTTTCATAATTATCATTACCGCGGATCAAAATTTTTGCTACAGACAACAACAACAACAACAGAACAACTTTGTTATCAAAGTTGAAAAAATTGTTAGAACAGTTATCCGTATCTTTTTAAGAAAAGAGATTCGTTTTCAATAGAAACATCTCGACGTTCAATTGACTGACGAAGTTAGATTTTATCCGACTTCTTAGGGGTCAACTGCCAACTTTCATTAATGTTTTAATCATGAAGAGTATTAAGTATTTAATTATTATGTTCCAAAACGTTGATGGTAATGTCCTTTTTAGGGTTCCGTACCTCAAAAGGTAAAAACGGAACCCTTATAGGATCACTTTGTTGTCCGTCTGTCTGTCTGTCTGTCTGTCTGTCTGTCTGTCAAGACCTTTTTTCTCAGGAACGCGTGGAGGTATCAAGCTGAAATTCATATCAAATACTCAAGTCTATGGTCTCTTGGAGCTGTGAAAAAATCAAACTTCTAAGTCAACGCGATCAAAAGATACTCCCCGTTTATGCCGCAAATTTTCGACACTCGCAAGGGAATCAAAACCTACAGGGTACTTCCCGTGAACTCAGAATCTTGAAATTTGGTATGAAGCAACGTCTTATAGCAGAGATATAGGAAAAATTGCGAAAAGTATAAATTTTTAGTTACATCATATAATAAAAATATTTTTAATAATTTTAAACTTACTACCCCTTTCCTCATGAACGCGTAGTGGTATTATATTGAAATTCATATCAAATACTCAAATCTATAATACCTTTAAGCTGTAACAAAATCAAACTTCTATGTCAACGCAATCAAAAGAAACAGGAATTAAAACCGCATATTTTGAAACTCGCCACTACTCGCAAGGGAATCAAAACCTACAGGGTACTTCCCGTGAACTCAGAATCTTGAAATTTGGTGCGAAGCAACGTCTTATAACACAGATAAAGGAAAAATTGCGAAAAGCATAAATTTTTAGTTACATCATATAATAAAAATATTTTTAATAATTTTAAACTTATTACCCCTTTACTCATGAACGCGTAGTGGTATTATATTGAAATTCTTAACAAATACTCAAGTCTATAATATCTTTAAGCTGTAACAAAATCAAACTTCTACGTCAACGCAATCAAAAGATACAGCAATTAAAGCCGCATATTTTGAAACTCGCAACTACTCGCAAGGGAATCAAAACCTAAAGGATACTTCCAGACGACCTGGAATCTTGAAATTTGGCATGAAGCAACGTTATAAAGTACACATATAGGAAAAATTCCGAAAATCTTAAATTTTTAGTTACATCACATAGTATATTTTTTTTTAATAATCATAAACTTACTAGCTGACCCAGCAAACGTTGTTCAGCGATTAAAAAAAAAACAGATGTTGGCCGATTCTCAGACCTACCCGATATGCACACAAAATTTCATGCAAATCGGTTCAGCCGTTCAGCTTTCCACATTGTTATGTTATGGATTTCATTTAGCAATAAAAATACCATAACTTTTACTTATATACCTACAGGTTTGTACGGAACCCTCGGTGCGCGAGTCTGACTCGCACTTGGCCGGTTTTTTTTATATTTGCGTCGTTTATTCGAGGTTTTGTGTCGCGTTTTATCGATATTTTATTTTACATAATGTTAAATACCTGTTTATTTATGTATTATACCAGTTTTGGGAGTCATTACGGCCGCCGGGCGGTCTGTCTCTCACCTATATTTATGACGTAACCTGATATACGTGAAATATTTTCGGAATACTGTGCTAACAATGTGGTCGCTGAGTCCTTGAGGCCCGGTCGCACCGAAGAGGATAACTTGCGCGGTCAGATACTTTAGTAGTATTTGTATGGATGGGTTCACACCAACGCGGGGAGCAGCTGCTTTATCTACCCCGCCAAGCAACCGTGCCTGCGGCCGCTAGTGGTCCTCTCTGGTATCTTGGTACAGACCTATCTTTTTCTTTTGTTTTTATAAGTTTGTAGTAATTTAGAAAGTACCTTCAGGATTGTGTTTACGGGAGATAATTTCATTCATAATCACATACATCCCCAATTATCATATATCTTGCTTTTCTACGTACCTAGCTGTAAAATTATGAAAAAAAAATAAAACAAAAAAAATATCAAAACTGTTCAAATGGCGTAAGAAATTCATGAAATGTTTTAAAGAATTAACATAGGTGCCATATATCAGGCAGGTGAGGTAATTTGTTGCTATTTTTAGCATAGTACAGTAGTTTTGGGTAATACCTGTAAGATGACGTATTTCGACAAATGTAGAGAGGAACGTGGTGTGACGTAGTAATTATCACTGCTCCGTTTTTACAGCTTTAAAAGCCGTATATAATTTATGTGTAGAAAATAATGAGCCTTATGTGTAGGTGTATTAGTTGAAATTCCCACTACAGTTTACAGTGTGACGTACGTAAGAGTAGCAGTGTTTGGGTTATCCCAACTAAATCACTACTTCCTTTTTCCTGGGTAACCTCAATGCAGGTTGCGTAGTGATATTTTGAAAATACGAGTGTAAAGATCTAAAGATCTCCCTCCTTGAAATTTTGGTGTTGTGAGCTTAAGCTGAGCTGCTCTCACCTGATGCTATCGATGTGAAGATTTTTATAGAATACAATAACTGAATTAACTATCTATCGTATCATGTAGGAGCCAACCGAACACCGAGAAGTAACTGTCAGCCTCAGACAAATTAAATGATTCAACTGTTTGGATCCGAAAACGTGGTGGCCCAGGGGAGGCTTATGTCCAGTAGTTACTGCGATACAAACCAATTAACTCACCCAGTTAATTCGTTTGTAGTACAGGATATAGCATGACAGTTGAGAGCTTGTCATGCTCACTCAAATGTCTCGCTGATGGTAGCGCGTGTGTTGGATCATTTGGCTCCCTCCATGATGGTTGAGCTAGATGATGCTGATCCATGAGTCATGCTCGTGAACGAGTGCTGTCAGTTGGGATTGGTCATCTCTTAACTGATAGCAGTTAAGAGATGACTAATCCCAACTGAAATTGTATGGAAGTACAGTAGTAAAACTGTAGTAGTACTACTGTTTTATATTCATCTTCATTGTGATCACATGTAGAATCAACAAGAATAATGTAACCAGGATTTTGTAAAAACCTAATTTAAAAGAGTGCCGTGGAGTTTCTTGCTCGTTCTTCTCTACATATAGAGGCCTACCTCCGTTTTGGAACGAGCAACTAGCTTCAACTTTCGGACTAACTGACCGACTCCTTGACAATTCAAAAGTGCCTGTAAATGGTCTAATTGAAATAAATGTTTTGACTTTGACTTTGACTTTGAATAGATGGAGGACAGATGTTATCTTCCAGCGATGCCGTGAGCCGAGGCCCGTTCTCTTAAGTGGATGCCTGGATGTATGCCTTTAGGACGAAGTTGCTTAGTTTTTTTGCCTATCTGGATGTCTCAAGAGAGTCCGGTTAAGCAGCCGACAATTAACAAGGGTGTAGGTGCAGTAACTAAATCTGTGAATGTGTTTGGTCTTTTCATATTTTTTTGAGTCAACTTGAAATTTTCGTTATTTTTCATATACTTCAAGTACCTATGAAAAATAACGAGATCAAAGCAATAATGAGCTTCATTGCTTCGGCGCTTATCTGGTGGCCTTCACTGGCTTTCAGGAGTTGCAGTGGGTGGGAACAGGGTGGCGGGCTTGTCCCAATAAAAAAAAAAGAAAATACTTTTGAATACTTGAAGTATTTTCTTTTTCTTTTTTGGTAAAAAGTCATACAAGATTCGGAAATAAAAAGGGTACATACCTATGCAACCGTATTTAATATTAAACTTCGGTAAAGCTTTTTAACTACTTGTTAGACAATTAATAGAAGATAATCCTCACTTTTTGTTGCTTTGTAAACACGAATTCATCAAATCATCAATTCATCATACAAATAAAAGCCTTCCTTAATATTGAATGAAGGCTTTATAGAGTTAAGTGGCTCCATCTGTAGCTATAACGTGGAACTAAGTTGACCTGAGATCAAAGTCTGATCATGTTTAATAAGTAGTTCAATAAAAAGAGTATTGTGTTCTAAGATTTTAAATGTATCCAGAAACTCATAATTAGAATTGTCATAATTTTTTTAAATTTTTTTTTTCCTTGGACCTACTTTGATCAGCGTCTTGTGACTTGAACGTTTGACTAACGGCAACTTAAGACCGTCCGTGGTGTCAGCGACTTTCACCAGGTGGCAGCATATTGTAGGTAAAGCAGATTAAGGCTCTTGCGCTTATCTATATAGCGATCCACAAGCAGTTACCGCAGGAAAAGTATTTTTCAGGATATATTTATCGTCTAGGAAGTAATGGAGAGGTACTTTTGTAAAGGTATGTTAGAGTAGTGATGTAAAGGTGCTATAAAGAGGTTGTATTAAACATGGCGGCGGTGCGCGTCGGTACAGCAGTGCGCCGGTCGGCGGGCGACACGCAAGCGCAACAGGTAGGTTAAGATTCACGGTCCGTCGCATTTGCTGGTCCTATGCGCACGACGCGGCCCTCGCATACAGCACACCAACCGCGACCGACGAAATGTACGGGGATCATCGGTGATCAGTGAAGTGATCGTATTGTAGTGATAGTTAACAACAAGTGCTTGTGTCTGTGATATGACGAGGACCAGCTCCGGAGTTTGAACGAGCACCACTCAGCGGATCTTAACGGTAAATTTCGTCAAACGTGACTATATGACCTGAGTGTTTACTAGTCAGGTGATGGTGCATAAATATGTATTCAACATGTGAATGAATTTGATGAGCGTTGATTAATTAAATCGGGTACAGTCGCACGCGCATTGTTCCACTTAGAACGCGAGAACTCGCTGGATTTCTTCCACGTAGCCCGTAGCGGTGTTTACACGTGAATTATGACACCTGTATCGGATGAGTTCGTGTGGCTGACACTATTTTACAACATTTAAAAGGTTTCTTTAAAGAAAGTTTTGTTAGTTTAGGATTGTTAGCTGGTACACCATGGAATCGATTTTACCGTTGTAAAAGAAAGTAGGATCAGAAAATATGTAGGTAAAATTTTTTCGCTGTTTAATCGATTAGATCGCACGAGAATATTATTGGATTATAATTGACACTTAAGTTAACGAGTCACGATAATTAAAAGTGGGTAATTGACATTTTATTCGTTGAAAACATTCATTAATGAACCGTGCTCATGTGTAGAACACTCTTGAAATTCCACGATCTTAATGCAACCGTTAGCCGAGTTACCCACATCCCTAATGTAGGTAGTAAAAAAATCGGTAATTTTAAACATCGAATGCAAGTCATTACTGAATCTTGAGACAAACATTAAATTCTGTTTCAAAGTCTCGCGTTGACATTCGCCAGTCCATTACGAAAATGGAATCCTGTTTGAACAAACCATAAACAGTTTTACATTCTACCCACAATATGAAATGAAAATGAAACTTGTCGCTTATGGTAGTCGTATACTTTTTATATGACGTGCTGTCGATAAACGCTCTCCTAAAGCAAACAATGGAGCATTAAGTTCCCATAGAAAGTTGTAAACAATATTGATCTCTAATACGCATTGATTGTCAGAAATCGAGGGCATGGCAACAATATAAGCACAGGTAAACTGTGTAAACAAACCGGGTTTTCAACAAAGTCCCCTCAGATACATTGTGTTGGTTAAGCTCGATTCGTCATCGGTTACTGACCGTTATTTACATCGAACATTGTATCTTTGTCAATATTGAAATATATTATGTTAAAGTATGATTGGTTAATAAAAACGATTCGTTTTTCGTATAATAACCAGGTGTAATTAATAAATAGTTAAACCTCTTTAAGAAAAGGGGTTTTTACATGTAATTATGACTGTTGGTGGATGACGAAATAATTGTCAAATAGCTTTTGTCCGCGCATCTCAAGCTACCTGTCGAATTTCATTACGATCGGTTCAGTGATTTTACCGTCATGCTGCAACAAACAGACAGACTTAGTTTCCTCATTTATAATAGTGTAGATAGATAAGGAAAAGGACTAGTCCGAACATTTTCTGAATAACATCCCAGATTAAGAAAGTAGTTCTGTATATAGGTAAGTTCTCCTTTTCAAATAATTTAACACTAAAAAGCTACTCTTGTCGATTTCTCCTGTACTTAACAGCTTTTCATACGATCTCTTACATAAGAGTCTGTAGACTGACATATTTTGCAAGTCTGCGCGTGAGTTACATATGAATAGTTGGATAGCACGTATGCGTTATATTTTACTTGTGATTGTCCATCTAAGATTTCTTTTACAAAGAACTTTAGTATTCTTCTTTTCACGATGATTAGCCTATCAACATGTTGGTAGCTCTGTGTCCAACTGGGTCGTGGAGGTCACATAGGCAGTTGCTACATGTAAAATACGGGGACGCGGTAGAATGCGCGAGCGAATCCCGTACCCCCGCCCAAAGGTCTGTCGAGGAACACCGTGGTGGTATTAGTTGGTATGAGTTCGGCGCACCCCCCCGTCTTCCCCTAGACGGGAATAGTCCATGAGGATTTCCCCACGATAAAAAAAGGCTAGCAACCAGATCCCACGGTGCCGTTCCTGCTAGAAGGCTCGCCTTTGAAATGGACAAGAGCTTTGTTTAATAACATTAAAACCTTTATGTAATTATCTTAAAAACAACAATCTCACGTAGAATTCCGAGTTTACATTTGTTGATAGGTTTAGCTAGACTAAATAATAGCTTTGTTACAGTTAATTGTTGATATTATTGTACATTCTAACTTCACATGTCATGTTTTATTTTTTCTATCGTGGTCTTCTGACAACAGTTTTATAGTAGGTTGTTTGATCATGAGATACATTTTTTACAGATGTTAATCAGTTAATCTAGGTGATTTCTGTAAATTTTGTTTTAGACCAATAAAAGTAAAGTCCATTTCATAAAAAGGCGTTTTGAAAAGGTCACTTAAGAATTTTGTTCTCTGTGTAACTGTATAAGTGATTAACACCCATTTAGCTAGCACAAATGTGCCAACGTAAACGCATTTGATTCGAGTCGATTATCGAATTTTATATTCCGATTTTATTTTATACGACAATCACATTAAATAGTAGTTTCAATAAAGTCTTAGTAAACAAATATTGTGTACTTCGTTAAGCAATACCCGTTACGTGTACCCCGTGCGCTGCTATGGCTAGTTTATGGAACGAAACTACTACGGGATTAAAAATTTTTAATGCACGTGACCCGATTGTTCGAATTATCAACAGTGAATACGCAAATGTCTATTTGATAGCTGATTCTCGTGTTAATTGTCGTTCCAGAAACTTGCTTGATATAAAATTATTGATTGCGTGATTACAACCAACTCAAAACAAGTATTATTTGCAGTAATTTACTCCTTGCTGAACGAAAGCAAGGCCGTCAATGATTGTTTTACGACCGATTGTTCCGAAATGCATACAGAAGCATTTATTGCATTAATTGTCACACAAAACCTGCAAATGAAGTTCGTTCTTGATTAATTTTGAATATAAATGAGTAGGTACTTAGAAACACATTTTGTTTTTATTTAAAGTGTGTTATTCAAAGTTATTTTTTGTATGATGTCATTTCCTTGTTACGTCACGTTTCTTATAAAAGACATCAACGACTCCATGACGTAATATTTTTTTATTTACTTTTGTTTCCTTTAGTTTCTTATATTTTTATTTGTGTTTAGTAACTATTTCTGTTATATTCTGCAAATTAATAATTGTTATTAATAATGATAGGGGTATTGCGAAATTAATCCAAATCGCTCATTCTGTCGAAAATTGTTTTCAAATTTTTGTGATAAATTGTTATTTTGCCATCTTATAGCTTTAAAATTGTTTAATTATATAGCAAAACGTTCATATCTTTTAAGTTTCTCTTTTAACTTCTTTAAATTCATACGTTTTAACCGAATGTTTTATCTTTTGGATAAACTTAATGGTTATTTATTTTATAGATAGCTATTAAATTTAATGCTCAACATTTTAATGTCTTATTTTTTTATTATCTTATAATTATGAATAAAAAAATAACTGGCTATTAAACATCTGTAAGATAATTAACAGCTGTTGTTGAACTTTTTTTTATATTGATAGTATGCATGAGCAAGCAAAAGAGTTTTCAAATTACTATTCCATTGAAAAAAGTCAATTATTTTTATTAACACGTTGTCGAATTTACCCTTTATAAACCACACACAAAAAGAAGTTTTATTGCTTTTTGATAAAGCTGACAATTATAAAATTGATACAGGGCACACTTAAAGCATGACAAGTAAAATTAAAAGTTGCAAAAATAAATTTATGTTGGAACCTATCACGATTGCATTGAACAACCGACAGCGATTATTTTCTTTTATAAACTTATTCTGATCGTGGGACGGGATAATGAACCATTTTATGTAGGTTATAAAGTTCAAGATTGCACTTGTTGTTTGGTGTTTTTAATTATAACTAGCGCGTAGCATTACATCGACTTGGTTGAACTTCGCATTTCGGTTGAGAACGCCAAGCCCGTGACCGACGCTGAACTTGGTCGTATTTATTATATAAATATAAATTCTGAGCAGTTTTTATGTATCAACATCGTTATTTCATTTTATGGTACAGTACCTCGCTTTTTAACCTTCTAAATAAAAACGTACCTATTGAATTTAACTTCAGAATCCAATTTTTTATTTTAATGCAATTGCTTTAGGTACTTTCATTATACCAAAAATCGATTCCTTTTTATTGCCAGTATAAAAATGTCTATAAATTCTAGTCTCCTTATGGCAAATTATCTCCATAAAGGGTAACACCATACATGGCAACTGCCCTAACCTCTTTACAACTGCCGCTGATACAAGCTTTCTCTCTTCCGAGCCTTCGACTGACTTATTGGCATCGTATTTATTACTCAAGTGGCAAGTAATTCTTAGAATTTATGAATGGAAGCAGCTTTAAGATAAATATTTAAGCATATGAGCATTTTGACAGATGAATGGAAGGTAAGTGGACAGCATGCAGATGCGGTAAATGATTGATTTCACATTGTGTGTGTGATTAAGATGAAGTCGTCTCATTTCCTACCTATTTGAGCTGCCATTAATAAAGTAGCCTAGCTACTGGTATGAAAGTAAAGTCTACCATAAAATATAGCCTATGGCGTGAAGCTTTTAATTCCGGGCTGAAGAACTCCATATGGAAAAATCCAATAACACCTTGCTCTACCTTGGAATCCAGGACTTCACGTACAGCAGTCACTCTTGCAATATCAAGACCAATGGGGATGAATTCTCTACTCCTCTCCCTTCTCACACCAACAGACGTAAATTTCGTATTCCCATATTCATATCATGAACTATGGAATGCCAAGAAGCTAGCAAACATGGTTCTCCTAATTCAAAATTCCATCATCCTTCTAGAAAGTTGGATAGCACAGCAGTGCCCACAGGAAACAGTAGCCGTACCTGCAGGAATGTCGTTTGGAAATGTCCTAATTTACAAACAGAGGGCGAATCGCGACTGGCATCATGAAATGGTTCTTGTTTATATGTCGACTTTCACTGGAACACCGTCGTCAGTCGATAAGACAATCATTGTTTTGTTAAACGTTTCGTCTCGACGTGACTTGGATTGGGATATAATATTTTCAAATTCTGCATGTGTTTGTCTACCGAAATTCTCGGTAATATTTTTGACATTGTTTTTTGGATCAACGGTTTATACTGATTGTGTTTTATGGCTCAGCATTGAAGTCCTTATCAGCCTTGTCCCTATATCACTCACTAAGTTTTCCCCGCGGTTTCTTTGAATACTGCTTTGTTCCTGTTGGTCGTAGCATAATGTTATATGTATAGCCTACCTTCCTCGATGAACGAGCTATAACAATTCAAACATATTTTTTTACAAATAGGACCAGTAGTTCCTAAGATTAACGTGTTTAAGCAAACTCTTTAGCTTCGTAATTTTAGTATCGATATGCAGTAGATCTTATGGTTTAGTAATGCAGGCCACACACGTAACAGTATACTTTCGCAAATTTGGACTTGCACAAGTATGCTTTAACGTGTGTGGGATGAATTAACGCAAGTATCCACACCCATTGGCCAGTGGGCACAACGGCGACACAGTCACGTGTGTGGAGCGGCTACTATTTTTATAAGTCCGGCTATTTCATATTTGGGAAACTAGTGATATTATGACAGTAGTAGTGTAGTGTAGTGATATTATGACATATGTATTATCATGAACATTATGATTTTAGCCGAACAACGTCCACTATTGGACATACGCCTCCCATTTACACATCGCCACATTACGAGATCGAATCGGAAATGTGGAGATCTGCAGAAGAACTAAGGTAACCGGTATAGCTCTCAGAATTGCGTAAGTAACTCAAGTATATGTGTGTGCCTAGTATCAATAATTTACTACAATATTATTGCGATTCTATAAAAAGCCTCGATAACAGTATTATATACCATTATGTAATTTTATTATTGGTGTAATACGAAGTCACTAGGAAGCCATAAGAGTGTGCTGCTCAATAACCACGTAATGCAGTAATCGATAAGCTGATATTGAAGTCGCGTATTTCACACACTTGTTCTGAACTGAGAATATGCATATGTAATAACTTATATCTCTGTCATGTATATAAAGGTGAAGAGTGCTTTGGTTTGTTTAAAGGCGCCAACTTTTGGAATTACCAGTGGGATAGGAAAAAATCTTTTTGGATGATAGTCAGATTCATGAGGGATATGTATGCTATATACCTATGCTATAACTTTACGGTACGACTCATGGGTGCGGAGCAGTAACCAAAGACCTAACTTAACGCGGGTGATAATTATGAGGACGAAGTCGCGGGCAGAATATAGTAGAGATACAGAGGTATACATACATAAACTCACGCCTTTTTCCCATGGGGGTAGGCAGAAACCACAGAACGCCACCTGCTACAATCCTTACATACTCCTTTCGCCTCATCTACGTTCATACATCTCGTCATACAAGCACACCGGTAGATACAGAGGTATAGTATAGGTAGAGAATATAGTTAAGCCGTTAATATTCTTCTGAACTTTGAAGATGTCATAATAAACGTCTATGACCATGTATGGCTTTAAATGGGACGCATTAAAAACCTCCAACAAGATAAATGGGAAAATAAATGGCTATTAAGCCATTTATTGCATTTATAGCCCTCGGTGGGATGGCATCTGTTTCTAAAGGGACAGAATGAAAAATGTTAACAGGATCATAATAACTCAACTACATGTTTTACTACACATATAATGAACTAGTTTTTGTCCGTGAGTACGTCCGGTTGGAAGTCGAATTCAAATCCGTTCTTATCTGTTGCATTTTATCTATAAACTACCCACTAGTACCCACTACCCACCTGCCATATTTAAGTTTCATACGTCAAGTAATTTTCGATATGTCGCGTTTAGTCTGTAAGTGAATGGGCTATTGCTTCCATATTGTTACAAGATAAACAATAGGGTGTGTACACATGGAGTTGATACGCTTAAGAAAGATGACACGGCTTTTCAAAACAAGTACTTAGGGTCGACGTTTCTCTCCAGTCTTGTGAAGTTCTGAATCGTGCTCAATATTTGTCACAAAATACTCCTTTTATGAGAACAGCACGAACATTCTGCACTGAGCTGGCACGGTGACATTCTTAAGCGATAATTACCTCGTCTGATCCACCAATATAACAAGACCTTCACTTTCAGTGCGTAGTTCTTTGCGTATCTACTAACTAACTGTCAATAGGGTCGGTGGGGGTTCAGACCTGTCTGGTGGGCTGTGACACGACAGTGACGTGTCTCTGATGCTCTACAAAGTCACGTTGCGTTGTTGACACAAACCATTCTCTTTATTTTACGAGGCGATAAGAAATGTTCGCAGTGACGCTGTCGTGACGATACAGTGTAGTGACTTCTAACTATGTATCTTTGTCGTTAGTAAATTGCCATCGTTCTGCGTCTGAGTGACGTGCTGAGCATATTTATTCTTTTAAAATGTTTTCACGCCTCGATTTTCTGTGCAATCGGTGTGTATTCAAGTTTATATGTACAAATAGGTATATTGCAAATAAAAAGTCAGCAAAGACAAATTATTTTACAATTTAATATGCAAAACACGTTCAAATGAAAGTGAGAATAAGTGAAAAATAAGGATTAAGTAATGCTTGATTTGTAAACAAGTCTTGCTTACAAAACAAAGTGTGTCTCCCGCGGTTCCGGTCGTAAAGTCGGTGAACTTGTTGGGAAAAAATATCCAATTACGTTCAAGAGATTTTTTTGAACGCGACCACGTAAGAATGTGGGTCAAATGATGTGCGCCGCATACAAACGGTGGCGCGGCGCTGCGCGGCCATTGTGTCGCATATCAACCACTTTCCTATGCGCCCGCGCCGATAAAAAAAGCGAAGTTCGGTCTCTTCTGATCGATAACGAGCGTTCTCTTTTTGGAGATGCGGGTCGCATTTCGAATTTGTGTTTTGTGATTGGTCGTTGTTGGTCTGCAAAAAAAAACAAATTGTATTTACAATTACAACATTGTTTCAAGATGTAATTACTTACGAGTATTAATTAACATAGCCGAATTCAGAATGTTAACTAGGGGTACAATTAACTTCCTTTAAAATACATACTCATATTACCTACCACACATTATGAATCTTCTATTTGTTTACAAATAACATTTATTTAATTTCTTTAAGGCGATGATAAAAATTATACAGTTAAACGTTGCAAATAGGCTAAAACTAACAAATGAATTCCGAGGTAAACTAAGAATGAATCGAGAATAGTATCTCGATGATTGAAAGCATGATTGATGATGATACTTAATCGCGAATACATGAAAATCATGCGCACGATGCACATAAGCAGCACGCTATTATTCGCTGACAATAATGAATATCATTAGTTGTACGCACGTGAGTTGTTTGATCTAGTTTTGAATTAAGAACGTTAATGTACACAGTATCTAGTACTTTCAAAGACAAAATCTTGGAAACAGGGAAAATGACACCACCAATCAATTGTACTTTTTATGACCTGTCAAAACGCGATTCTCCCATAGATTTTGCAACTGTGACGTCACTTTTATGCCGACTTAATTGGCGTAACTATTTATTAATTTGAAAGCAAGTAAAAATCTACAGATAATTAGAAATTAATCAGGTTTTCAGGGCTAAAATTAATTGTTTCTTTAGAGAAGTTTAGAACCAATTTATGAACTTAGGTAAGCAAGAAAGGTACATTATGTTTAAAAAAATGAGTAAAGATCATTTATATAAATGTGTTTTTTTGGTGATTGTGGAGTGATTTAAAGTTCTATACGGAAAACATAAAATCTCATAAGCTTATTTTAAAAAGCATTTTTCGAATATGTTGTTTATTTAAAAAAATATATATATATTTTGAATTGAAAGTTTGTATGAGACAATTACTGTGCGACGTACTTAAACTCTCGTAAGCTATTATTAGAGGAAATATTCTCATTTTAAACTGTAGAAATTGTTATTATAGTATCTAATTAAAATGTGTTAACTTTTTAATCCCAAGCCCAACAATGGGTGCTGGCTTACTAAAGTGTGCTAAAGTTTAGTTGAAAATTTAATAGCGGCTAACCAAATCAAATCAAAAACATTTATTTGCTTGATTCAATTATTTTTTCTTGTACATGACGTTCAAAAGCGCCTTTTAAAGGTCTAATCAAAGCCTGAACATTTATTTCAATGACTTTTAAAATAAATGAATTAGGTTCTTAATTTGAATTTTAATCCTAGTTATCATTTTTATTTTTATCTATTTTTTTAAGGCCCATTCAATGTTCATTTTGTCCTACCAGTGGGTCGCGCTCGCGACCGCTAGTTTGGGATTTCTGTTGTTGTATTTTCAACTCTCGGCGCTGATCCGAGCGTTGAAAACCCAACAGAGCGGAACGCAAAGTATTATTAAAATAATATTGTTTTAAGAGGTTGTGGTAGGCCCCTAGATCTAGTAAGTTTTGCAGCAGTTGTTTTAGTAGAATTTATTTTCTCATAAAATTTTTGGCTGTTGTCATCACGCCTTTATCTTGATAAACGTGAGACTATGCAAATTAAGATGATTACTTAGGTATACGAGTCTGTTCTTAATTTGGTCTCTGCGGTAGTTTTTAGAGATTATTTTTTTATCTTGTGTGATAAGATATCGAAAAAATGGGGTTATCATTGTGTCGTTTAAGTTATATGTAGGTAATTAAAACTTTTATTTAATTAATTAAACCTTTATTATATGTATAACTATATGAATTGCAAAAAAGAGTAAAGAATTAAAAAATATTTTTTATTCAATAAAAACTTTCTCGTTTAGCTAAAAAGTTTACGATATCGATGAACATAAACAGTCGGACGTGATTGTGAACATATTTCTATGAGATTAACATAAATATTACATTCTTCTTTGGTACATTAATTTGTTTAATAACATCGTTGGTTGTGCACAAGTTAGAAACTAGTAACAAATTGTAATTGTAATTTTGTAATAGTTTTATAGATAGGTAATATGAAATATATACTAAAATTTTAAATGAGAAAGTCACTCGGCCTGTCTTTCTGTCTGTCACGCATTTTCTACTAAACCACAACACCGATTTTATTGGGTAAATAATACTTCTTCAACCCTAAGCAATGTCGTAACTTCTTTTTAACCCGCGACTTCGTCTGTGTACGCAATAACCGATATTCACGCGAATAAAAATGCGAGGAAAAGTTAGTATTGCATAATACTAAAGTAGGTTTTATGTCTAATCAAGGTTTTAGATATGATAAATTGATAATATAAGAAATATTTTTATCGTGTTACGAAAATTTTATAAATGTCAGACATATTTCTAATATAGCTATGTGTAGTTTAGATTTTCGTGTTTATTTAATATTGTATCTACCGTTATTGTAAGAAATTATTGGCTAACGGTTTTTTAATTATTATAGGAAGCAGACCTATTTGTGTGCTCTTAAAAATTTAGTACGATATGCAAATACAAATTTAGTCTCATAATAAGTATCGAGCTTATATTAATTACCTAGCTTTTCTGAGCGCGAAATGTGTACTTAGATGTTAAAATGAATCTTAAGTCCTAAAAAATATTCGTATGATCAATATCTATATTATGTGCCCAGCTGATTCCGTTCAGCTATTTAAGAGTGAAATAGTAATAAATATCCATCTATCCATTCTCACATATTCGCGTCTACATATAGTACGTAGCGTCTGTAATCTGTAGTTCGTAGCGTTGTAGGAAATAGGATTTTCCAAATGTCAAAAAAACCCAGACGTCATAGTCTTCCACAGGATTTTTGGTACGAAAATCTACCAAATTGTCGAAAATCTACACAATTAGCTAACAAATTGTCAAATGCATGTCAACTGTCACATTGGCTGACTGAACTATCAACAGCCAATTCGCGTGAGTTTTATTTTGAAACGTTGTCGTTGTACCTAATGAACTTATTATTTATCAAAGCAGTAAAACTGTCACCACCAGCTGCTGGCGATCTAAACACTGCTTCGCTGACAGCCCTTATTGGCATCTGACCCATGACGTCATAGCACACCGGGTTCGTCACCATCGGTCGCTGCTGTCGATGGTCGAAGCGCACGCATGAATGAGCGCATTTCCTAGAGGCGGCGCGGGCGACAGGAAGCGGTGGTCAGTCGCGTGTGAATGCGCGTACGCCTCCCGACGACTGAATGCACAAACATCGCTGTTTACACAATAACGACACTTTTGCGACAACTACGCAACTGCGAACGCACTTGTAATCGTAATTGGTAGATAGATCGTATTGTCTTCGATACGTAACTCTGCTTAACTTTCGATTTCTACTTTTATTTGTAAAAGATTTGGTTTAGTGGGGCATATTTCAATAGCTGGTTGCTTGAAACAATGGTAGTTTGATTCAAGATTTCATTCGTGGTGAAATAAGCGCTTTGTAAAATAATCTCTATTATAGTAGGTAATTTGAATGGTTGTATTACTACAATACGTACAAACATGTTACTCATATACTCTGTGTAATTAACTCGAAGCAAACAATAATATAACATGTCGAGTTAAATCACACTTTAGGTAGGTACAAAAATTCGTAACATTATTTTAAAATACCGTTGTTAGGTGGTGATTAATAGCAGTTAATAGGTTAATAGGTACTTAGACAATTCTCGAAAATCGTTGGCCAGATCATCAACCTCACAAACATTAATATGTTTTGCATTTGGAACTTTCAATTTTTGCTTCTTAATCTTACTGCTTTAGGTCGATGCCCGCTATATCTAAACCTAGTTGTATACAAGATTTAAACGTATAGTTTGTAGCGTAGTATTTAATAAGGTGGTCGTTTACAACGGCCGGAGCGCTCACCCGCGACGGGCAGGTGGCGGGTCACGGCCCTCCCGCGGAGTCGAGGAGTGCCACAGAGGCACAGAGGTAAACATCACGCACGTACATACAGCTAAGTACAGTAACTAGCTATTACAATACACGGCATACGCCCTACGCACCTACGTACATATAGTCGTGCATTATTTACTTGAACTGTCGTGACCACGCTTTTGTGCGTATTCTGTATTATTTATAGATAGTCGTGGGATGCATGCATCGCTAAAACTTGATTTTTGATACATGATACTCGTTAATTATCGGGTAAATGCGGTTTACTTTAGCCTGTAGGGAAACTTAAGCTCAAACTGAAAAAAACGTTTGACAAGAGAATTTTCCGCCTCTTGATTGACAACGAACTTTCTTGGTCGAGATATTTTTTTAGTTCGGTGAAGGAAAACAGTGTAAGGAAACCTGGACTTATACCAGCCTATTACTGTCCCACTCAAACCATGTCAGAGGCCCTTGAGGCGGTTTAGAAATTCTGACACTAGGGTGTGTGGGGTCCTTCCGCCCCACCCAGGGCGGAAGGAGTCATTTGATGATTTTTACCAGCTAAAAAGAAAAAAAAAAAACTGCCTACACGATAAAGAAAAAAGATTAATTGAACCATGAACTGAATCCAAGGTAAGAGTTTACGTTACGATGTAATGACAAAAGAGATACTGAAAACACGCCATATACTGCAGCCATCTTCGGTTTTAAGTTAGTTATATACATTCACTTATTTTTTACATGTGTGTGTAATTTATGTATGTGTGTGTATGTACATACACGCCTCCTGATTCGGAAATCGGACGTTTGCGCCCGGCCTTAAGATAACTTGTCTTAGATATTTAGGTTTAAAAAAATACTAAAAGATATCCGTCAAATAATATAAGACGTTAAATTTAATAACTGATGTTCATAAAATTATGACTTACGGCAACTTTACGAGTTATTAAATACTTCACCTCTATTTGAAACACATCGTTGAAGAGACGGATGGAGTTAATACTTCGTGAACATGACGGTGCATTTGAAACTTCATCGTGTTTAACACACTTAGGAACTGCAGTTAGCTCTTAGTACAACCATAAGTACAATGCTTGGTACAAGTTATCTTACCTATAGGCTAAGATCCCGGACGCGCCAGATCTACGTCATTGTTGAAATTTTTAGAATAGATTTTGGAATATTCTCATTTACCATATCAGTACCTACTTATAATGTTGGCGCAATTACAGTTGGTCGTTTTTCCGAATATGGTAACCTATGGAGTTCGGGTTCGGGCAAACGACCAAGTGTAAATAAACGGGGTCGAATGTGCCCGTCTTCGGACTATCTCGTCCGGCTTTATGTTTCCGAACGCGGGTGCAGGTAGTCGTATTCCATTGCAAAGATCAGTGTAATAATTGCATCGGGTGTCTGAATTGGAGTAGGTAGTCATTCAAATGCGGGCTAGCGAGTGTAATCGCGCCATAACAATGACATTTCGTCTGAAGTGAAAAATGTTTTATTATACACATAACATCACGCCTGTAATCCCCGAAAGGTTAGGCAGAGGTGTACCCAATAATACACCCTCATTTCGCCAGTTATGTTTAAGTCCCATGTAACAGGGGGCGAGCCTATTGCAATCAATCGGGCACAAAACCAGACTCTAAGGCTGCTACTGAGAAATTCCTGATGGATAAACCCAATAACCTGGAATTCGAACCCACGAGGTCATGCTCAGCAGTCGTGCTTTGTGACCACTAGACCAACGAGACAGTCTGAAAGATATGAGGTAGAATGTTTTATGTAAGTATTGTATGTATTTAAATTGATTTGAAATCACAAAAATATTTACATACAGTTGAATCATTGAAATCGGATTGTTTTGGATCCAAAAGTAATTAATGTCAATTACTTGATCGCAATGGACGCATGTTAATGGTGTAATGAACACGCAAAGCAACTTCATTAAACACTAATTTATGTTAATTTTAAAAGCTATGTTACAAACTTTATCTGTAATCATAATTAATATGTAAATGTGACTCTACTTGATATTTCTGCGCAAACATATGATCTGGTATAACATTCAATGCAACTTTGTTCATCTATCTATCGGCAGACCACTTGACTTTTCATATAATTTATTGGCAATCAAATGCTATCTACTGATATCGATAGTACGGTAAGCAAAATAGAAAAATATGCGGGTGCTTACTTGACAAACTTTTGCATTTTAATGTCATAAAAAAAATAACGCACTCATCAAATTTTTGTTCAATAATACCTAGACACAAACAAAAGACAATTGGCAAAGAAATTGGTGAATATACACAAAAATAAAATAACTAAGAACCTCCTTCTTTTTTCAAATCGGTTAAAACGACCACAATACCCAACATATTTTTCCGGAGTAAGTGTTCACTGTTAATTTATCTGACAACTTTAAGTGTGTAGAAATTCATTGTTTACCCACACACTAAACTATTTTGCCGTTAGTACACAAATACTCGCAATCGCTATCTCAGATCGGCCATTGCGTCCCCTTTCCGTTACATAGCGGGTTTGTCTCGCTCAGGTGACAAATATGGTACCTGCACGTCACACGACTATTTTACTATAGTTTCTGAGAAAATTCTGCAGTAACCGGATTCTAGTTTATTGAAGTATGCGGAGTTCTAGGATGTGATGTGTTGTGTTCTTGTTGGATTGCAGTGTGTTTTGCAGTGGCGAAGGGTCAATTTTCATGAGAGGAAAACCGTTGGGTATACAACTTTACTTTTATGAAATTAGCACCAACTAGCGTAAAACTTTTGGCTTTTTTTCTTCTTTTTTTAACTTTGCCCTACACAAGGAATTGCTCGTGTTAACTCGTGTATCGTGCGTTACCAAAAGTATAAACTCACATTATACACAAAAAGCCAGACCCGGAAAAACTATCTGTAGGTCATACAAATATTTGTCCCGTGCGGAAATCGAACCGTCACTGCGCCAGCCGTGCCGTCAAAAACTAAGAAACAACAAAATCGAACTCTGATTTTTAGTAATGTTTTAATTTGTATGCGTATTATATATAAAATACTAACCTGTTATTTATTTTCTCGAATTTTCCATGTTATAATATTTATTTTGTGGGTGATGACAAATCCAAAAAATCTAACATCATAAAAATCGATCTAGCCGTTCTAAATATATACATTACTAGCACTCTCCCCGCGAATTCATTCGCGTGATTTTTCTAAAGGATCCCTAATTTTTTGATAATAAAATATAGCCTCTAGCACTCTGATAACGTAGCTTCTAATTTGTGAAACAATTTTCAAAATCGGTTCATTACTTCCGGAGATTACCCCCTACATACAAACTTACAAACAAATGTTACCTCTTCATAATATTAGTATAGATTACGAACTAATAACAAAAACAACAAAAACAAAACTTAATAACAAAAATAATAAAAAAAAACAACCAGAATATTAAATTCATTTTCAATTTTCTAGCCGTTCTTGAGTTACTGTTATAAATTATGTAACTAACCCGACTTTGTTTTATTATAGATAATAGTATAGATAATGTTTTATGAAACTTCACGAAACCTCCTGATCATAGTACGTTGAGTTTCTCTCATTCGTAGTAAAATGTATATAAAAAAAAAAACATTTTAAATAGATTAGAAAAACATTTGAACATTAAAAAACCTACTTCATAAGTACATACTTGAACCAATGATCTAGTTTCCCAAAAATTCCACAGCATCAATAGTGAAGCTTAGCGTCGCTCACAGTATTGTGCGCGAGATGAACGCCCGACAGATAAAGGACTTCCGTCGTTTAGTTCCGCCGCTCACTTACACGTGCGCTTGCTGTAATCATGAAAAAGAAGAAACAGTAGGTTTGTGAGGTAGAAACGAAGATTTATATAAATAGTAAATTATTAATTGCAAAACCGACAAATCATCAATTTTGCAAATTAAAAATAAGTGGAATTTAATTTTTTTTCATACAACAAGAATGAACAAGGTATGAAGTACGAGACAAGTCAGTCAACAACTACCTAAAGGAAGTTGAACGTTGAACGAAAAGTTGACGTAACTTTAAGGCGTCTGGCTAAAGTTACTCCCAGCTTAAGATGTCTTAAAATTATAACGAATAATGGTGTTTAACAATATCCTGTAAAAAATATATAAGTACAGTCAGCAACAAAAGTCGATTAACATTTCAGTTTTATTAATCCTTATTATTGGGCACAATATCAAAGAAAAAAAATAGATGTAAAAAAAAAAGATAAAATAAACTCTTGAAATGAAACCTATATGCTAAGAAGAAGTCCACTGTGTTAATTCGTATCTATTTAAATGATATGTTAAATTAACAGTGTTAATCGACTTTTGTTGCTGACCGTACATTTAAACGTAAGTGATTAAGATACTTTTTATACCTGATACCTGAAAAAGGGCTTAGCATTGAAACTAGCAAGTATGATATACTTCCTAACGACATAAATAAAATTCCTACATGGGTATCTATAGCCTTATCCGCCATGCTAAAATTAAGTAGATCTGGCAATTGTAGGATCTTAGACTATTAAGACCAGAGGATGTATTCCTACATCAAAATGACACTTGAATTACGAATACTCATAGTCATACCATAGACAACCTTTTTTAGTTAATCACCAGTATTTGGTGACACCTAATTATTATGACTGACATAAAAGAGTACTGTTGAATTTTCAACGCTCTGCTCAGCACCGAGAGTTGAAAATTAAATAGTGTGATAATATTTAAGTATTAGTATAAAACGGGCATCAAAGCTATTGAGTAACTGATTTACTCATTTACTTTCAATACACATGAATGATGGAGAGGGTACAGCTGCTACGATTTATAGACACATGAATCACCACAATTGTAAAGACTGGTCCTTTTATCAATCTATCTATAGAGTGGTCGCACTATAACGACGGAACATGCGCACACGCACCTTAATAAGCTGCGCCGGAGTGGAGCACGATCCGCGTATTATAAAGTCATCTTATAGCTCTTAAAGTGCTGTTATTAAGAAATATGAGACGTGTTCGGTGTGTAAATAGTTGTTTTCTAGCGATTGTTTGAATTTCGGTACCTATGTAGGAATTTCCGTTGTGGTGTTCCCATTTGCTTGTTATTCCAAGAAATGAGGTTTGTAATCTTGTGCCTTCAGCGTTATCTCCCTATAAACTGTGTACCTTGTGGGCCTATTGTGACGCCTACCTGTCAGGCTACATTGCTGACTCATGAACTCATCTATACTAATATTATAAAGAGGTAACATTTGTTTGTAAGTTTGTATGTAGGGGGTAATCTCTGGATCTCAGTAGATCCAGAACCGACCGATTTTGAAATTCTTTCACAAATTAGAAGCTACGTTATCACTGAGTGCTATAGGCTATATTTTATTATCAAAAAATATGGGATCCGTAAAAAAAATCACGCGAACGAAGTCGCGGGGAGAGTGCTAGTCATACATAAGTTTGTAGGTATAGAATCGAATCAAGTATAGAAACTCTCAGACTGGGCTAGCGACTGGTGCTTATTTTGAACACACAGTTACACTTACACCCAGCCACAACGTCGAAAGTCTGATAGGTAACTAGTTTTACTAATGGGTGCTTATTGTGTTACCTAATATCTGAGGTATGGAGGTCAGCTAGGCTGTCGCTTCATGTAAAATACAATAAGATCCGGTTAAGCTAGAAGCCGACTCCAACATAGTTGGGTAAAGGCTAGGCGGATGAGTCTAGTTTTTCTTTTTCATATCTTTAATTGGGTTAAGTTCTACAAGCCAAGACATAGTCTTTCAAAAATATAATTATATATTAATACGTGAAGCTAAATCTATACCCTTTTTTACGAAAAATTACGCAGACGGAGGAGTATGAAAGGCACAGTTGTATAATATGGAGGAGAAGTGCAGAAAACTTTGTAAAATATGTATTAGAAATAAATTAAAAAACCCCAGACAAAACATAGCTAAGAAAACTCCCGAATAATTTACCTTTAAATTAAAATCAAAATCGATTCATCCGTTCGCGAGCTACGATGCCACAGACAGACACACACACAGACAAGTCAAACTTACAACACGCCATCGTTTTTGCGTGGGGGGTTAAAAAGAACATTACCATGCGTTTTTGACACGCACCAATATGTATACATTATACATATTTAATATGTCAATCTATGAAGGTATTTGATAATAGAACTAATAACGTTCAAACTTGAAATTTTAATGAATTTTGGCCGTATTTGGATTAGTGGACAACTAGTAGTTCAAATAATTAAATCAAATTAATTCAATATGCCAAATCTCACATCGATGTTTATCATTACAATCACTTCGAAAATTGGTGGAAATTTTTGCGAGATTTGTTTTATTTTAGCACAACTAAACCCAATTATGACCTTTTGCCATTAACATTCGATCGACCTGTTGTTGTTTGACCACTTTTTTATTTAATATAAACACCCACTCGTCATCCATTTGTGTCTCCCAACTATTTCTTCATTAGCCTACGTTTGTAGTTATGTAAATGCAAACATCTCGCAATACGCATTGAAATTGATCCATTTATTTAGTAATGTTACACACGTTTGCTTATGTGAATGTGTTACAATAAGTACATAAAATTCGTTGTAAATGCAAGCTGCATTTACAACATAGAGAAATCAAATTGCATCAGGAAATTGGGCATAAATCACTGACGAGTTAGCTAACTGAGTACTATAATACTATTGCATTTTATTTTCTGTCAATTTGTTTCCGAGAGCCTCAAGTTTTTGTTAGCCTGACTGCCAAAACTAAACAGTAAATCTGCTGTCATACTTCTATCTCATGTAAGCTGTTGACTACCCAGTTAGTCTTGTAGGCAAGTCATATTCAAGCGCGACTGCTGAACGTGGGGTCCGTATTTCGATCCCGTTAAGCCGCCCGTAGTTCGAAAGTTGATGATTTGACACCCCGGAAAGCACGTAGTGCCGTTGGTCCTGAATTTCTGGATATCTGGATCTTTCCCCGATTGTGTCGGATTGCCGTCCTATCGGAACTATGAGAGTGAGGGAAGAAGGAGAGCACCTGTGTATGCGCAAACACTAATAAAATATTTTGCGTAATTAGCTAGCATCCATTGAGATTGGCTGCCATGACCAAAATTCGTTCGGACGAATAAAATATGTAAACGTAAGCTGTTATTATGTTTGAAGAAAGACAACATAGCCAAACAAATCACTACTCATGAGATTTGATAACAGCCAAAAAAGCACATGCAGAAACATGGACTGTTTCAAGTTTCAACAGTCTACATAGGTATCTATTAATAAAGTAAAGCAACAGGATAATAGATGATCAGATTTTCTTTCTAATTCTTATTTGCGACTAGAGGTCTGTAATAATCTATCAGATGGCCAGAAGGATATCACTCTCAATTTTTAACCATTCAACCTAAGTTCAGCTTAGTCTACCTCTACAACCATTCTCTGTACATACTTACGCCTCTTCAATTTATAGGCATAAAACTGAATGCATTTCCACAAGCCGCTGTTAACAATGCGGCATACTAATAACTGAACAATGGAACACTTCACACCTGCTGCGATTAGGGTTGCCACGTTTATAAACATTTCTCCATAAAAATACCTGATTGAGAAGAAAAATAAAACAGCGATAATGCAGTAAAGTCAACAACAGAGCCGTTCAGCCTTCACAAGTAACGATACTCGACTCCAAAGGAACTCCTTTGGAGTCTTTGAACCCTGAGCAGCTTGCCACTGATCTTTCGGACTAATACAATAATCACGCAAAAAAAAAATTTAGCTATTATTTTTTGTGTTTATAAATGATATTAATATTAATTGTATAAATACTTTAAGAATCACACTTCACACATTAATCGATAGGCAGCTAGAATACTCATTATTGTACTTGACTTGACTACCAGTATCCAAACCAGAAGCAAACACCTCCTGCTCGCTCTTTTCAAAGCATTGAAATCAATCGTAGACTGCAGACACATTAGAGCGTTCCCAAAAAAAAAGTTGTTCTTAATTTTACTATTGAGGCAACCCTAATATTGTTTCCAATCACCTAGGAGATGTTTGTCGTTGAGAGCCCTATTGACTTCGTTGTTCCACACCACTTAATTTACAGGGCTTAATACAATGCGCTAGAGTTGAACAAAAGCCCTTTTTAGTTTGAAAGAAGTTGAATAAGCTTTTTGAAGTTGGGGCTTCATTTGGTTTTTAAAGCTTTAATTAGAAAAATCTTGGTTTATTGTTAAAATTTGCCGTTGATCTTGTGTAATAATTATACTTTTACTTATGTTTTGTTTTTTTTTTTAATTCTTCTTTCGTTTTTTTCCATATTCGTTTATTTTTAACCACTTTTCTACTTGAAAGAGAATGTAGTAACTTTAGTTACAACATTTTCCTGATACATTTCTTAATTTGACTGTTACTTCAATGACACGAAAACGATTTTAAGTTTTTAACGAAACTATTACATAAATCGTTAATTTACACCTAAGTACATAGATCTTATCGTGGCTTTTTTGAGAGAATTTATTAATTAACGAAGTTAGTTATCACTAAATGCTAAGCTATATTTTAGTCGGATGTAAAGGTCCAGTATAAGACATAATTTAGACATTAACAAACAGGTTATTTTATTATTTCATCGACTTACAGCATACAGAAGATTGGAAACGGAATTAACAAATAGGCAGTAGGTAGTACATCAACTTGCCTACGTTACCCTACTTTAAACCGGTCGAGTACACCGCAGCCTCCACCTCAATGAGCCTGTGACACAAGTACTTACGTATAACAATGCACTCAGACCATTACAACAATCAACATAAAACAATGGAAGATCATTTCGAAAAACAATTCTAACCTCGTGACGGTATGATTTGGACTGATAAGAACGCACTTAAAATTAGGATCGCCATTATCAGATGCCCAGTTAGGTAATTGACACCACTAACCAATAATTAAGACGTAACTTCTCTAAAAAAAAAAACACTTTAAAAACCGCCATAAAAGCCATAAAAACTCGATTAAATTTCACTTAGCTATAAAAAATATTTTGAATTGCTTTCAAATTAATAAATAGATTTATAAAAATTATGATTTATTGTTAAAAGGTTCTTTTATATTTTAGGGGTATGACAAAAGAAAATAAATCAGAGAAAGGGAAAGTTCGAGTTCCGTTCTTAGAGCTAAAACTACACATTTTAATTACAAGGCTCGCAAAAGTTGGTCCTTTGAAAAAGACCAGAAAAAAACTTCATAAATAAGAAGAAGGATTTCGGGATTGGTCCTTTTTGCTGAGTTTCACTGTTTTTTTTTATACCAGTAATACAGCTTCTGTTGTTAAACAACTCACGGCAAAAATAGCAGCTATATTACTGAAATTACTCTTACCTTGACATTTGCAATATTATACAGTACTAGCTTATGCCCGCGACTTCGTCCGGGTGACTCTCTCATTTTGGCCCTGTTGCGATTTCGTGTTCAGTCGGTCTTTTACTTTTATATAATTCGATTTTCGTTTTATGTGAATTACAGTCTGATGTCTATAGTTTATGTATATTTTTGCAGTTTCAGTTTTTGCCAACCTGTCACTAACGCCCAGTATATTATGAGATCCTGAGGTCTCGGGCCTTTGGAAGGCGTATGAAGGGCCGAGGTCAACTCGCAGAGGCTCCTTAGTAAATTTTAGATGAAATGAGACACCAATAGACGATTATCTCTGGCACATGGAACCTGCACTAACCGGGGGTGGTCCTTGAGTACAGGATACGAAAACAAAGAATGGGACTATGGGTTTTAGTGGCCAAAGTGGACTGAGTCCCTGAGACTATGGAAGAACTATATGGCCCCTGACTCATCAATGTTTATATTCAACGGATACATTGGCAGGGGGTGATTCGCACACTAAGTTGGCCCCTGAAAATGGTCGCTAGCATTTATTATTATTATGCTATTTCTATCACCTACATTCTTGTATCTTATCTTTACTGGTATTAATACATCAAGTGGGTACTGTGTGAAAAGGCATCATTTATTTGCGCTCGAGTTCTTGATGCGGTCGTAGTCAGTTGTAGGGTAACCTTGCTTTTTATATTATTTGTACAACACTTACAAGACCAAAAGCCTTTTTTATGTAAACACTACGCGGAAAACTGTATGCATATAAATTGATAGTTACGTAAAACTAAAAAGGTTTATCTTTTCAGTCAATATTTAAAAATCTTACCATATTATGTATGTAGGTACTAAATATTATAAAGTTGCAGAGTTTTTTTGTTTCTCTGTTTAAACGCGTTAATCTCTGGAACGACTTGACGGATTGAAAAATATTTTTTTGTATATTATAGCCAGATTCATGAGGACTATACAGCTAACATTGTAACAAGCCGGATTTGACAGCTATCAAAATCCTTTGCGTAGTGTTGTCAAAACGTCTTGTCAAAATATAAATCGGCAATTAATTCGTGTTTGTAAGTGTATTTTTTCAAAATTAAGTTAAACTTAATGTTTACAAGTGATACTCGTTGTTATAGTGTATGGGTAACATAGTAATTATTCAGGATTGTGAATTGGATTTTTCAAATTATTACGTAGGAGAAACTTCAAATCCGGCCTCTTAGAACGTTAGCAGTTTAGTATAGTTTATATAACATCACGCTATAACCCACGGGAATGGAACCAAATTCATTACATTAATGTCATATAATGAAAACCTTATTTACATGTGATGATGTGACCTGGTGATTTTGGTGAATTAAGCGTGAGATCGATCAGCTGTCAATCCTTAGCATCAGAAGCCTAGATGACGGTTGACCTTAAGCTCACTTCAATCGGATATACTTAACGAGTTGATCTTAGATGCTTACCTATAGATAATATTTTGCTTTGAAGGATTACTTAATAAGTAAGATACAAAAACAATTTCTATAAATAGCTCTGACTAACTTCATAGAAGTTGAAGAAGCACCTATCGGTATTCATGACGTAACTTCATATGATTCGATGCACAATAACTATAGGTTACCGAGGATTCACTCAATCATTTGAAAGGCATATTGTGTCACTTGCACAAGCATTAATAAAAACTGGCCAAGTGCGAGTCGCGCACGAAGGGTTCCGTAAGTTTAGCAAAAACACATTTCTTTCCCTTTTTTAACTTTATTTTATTTTATTGCGTTGTCATAGCGGCCATAGTTATACACACTCTGCAAAAATTTCAAGTATCACCTATTACGTTTCAAAAGATACAGCCCTGTGGCAGACGACAGACAGACAGCGGAGTTTTAATAATAGGGTCTCATTTGGCACCCTTTGTTTACGGAACCCTATAAGAATGATCTGTGCGTGTTTACTGTTTATAATGATAGTGTATTCGTTGAAAGTGTACTTTCCCGATAGCGCGGAGGTGGTTACAACTCCACGCTGAGTTTTAATTAAATCCTGTGATGTACCAACTAACACTATTTTTATTGATTGTTTCAGATCGGGCCGGTGACCACATGCCGCCGTCATCATGGTGATCGTTACCAGGGTAGGTTTCCTTCAATATAAAATACTAATAAATCCACTGCTAGCGAGTTCAAAGAGCTGTTCAAAGTGCAATATTAGTCTTTGAGTGCCTATCCATGTAGGCTTGGCTCGAGGAACCTACATTTTTTATTTTTAGCCAGTTTTACAGGTATGATTGGTCCACACAGGCCAGAGTAGAGCGGATTGAAAGGGAGGGAGAAAGGGAGACCTTTGCTCTGTATTGGGACATTTTTTTTTTGCATCAATGCTTTAAATTATAAAATAAGTCATAAAATGATGGTCCTTCGAGTCGCGATAACTACTAACTTATGCGAAGTTAACTGAATCTGAGGATTTGTAATTGATTGTTTTGAAAATTAAATAGTCTAAGGGTCAACTTTTCAATCGTCAGATAGCTATTGGGAATAAATGGCTTGACAGTTTTTGTATAAAAAGTAAAGCAAAATAAATTCTTCAGATAAAATTTGAGCATTAAAATCAACCCATAAGGATCAATGTATAAATCAAAGAAAAGTCCTGCAGATTCTATAGTTAAGTAAGTTTTTCTCAAAGCAAACAAACGATACTTAAGTAAGTACCCACCTGGTTTTCTAAGTATGGTGTTTAAGTCGAAATCTTTAGAAAGCCTGTCGAAGATAGCTACCAGTTTTGTGGCTCATACATAAAATTTATGGGTACAGTATACGAGCAAACCGGATACCGCTTAGATGTCGAGACGACATTAATTTTACCGCGGGGTTCGAGTTCAAGGCTTGCTTGACATGAATGGCTCGTGATAATGATTTGTATTGTTAATGAGCAGGTTTGCTTCTCTGCCATCAATGGTTCTGTTCGTGCTAATATTGGTCCTTTTGATCATATTATGCTGTTATTTTAAAACAGTCTCATAAAACTGATACATGAATAGATTACCCATTTATTTGGAAGTATATTTATGCATAGTTGATTTGCTATTAATATTCTATATTTTCACTTATAATATTTAATGAGTGTATAAAATGTCGGTACCTACTATATTGGCTTTAAACTCCTTGGGATCTTACAGGTACTATTTTCTACTCTAATTTAATACGGTTATCAATATTAGGGCAATTATTAGGTCACATCAAAGTAAAACCGTCTATCAGCCCTCGCGTCTGGCTGTTCGACGTCGCAATTGTTCTATTAAGGAACAGTGTTTATCTCATTATTCTATTTATCAATCATAAACTAGATATTATAATGAGGCTGGACACTTATTAGCCAGAGCCTTGGCGATACCTACTACCTACCAACGATTTAAGCTTTCAAATGTTTCATAACTTTCAGCTGCATTGCGTTTATAAAAAAAAAACCGGATTAACAAAACGTTTGCGGATTGAAAACGTTTCGAAATAGCAGACATTGAATGAAACGCTAAATTGTTTTTGTAACTGACGGAATTGAACATAAAACTCAATAATTGGCATTTTTAAAGTAAAAAAAATTAGCTGTTAAAAGCTGCAACTTACGCGATGAAATTAAAAAAAAAATGGATTGTCGGCACCGCGGACGGTGACGCAGTGTGAGCTACCTACTTGTGCCCAAAGCGGTACATTCTCGTCGAGTTCCGATCAGTGCGTTTGGCAACACATTCCGTCAGCCCGCCACAGAATCCAGCACTGAGGGCGTTCACCTCGCTGACCAATTTTACACCTCGCTGACCATTATACACTCTCATAGTGAAGTCAAAGTATAACTTTTCATTTTGGAAAACTTTAAAGTGAGAATTTCTAATGATTCGATGTGGCCAACGAATTAATTTATTCATGGTTGTGACTTAACCAAGCACCAAATTTAAATGACCTGAATATATTGACATTGTAGGGCAACAATATGCTATAAAGTTGCTACATCTTCTAATGTAAATTAAATAATGAATAATGAATTCGAATTAAATTAAAATATTTGCTTGTAGAGTTCCTGTTCGTCCAAATTATTCAACACTTTATAATACTTAGATACATCGTAAAACAACGTCACAAGCCAATTATTGTTTAAACCTGACCTTGTTTTAATAATGTAGATGAACTATCAAATTGTTCTACATTTCGTAAAAGTAATGATTGTAAAAATACCGATACGTTTAGTCTGACGAATTGGCCGTGATTTTTTATCCCAAATTTAGTCCTAAACGAATCACTTTCAGAGAACGCGAACAAAGGAAAGAAAATCAATTATTAATAAGTAGTTACTTATTATTCATAGTTACATAATTTTATGTAAAAGGTCGTCCATGTAATGCACCAACAGGATAAAATCTCTTCATAGCCTTGACTTCGTCTAAGTTAGTATCTTTACAACATGTTTAATACACATAACATAACATCACGCTTGCAATCCCCGAAAGGTTAGGCAGAGGTGCATCCATTAGTACACCCACATTCCGCCAGTTACGCCAAATTCCGAGACTGCTACTGAGAAATTCCTAATGGAAAAACCCAATAACACTGCCCGACCTGGGAATCAAACCCAAGTCCTCATGCATATCAATCATATTTTAATTATAAGTTTTGAAAGACAATTCAGCATTCAGCGTTGCAAAATTGTTGATGTGTAACCCGCCTATGTATTAGACAGTGCGCAGATATGGGCGAGGCGAGCTGGTCGACTTCCTAAACGAGAGGGAGAGTGGACACAATACCTCGTAAAGTGCCGCGAGTGGGAGCGAAACTAGGACCGACATGTTTCAAAACTCGCTTGATATCGATTCTAGTAGATCTGTTTATTGTCCTAATAAATTGTTTAGAAATTGTGTAAATCAAACTACTTAACATATAGGTTAGTCAATGTTTGGTCCTTTTGTTGTTTTAGTTGACAAGACTTTAGATCCGCATAGGTAAGTACTGTAACTATTGTGGTCTTTAATGTTTTTAGATACTATCTTTTGCCTGCGACTTCGTCCGCGTGTATTTTATGACGAATCCTTAATTTTTTATACTTAAAAAAAGTCTATAGTACCTACTCGGGGATAATATGCATAGCTTCCTATTAGCGAAATTTTTAATCGGATTAGTAGTTCCAAAGTTTAACGCCTCTAAACAAACTGTTTAGCTTTATGATATTAGTACCTATAATTTGCGGTATATTAATTTCCGTAAAATAACTGGCGAAGTATGGGTATACTAATGGGTACACCTCTGCCTAACCCTTAGGTGATTAAAAGCGTGATGTTATGTTATGTAATTACCGTATTTACGATTTTCATGAAAAGCATAAACAACCTTTTTTTGTATTTTTATATAACACGTTTTTATATTAGCATAACTGTAATTTACACTGTTTGTAATTTCTACGAGTTAATGTAGTAAGTACATACACGTGTTTGTTTAAAGATAAATGTTGCAGTTACTTGTAACTGTTCAATTGATAACATCACAGTGACGTTGCAGATTCTTAGAAAATAACCGTGCGATTTACAAACTTTGAATGATGTCTTTAAAAACTGACTGCAAACATACAACATGTAGTTTTACACCTAAATACTTAATTGAATTTCTTTGTACTTACATCTTTATCTTGATAGCTGAAACCAGATTTTTTTTAGTTAAAAGCCGTTGAGAACTTGGTCTAGTTTAAGAATATAGCTGTGTACGTTATAACCTAGAGAAAATAACACACATTACACGAGTCATAATAAGGGTTAAGAGTTTTTTTTATGGTTCAATGCCCTAATTTCTAGAACTAACCAGTAACCAGATTCATGAGCAATAATATAGGCTATTAACATCAGGCTCCCACGGGGGCTGGGTATAGTAACCAAAGACGGGCAGTGGCGGATTCACGATGGGCGTTGTGGGGCTTGACCCCGATTTTTTATTTTGCTTTAATAGGTATTACAGATGTTTAAATTTTTAATTTATGCCTACATAATTCAATTCTTACTTTAAATATAGGTGGTTATCTGAGTCTATGATACATAATATCTAGGAGTAATATAAAAATCATTTAATCAAATATTACAACAATAACAGACAATTACAAAATATTTATCGCATTTAAAATGTCCCTCAGCGCAATGCATTGTTGAATTTCCATAACATGTCGGACTCGACGATAACTCAATATTTGTTTCAGGACATTCACCTACCCATTTATTATATCTATACTTTTATATCTACTAATATTATAAAGAGGTAGTTTGTTTGTAAGATTTTTTTTGAGGTAGTTTATTTCTGGAAGTATTTCTCCAGTTACAAAAAGCTTTCACTGAAAGCTACACTATTGTGAATTGTCATACGATATTTATTACCGACTTCTACGCGGTCGAAGTCGTGAGCAGAAGCTAGTGTCACAATATAGAAGGTTGATATCCATTTAATTCAACTTTATCAGCACTTAATCCCGCATAAAACGTTAGTCAGAGTGCGACCTGTATAAATATGTTAATTCGAAAGACAGAATTTATATTTATACACTTGTAAATGTCTGGTTTCTTTGGTTTCTGCTTAATATTAACATTGAATTCTTACTTTCTTCTAACAAGCGAAGACCATACATTATTTAGAAAGCAATATAATTTAATAAACCGGTACAGAAAGTATATCCTACACAAGAACACGCTGTATTCATATTAACATTCGACACAAGTGTTCAGTTGAATTGCTAATCATGTGTAAATAATATTTTAACTATTTGTATAATAATTTATATTTTGTTGTAGTTAAGTAGCCCATAATAAGGAACAAGCATTGGTCGCACTCATTCATTACTCATTGTGTTCATCGTACTTAAAACATTAGCCTAGAACTCTAGACTGTCTCTAAACACTAACTATAAACACTCACTACTGCTCTATTTTAATAGGCGTAGGTAGTCAAAGGTCCCAAAAATCTACTGAGAAGCCATTTTAATACAATTCAGTTTTGTGTAAGTTCATAAAGCAATTTGCAGGCGCTGATGTAAAAGTAGGTACTAGACTACTTCGATTCGGTTTTAAAATTTGTAAATACGACTATCTCCTAGCATTTTAATTTATTTTTTACGACAAGCATAATTAGTAGCACCCACTGATATAAATAAAGTCATCAAACTGAATTTATTATACGTGCGAAATGTGTATTTTAAATTTGAAAATCGATCGAATTTAAGATACGCGCGCTCATCCCAAAACAACACAGTCAATTAATAATTCTTACGATACGTCTCATTCAATCAAGTTGAACTCAATGAACGAATGATTACTGGTGATTGATAAGTATAATAAACGTAGCTATTGAATGTACCGACAGAATCTCGGTCAGTTATAGATAAACTTATCGATCGGGACCAACACACATAGGTTAATTCCCATTGATATTCTTTTGTTTTCTGCAATATTTGCTTGTGATGTGTTGCCATGGAAACCGTATATTTTGAAGTAAGTTTACGTAAGTTGTGGAAAGTTTTGTGTTAAGCATATAGTAAGTTATCAAGTTATTATTATTAATAGTTAGAACTGTAATTATTATTGTTACATTCATAATCACTTGAATATTAAGATTAGTTTGCATCAGGTTGTGAACTCGTGATATAAAGTTTTTCGTTTAGTTCTGCTATAACGAATCAAATCACGGCAAAATTTCTCCGATTTTTCGAAGTATTGTAATAATTTTGAATATTTTACTCTGATTTGAATTTCTGAATTTTAAAACAATTCTACGCATAAGTATAAGATGTTACTGTGAACTGTTATTGCTGGATAGTACCTGATATAACACATTTAGAATATTAAAAATAAGTTTGACGTAATTAATTTCATTTTTGGGTGATTGTGGGTTGGTTCATTTTGAGAGAACTAAGCCCTTCTGGATAGTAAAACACTCTTTTCTTGAAATTACTAGAATCCATTGACTTACTGACTTTTAATATGCATTGAGGTTAGTTGGTTACTTAATCTATACTAATATATGATGAATATATTCGGTTTGTTTGTTTAAATGCGCTAATCTTTGAAATACCAATCGGATTGGAAAAAATGTTTTTGTATGTGATAGCCGGATTAATGAGAAGTAGTATAGGCTTATATATTCACGCTACGACTCACAGGAGATGAGCAGTAACCAATAACGTAACAAAACGCGTAAGTATAGCTATAATCATTTACCAACGCTACCACAGAAGGTGCCTAAAAAGTTAATATATTTTAATTCTAGCTGTAGGCTTGACAGCCGTTGACACACGGTCTGCTTCTATTCTAATTATAAAAAGTAATATTTATCTCATAATATGAAATAGGTTGTATTTGCCTCAATCAGCCAGGGTCTCTGCAATACCTACTACTGCATGTCTTCTGTAAAAAATGCAGTCGTCCTTATATTATCAATGACGTTTAAGTCCTGTGCAATGGTTAGTTGATCCAAGTTAACAAATGACAGATCAGCTTAGATTCTTTCCCAAAAATAAACCTTCACATCAAAACGATGATTTTTATTAAAGTTCCACGTAATCATCCCATCGTCAAAGTAAGTAATAAAAAAAGATGTAGGTACCTACATTTAAGAATAAGCATTATAATTAATTAAGATAGTCATCGCGAAGTATTGACGGCGCGCGCAATAGGGACGCGGCCGACTTTCTATATACTTCTACACTGACACACCAGACACACCATTGTTTTTATATTAGTTCCGGCTCTAGTGGATTACAAGTTTTATACAGTTTATGTACTGGCTTTTACTTGCGGCGTGTAATGGTTTTATAAAATAAAAGTTACTTTTCTAAGAAAACTGACATAGGTTTCAATTGGGTATTTGACAGTTTTGACACCAATAAACGTTAGTTTCAAGACACAACTACCTATAAAAACATTTTATTTTAGTACTAAAAACTCCGATTAATTTTCTACTAACAGTACCTAATTAGATTTATTGTTCCTTTGAAATAAAAAAATAGTAAATTCATTGAGTTGATAAAAATGTGACGTCACAGTTTAATTTTGCCATACAAAATCTATGGGAGAATTGCGTTTTGACAGGTCATAAAAAGTACGTCAATTGATTAGTGGTATGTGACTTTTTTAAGACTATTTCTATCTTTTTATCTAAAAAGGGAACGGATAAGAGTTGTCATTTTAATTTGCTAAACTTCCACGCAATAAGTTGCTATGTAAGAACGTAGGTACTTTTTTAAATTTCCTCCTAACTGTCACCGTCCATTTTTGTAGCTGTTGTCAGGGGATCCCTTTTTTTCGCATAATATTCTTTTTCCTAATATACTTTGGCATAACGGTTTTGGTATAATTTGTTTTGCCATAATTTTTTTTGGCATACAGTTTATGTTGGCATAATTATCTTGAAGGCTAATTTGTTTTGGCATAAATTTAATTCGCATACTACGAAGATCATAGAATTTCAATAGAAATAATTTTATTAGTCATAATGAAAAAAAAATGGGTAAGTACGAATTTTTTTTTTTACTTTTGGCCCCAGCAGTCCGACTTTGGGACATGAGGAGCGTAGGCCGAAGGCCGGCGGAGCTCCGACGACATGGCTGACGGGAGATAGGGCGGCAGCTTTTTTTTTTTACCGCCCAGAGCGACCATTTGTTGAAATTATGATTAATTATGGCCCCAGAAGTCCGACTTTGGGACATGAGGAGCGTAGGCCGAAGGTCGGCGGAGCTCCGAGGACATGGCTGACGGGAGATAGGGCGGCAGCTTTTTTTTTTTACCGCCCAGAGCGACCATCTGTTGAAATTATGATTAATTATGGCCCCAGAAGTCCGACTTTGGGACATGAGGAGCGTAGGCCGAAGGTCGGCGGAGCTCCGACGACATGGCTGACAGGAGATAGGGCGGCAGCTTTTTTTTTTACCGCCCAGAGCGACCATCAGTCTGTTGAAATTATGATTAAGTAATTATTATTATTATGGATATGAAATGCATGCCAAAAGATGATTCTGGCTGTGAATTTTCTGCGATATGATGGTTCTACTTTTGATTATTATGGATATAACTTAATAAATTTATGCTTTAGAATGTTATGCCTAATCATTATTATGATTAGAGAAATTATGCTTAAAAAATTATGCGTAAGCTGTTATGCGTAAATAATATTATGCGAAAATATAATTAGGACAAACAAAAGTATGCCAAGTTATATTAGGTCTTAAAATTGTATGCAAATAGATAGGAAACCGTTGTCAGGTGCAATATTCCAATTTCAAAAATAATATAAACTTTTAAAATTCGAAATATGCACCTGACATTTGGTTTTATTTAATAATTCTACTAAGATAGCTTTCATGTATGAAACCAATAAAATACACACATCAAAAGTGTCTAGGGATCAATATATTATTATTACCAAAAACATCTTGATCCCTAGACACTTTTGATGTGTATATTAGTTATGCAATATTTTATTTATAAGAAATACTTATTATCGGTTGAAGTATGTGTAGCTGTCACCTTATAAATTGTAATTCCGGACCTTTGGAAGATTGATTACCTACTTTAGATTGACCTTTTATTATAATAAGCTTTCGAACAACTTTTACTATGTGATCAATGCTGTAATATGAAGAAACAAATTACAGTTCTACAAAAATGCACTAACTTACAACACGATGAAAAGTATGGAACATCTAATTGTTTTTTTTTTATATTTTAGGGTTGGTCATATAACAAATAAGTTGATCGTATTTATGAGTACTTTGACCACCTGTAGATGCACAGAGAATTAAAGCTCAACTTGTCGACGGCTTCGTTGGTCTCATGGTCGAAAGGCGACTACTGAGCGTGGTTCAATTCTCAGGCCGGGCTAAGTATTATTGAAATTTTTCATTAGTAATTTCTCAGTAACATAACAGCCCGGAGTTTGGAGTTGGTGGTTTGACAAACCTGTGCCTCGGAAGCACTTCAAAGCCGTTGGGTTGCGCCTGATTTCTCCCTGGTTGTAATTGATTGCCGTTCCATCGGACAATGAGAGTAAGGGAAGAGGTAGTGCACCTGTGTTTGCGCATACATTTGTGTACTATAATATCACCTACGGACCTAGCTAGTCTCCATTGAGATTGGCCGCCGTTCTATAATGATTCTAATCATTTCATTTCATTTCATTTCATTTATCTTGGCGGTATGAAGTTAGCTGTTTGGCTGCGCAATGGATCTTATAGAAACGAAATTGTTTGCTGCGCAGCAATCGGCTAACTTCAGAGCCACCAAGATACGTTGGCCGTATTGTATGCAAGAGTGTCCACTATTCCTTGTTAGTTCCTAACCTAACCTAACTACCTAACCTAACCTAACCCTAACCTAACTTAACTAACCACTCCAAATCACCATTATGCAAATAATAAACATGACATAGAGCTCATATTTTAATTTAATTTAAACCATTGAATGTTGTCCACTAGATGTTTTACTTTTGTCTTGTTTTGCGTTTCCATGTTAATCATTGTAATTGGTGTTACACCGTTTTAATTAACTATAATAAATAAATAAATAAAATAAAAAATCCTGTCAAAAAATCCCGGCGCCTTTTTGATTGGCGTAAGTAGGTACCTATCTTATAAATTATAAACACAGTGGCTGGTTTCGTGACAGTGAATAAATTATATAGATACTGATACTTTAGTGATAAATAAATCAATGTCAGATTACTATGCTTAAATGCGAGAGGCGCGGACTTTCTTTTGATGCGATTAGTGCAATTGCCTTGAAAACCGAAGGATTTATCAATATCAATTTAATACCTACTTGTGTCTTAATTTCTGTCTACTCATTTCAATAATCTTATTTCGATATGGAGCGGGGGGAGAGCAATTCTACTTACTTTTAGAAACGATCGCACTCTAATCCTAATCTCAATCTGTCAAAAATGCCATTGACATTGATTGTTGCTGAAATGAAATTACGACTAAGTAGATTTTGAACATTTTTAATTAGTAGAAATGGGCATCAGATCTTTCTGAATCTTAAAATTATTTTCTATGTCATGCATTGATTAATCAAATTAAGGTCTGGTTATTATCGGTAATAACATGTTTGTCTTTGTTTTTGCTTTATAAATGCAACTGATATGATGTGAATAATACTTTTGTAATCAGATGGAATTGCTACTATTTCTTTTACGTAGTTGATAATGAGATTATTTCATGAAAAACAAAAGAGGAGCGCGTTTTATATGTAGGTTCAGCAAGGTACTCTAATATATTTGCATATGAGCAACCAAACATTTCATCATCATCAGCCTAGCCTTTTCCCAACTATGTTGAAGACGGCTTCCAGTCTAACCGGATGCAGCTGAGTACCAGCACCAAACAAACATTGCACCAAACATTTATGAAATTAAATAACATAAAATAAAGCTGCGTAAAAACGTAATAAATTATACTTAAGCTCCGATAAATACTAGCTTTTTATAGTATCCAGGTAGCGGTAAGTAATTAAAAACAGGAACCAGATGTGATAATTAGAAATTAATCTAGTGGTCTAAGATCCCCTAATTGCGAGACCTACGTTATTTTAGTACTATAGCTGTAGTTTTAAAGACAGAGTAATTAATCGTTAAGAAGGTATGAGTTCTTGATAGGTTTAATGCCAGGCCCTCCCTCATATATTAGAGGGGTAATACTACTAACTTTTAGGAACAATCGTAATCTAATCTCAGTCTCAATCTGTCAAAAATGGCTTGATTGTGACTGAGACAAAATTGCGACTAGATTTTGAATATTTTTAATTTATAGAATTAGCATTGGCGAGGTATAAGAGTCGCAGGGCAGCTTGTGGCAAGCTGTTGGGCAGTATCGACCCCACAGACCTGATCTCCCGGGAGAAGTCTTGTTCCTCATCTCTGGCTCCTCCAATTATCCCCAATTAACCCGAGTGGGTATCCTCCCCCGGTCAGAATTCGCCACAGATGCACCAGCCCAAGCAACTGCTATTCCCCCACGACGTGTGCAAAAGGGACCAACAGCCACCAGGCACACGAGGAGGTTTCTGACCACGCATTGAACCTCGCCCAACACGCATACTTTTTTAACAACGTATTTTTCTATATATCCTCCTTTCAACTATACTAAAATGACTTAGGTCTTGCGACTACGGTTTCTTAGTCCATTAGGAAAGCTGTCAAGTGACATTTAAAGAGAGCTAATAGCTAAACATGTTCTGTAAGTCCAGTTACTTTTTCGAAACGAACAAAAAAGTTTTGTAGCAAAAACGATTATGTAAAAAACTGTTACTGGTTTTGATATCTGATCCATGTATAGCCAAGTTGGTATTTTGTAGTCTAACATTACCTACTCCGCCTAAAGAGGAATCACAAACCTGATTTTCGATATTAACGTTGAAATGTAATTTGGTTCCGTCCAAGCGTGGATCTAGCCCTCAAAAAAGTATATTGTCACGGTCATTTGAAATGGACCAATTTGAATGGATCCGCAATTGCCCGTCTGAGTTAAAGCCCTATCACACTGGAGTGGACAACTTGCGGTCGCGGTCGGAGTATTTTGTATGGACGGGTAACGCGGCCAGCCGGATCTCCGAAATACTACTGCAGTATCTGACCGTGCCCGCAACTTATCTGCTTTGGTGTGGCCGGCCCCTGACACAAGAAAGTCGCGGCGCCGGTTCGACGACTTCACAACACATTATGATGTTATAGGAATGCAATAATTTCTTGTGGTAGGACATGAAGTAGATAGGTATGGACAAAAAACGAGTTGACATTTTTGGGGCTCCGATTCCATTAATTACCTAACCATCCGATAACATGTTCTTACTTACCACTTATGGTAGTATACTTTATATACTGCAAGCCATAGACATTACAAAGTTTACCCATAATTTAAACTAATATTATATAGAGAAAAGATTTGTATTATTTTTGTAATGGAAAAACTCAAAAAGTGCATAACCGATTTTAGAAATTTTTTCACCTATGGTAAGCTACATTATCAGCGAGAAACTTAGGCTATATTTTATTTTCAAATTTATCTTTGTATACTTTCCTAGCTGTCCGCAGCTGGGTGGGGTCGCTAGTTAATATATACGTATAAATATACATATGGTCGCCGCACTTGACAAGAAAAATAACATATATCTCCAGAGTCTGGCATAGTTGTTGCGTTTACATGACATACTCACGATACTCAAAGAAATTCTTTAATGTTTCCAGGGCGATTACATATGGATCGAGCCGGTGTCTGGTCGGGAGTTCGATGTGGCGATCGGCGCACGCGTCCTCGCGGCCGAAGGGCGACGGATACGAGTCCGCGACGACGACGGGAACGAGCAATGGCTGCCACCCGAGCGACGCATCAAGGCGATGCATGCGACCTCCGTGCATGGCGTCGAGGACATGATATCACTCGGCGACCTGCACGAAGCCGGCATCCTCAGGAATCTACTTATAAGATACAATGAGAATCTCATCTATGTAAGTTAGTGCTATTATTGCAACTTGGTTAAAAAAAAATCTGCTCACCCTGAACACTAGCAAAACCAACTTCATTCGCTTTAATATTTACAAGCAATACCAACCATCTCAAGAATTTGACTTGAAAATCCACACGTGCAACATGGCTACAGATAGAGTTTGTTGCCATTGCCCTAAAATACAGCAAATTACCCACACAAAATATCTGGGAGTGATCATTGACCAGCGTCTTTCCTGGTATCCTCATCTGGAACACGTCATGAGTAGAGTACGAAAACTCATATGGATATTTAAAGAGCTGAGATATGTTGTACCAAGGAGAATAATTGCTAACAAAAAAAATGATAAGCAGAGAAATTTATTAAATGAAATTTACGTATCTTTGGTCCAGTCTGTTTTGGTATACTGTATAACTGTCTGGGGGGGAGCAGCGAAATCTCGCTTTCTAGAGCTAGAACGCGCTCAAAGAGCGATACTTAAGGTGATGTATTTTAAAAAAAGAATATTTTCCACTGACAAGCTTTACGAATTATGTAATTTGCTATCAGTGAGAAAATTGTACATCCTTCTTATTATCCTCAAAATACACAAAGAGATACCTTATGACCCCAAAATACTTAGGAAAAGAAATAAACATTGCATAGTAAACGTTCCAATTACGAAAACAGAATTTGCCAGCAGACAATATAAAAAACGCTCAACTTTTCTTTATAACAAAATTAATAAACTAATATATATCTATGACAAAAAGAAATATGAATGTAAAAAAGAATTAATAACCTGGCTTCATAATTTAAATTATAATGACACGGAGTTACTTTTGCAACGAGTGACGTAAAAAAAAAAAATATATATATATATAGAGAGGAGTTTTACCTTATTTACTCTCAAATGTACACTCAAAATGTCTCTCTCGGCCACACACACACACACTCTTGCTATCACACACATTTACACTTTGTCTCACACCCACTTACGCTCACAGACACACCCCCCACACACCCTCACCCTCACACCCATACAATTTGATCGTGTCTTTTTTCCTTTTCTTTTATCCTTTTGTATACATATTTGCACGGCTATAATATAATGTAAGGAAAGAGCGGAGACTCCAACTACAGGCATTTTCTATGCTTAAATGGAGACTCCTCGTCATGCAATGTAAGCCAAATATGATATGAAATAAATTTATTTTATTTATTTATTTTATTTATTTAAGTTGAAACCTCTTCATTTTCTTATTCCCCTTGTTCCAGTCCACTTTACTTGGGGTCGAGGAAAAATATATTTTTCTTTCATTTTTTTTCGTCATGGACACTTTAGATTTTTGAAAATGTCATGTTCTACATATATTTACCGATAACGATGTCGGCGAATATAGTTTATAAAGACTATGAGAGTGTGTCGGAAGTATGGAAATAAAATACGTCGAAGTTTACTAGGTACTTAGAAGTTTATTAAAAAATTATAGACAGATACGTCAAACAATGTTTAATGCAAAAGTCCATTGAAAAAATTCGTGAAAATAAATGTTTATCTTATAATACTTATAATTTTTTTCCTAATTTATTTAAATATTGTGATTATTTGCAAAAAAACACATAAAACTAATAATCTCGTGAGATCTCGAAATTGGCGAGATCTCGCAGTATTGTTATTCATAAACTCGCGAGATCTCGCTTGAGCCCCAATCTCGCGAGATTTGCATTCCCTAGATACAGCTTCTGTGAGCTCAAAAAGATCATTGTTTCTTAAGATTCAAACATGGAATCCTGGTTGGCCAATAAAACTGTTGTCGCAACTTAATACGTGGGTCGAGCCAAAATTTGCGATGACTCAATAAATGATATTTCAGTTAGCAAGTTTTTTCGAGAATGTCCATTTATCATTTTATTGGTCGGACAGGGAAATACAATCATAAATCCGGTTTTAATCAAGGACAAGCGCCACAGGTGAAAAAAATAGAGAGGTGGTTATCTCTCTTGTGATTTAACCTCTGATCAAATCTAAAAAAACATTATTAAGAGAAATCGGCAATCCTGTGATTGTCAAGTGACAACAGCAATGTATCTTTCTAAATTAAATGTCTGTATTTCTTAACTAATTAACATAATTTTATAAACAGTTGTCACTGTTCTACTTTCATTTTCGTTAAATATTGCTTTAATATTAATTAAGATGTTAGATGGTGTGTCAATTAAAGACAACTAGGTCTTTAAAGTAATTAAAATTGAAAGGAGTACAGCAGACACAGTAGGAAAGCTTTTGTCATTTGTTCTACAATTTGCTCTTGCGCATAGTGATTGGAATGGCTTCTACGCGTGGCGAACTAGTGATACCTACTTAAAACTAATCTGGCGAACCCTGCATACGCTATCACCTTACTTGCTTCTAATTTTATGTATGTAGGTACCTCTATTTTAAACTGTTTTTTTTAACCGTTGGTCTGGTGGTAATGTACAGGACGTGCGGAGTTATTGGGTTTTCTAATGTTATCTGATCATAATATTAAAATTTCAGACTTACACCGGTTCAATATTAGTGGCCGTTAACCCTTACCAAATACTGCCAATCTACACGGCAGACCAGATCAAGTTGTACAAGGAGAGGAAGATCGGGGAGCTGCCTCCACACATCTTCGCGATAGGAGACAATGCGTACGCGCACATGCGTCGGTACAAGCAGGATCAGTGCATCGTCATCAGTGGAGAATCTGGCGCAGGGAAGACGGAGTCAACGAAGCTGATTCTGCAGTACCTCGCCGCTATTAGTGGGAAGCACTCTTGGATTGAACAGCAGGTTGGTTTTTGTGTTGACTTTAAGTTCTTGGTTTTTGTGTTGTTCAGGGAATTTGAGGATAGTTTCGAAAGTAAGTTGATGGTTCAAGATCCCAGAGTGCTAGCTTCAACCTGGACCCTTCAGGTATCACGTACACCTAAAGAAATACTGGTACCACTGTAACACGTTATCGAACCTATTTCTAATATCCATAAGGTATATTTCCATTTGTTTTTCAATTCTCTGATAAATCTTTTTTGTTAAAATGATCAGAAACCTGGAAATGTCTAGTACATTTTAATAACACTAAGTAAGTGCCTACTTACTAACAAGAAAAAACAAAATTATAAGCAATAAACATTTCTTTTTCAGATCCTAGAAGCAAATCCCATCCTAGAAGCCTTTGGCAACGCAAAGACGGTCAGAAACGACAACTCCTCAAGGTTCGGCAAGTACATCGACATCCACTTCAACAATAGCGGAGTCATAGAAGGCGCTAAGATCGAGCAGTACCTTCTAGAAAAATCTAGAATAGTCTCCCAGGGAGCAGAGGAAAGGAACTACCATGTGTTCTACTGCCTGCTGGCAGGACTGTCAAAAGAAGAGAAGAAGAAGCTAGAACTGACTGATCCGTCTGAATATAGATATTTGTCTGGGGTAAGCTTACATTAGAAGAAAATTATCAATGAAATCAGTAGATTCTTGTCAATCAGAGATTGAAGCAAATATTTATGTATTAATTCGGTCTTTAACACTATAAGAACATAATTTAAATAAGAATACTCAACTGATATTATTTTAACCCCAAGACAGAAAAGAAAACAGATATTAAAAACTGTTGGGTAATATAAAGGCTTGTTTTATATACCGGGGTATTCAATAATATTAAAAACAATGTCAAACCATGTAATAGGCTCGCCCCCTATTACATGGGACTTAAATATAACTGGCGAAATGTGGGTGTACTAATGGGTAGATCCACCTCTGCCTAACCCTTCGGGAATTACAGGCGTGATGTTATGTTAAAAACAATTTAAAACTGATTAGAAATTATTATACATTAGTGTAATATGATATCTCATTTGATAACAATCATGTATATTAATAGGATTATAAAGATGAGTATCTTCTTCCGTTAAAATTAGATCTAATTTAAAATTCAAGATATGGCCGCAGTTGCTAACATAATTTTCTTTTGCAGGGTGGAAGCCTTACTTGCGAAGGTAGAGACGATGCAGCGGAATTTGCAGACATACGATCAGCTATGAAGGTTTTATTATTCACTGAACCTGAAATATGGGAAATATTAAAATTATTAGCAGCCGTCTTACACACTGGTAACATTAAATATGAAGCGACGGTAGTTGATAATTTAGATGCAACAGAAATTATTGAACAAGCTAATGTAAGGAGAGTAGCGACTTTGTTGGGTGTACCCATGCAGTCACTCATAGACGCGCTTACTAGAAAGACGCTGTTTGCCCACGGAGAAACTGTCATATCAACTCTTAGTAAAACACAGTCAGTTGACATCAGAGACGCCTTCGTCAAAGGAATCTATGGTCGTCTTTTCGTCACCATCGTTAAAAAGATCAACGCTGCTATCTACAGACCAAAGTCGACAATGCGAACGGCTATTGGCGTCCTAGACATATTCGGTTTCGAAAACTTCGATCAAAATAGTTTCGAACAATTTTGTATTAACTTTGCTAACGAGAACTTGCAGCAATTCTTCGTAAGACATATATTTAAATTGGAACAGGAAGAATACAATCACGAAGGAATCAACTGGCAGCATATTGAATTCGTTGACAATCAAGATGCATTGGATTTAATAGCGCTAAAACAACTGAATATTATGGCTTTAATTGATGAAGAGTCGAAGTTTCCAAAAGGTACTGACCAAACGATGTTAGCCAAGCTACACAAGACCCACGGTCTGCACAGAAACTACCTCAAGCCAAAGTCAGATATAAACACCAGTTTTGGACTCAACCATTTTGCTGGGATAGTATTTTACGACACGCGAGGTTTCCTCGAGAAGAACCGTGATACATTTAGCGCTGATTTATTGCAATTAATTCACATTTCCACGAACAAATTTCTGCAGCATATATTCCAAGATGACATTGCGATGGGATCTGAAACACGGAAGCGAACTCCGACACTTTCAACGCAGTTCAAGAAGTCTCTTGACTTATTGATGCGGACGTTAGGAACTTGCCAGCCGTTCTTCATCCGGTGTATAAAACCAAATGAATTCAAGAAACCAATGATGTTCGACCGCGGTCTCTGCTGCCGACAACTCAGATACTCTGGTATGATGGAGACGATCAGAATCAGGAGGGCCGGGTATCCCATTAGGCACAGCTTCAAAGAGTTTGTTGAGAGATACCGCTTTTTAATATCCGGCGTTCCACCTGCCCACAAGACTGACTGCCGTTCAGCTACTGCGAAGATCTGTGCAACAGTCCTTGGCAAGTCAGATTACCAGTTGGGTCACACCAAAGTTTTCCTGAAAGATGCTCATGACTTGTTCTTGGAGCAAGAAAGAGACAGAGTGCTTACTAGGAAGATATTAATCCTGCAGAGATCTATTAGAGGGTGGGTGTATCGCAGACGGTTCTTGAAGATGCGAGCGGCGGCCATTCTGATCCAACGTCACTGGCGAGGCAAATTACAGAGGATTCGGTATAACAAGATGAAGGTTGGGTATGCGAGGCTGCAGGCTCTCATAAGGGCACGAGTGTTGGCTCACCGGTTCAGGCATCTTCGTGGGCACATTGTGTCTTTACAAGTAAGTTAAAATTGTAGATACTTAATTAGTAAAAAGTTGATTGTTTATGGGTTATGAGCAAATTATGATCGAAATATTAAAAAATTTGGAAAAATGGTGTATCTTATAAACTGCATTTGCATTTTTTGTTATACGGGACCGTTGCGGATTAAAAGAGGATGTAGTGACAAAGATAGAAAAGGGTATGCTTACTTAGATGGTTCGGTCATGTTGAGAGGATGAGTGAAAGACGATTAACAAAAGGTATTTATATGGCAGAGGTGAGTGGCAACGCAGGGAGGGGTCGCCCTAGGAAGACCTACACTGACCTTATTGGTAAGGTTCTTCAGAAAGGTCAGGTGCGAAGTACTCGTAACTGGCGTGCTTGTATGACGAGATGTATGAACGTATATGAGGCGAAAGGAGTATATAAGGATCGTAGCAGGTGGCGTTCTGTGGTTTCTGCCTACCCCCCATGGGAAAAAGGCGTGAATTTATGTATGTATGTATGTATGCATTTATGAAGTCTGAATAACGTCTGTTTTCTCCATAGGCGGCAGCTCGAGGCTACCTAGTCCGTCGCTCATATGGGCACAAGATGTGGGCCATCGTGAAGATCCAGTCGCACGCGCGGCGTCTGCTGTGCATGCGTCGCTATCGGCGCATGCGCGGCGAGGCTCTCGCGCACTCCGAGGCGTTGCGCTTGCGCCGCCAAGAGGAGCTGCGTCTGCACACACAGGGCAATACACGCGCTAAGGAGATCGCTGAGCATAACTATAGGGTAAGTGAAATGTAACATTTGGATGTGATGACTTCGAACAAATTAATATTATAAAGTCACTCTTTTAAAACCTAAAAAAAAAGGACAAAATTGGTAGACTCACAATTTGGCTAAGTATTAAAATTAAATTGTGAACTACGTTAACTGGCTTACGGTACCCATTACGAACCTTTCGTTTGGATCAATAAACTGCTGTCTAGTGATAAATCAATTTCCGGTTGGCAAACAATAAATTTTACGCTTTATTTTCACTATTTCAAGTTCAATTTTACTGTGCAGTTAAAATCCAACACCAGATTTACCTGATAATATTTAAAAAGAAAACTCGACGTCAAAGTCGGCGAAATTCAAAGTGCAAATAAAACAGATGTAGTGTTTTTCGATCAGATAACTAATTTGTTATTGTTTTGGTAACTTAGATAATTTATTTTGATTATAACTAGTTACTGCACTAGTTAATAATTAGTTCTAATCACGTTTATCGGAATTTAACAATCTTTTATTTAAACATAAGTTGATAACTGATTTATTTTAACTAGCAGATCTTAATCATCTATTTAGCTACATTTTGCTAATTATTAATCGTGAATATGCATTTATTAATAAATAATAATAAATTCAAGTCTGTTATTGTACCACTGCAGGGCAATGACTTCTTCTCTTGCAGAAAAGGCATGAGTATTGATTACCACGCTTTCTAAATAAATTCATTATAAGTCTACGTTTGCTTACGATGATTTGCTTCACTGATCTCAGTGTTGTCCAAAATAATCTTAGAAAGTAGGTACATATTATGAATTGAAAAAGTTACATTAGTACTTGCCTGTTATTACTTCATTGTTTTATTCAAGTAATATGTACAGTCTGTTTCCAACATTAGCTGACCCTTAACGTTACGTGTTAAAGATCAAAGTGGGTCAGATAATTTTGCCAACAGACTGTACAAAATTAACGGACTTTATTATAAAAAAAAAACCATCAGAATAAAAAAGGGAACTATAAACTAAATGGCATCAAAAATTAATTTCTTGTCCGGTTTCAAACCTACAATCAGACATAGAGGCATGCGCCTTAACCACTGGGCCATCACGACATTAAATTAACGACGATTAAATAAACTATGTACAAATAAAATTTAAATCAGTTTACTTTGCACGATAAGAATTACAACAATCCTTATCAGTTTCGATCTATAGATAGTTAAATTAATTAAATAATAAATCAAATTAAAATGCCGCTATTGTTTTATCGTCTCAGATAATCGACATACACACACATACTTTACGTGTTATTTTTAATTTCATTCACATACTGCATTCAAAAGAAACGCACGTTGCATTCTTAAAAAAAAAACAAATTCTTTTTTAAAATTGTTTTATACTTTTTTACCCGACTACGGCAAAGCCAAAAGGAGGGTTATTTATATAATGCAGTTCAGTGACGATGACTAATAGTGATTATAATAAAAAAGTTAAAGTATTATGTCTGAGCCCATTGTTGCGTTTGCCGATAGTTGACGAAAGTCTATCGTATAGGGCCCTCTGGTATCTTCTATGTTACCGGGTAAGTTATATACCTAACTTAATAATATTATTTTAAATGTTAAATACAGTTTTATGGCAAATTCTAGGTAGATACGTTATATAGAAACACCGTAATCTAGTCCTTGATAAAATGCATGAATGCGCGCTACGCGCACAGCTACGGCGTAGCATCCTGCTACGAATACTACGCAATGGAGGATGTTTACAAAAACGATGTTTGGCAGGACGTTATAGAAAGCTTCTATCTATTTGTTGTTTAATTAATTAAGTATAGGTTCTGTCAGCGTATCCGCATGGTTTTTTTCACCACTTTAAGTTACATTTTTGATTACTGCTCCGCACCCGTGAGTAGTATTAGCGTTATGTTATATAGCCTATACTATACCTCACGAATCTGGCTATAAGAATTTTCCAATTCGACTGGAAGTTTTAGAAATTAGCGCATTTAAACAAAACAAACAAAAAGCATTAGCATAGATTAACGTAAAATAAACTTATTAAAAAAAATAAAAAATTTAAAGAAAAACAAAAAACCCGACTGCGTAAAAACTAATTTTAAAAAGAAAGAAACAAGCCCAGTAGTTTCGAACGACTCACAGTCGGGGCCCCTTGGGAAGATTTGATTGGTAAAATTTAAATGGGCCCCGACTGTGAGTCGTTCGAAACTACTGGGCTTGTTTCTTTCTTTTTAGTTTTTATTTAGGTTAATTTTTTCACGTATTTTTTAAAATTTTTACGCAGTCGGGTTTTTTGTTTTTCTTTAATTTTTTTTTTTATTTTATACTTTTTAGTTATTATTTGTAGGTATATCGTTTATACTTGAAATAAAAACTCAAATCAATAAGTAAGAAAATTAGCGAGAATGATTATTTTGTTAAACAACTTTAAATCGTAATATATCCTAAACTATTATTTAAAATGAAAAATGATAAAAGGAACCTAAAGATGATATTAAAACACCTATTCAACGACACCCCACTTGACATAGTTCATCAACTTTTTTTTTTTTAATTTTGACAATATGGCGTCTGGTTGTCGCTGTGGTGAATTTTGATTACTGTCATGTCTTTAGTGACACTCGCAAGGTTAAGACGAATCGATTGACGTAAGAATCATCAAAATCGGCGTACGCATTTGGTCTCTAGAACGCCACATAGAAACAAACATACATACATACATACATAGACTGATAAACACATTACTCTCCTTTGCGTCGCGCAGTCGGGTAAAAACATATTTTTAAAAACAAGCTTTAATTTAAAATTATTACAATATTGAGTATTGAACATTGCATTGTCGTCAGAACTAAAGGTGTAGGTATGCAAAATTTCAGCTCAATCGGATACCAACAAATGATCGAAAAATGGTTTGCAAATTTTGAAAAGACAACTTACTTACTAACATACATACATACAAAACAGTGTAAGCTAAATAAAAGCTTGTAAAAAAATTACTATCTTTCCTCGCTCCAAGTGTCTGTTTCACCACTTTTCAATAAGTTTTGATTAGGAGACCTTCGCTCTTTACCAACTCACGAATAGAGAGAGACCGGTCTATCATCGGCTGCGTAGCCGCAGTAATAAATGAAGAAATATAAACAAAATTCCAGTTCTAATTACTGAGGGTAATGAGGTGCTAACACTAATGTATTAATGACGCCAGTAGTTTTGCGTAATTGAGCAATATCGTCCAATCAATCAAGCGTACGCCTTGCGCAAGCGCTGCAACCTGCACGTCTGCCGTGCTCGGTTAGTCTGCGGACTTATTCTGTAACACAGTTTTGTTTGGATTGTCATGTCAATTTGGCTCGAAATTGTCTGCGGTTGGTCAACGGCCTTTTTTCCTTATCCTGCACCTTAAATGCGTAATTGTAGTCACACATGTTACAATAAAACTTGCGCAAGTTTAGACTTGCACAAGTAAGCGTGATGTTATGCCCATAAATAGCTCGGATACTTGCACTAATTCGTCCAACAGTCGTTAATGGAAACTTGCGCAAGTATACCGTTACGTGCCATTTGGATTTTGTTGTATTTTCAAAGTGATGGTCATTCCTTTTATAACGCATTATGAGTTTAGTTTTGTGTTGTTCTATCGCTCGCTTCTAAATGGAAACTGCATGCAATTCCGAATATAACTGTGTTATACAATAAAGCTTCAGGCAAACGTAACCCTCTGCCTGCCGATACTAGCCGTAATATGAAGTAAACTGAAGTAATTCTTTAAGTGAAACAGACGTATAGCCGTGGCCATTATTCAGTATATTATGATGAACTTGTGGTTCGAGAAATTTTGCAACAATGTCATTTTTGACTCTAATTATGTCGACAAATCATGCATTGGTGGTTTTACTGTAAGTTTAGTTCCCTTTATCTATATTTATATTGTCACGAAGAAGCAGATAATAGTGTAACTCTGTAAACATACTTGATGATATCTAAAGAGATAAGAGACTAGATTATCTTCTTAGAATAGAACTTTTGAAACTAGATCTAGTCGCGGAATCACTTAAAGATCACATTATAGAAGTATGAAAGATAGGTGAGATATTTTGAAATCATATGAGCTTTAGGTAGATATAGGTAGGTACTTAGGTAATATAATATAATACATATTACCAAATTATCAATAAGATCAAATACTTATGGGCCAATATTAATAAAATAAATTATACATGAAAGATGAATAATGTAACAAATGAATATAATGAATAATAATCTGAAATAATGATTTCTTGTGTATAATTTTATCTGCAATAACCAAAGAAACAAAAGCGACGCAATAGCATTAATAATAATAACATAAAATAATAAGAATGTCCTTTCTTTTTACAGGAGCGCATGTACGAATTGGAAAGGCGTGAAGCTGAATTGGCCCTGGAAGAGAAGAAGCAGCTGGAAGCGAAGAGGACGTTACTCCAAGAGGCGGCGAGGAAGCAGGACGAGCCTGTTGATGATAGCAAGCTAGTGGAAGCCATGTTTGACTTCCTGCCTGACTCCAGCAGTGAAGCGCCAGCGCCGAAAGATACCTCCGTCTTCAGCGATCTGCCCCAGCCTAGGGCTGATCAGCAAGAGGTAAAATTTGTTTATCGAGAATTTGTTGAAAGTATGGTCCATCTTTACTTGAAAAAACTGAGCACTAGTACCTAAAAATATTTTATCATTAAATTAAGTTCGAGGCTAGCAATATTGAGTATTACACGATACAATTGATACAACATCAGGTGTACCCATCAGTACACCCATAATAATATGTTTAAGTCCCATGTAATATGGGGCGAGACAATTGAAAATATCATTATACCCAGTCGATGCCTAAGTACCTATTGACGTATATTTACTGCTGTTTATTTATTGCTCGCTCCAGAAGCTTCTTTACATTCCATATCTGAATTGCAGAAAACGTTATCGGCCAGTGTATCTTCACCAAAATACTTATGTTAATTATCTTGCAAATTAAGGTCCACGTCAATGCACTCCTATTTTATCTTTGATTTCTATCAGATCATTCATGTTTAGGTATACATATTTTCAAAGTCCACTTCAGTCTAGGTACTACATGAAGTGCATATAAAATGTGTCCTTAAATGATGATGAATAATGATGATGTGTCAATATTGATTCAGTTTTTAGTGTCGACAAGTACTTAAGGAACGAGGTTGACTACTTTCTTTGGAATAATATTCCCATCTACGTACACTTATAGCATTAAGAAAGATTAAAATTCTCTACCTGATGTAACTGTAACATGCCATCTAATTTGCGTTCAAGGCAAGTTTACATTTGGAATTTCTATGACATGTTTAGATTACTGATGATTGAAATAAAAACTTATAGTTTTTATTTGCAATCAATCAGTAGGTCTTATTTTCCCCCATTCTTAAAGAACTCATAATTTCTATCCAGATGGTGACACCGATGCAAACCACATCAGAAGACGAGGAAGATTTGTCAGAGTTCAAGTTCCAGAAATTTGCAGCAACTTATTTCCAAGGAAATGTCACTCATCAGTACTCGAGGAAACCACTCAAGCATCCATTATTACCATTACATACGCAAGGAGACCAGCTGGTAAGAATGAATTTCATAATGACCTGTAATTTATAGATAGTAAAATTTTAATGTGTTGCGAAATAACTACATAGATAGGGGAATGATTAATTACGGAAATGTTTTTTTTTTGTATGTATGTAAATTATTCGATATTATTTAATACAGGCACTAAAATACTTTTGCAATGATTGGATTTTTTTTACGCAATTGATAATTCATAATGAATTGCAGGCAGCGCAAGCGTTATGGATCACAATTCTTCGGTTCACTGGGGACCTGCCGGAGCCGAGGTACCACACAATGGACCGAGACAACACATCCGTCATGTCTAAAGTCACAGCCACCCTCGGTAGAAACTTCATCAGGTCCAAGGAGTTCCAGGAGGCTCAGATGATGGGCGTCGACCCTGACGCGTATCTAAACAAGCAGAAACCGAGGTCCATTAGACACAAACTTGTATCTCTGACACTGAAGAGGAAGAACAAGCTAGGAGAAGACGTGAGGAGAAAGTTGCAGGTTGGTTTCGTTTCTAAATTAATTCGATTACTACTTGTGAAACAAATAATAATATTTCTCATGTTGTCCTTTTCAGGATGAGGAGTACACAGCAGACAGCTATCAGTCATGGCTAGAATCTCGCCCAACATCAAATCTAGAAAAATTACATTTCATTATTGGGCACGGTATTCTACGGGCTGAGTTGAGAGACGAAATATATTGTCAGATCTGTAAACAACTGACAAACAATCCTTCGAAGTCCTCTCATGCCAGAGGATGGATTTTACTTTCGTTGTGTGTCGGATGCTTTGCTCCTAGTGAGAAGTTCGTCAATTACCTACGGGCTTTCATCAGAGAGGGTCCTCCCGGCTACGCTCCATATTGCGAAGACCGTTTGAAACGAACATTTAACAATGGCACCAGAAACCAGCCACCCTCGTGGCTAGAACTTCAAGCTACAAAGTCGAAAAAACCTATAATGTTACCCATAACGTTTATGGATGGAAACACGAAGACCTTGTTAGCAGACTCAGCAACAACAGCGAGAGAACTTTGTAATCAGTTATCTGATAAAATTGGTCTAAGAGACCAATTTGGTTTCTCACTATACATTGCTCTGTTCGACAAGGTCAGTTCACTGGGCAGTGGAGGAGATCACGTTATGGATGCAATATCACAGTGCGAACAGTACGCAAAAGAACAAGGTGCTCAAGAAAGGAACGCGCCATGGAGATTATTCTTCAGGAAAGAAATATTTGCCCCATGGCATGATCCTACAGAAGATCAAGTCGCCACGAATCTTATTTACCAGCAAGTGGTCAGGGGTGTTAAATTCGGTGAATATAGATGTGACAAAGAAGAAGACTTAGCTATGATAGCTGCCCAACAGTATTACATCGAATACGGTCAAGACATGAACACTGAACGACTGTATACGTTACTGCCAAATTACATACCAGATTATTGTCTAACTGGTGTTGAAAAAGCAGTTGATCGGTGGGGTGCTCTAGTGGTGCAAGCGTATAAAAAGAGTTATTATGTTAAAGAAAAAGTTCCTGCTTACAGAGTGAAAGAAGACGTAGTGAGTTATGCAAAGTTCAAGTGGCCTCTATTGTTCTCTAGATTTTATGAAGCTTATAGAAACTCGGGGCCAAACTTACCTAAAAATGATGTTATAATAGCAGTGAATTGGACCGGTGTATATGTCGTGGACGATCAAGAACAAGTGTTATTAGAATTGTCGTTCCCTGAAATAACAACTGTTTCCAGTCAAAAAACTAACAAAGTGTTCACGCAAACCTTTAGTCTCTCCACCGTTCGTGGTGAAGAGTTTACATTCCAAAGTCCTAACGCTGAAGACATTCGAGATCTAGTGGTATACTTCCTTGAAGGTCTGAAGAAGCGATCCAAATTTGTAATAGCACTTCAAGATTACAAAGCACCTGGCGAGGGTTCTAGTTTCTTAACATTTAACAAAGGAGATCTGATAATTTTAGAAGAAGACAGTACAGGGGAATCTGTGTTGAATAATGGATGGTGTATTGGTCGCTGTGAAAGAACAATGGAACGAGGTGACTTCCCCGCGGAGACCGTCTATGTACTACCAGCACTGACTAAGCCACCTCCTGATATATTGACTCTGTTCTGTCAAGAAGGCGCATCGCATGGTCGTCGAGCGCCTACTGCCACATACAATGGAACAGAAATTAAAGACAAACCCCATACTTTATTAGAATATGCTATGGACCATTTCCGGTTGCCACCGAAACGTACTGTATCTAAAGCGCTTACTCTGTCCACTGCCAAGAGGGGAGGAACTGAGGAACTTTGGCGGCACTCTAGAGAGCCGGTTAAACAACCTCTTTTGAAGAAACTACAAGCAAAAGAAGAATTAGCCGAAGAGGCGTGTTTCGCATTTACTGCTATCCTCAAGTACATGGGTGACCTGCCTTCTAAGCGTCCCCGGATCGGCAATGAGTACACAGATCACATTTTCGACGGCCCACTTAAACATGAGATATTGCGGGACGAAATATATTGCCAAGTGATGAAACAACTGACTGACAACAGAAATAGAATGTCAGAAGAAAGAGGATGGGAGTTAATGTGGTTGGCCACGGGTTTATTTGCGTGTAGTCAAGGGTTGCTTAGAGAATTAACGCTGTTCTTGAGGACTAGGAGATATCCAATAGCCCAAGATTCGCTTCAAAGACTTCAAAAGACTTTGAGAAATGGGCAGAGAAAGTATCCGCCCCACCAGGTGGAAGTGGAAGCTATTCAGCATAAGACTACTCAGATTTTCCATAAAGTATACTTCCCTGATGACACAGATGAAGCATTTGAAGTAGACTCGTCTACTAGAGCAAAGGACTTCTGTCAAAATATAGCTCAGAGACTGAATCTCAGATCTAGTGAAGGCTTTAGTTTATTCGTTAAGATAGCTGATAAGGTGATCTCGGTTCCTGAGGGTGACTTCTTCTTCGATTTTGTGCGGCACCTCACGGACTGGATCAAGAAGGCTCGGCCAACGCGCGACGGCATCACTCCGCAGTTCACCTACCAGGTATAACAAACTATATATTCTTACAACTAACAACCTATTCGCAGTCACATTTAAATCAAGATTTCTCTAATCTTTATTTATATGCCAATATTTCACAATAAATGTTTGGTTCGAATTGTCAGCTTATATTCCGATCAGACGAGGTGTAAAAAGACATAACAGTTAACTAACAAATTCCTTTGTCGTCAGGTGTTCTTCATGAAGAAGCTTTGGACGAACACAGTCCCTGGTAAGGACCGGGCGGCGGATGTAATCTTCCACTTCCACCAGGAGTTGCCTAAGCTCCTGCGAGGGTACCACCGCTGTGGGCGGGACGAGGCGGCGCGGCTGGCGGCGCTGGCGTACCGCGCGCGGTTCGGAGATAACAAGCAAGAGTTACAAGCGATACCGTATGTATTTTGTTAAAATTCAGTTTCAACTAAGAGATAAGAGTTAGTATCTTATTCCACCAGGTACCATAAACTAATAAAAAAGTGGTTTCAGTTGATTATGGTCAGGTCATGATGACTACCTAATTAAAAAAAATATTTATACATAGTTGTTCTCAGGGTTCCATATAAATATAAAATTCCCCCTTTTGTACGCTCTTTTTCTTTGCTACAGTGGTTAATTATTTTTAACTTACTGGAATGTGTTATCTGAAATTATTAAAATACGATAATGATTAGGTAACATAGGAAATAATTAGAAATAAAATACTTAATAGCGATTAAATCAATGCCCAGCCTTTTTGTAATGATAAACAATTTTGCAATTCTATAATGCCATATCGTGGTTACGTTCTGCTTTCAGACAAATGCTACGCGAGCTGATTCCAGCGGATCTGATAAAGCTGCAGAGCTCTGCTGACTGGAAGCGGGCCATCGTGGCTTCCTACAACACGGACGCTGGTATGACACCTGAAGACGCCAAAATCACCTTCCTGAAGGTCATCTACCGCTGGCCGACGTTTGGGTCCGCCTTCTTTGAGGTCAAGCAGACCACGGAACCAAATTATCCTGAGCTGTTGCTGATTGCTATTAATAAACATGGAGTTAGCTTGATACATCCTCAATCGAAGGTGAGAAATTTTGTTTTAAAGGCTGTTTATTTTTTTTAAACTTACCTATTGCTGATCTCAGAATAGGTTTAATCATTCTAATTATCTACACTCATTTATCTCATTTACATTTTGTGTAAAACACAAATGAATTAATCGAATTAAAATTTACTTTTTATTATTCCAGGATATCCTAGTAACGCATCCATTCACGAGAATATCAAATTGGTCGTCTGGCAACACTTACTTCCACATGACGATCGGCAACCTCGTACGGGGGTCCAAGCTGCTGTGTGAAACCTCCTTGGGTTACAAGATGGACGACCTTCTGACGTCATACATCTCCCTGATGCTTACCAACATGAACAAGCAGCGCTCCGTCCGCGTCAAATAACCCCACGGTAGCATGACCAATGACGTCATCGTAGTCAAACATTCCGAATATAGATACAATTATTTTTTATCCGCTTACTGTTAAGTAGTTCGCACGCTTCCAAGCGGTATATTTAAACTTAACATAGGATTTAGCATTTACATGCAGTCAGAACGAATGCTTAATATTAATGTTTTGCGTATAGTGTGCCCGGTATATCTTGGTCGTTGATTGAGCTGCTTGCAAGACGAAAAGTTCGCATTTTAAAATTGATTACGATTTGAATTTATTTCTTTATTTCGCCATCTGTCAAGATATATCTACTGGGTACACTTTATCTGCATCACAAGTGCGCTATATCATTGTAGATAATCTTGATGCACAATTTTTGTGGTCGCATTACTTTTGTTACATTCGTGTCAAACAAAATCTACTGTAGATGTATCCGTCCATATATTAAGATCAAAATATAATATCTAGATATTAACCGATGTTACTGGTATTCCAAATTAATTCTGTTATAGTTATTAAGTACAACGACCTAAGTACCTATAGGTATTTGTTCTTCTATGTACTCTCCAGTGGAAAGGGCTAAATGAAATACGTACCTATAACTTTCTAAAATTTAGAAATAAGAATGAAAATAAAAATATTTATTAAAATTTATTTTCAGTCTAAATTGGAAAACATTTTTATTTTATTTTTATGTCATATTTATTGGTATTAAACTTTTAATATTAAAAATAACGGTTGACGAAGAGATCTGTTATTGATAACTATATTATGTAGGTGTTCGGTAAGTCGGTAACATAACATGGTATGAAATTATCTAGCCTTGCTAATTATTGCCTTATTATGTGCCTAGCTTTCAGCGCTATTCGCAGAAAAACAGGAATTTATATTCACAGTTCAGGAAATAGGTATACTGGTGAAATAATTTAAGCGCTGTTTATATTACCGGAAAAAAATAAAATAACACAACAGCTGTATTGTTCGATTTTTAAATAAAAATAAAATGTAAAAAATAGTGATGTGATCTTTTTACATCGATCAACATGAGATTGAAAATTCGATAAAATGAAATAAGTACTTCTTATTAAACGATAAAAATCGAGCAATTCACAGATGTCGTATTGAATTTAGATGTTTATATATTTATAAAACTAACCGTTTAGCATAACATCTATATAAAATACATAGGTAACATCAATGTATTTATTTAATAGGTAAAGGAATTTATTCTAAGTATTGTGTAAAATTGATTGTCAGTTTCATGCCATGAGTCCGGTGACAATTAAATTATGTTTGTTTTATTAATATTGCTTTAAATTAAAAAGTTGCATTTGTGAGTGGTTGTAAACATGAGTCACAATGATATTTCAAGTGTTTTATTTGTTTCAAATACATCTAACATAGGTAACCCTTCTATTCCTTTTATCCATAAAGCGTTCTGAAAATGTCAGTAACTAAGTACCTTCTATGTCTGAACATTATATCCTAACGATTTTCTTAGTTAGAGGAACGACTCGAAACATCAATAAAGGAAAAATCCCAAGTACGTAAAATAGACTAATCTTTCCTCCACCTAAGTATATTTACTTTTAGTCTGCAGGTAAACCGTAGATATTGTAATGAGGTTGACCGGAAAATAAATTCGGTAAAGCGAGTTAATATCACCGAGGCGGAATGAAAATCGATAAGTAAGTAGGACATATCCGAAGACATAGGAAGAATTAGTAACAAGTCTTTGCAAACTAATTTCTATACTGACTTGGAAATCCGTTGGATGCGAGAAGCGCTGGACCAGTCGACGTGGCGGATATTGCGGTGGGTCTATGTTCAGAAGATGACATCTTTAGCCTGAATGTTGCCGTCTATAATAATTCTCTTTCAAAATAAAAAAAAATGGTCTAATTAACAAACCTCTTTTCTGCTGGGGTTGTGTTTGAAATATGAACCCAGTATAATCTGTGTTTCTAAAATATGTATGTATAATCTATATCATTATCATACTACCTTACCTAAATGAATGAACTTGGCTCAGCGCCGAGAGTTGTAAATTCAACAACTGAAGTTACAAAGTAATATTAAAATGGTACTGTTAAAGAGATGGAGACCTTCAGGCCCATGATGACGATACCTATTTGGTTAACAATAAGTTACCTACACCTATAATATCTACATATTTGCTACTAATATAATGTATAGGTACCTAATATAAAAAAGCTTTCCCAAGCTAATAGGATAATTATAATTTCAATTTACATAAAGATGGGGAACGGAAAGCTATTTTCCTTTCCACGGACGAACGAGGGGCCATTAAGCGACGTGCGTTTATAAAAAGTTAATTATGCCGTGTCTTTAATCTTTCGCTTCATGCATTTAGAATACAGAGGAAAATTCAGCAAAATATGTCTAATCATGTCGCAAGCAATTTTTATAATCACGCAATTATACTGTCGTTCATAAAAGTTGGTCCATTCTAACATTTGAACGTTATTTTACCAAAAACCGTTCAAAAGCACGGCTCGGAATGAGCAAGAACAATTAAAGTAAAAGCAGACTATTAGAAAAACTGTTAATTAGAACAAACAAAAAATATATATCCGCAATAAAGTCGTGAGAGTCTCCCACGGCAGCGCGGCCTATTCACGGAGCCCGAGGAATAATGATGCCTCTATTGTGGCACCAGCAGGAAGTCATTTATCTAACATCAAGAATATGAGTGTTTAGAGCAATTTCGTGTCTGATTTCTCATCCTAAAGTGTGCAATTTTGGTGACCCACCAGTAGGTAAGAACGACGTGAAATGTCAAACAACTCAACCGGTGACTAAGTATTGTTTGATTGCTTGTTCTTCTGTACGTTTCTAGAGTTTTATAAATGCTGTTTGTAATACACAGATTGGTGTGTTTAATTTCACAATACGAGTAAAAATTGCGTAGGACAAATAGTCTAGCTAGAGTTTCTAAAAAAAACAGATTCAAAAATTATTGAACTGATGTACATGTGCCTGATTTGCAAGGCGCTAGATAACATTTTCTTTTACTCTATTAGGAAAAGGGAATTAGGGAAGGACTAAACTTGGACGAGACCAACACCAAACTCGGTAGCTGGGCTTACCTGTAGGTACCCACTACCTACTGGTAGACTGTTGGACTGATGGTGTTGAACTTGTCAAGGAAGATGCTGTATCCGTCATGATGGCTGATAGACGGTTTTACGTAAATGAATAAAATAATATAATAAGCCTAATACACGAAGTAATAAGGATACAATTCTCTTTTATTCAAGTTGATGGAACATCCGGGACCATCACCACGTGCTGGGTAGAACTACTGGTCTCTATTGAGCTTCTATTTACAGATAGACGTTTTGATGCTTCCTTTTAAGGCACGTACAATTTTAAAAATAGAAGGACACCAAATTAGTTCAAAATAAAACTGGACTGCTATTCTGTAAAAATCTTGATAGGTACCTACATTTGCCGGCTGATCAGAAGTTTGATTTTCATTCAGTGTAAAATATTTACGTTTATGAAACTCCTCAGGTGCCGCAAAGTTGTCACTATGTTGATAATACTAATACTTAATTAACTCTTAGTATTGAAGTGTCTACAAAAGCAAGTACCTAAGTAGAAGGTACTTGCTTTTGTTCCTACCTACCTTAATAAATGGTAACTACTTACATCAACTTTATTAAACCTTTCTTTAATAATAATTATCGGAACAATAGACGCATACCTACCGGCAATCAATGCGCCATCAAAGAAATTACCTTTCCGTCAGACTACTTAGTAAGTAATGATGAAATAGCTCAAATTACAACCAGTTATATATCAGGAAATATTCTGCTAATCACATACACAACAAATTGCTCCACTTTGTCGAGTTTAGAAAAAGAAAACTTCTGGAAAATAAGAGGTTTAGGTAGTTACTTGAAGTGGCAACCGTGGTTGTCGCAATGTCTGGGCTTGATATTTTTCAGTTTTGGTGAACTGACAACCGCACGATTTTATTTATTGAGGAGGTACCCAAAATGGAGAAGACAACAAATGGCCACAAAAGATAACTGATAAGAGTATAAATATTTATTTATTTAAATTTTATGCAACAAAAAGTACAAAGGGACACTTAATGCCTTAGGCATTCTCTACCAATCAACCAAAGGAGGTAAAGAGATAACATGGCAAAAGTTTATCTTAATGTTGATTTTTACATCGTAGTTTTACCATACGAGCATAAATTGTAAAATAATGCAAATAAAACATTGCAGCCACTTCCGCATGCCATGCATCATGTTTGCGTCACTAAGAACATAATTGCAACCACAGATGAGATGATCTCTTATTCAACGCTAAGGAAACTGCCTTAATAATCACGGCTTAGGATTCTAATCTGAAAACGCAAACACGATGCTTAGATGGTGAAGGGATTAATGTTTTTTAGAATATGGGTACGTTGCCAAAAACGTCTAAACAAACGTTACGATCTCTGAAAAATCAATTTGTAGGGCCGAGTCTACAACCAAGTGGGTAGTATTATTAGGGAGACAACCTACGCTTTTTCTTTTTTTTTTGTGTGCGGTGGAAATCCTCATGGACTTACTCCGTCGTGGGGGTGACGGAGGGGCATGCCGGACTCTTACCGGCTAAAACCGCCGCAGTGTTCCACCTCTGCCTATGGAGTGCGGGATTCGCATAAGTAATCACCGCTCCCCCGGGCAGAAGGACCTACCTTGCTTACCTAGGTAATATTTAGTCACTGTCGTGTTCCGTAACTTCTTGTTGAAGTTATCCTATTGATCTCCCCATATTTCGACACTGCAATCGATCGCGCCATAGCGCCAATACAACTTGGCCAAAAGTAGTTCTGGCCGAAAAGACTTATTCAAAATAATCTATCTCTTCCCTGTTTCTAAATCAAAATAGTACTTAAGTTCAAAATATGTCATATTACTAATCTGTGAAATATGTGGTAGGTGCCTAAAGTTAAAGAAATACGCATTTTTCAGAATCTTTCAAAACTAGAATATTTCAAAACGGCATCTCTGAACAAAATCTAGATTTAATAGTTTTCGATGCTATTACGATAGTCGTACATACTTTTCTGACAAAATTTATCTCTGAACTGATGACAAGCTCAAACACGGACTGTAGTTTTGTGGAAAAACCAAGATCTGAAATCGTAAACCGGTAGGTAAGTACCTAATAGTTATAATGAGGGTTTTTTTCAGATAACACCGAAAATAAACGGTAGGAGGTGACCTTTGTGGTAGATAGATTAACTGGTTGCCTTAAGTATCCTGTAAAAAAAAAGATAGCCAAACCATAGGAAAGACATACCTACGGGGTGTAAGGCCCCTAGCACACGGCGTATTTTAAACGCGCAGACGACGCGCTTTTCAGGAACGTGCGTTTTCGGCGCCGTAAATGCTGATTGTTGAGTTTGTTTTGATGATAGTTTGCGTTTGTATTGATGATGGCTGTAACTGCGCTCATACGCGCAGTACCTATAGACGAATTTCACGATCGCCCCGTGTGCTTAGGTTACAAGGTTGCGTTCAAATCTCGTTTGAAGCACGTATACGCGCGTCATCTGCGCGTCGTTTGCGCGTTTAAAATACGCCGTGTGCTAGGGGCCTAAAGAGATACATCACATAGGTACTCGTTAATTACACATACAGAATTACAGACCATCAAAATAAGTAACTTTGAAAAAAACGGGTTGCACTCCGGGAGTGCCGGCAGAAGTGAAAACTTGATTATTAACGTTTACGTTTACGTTTACGTTTAACATACACGAACATTCGCGCAAGCGCCCTGCGCTGTCTAAACGAAACAGTAGGCCCAGGCATACATTTTCGCCGCGCCGTAGAGAGGGGATAGCTGTCTACTCTCCATCCGTCTTAAGCTTTTTCGATCAGGTCACGTGTCCTGACGCGCACGTGTCCTGACGCGAGTTTAAGATTTTATACCCATTACAGAAAAAGTGCTCAACGCCGCTAAAGAAGTTTTCACTTCAAAAAAATATTACCAGGAAACGACTTTTATTTCTGCAGTGAAAAATCACTGTGGTTACGAGTGCATCCTACAGTACAGGGGTTATAGGGTATTAAATGTTTAGTTAGAATATTAAAAGTTGTAATAAAGAAAGTTGTAACTTTAGAGCTTTAATATTTTCTTAACCAGAATTTTTTTAGGAATGGTCCCGAATAAAGAATTTATAGCAATCAAAATAGTCCTATTAGACCCGTTATAAGTTCCTGAAGCTAGAAATTATATGTATAGAATATAGCAAAAAAATAACGAAATGTAGCAGGAAAATACGATTTACAGTCAAATAATCAGATAAAAGACTGCCTTGTCACAGTTTTAATTTCCACAGATATTAAGTGGGTAACATTACAGACGTCATGCCACAAGAGTTTTTGTGAGCGAAACAATGGGCGTTTTCGTCTAAATGCTCCACCCACATCTGTGAATGGCCAACGCGGAAAATTACAGCGAGAAAACATAAAATCGTAAAACCCAAACTATATTAAATACGTGTACCTACAATTTACACAACAGTTCACGAAAATATAAGTTTTATTATTTCTTTGAATCTTGTTTTTGGCGTACCAAGTTTTAAGTTTATTGCTTGAAGGCCCTGTTTCTCAGTAAGCAAGTTGGTCTCTCTCTGCTGTCATTCTGAGATCTTTGACAATCATGACGGGTAGTCAGAAGCCTGAAAGTTTAACAGCCAGTCTAAATAATCCCTTATCGTGTTGTTAGTTTGTTACCCACTAAGTGGATTGTACAGGCTCCATGTAAAATACTGATATTCAGCTGCACCTGATTAGAATGGAAGTCGACTATAACATAGTCGTCTAGAAAAGGTTTAGCAGATGATGACATCCTTTGAAGCATCTTTTATAACGACGTTTCAAGTCTTAAATACTTGGTACCTACTGGAAACAATTGAAAATAAATCTAAAATTATAATTGCTAACATAAAATTCGTCTGTTTCCTGACTCAGTTCCCACGTACGGAGATGACATGTTGGAAAACATTGGAGCACCGATGCCGCTTAACATTTCCCACACTCTGCATATCTTGGCTCCATAGATCAACCTGGCAGAATGTAAAAACGCAGACAATGATTCAATTGTGTGCACACAGATTTCTCACAGTCCCCGCATAGATATAATCGTCATACCGTTAATTAGTGCAGGTAAATGACCAACCGATGTTCCGGTTCGACGTTTAGCCAAAAAGGATATTGATTAGGGAAACCCTGTTTTGTAATTTCCCCCGATTAGCAAGCAGGATGTGTAGGTAAGCCCTGATTTCTTACAACACAATGACATTTTTTTTGCTAGCATGAATGAATAGTTACGTGCATGTGTATAACGTCATAATTTCTTGTGCACGTCACTGATTGGGAAATAATGTCTGCAGTCACGCGAACACTGCCTTGCTTGTGCCAGAGGCGCGAAGAAATTGTATACTTTGTATGCGTTAGGGTAAACTGAAGATATCTGTTTTGTCATGGGTGACGAAGAATGTAATTAGCGATTTACTGTTTATTTGATTTGATTTTCATCCGATTAGGAATGTTATATTTTTTTTCTGCAAAATAGGTACTGTTGAATTTGTATGAACACTAACTTTATGAAACAAATAATATTATTGTGTACCTAAGTACCTGCTTAATTTAATTGGTAATTATTATCTTAGTACGTACTAACATAAACCATTAACCGCTAAAACCATTGAATTGATATAAAACAAGTGAACAATTAATTGAATAAAGTACTAAGATCCTGCAATAATTCAAGTTATGATTAAGATAATTTGCTAGTGATAAAAGTTAGCATCTGTATCCTTCTAACAACAGTAGCAATTAAGACGCGGAAACGAACAGGACATGGGTAAACCCCAGTGATTATTGAGACAGTAAATCTGTATCCAACACTAGGCTTGTATCATCAGTTTTTTCATGACTCTCCACGTTTACGACCAGCGACTACAATTAGTAAACGATCATCTGTTACGTGTCGACCAACGTCACTCATTGCATGTGTGTAATTGCGAATACTTGGAATTGAATTCTCACCATCACCATAGCAATCAGTGACGCTAAGTTTCTATGACGAGAATAGCGCTCGAGGCGGCCTCTGCGCAGTCCCAGACAGACCCTATGGATCGAAGATCAATTGACTCAATTACCTTCCAATTTATGCTGTGACTGTCGAACTTCCTGACGTGAGCACATGTCATAAATATTAGCGAGTTTATTACACTGAATCTCAGCGACGAACAATGGCGGAATGGGTATAAACTTGTGATAATTATCTGAGGTCAAAGCCAGCGTAGCGGAACGGTATGTAGGGGAAGACACTTGTTATTATCATGTGAAGAGTTTTTGAAGACGTTCCCACAGACTTCGGTCGAAGCACTGATTCCTCGATTAACACTGATTCATAAGTAGATAATTACACTTGACCCCTCGCTTTTTAATTAAAACAATGTGAATTAAGCCAATGAGATCCGCTTTGCGCAAAACAATTCGACTGTGAGAAATGTTATTTTAATGACTCAAGATTGTTGGGTTTAAATCTTAATAACGTAGGGTGGAGTTTTTAATAAAAAGCTGTGTTATTTAAATTCAATTTTATTAAAAAATATTTATTCATATTTCAGAATCACTGCTCGAATATCATTAACGCGTTGTACACTCGGTTCACAATATCGTTTCCGAGCAGTCACCGCTCAAATATGACCATTTCCAAATATAGAAATACCAAATGTAAAATGATAAAAAGGAGTAAACAGTTTTTTTTTACTGACAAAACATTTTTTACTTATCGTTTTACAAAATTGACGACATTATTACACTGTCTATTCATCGCGTTTAATACTAATTTCCTTGTAATACTGTAACTTTACCAATTCCATAAGATTATATCGTAATTCAACGTTTTGCTACAAAAATATTGATATTTTTTGTACTTCTTATTACACTTTCCACATGGAATGTTCGAAATCACACGTTTTATTAAAAATACACATCAAATCCGTTTTCAAAACAATACAGTTTCAAAAGAAATTATATTGGCATAAAATAAATAGAATTTTATTTATAATTTCTGTTTTTTTTTTTCAATATTAGGAGGTCTGTACATCGAACGCGATGCATGCAAATATGTGCGTGCGACGTGTTAAATGAGACATAATTACAATAAAACGTGATGTCTGTGTACAAAGGCGTACGATTCGCGTCGCATCGCATAGCGCTCGATGTGCAAAGCTCATACTATGGACTAACTCTAGCTACTAAACTACATGTATTGTTCGTTTAAAATCTCCGTAAATATACATACGTACAGTGAGAGCACTACGTGTCTTTGATTGGGTTTCACTATTATCACCAACAAAGTGTAGTGATTAGATAATTGTGCATACACATTGAGACCGATTGACTTGCAGTCACAGAAGCAAATAAAATAGTAGGTATGTAAACACTAAAGTAATAAGAGAAAAATACTACATACCTATCAAGTATTCTGAGATAAAAGGACTTATTTGGCTCTTCTCTAACTCGATTGTAATAAACTAATCTTCTAGGATATCTACTTATTTTATACAAACCAATTACAATAAAAATCACTCTTAAAATCAATCTCGTAGAGTTCATTTTCCTTTACCCAAACGTATTAAACTTAACGTTAATTAGAATAGTATTTATATTATAAACGCAATGACTTGTCATGGATATTATAACTATTTGGCCCCAAAGAAACAATTCTAAGAGCGGAGAGATCTCTTTTTATGACGATGACAGTGATCGAACTATTCATATTGGTGTATATTAAATGCCGGAGTTAGGAACTACCTCCCTGTATACCTACATCAATGTTCGAATTAACCCGTGAAAAACTATATTTTTATACAAGAGCTCTGTCGGCAAATATTGCATAAACTTTAAACGTATATATGTATTTGCACTTATAAGCGCTTTAAAAGGCGAATAATTGCTTAAGAAGTTGTGTGAAAACATAATTACGGACTAGGAGTTACCTACTGGTAGTAAAATATAGAAATATATCTTAGAGTGATACACTAGCTCGCGGGTGACGAAAGGGCACAAATCTAGTGAAATATAATTATTTAATTACTTCACAATTGTCTTTCGAGTACATACTTGAGAAGATTTGACAAATAACATCATTCAATTAATTATAATAAAATTATGAGCTTAGTTATATTTTTCCAATATTGGATACCATGTTTCATCGAGAAATTCTTTAATTTCTGTCACACATAACTAGGGCAGTACTATTGATTTATCGATTTTATAACAAACCGATTTGTCAGCCCACTTTCGACCCGCCAACCGTGCGAATACGAGAGTTATTTATCGGGTGAAATAGTTTCAAAGTTACAGCTCTACTTGTCGTTTCATTCTAACAATAAAAGTTTCAATTATATACCTACCTAAGAGTAAAATTAATTTCATTTTTCTAGCTGCAATCGACCAAAACATCTCCGAACATACTAGTAGAGCCATATCTCAGGATTTATCACAAATTCCACTCTCCACTATGTTACTGTTGTCACAACTTGCTTTTATTGCTGTTTTTTTAATCTTAATCATAGTTTTGGTGTCATAATCTCGTAGATATACAAACATATATATAGGTACTTTAAGATATTTAGGCACACGTCGATCGTGCTCACATAGTATACTGCGCACAGCGGTCTAAGCTCCGAGCTCCCCAAGCGAAGCGATCGACTCGCGAAGTGGCACTTTCATTAATAATAAAGCTTTCTAAGTATAATCTATAGATCCTAACATGATCTTTAAAACGTACCTCTCAAATTATTATAATAATGAGCTCTGACACCCCACATCAGGGCCACATCTCCACAAGAGAGATATTATACATAATTATGTCTGATGAATCAATAAGAAATCAGATACAAAAGTAAATTGTTTAATATTGCACAAGCTAATGAGCTACACATTTTCTATTGTACATTTCCCCCTCCTGAAGATACCGCCTTAATAAGCAGGTCGTGTCACTTACGCAACACGCATGCGCGAATAAAATATTTACGCCATTTGTAACAGCATACCTTCCATTTGAACGACTTAAAATACATTTTCAAAAATATTACCCATTCGTCCATGTAGTCTAGCACAAACTCCGCCAGAGATCATGCTATGATGAATAGACATTAGGCACTATCGAAATTACAAATTGTCTTTGAATCACTCACCGAATGTCTTTTTCGTCGATTTCGACTGAAAGTTACGAGTTGTCTCATGATGAGACGGCTTCGTTCTTTGGAGTCACATTAACACAGTTTTTGAGTTGCCACAGAGTAAGTTATAACTGCAGGCTGTCGTCATCCAGCCTGCAGTCCATTGGCTATTGGAGGGTGTTGTCTGGTAGCCTGTGTGGGTTGTGAGCGTCGTGGTGCCAGCCGGTGGCGGTGTCGGGCCGCATGACGTCATCGACGGGCGCGCACACAGGCCGCGGGCCCGGCTCCGGCGTGTAAGTGAACGTCAGGCCCGTCGCGTATATTATGCCGTCGTTTCTGACCAGCGACACCGGTACCTGAAGTGGAGGAGAAAACAATTGAATTCTATGTATATATTTGGTTCTAACAGCTCTTTTACGCGCCAAGACATGGAGTTGCGAATCCAACCCAGTGTACAATACAATTGGTTCTAGCTGAAATGTTTGCTGCAGACATGACATTTATTTTTCTAGATTTAGCATTTTGATGTACAATATCACACTATATCACATTATTCCGTGTCTCGGAAAGCACGTTAAGCTGTTGGTCCCGGCTGTCATACGTGGATCTTTGACAGTCGTTACGAGTCGTCAGAAGCTTGAAAGTCTGACAACTAGTCGTACCTAGGGGTATCGTATAGTGTGACCATTAGTGCTGTGCACTCCCTGAGGTATGCGCGGCGAGGTGGGAGGCGAAGAAAAAAGTGCATGAGTTCACATGAGATCGATATTGTCGGACTGATCTTACGATATCGGTTTACAATATTTTATGTAAAGCTTTAATATTGGCGATTCCAGACTTATATTAATTACAATTCGAGGTTTCCTCACGATGTTTTCCTTCACCGATGTCAGAGATCCAAGATAAACTTTAGAAAGTACATTTGAATTGAAAATTGCCTCCGCTCCGATTTTGGCAATATTCGCATCACTATTCTATTCAAAGCTTTTTGTCTACTTTTCTTTTCTTAAAATATTCGACCATTTTAAAAATGACGGTCTTGACCTCACGAGATAACGCACGACCCATCTTTGAATATTTATCTCATGTGCGTCTGACATAGACAGTCCGATACAAACAAATGCTAGCTACCGCCGTGAGCGTCGGCGGCAGACTGACAGAGCGCAGCAGCTGATTCTCCCCCCCGTCTCGCCGCGCGCATACCTCAGGGAGTGCACAGCACTAATGGCCACACTATATTACCCAGTTACTGGGTTGTGGAGGTCAGATAGGCAGTCGCTCCATGTAAAATACTGGTACTCAGCTGCATCCGCTTAGACTGGAAGCCGACCCCAAGATAGTTGGGAAAAGGCTAGGCAGATGATGATGATGTATAATATCCAATATAACTGCTCCGTTGCGTTGGTCTCGTTCGATTTCCAGGTCTAGCAAAAAATGTCATCGAGTTTTTCCATTAAGGATTTCTAAGTAGCAGCCCGGAGTTTGGAAGTTGGTGTTGTGATACCCGTGCCTCGGAAAGCACGTGAAGCCGTTGGTCCTGCGCGTCATCTCCGGTTGTATCGAATTGCCGTCCCATCGGACTGACTTTTGTGTACTATAATATCTCCTGTGTACATATACTTGGCAAGTCTTCAATGTGACTGGCCTCTGTGACCGAAATCGGTTTGGGCAATATTAAACGAAATCGTTCGTTCGAAGTCTATCTTCTATACAATAAAAAAGAATCGCTAAATGTGTTGCTAAGCGCAAAGCTCGAGAACGGCTGGATCGATTTGGCTGATTCTTTTTTTTATTGTATTCTTAATTTTCCGGACAAGGCTTTTATTCAAGATTTTTTTTGGAAATTCCACTGGAAAAGTCAGAACCTTACAACCACGTGAAGCTAGGCTGGTTCACTAGTTTAAAATAAAACCATGACTAAACCAATTAATTACAGTAACAATGAACAAGTAATCCAAGTTTTAGCGATTATAACAAACCCGTAATTGAAGAGTTGTTACGCAGTAGTTGCATATTAAAGGAGGGGGGAACTTTATTACTAAAGTATCTATTTCCAGGCAGACATAAATTATTCACGTCGCCTTCAAACGATATCTGTCATTAAATCGATTTTATCGAAGGGTGTGTATAATTCTTAGAATTAAAATCATTGGTTGAAATTAAACTAGAATTTTCATTTATGTACGAATATGAATGTTGTATGCAAATGCGCACAAATCTCACTACTACACACATCAAAAGTGTCTAGGGATCAATATATTATTATTACCAAATACATCTTGATCCCTAGACACTTTTGATGTGTATATTATAAATGCGAAAGCTTGGATGTTAGTTGAGTAACTAACATCTATCCGTTCAGCCGTCCTGTCGTAATTGAGCAATTAGGACGGCTGAATTCAGATCCGCTGGATGGTTCGGCACAGAGGCCACCTATTAGGGTGACAAATCAACATCAAGCTATGCTGCGCTGTACTGCGCTGTGCTGTGCTGTGTTTCTTAAGCTACGTTTTTTTAACAATCAACATCAAGCTGTGCTGCGCTGTACTGCGCTGTGCTGTGCTGTGTTTCTTAAGCTTCGTTTTTTTTAACAATCAATAGCAAGGCTGCTTAGCTCAGTATTAAAAGTAATCAGCAGCTCGTGAAGCTGAAAAACCTAGCACAGCTCGACACAGCGCAGCATGGCAGAGCTCCATAAAAAACATAGCACAGTTCGGCACAGCGCGGCTCAGCACGGCGGGTAGCGCGCCTCGCTCGAGACTGCTGCGTTTTTAAACAGAGCGTAGCCTCACACAGCGCAGCACAGCATGGTTTGTTTGTATCCTCATTAAAATATTAGGCGAGCGAGTTGACCAAACATAGCAACAGCGCAGTACAGCGCAGCATAGCTCGATGTTGATTTGTCACCCTTATAGTCTATAGGAACTGCATATAGGCTAATGTAAGGTTCCCATGGGATAATATACTGTGACTGTACTACTGTGTGCCAATCATAATGAAGACTAGTTAAGTTATTCCTAATAGAAAAACCCTATAATAATTTTTGCCCGACCTCGGAATCGAATCCACGACCCCGCGCCCAACGAGACCGACGTGGCAGTCCGTGGGATAGTAATTATCAACTTTGAAAATTAGTATGTTAATATGTTTAATATCACGAATCCAGTTTTAATGATAGCGATATTGTCTTATTTCATGGTTTTAATTAAATTACACAGAATAATAATATATTGCCAGATGTTTTATACTTGTGTTGAGAACAACCGCCTTCGAGGACAATTATAAGTAGCGTAATAACTTTGTTATTGTTTGTATATCAAGTCAATTGTTTTCTAATCACCAGTTGTTACACACACAGGTGCGTCCTTTCGGCGGCTTGTCATAACATTTTTATTTTGTAAATGTCTACGACCGAGTTCTCACGACAAAAATATATAAAGTGATAAACTATTAAACGCGCCGATCGCGATGCCGATGGTCACTTCCTGACAAAGGAGATTATTTCTATAGGGCGCTGTTAAATTGTACGTAATAAAAAGATACACAATTGTTCGAAAGAATGTACCATTTTTAACTGACGATAGCAACTCCACCAAATTATAGAGTAAAGAAAGAAGAAAGAAAGAAAAATTGTTTATTCATGAGAAAATGACAGGTAAGATAAGATTATGTACAGATTTTCTTCCTAGATAGATTAGATTCTAAATATTTTTCTATTTTATTGTAGTTTTAATTAAAAGTAAATACTTAAAACGTAATATTAAACCACCGACTGTGTGTCTGTCTGTAACATCGTAGCTGCCAAATGGTTGAACCGATTATGATTTAGTATTTTTATTTTATTTAAAATATGACTTCATTTTTATGCCAACTATAGTTCAGTAACAAGTTAGTGCTTTTAATCGTGTGTGATAAAGTTTATTTTAAAAATAATGACATGATAAAAAGATGACAGCTTCATGGCAGCTAACAGTTAGATTTTTTGAGGCGATACCAGCCCGGCTGTCCGGGCGGAGCTATCATGAGCGATGACCATCAGGCTAAAATAATGCCAAAAAGCTTTCAAAATCAAATTACCTGTGTCGGCTGTCGCACCCATAGCCACTGTCCTCTAAACTGCGAGATGTCAGGCACGACGCACAGCATAGATTCAGCACACCGGTACATCGTCTCCGCCTCCACGTCGCCGAACCACACCTGCAGGGATGGCGTGAAGTTGTCGCCAGCCAGCTCCAGCATGGCCACGTCGCCGCCACCGTTTAGATTTAGAGAATGGACTAGCGGTACTGGTGTTACGGGAGACCTGGGTGAAGGAAGATATTTGTTATCATTATGTAGTTTTTTAAACGTAAGTCTGGTCGAGGTAGGCTTGGCTATGGTTACGTCTGTCGCCCCATATCCAACAGGGCCCGAGGCGGCGATGCTTAGTGTTCCATGCGAGTCCATTTTAGACGTCGCAGGGGAAGTGAAACGCCTCAGACCTCCCCTCTGACCTGAGGAGCCCCGCAGACGCCGGTTGGGGATTGCGGAAGGCACGTACGCTCCCGGAATTCCCAACGTAAGTGTGGGAAGGGACATCGGGGTGGTTTCTAGTCAGTAAGATTCTGTCAGACCGCTCCGCCCTCCCCAAGGCGATGAGGATTTTAACCTTTTCACCGCCAGCGAACACAGAACGCGATGCCTCGCCCAGCGCCAAGTTATATGATAATAGTTAAAATGAAGAGCAAGTAATGAAGTCGTGGCGCTGGTGGCACGAAAATCCGGAACTTCTATTGAAGTCCGTGGCGGTGAAAAGGTTAAACCACAGCAAAAAAATAAAAGACTAAGGGTTGCTAAATGTCAAACGCCAAAATCTCCTGATATAGTAAATAAAGAGCCGATCACATCACGTCAAAGTGGTTTAAGAAATATCAAATGGTTTAAATTCGTATAACGAACCGACGCGACGGCCGCAAGGCTCGAGATATAGATATAACGAGTTACGAGCTTTAATACTGGAAATCCGAAATAAGCTTCTTTAAAGAGTACGGCTACATGAAGAATACGTTTATATTATACGAAGATTAAATAAACCCGTTCAGTACTAAATTAACGTGAGATAAATCTATTTGAAACACCAAATTATTCTAAAAATTGACAAAAATCTGGACATTTCAGAGTGCACCAAATTACATCAAAGATCGACTCGAGGGAACAATTTATCTAACATGATAACCCATTCAATATGTTAAAGGGCATCAAATAAAAATAGGGAGCGACAAACTTGCAGGGGTGGCAAAAATCTTTTAGGGGTGACCCCTATACGATTGAGTTACTTGTTCGAAACTTTTAAAAGGATTTTGCTAAAACGATGTGAGTTTCGGACTGTGGACTGTTTGTTACATATGGTCAGCTATCGGTAGCTAGGTACTAGGCAGACAGGCGCTACGTCACATCAATCACTTGCGATCGCTACCAGTTGGTGCTGCCGCGGTTCCCAGGGTATCGTTACGTGTTATGATGAGCGTGCGAATTTTCTTTATGTTTTCCTATACATGACGCTATAAATATTGCTACTGTTTTATGTGTTGGTAATTTAGGAGTGTTTTGACAACAATCTGATTAAATATATCGGTTCGGTTTATGTTCATCGTGAAACTTGGATCGTTCTCAGGGTGTCAAAATGAATAGTCGCACGTTCATTACCTGGATTATTATTAACGTGCGACTTTTTTCTGTTTTCCTACTTGAAGTGCTAAATCGAAATTTAAACGATATCTAACAGGGACATAGTTTAAAGTGATAATGCCATCATTTTTCCAATGCAAGAGAGAGACAGAGCTGTACAAGATCAATAGCACTGTCCCCTTTTCGCATCGAAACGATGATGGCATTAATACATACATCATAAATATTACAGCCCCTGCTCTAGTTTATTATGGGACGTTGTAGGTATAATTATCGTGCGATTTTCTCTGTTCACCTTTATTTGGAACTGAGAAATATAATTTTACATTGTGTATTAAAAGGGTGTATTCAAAATAATTAATGGGTCCACTATTTCCAATAGACATAAAATAATTATCATAATATTTGTTATGTATTTTGATAATTTGTTGTGGTCTATATCAGTAAGCTATTAGTTATCACTGTTTTTACAGAAAGTAAATAATTTGTTTATCTGCTAGAGCTACTGCTACTTACTTCATATAAAGTAGGTATTTTATGAATAGATTTTTTTTCTATTTTACTCTTGGCCACTTTTAAGAATTTTTGGGAATAGTTTTTACTATCATGAGGACACACAATCTTTGCATTTTAGGACGAACGGAATTGCACGCCCTGACTGAATTTGGGTACCTACACAAGTTGCCGGAAACCACGTTTGCATTTTTGGCAAAAAACTGGATGGATGGATATTTGTCCTTACTCAATCACGCCAGAACGGCCTGAACGGATCTGGATGAAATTTGTTCTACTGGTTTATTACTATTACTCCGGTCACTCACATGCGCTCTAACATCTGACATTCATTCGCATACTTAGCCAAGGATCGAGGTTCGCGCGCTTTGATGTCCGCTAAAAAACCGACACAACTTGGAAAACCGCAAATGCAGCGAAAAGTATGCGAATATCGGAAAAGTTCATTTTAAATAATATTTCTGATTCTAGGCATTTCTTGTTTGAATAACCTGTCTTAAACTTTTATCATCCGAAGCTTTTTTAAATAAATCACCGTTTTTCTTTACAAATAATGAGGTCTCGTATATGTAAAGGCAAGGTAAAGTTAAAATTTTGAGAGAATAAAACGCGATTTACAACTTTCTGTCGATTTTAGATTGCATATGGACCTAATGCACCTCTTTTGCGCTTTAAAGAGTTCATGCTTTTCACAGGAATTAGCCCAGAAAATAACTCCATATCGTAATATGGAATCCACGTAGCCGTAATATGCAGTTACGACAGCTGCCTGATTTACTATTTTACTAAGTTTATAAAGGGCAAAGGCAAACCTGCTTAATTTTGTAATTACGTTCGATGCATGTTCTTTCCACAACAGTTTAGAATCTATAGTCAATCCTAAAAATTTAATATGTCCTACTTCATTAATTATATTATTATTAAAGGATAGAGTAATGTCAGGTGTGGTCATTCTTTGTCGAAATTGGTCATCTCTTAACTGCTTATATTACGGCTTATATTCTTCATTCTTATTTTATTTTATTTTTATTGTTGTTTTATATTCAACAAGAATATTGTAACCAAGATTTAATTAAATAAAGAGTATTCTTGAAGTTTTTTGCTCGTTCTTCTCCATAGAGGCCTACAACCATTTTGGAACGAGCAACTAGCTTCAACTTTCTGACTAACTGACCGACTCCTTGACAATTCAGAAGTGCCTGTAACTTTGTGGTCTAATTGCAATAAATGTTTTGACTTTGACTTTGAATCAAGATGATCTTTTCTACTTTAAAGAATATTTTCTATAGTTTATTACATACCTGACAGGTCCCATGCCTTCATAAAACTGATATTCAGCCTTATCAGTAGAGATGATAGTCCAGCAGGCTCCGTCATTGATCATCTCTTTATTGGGCTCCTTAGGGCACGGTGTGGCTTGAAACTGTATTATTCGTTCTTGTGACAGGCATAAATACATGCGTTCTGTGTCCTTCATGTAGAATGCGCACTTGTGGAGTTGGGATACGGGATCGTCCGCTTCTAATAGGGCCATTTGCTTGTCTACCTGTGGCATTTAAGAGATGGTTAGTATACTATATAATAAAGAATATGGATATAGAGCAGTGTAAAGGTTGTTAAGATTTTTCTCAAAATCATCTTTTGCAATTTTTATAATACAATACTTATTTTAATCAAAAATAAATAAATAAATAAAATACTGTAATTAGTTACCTGTTTGCCAGGTTTGGTTATTTTGACAATGTTTTCCCTCATAGTACTTAGAAGAGAAGTTAGTTAACAAACTTTGTGTTTAGGTATGGTATGTATAATCAGTAGAAGTAAAATCAACTTTATTCCAATTTAATAGGGTATATTTTTTATTGCTAAGTGATGCAAATATTTGGACAAATACTATTCAAGTGAAAAAGAGAGGTAAAAATGAACAAGGTCAAATTTTGATAAGAAACATTGAACAAGGCAAAAAAAAACAAATTTTAATAAGTAAAATACATACTCTACAATCAGGTATTAAAAATTAACTGAATACAATATTGAACAGTGATATTAAAGGATAATTTAGTAGTAATATGCAAGAGGTTTGTTAAGTCCAACGAAGGTGAGAAATTAGTTCTATGCATTGTAACATTCTTACGCTAACCATTTAAAAGCAGGTGAAAAATTAACACAATTAAAATGCTAAAATTATGTTCATAATTTATACAGAGTATTTTTTTATGTCATTATAACTTATCACAAAACACAAATCATTGATGTTTGTATGATCTTACCTTTCTTATTATTAATCTGGGTAGTGCCATGCCTGTGACTGAGCACACAAGCTTCACTGTAGACCCGTAGTGGACGTATCCATCTCTCACCGCAAACTCTTCTGATTCACTCTCATTGTCATCTAGCAAGTGTATGGTGAACGCACCCCACTGTGTCGAGGATGCATGGAAATTACCATTCTCTACATGTAAGTACCTTGTAGATACAGTTTGTGACCTCAATCTATTAAACAAAGCTACCTTCGTTCCACTTGCAATACACAAGTCTGCATTTTTCAATGACTGTTTCTTTTTGGAGGGCTTTGATATCACTTTTATTCTCTTACTATTGAAGATACCTATGTCATGGCCATTACCATAAAACATCTTAACGGACAGCATAAAATGCTTTCTTTTATCAGAGTCAGATATGTACAGGGTTTTAGCAGCGCAATACTGCTTGCCATTGTTGAGGTCCAGCTGCTGCATGTCTTGGTCAGAGTTGCCAATACCTATGAAAGCACACAGCTGTGCTGCCTGCTCAGTCTCACCCTCACGCAGCATACGCTCTCGCCGCAGTCGCCAGCCATCTCCGAACAGATAGATGCAGGGTGGCGGGCAGAAGAACCTTTTTTCGTTTCCGTAAGACTTCTGTGCGACCTTTGCGTGTAGGATAACCACGACCATGTCGGACCGGTCGCGCAGGTATCGCTCCATGGCCTCGCGCGTGAGGCGGCGTTCGTCTGGGCGGTAGGCGCCGGCGCCGGGACCGGCCGCTCCCGCGTATCGCGGGAACAGCGCCGCGTGCTGCGCCGGCGGCGACGCGCCGCCCGCCAGCGCACCTGCCCCCGGCCCGCCGAACTGGTGCGGCATGCTCGCCACGGCTGCCTTCACCTTGCTGCCGCCCGCATAGCGCGCACCCGACCTCGGGCCGCGCAGGTTGATGTTCTCGTGTCCCTAGCTGGCGTCCCTTCCCCTCTGGATCATCGCCGGTGGCCCAGTGAGCGTCCTAAGCGTCCTCCCAGGTCCTTGATCGGAGGACGCGCGCCCACCGGGTAGTTTCAGCAGGGACGCCGTCGCCCCCGGGTCCGATTATCTCGCCGATCGATACACTTTTGTATTATTCACGCCCCTCGTCAGTTAATTACGCTGGGAACTGGCACACATTTCGTTCGAGACACCTGTTCGACGACGGTATTTTCAGACGGGTCGGGTCGACGTTTCGTCCAATGCCACTCGCGACCGGGGGACGCTCGTCCTGGTCCTCGGCCCGGAAGTTTCCTATTTATGATTTTATTTTATGAAAAGTTGACGAAACTTCTGTTTATTCGAGTATAAATACGACAACGCCAGATGCGCGAGCTGTCAAAGATTGACCATAGACACGGAGTACGGAGCTGTTTGCAGGCGTGTTGTCGTCTACACGCGCGCGAATCGACAGAATCGAGTCGAGTCGATGAAGGATCGGGTCGGTCGACCCGCGACGCGCCGACTGACAGACGGCCGGTCATAGGATGTGGGGTTACGCATGGGGCGTGAGAAAATAAAGTGTGGGAAAGAGTGGGCGTTCGCGGCGTAGTAAAACATTTGTTATGTTGTAGTGAACCGAACACATATTTACGAACGCAGTGCGCCAGTAGCAATCGTTTCGTTTTGTAAATGTGTGCGTAATGGCAGCGGGTACATTGAGCTCACGGAGCGAAATAGTTGCGATGTGTGAGGAAGAGACCGACGATTGACCGGAGATCTCGTGGGAAACGACCTTTGTTATGTACCTACTCTGATATATGCATTAGTATAAACAAAAAAATCTATTCTGGAATATAATCGCACGCGATGGGAGTCACTGGACTGTGGAGACTAATAGAGCCAGCCGGCAAGCCCGTACCTGTCGAGACTTTGGAAAACAAGGTGCTAGCTGTCGGTAAGATAAAGCTATGCAGTATTCAAAAAATTTTGCTAATAATAATTGAGCAATAGCTACTTACTTTTAAATCTATTAATAACACATGTTTTCATTGTCAATAGACATATCAATATGGTTGCATCAGATGGTGAAAGGTTACCAAGATGCAAAAGGTGCTCCACTACCAAATGCTCATCTCATGGGACTGTTCCAACGTCTATGCAAGCTGTTGTACTTTAGAATTAAACCAGTCTTTGTATTTGATGGAGCTTTTCCAGAATTGAAAAAAGAAACTATTGTAAGCTATGTTTATGTTTACTTTTTCAAATAGAATAATTAACCTCATTTCAATGTTATGACTCACTTAATATAAAACATTTTAGGCTAAGAGACAAGACAGTAAAGCAAAGTATAATTCAGAATCTGAAAGAATAAAAAGAGAACTTGCTCTCCTGCTAAGTAAGAAAACAGCTATCAATAGTTTATTGGGTAAAGATATATCACCAAAGAAAAGTGGAAACACGTCTGCAGACCCTGATGACCTGTTTAAACTGCCGGCATTACCTCAAAGGGAAGATGAAAGTGAATCAGAGTAAGTCCTATAGAAAAGAACAGTACATTATAAAAAAAAATACTTTTGCTACTGTATATTACGTACTAATCATAAGGATTAACTTCAAGCATTCTACTTTATAATAATATGCTAATTTATTCTTGAAAATAAATAATAAATTTATCTTATCAATTTGGTTCCAGATCTGAAGATGAGCAAAACTCAAGTGGCTCCAGCATTGACGTGCATTCTATTGATATACAATCTGAAAGTTTTAAGAATTTAGATGTCAAGGAAAAGTATGATGTACTTATAGAATTAAAGGAAACAAGGAAACAGAATTCTTGGGGAAGACTTAATGAGCTGCCTAAAAACAGTGACACCTTTTCTGACTTTCAAGTAATTCTCACTTCAAAACTTTTGGCATTCCCAGATCTCACTTTTACATTGCTGAAAGAATCTCTTTGTCCATCAAAATACAATTTAATTGTGGTTTGCTCAATACTTTCATACACATTTTTTTTCTATATTGCAGATGCAAAGGCTACTAAAGAGAAGAAAGGTACAAGAATGCCTTGAGGAGACAGAAAAGGAAATGGGTGATACAGGAATGTCTTTAAATGATCTAGAATCCTTACTTAATGAAGAAGGCATTGACACCAAAATAGAAACAATACCCACTCGACGTATTGCTTCTAATGTTTCTACACGATTTTTGCTTATTAAAGATGTCAAAAAAGCTTTGGCAGATGCAAAAATGAGAAGTGAGTTGCAGAACAACCCAAGCAAAGTTGAAGAAATGGAAGAAAAACCATCAACAAGTAAAATAGTAGAACTAACAGATGACAAGGTTAAGGAAGAGATACCAAAAAAAGTTGATGAATTAGAAGATGATTTACAAAAAGCAATACAAATGTCACTAGAATGTGTTGATGAATCAAATGAAGCAAAACAAAACACAAGTGTGGCCTCTAAAACTGATGAATCTTGGACATCTTGCATGACAGACACAGATTATTCCAACACAGATTCAGAAGAAGATGATGGCTTTGATCCACCTGATATGACCTGTGCAAAGTCTTACATCATGCAGTATAGTGATTTCACACACAGAGCAATTGATAAAATTGTAACAGACAGAAAAAAAATTAAAAAGAAACATAAGATACCTAAAGTAGATAAGATAATAGAAGAAATTAATAAAGAGAAGTCAGTTATTGTTGATAACGTAGAACTTTCGTCTAGTGATGATGATGATTGTATCCAAGGCGATGTATTATCTGATAGTAGTGAAGAAAATAATCAGGTCATTGAATCTAACCCATCTTCAGAATATCATGAAACAGATAAATATATTGATTCAACACAATCATCAGTAATATGTATTGAAAATCCAGTGCCAGATGTCATAGATCTTGATTCTAGCATAGAAGTAATAGAGAATGTGACTGAAAAGACGTCACTGGCTGAAATAAAGCAAGAAAATGAATCCAGTGATGAATTAGAAAAAGTTTCGATTAATGAAACAAAGGATGAAACCGATTCTAGTGAAAGTGAGTTTGAAGAAGTACCTGAAGAAGAAATTAAATATAATAAGCGAGTAGTAGAACTTACATTAAATGTTGGTGATGCGCCTGAAGATGATATATTCGCAGATATCTTTGAAGAAAAAAAGATAGAAAAAGAAGCAATAAAAGATTTTAAGACTGATAATGAAGTATCTTTTATAAAAGCTGCTTCCGATGATGACGTTAGACCAGATAAAGCTTTTAAAGTACCAGAGGTGCCAGTACTTAAAACGAATAGTAGAATTCTTGCACAAAATATTAAAAAACCTGAAAGTGAAAGCAAACAGAATTCTGAGTCTCCTCAGAAAACAGTTATTGTTGGCAATGTAGCAGATATCATGGAGCAAGAAAGCCCAGAGGTTTCTAACACAAATGAAAGTTCAGATAAAATGGAAGTTGACAGTAATTTGTCAGTAGAAGCCGAAACAGCAAAGGATGGCAAGCAAGATCAAAATAACGGTCAACCATCTCGCGACCTAGTGAAAGCTCCTAATCCGCCTAAAGAAGTTCTATCAACAGAGCAACTAAATACAATGGTTGAAGAAATGCAAAATGAAGAGCTAGATTTAATGCAAGAGAAAGGTCGTTTAGATCGTATAGGTCGTAACATCACAGAGCAAATGACAAAAGAAGCTCAAGAATTGCTTCAAATATTCGGTATTCCGTACATTGTTGCCCCTATGGAGGCAGAAGCTCAATGCGCGTTCCTTGAAAGTGTGAATTTAACTGATGGTACAATAACAGATGATAGTGATATCTGGCTCTTTGGCGGCAGAACCGTATATAAGAATTTCTTTAACCAGAAGAAGCATGTGTTGCAGTTTTTATCTGAAAGAATTGAGACGTCTTTTAGTAAGTATAGTTCTAACTATCATTTCTTATCTTTAAGTAGGTGCTTCAATAAATTGCCTGCAGATATTTTATCTGTAAGTCATCAAGTACCTACAATTTTTCAGATTTAAATAGAGAGCAGCTAGTACTTCTGGCTCTGCTAGTTGGTAGTGATTACACAACTGGAGTGAATGGTGTAGGGCCTGTTACCGCCTTGGAGATTCTTGCCTCATTCCCATTCAATAGAAGGCAACTCCTGAGCGAAAATACAAAGCAAGCTCGATATGCTCAAATAGTGAAAGGTTTGCAAGAGTTCAAGCAATGGGTTAGAGCTGGCAAGAGAACAGACAACACTAGTCTGAAGAAAAAGCTGAAGAATGTTGCTCTTACAGAAGACTTTCCTAGTGTGCGGGTAAGTTATCTGAGTTATAGATTAATCGAATATAATTTGTTCATAATTTTTTAGAGTGGTAATAAATAAACAACATTTTTAGGTGGTTCAAGCATACTTGGAACCAAACATAGAGAAAAGTGAAGACAAATTCACTTGGGGCGAGTTAGATGTCACAATTTTAAGAGATTATACTAAAGCCAAGTTTGGTTGGTCTCAAAATAAATTAGATGAAATTTTAAAACCAGTCTTGAAACGAATGAAAGATCGCAAAACTCAGAGATCTGTGCAAGACTTTTTCAAAAGAAAGGTAGAATTCCAATCACTGGAGGAGCAAATGAGTAAAAGGGTTAAAGCAGCAGTGCAAAGAATGGGTCCTGAAGGGCCTCTTCCAGTAGATGATGAGAAGACCGAAGAAAGTAATAAACCTGCAGCTACTAAAAGAAAGGCCACTAAAAGTTCAAGTTCCAAAAGTACAAGCAAAGCTGGTCCATCTGCTGCAAAAAAGCGGAAGAATGACGAAGAAAGTGTACTTAAAAATCAAGGCGTAAAAGTAGTATCACAAATGAAAGATGGTAAATCAGAGTTCGAAATCAAAATACCAAAATCCGATCGCTTCCAAGAAATGATTCCACAAAGAGAGATGGAGAAAAAGAGTTTATTGGAAAACAAAATGAAAGCAATAGAGTTATTTAGAAAAACTAAACTTGATCAAAAAAAGAAACATGTTAGACGTAAAGCCTTGCAGCCAAGAGAAAAGGCTGATCTCTCAGAAAGTGATAGCGATTAATTTATTTTATTTTTTAATAACGTAAGTACAATTAAAACGAGGCATGTTTTTAAAATAGTTTTTTTTATTATTTACATTCAACTGTATCAATTAACTAAGCACAGTTTTAAAATTAATGATAAAATAAAGTTACAATAAAATTAACTAAATTGCATAATATGCACACGATACATGTATGTATTTTTTAAACAATAGGTTCTAAAATAATAATAATGTCATCGTATGGATGTTGAGAATATTGGTTTTGTAAAATTTTGCAAATGCTCTTTGTTGCTGCGGCGAATCCCGAGCAAAAAATGCAACATGATTGTTTGTTATCTATTTGGTCTGAAGTTTGAACGTTAATACTTTTATCCAACTAATCCAGATCCACACGACAACGAGAGAACAAATGGATCCGAAGTATTTATCCCTAATAAATTTTTATTTAAAAAAAAAATGCTAAATCTCACTTATTCTAATTGCAAATGTATGATACATGGTTAAAATATCATCGAATCCCACGCCCGAAATTAATAATGTATCTCTATCCTCAATTTGGATCCACGGTCCTCGACTGCTGATTTTGATTCGCTATCTCAAAGTTACAAGTTGAGCCGGCCATAGATTGGTTACAGAAAAAGATCGCGATTAAGATTGTAATCGAGATAGATTATTAGTCGAGCGTATTTCGTACATCACATTATTTTAGTTATCCTTGATATAGTGTAGGGCACGTTTAAGTACTATCAAAGTAGTCGACCTTTTAATTGGAGACAATTCACGGCTTCTCTATCACTAAATTTGTTGTGCAGGGTGATAATATTATTAGCTGATTTAAAAACAATAAATAAAATAATATGCTTCTTCTAACTTCGATTTTCATTAAAAAAAAACCTTACATAGCTAGCGACTAAAGGCGCATACACATTGAAGAGTTTTAATATTTTCGCAGGTGGTGAAAATGAACTCGAATGTAGCGACATACTAGGGATTTCAGTCAATATGTATACGACCTAACGTTTAAATTAATATTTAAATAATAAACAAACGATTAAAAGACGCACAGAAGACTATCATTTTATTAGCATTATAAACTTTTATACAAATTAATCACATTGTGTACAGCAGTCTCTCTTGTCACTGCCACACTACTCAACATAGGACCGGCGACGCAAGCGCACTGGGGCCTAGACAAAAGACTTCTCTTAGCGTTTACGCCACCGCTACCCCGAGGACCACAAGCCGTAACGATTATAGCGTTTTCGCTATGTACTTCAAAAAAATTGCATTGAGAGGCAGACATAATCAACTTTATTCACGCGAGGTTAATGTTGATATTTGTATAACTGGAAATAACCGTTTTTGACGTGCGTAGGAATAAAACGCCTTGACGCATTTTCGCGGCCTAGGCATAAGTATAATAAAATGTATGGCAATGACAGGCTTACGTAAAGTTACAACAGTTATTATCCTTTGCTAACGTTCAGACTGTAGCGTGTACGGAAAACGAAAGGATGAATTTTGTCTAGGCCCCTTCGATGTGTCGGTACGTGGCTCATCTTAACATCCATTGCTCTACAAGTCATTGTCTATGATTAGATATTAAAACTGTTCAACTCCTAATTCAATTCGTCACTTATAGATCACCACGCGTTCAATCCACGAGACATTTGAATATAAACAAATGGACTAGGCAGAAGTTTCTCACGCAACAAATCAGCGTATTTTTCAGAAAAACATCGCTTTAGTGTAACAACTCGGCTTAATTTTAACTACCCGACTACGGCAGATAACTATATTCGGCTATGTAGCCGCAAGTTTTTTTTACCTCTTACAGCATACACTACTGAACTGACTTTAAAAAATGCGGTGTCCTTGGATCCATGAAGTCTTAGGATGCATGTCGTCAGGTAATCTGATACTGCAATCACTGGACGTCGTCACTACGAACGCCATCTACCACGTCTATGATATCAAACTTTCTTGTTTCTGTCTTCAGGGTCGTTTTTTCCGTAGCCGGGTTGTTTTTTTTTTACTTTTATCTTTACATAACAATAGCGCCCCCGACGGACAGTCAACACCGCTGTACCAACACTCAATACTTAACCTAACACCCCGTTTAGTCTACCTTGACGACACTGTAGATTTTTCTAACAAACCAGAAGCAGGCCATGAATCCAATGGTGCCAGTTAGGAGGAAGAATAAGAAGACCATGATGAACGTGTAGCCGAAGTAGAGGAAGGTCGAGGCGGCGTCTTCGATGTTGAGTTTGGTGACGAAGTAGTGGCAGCAGTAGATGAAAAGGTATCCGGCGGTGGAGCCCGAGCTCAGGAAGGCGCGCCACCACCAGTGGTAGTCCTCCGCGCACAGGTGGAAGTAGCACAGCAAGATCGTGGTCTCCGAGCATGTGATCACCAAGATCACGAATACGAGGAACAGGAAACCGAACATGTAGTACATCTGGAATTTATTAACATTTTGATTCAGTGTTGGACTGAAATCTTATTTATTCAGAAATTGATCATATTCACTGGCACTAGTAAACTGGATAGACTAACTTCATTGAGCGCCCCTCTACTAAATTTTCCATATAAAAGTCAAACATGTAAAGTCAGCCAAATTCATATTATTTCATTAGTGTATAGAAAATGTACCTTCGTATGTATGTACGAACATCTTTATCGTTGTTTTTAGGGTTTTGAACCTCAAAAGGAAAAAACGAAACTCTTATAAGATCACTTTTCGTCATTTTCACAAAGGACTTTTTCGAATACCTTTTGAATTGGTCTACAAATTACAATAAGATCAATTGAATACATACCTGACTGGACCAAAGCGAGTTGAGGATAAAGAAGAGTTGAATGAAGATGCATCCGAAAGGCAGCACGCCACCCATCACAATACCGGGGACGGGTTGCGTGTACAACGACTGCTCGGGAATCTGTCGCGGGATCTGGTTCGTGCGCACTGGGTGATCTAAAATCTAGAAAAAATAATAGCAATATGATAACAATTGGCTTACTAAGTTATCTTAGACATCATTGATGGATAGTTGAAGAAAAAACGTCGTGAGGAAATCTGGAGTTATAATTGTCTGAAATCGCCAATCCGCCTTGAGCAAGCATGGTGATCATCGCTCGTGTCTTTGTATGAGAAGAGGCCTTTGCCTTGCAGTGCGACTATAAAAGGCTGGTATTATTGTCGGGCTTCCATAATCATCCTATATTATTACAAGGATCCTAGCCAGAAGCAGCTGGCTGTGATCTAGAAAGTGGACCCAGCGCACGGTTGGTCGAAGTCACTTGAAGATTAGATGAATTCAATGGTTTGGCGCGCCAACCTCGCCAACTTAGAGAAATAGCCACTGCAACTTACCCTCTTCCTAAATCCGAAGTAAGCGCCAATAAACGTGAGTGGTACGGAAACTCCGAACCAGAGAGCCAGCAGAGCGACCAGGGTTGAGAACGGCACCGACGCGGACGAGCCCTTGCCCCATAGCACCAGGTTCATAACGAAGAACAGACCGAATACCACACTGGAATAGAAAGGTGTGCCTTTGAATTACTTCATACAACAAAATAAGCAAGTTAGATGTTTAGTACCGGAGTGCATGTATGACCAGACAATAGGGCAGTTGACACCACAAATCAATTGACGTACTTTTTATGACCTGTCAAAATGCGATTCTTCCATAAATTTTGTATGGCAAAAGACAGCTGTGACGTCACTTTTGTGTTAACTCAATTGACTAATGCCCGTTTTCACCATCAATCCCTAATTTTTAAGTATCCCCTAAGACATTTTAGATCAAGCAGATCGCAGCGGATTTAGGGATTGATGGTGAAAGCGGGCATAAGTATTCATTAATTTGAAAGCAATTATAAATCAAAATTTACAGTTAATTTAAAATTAATCAGGTTTGCAGGGCTAAAATAAAGTGTTACTTTAGAGAAGTTTTGCCTTGGAATTATTGGTTAATGGTGTCAACTACCCAATTCGTAACTACTACTACTACGCGGGTTTATTTTGCGTCCTCAATAATCTTCGAAACTAATCCTGCATTGAATAACATGACTCGACTTACAGGTATAACAGTTCACACTATTTTCAAAAATAATTGAAACTCACCCAGGGCACACCATAGAAGTCAACAGTATATTGCTCTTCCACCTCCTGCCGCCGAAGCTCTTGTAGATCCTCGCGCTGACGTACCCAGCCGCGGCTCCCAGTAGCACCCACGCGACCAGCGCACACGTCATTAGCGCACCGCGGTTCGCCGGTGACAGAAAACCCAGGCAAGCGAACGCTAGCGTTACCAAGGTCATTCCAAATACCTGAAACATGAATACACTGTGTAAAAGAACGCAAAGCAAAGAATTACTTTTCGAAAATCTATTTCATGTAAAAAGGACGACTATTTCAAACATTTATTTTAATGAAACCATTTACAGTCATATTTGAACTGACAAGGAGTCAGTCAGATAAAAAGGCAAAGATAGAGAACAATTAGTCTCATTACAAAACAAGTTCCGACTTTAGTTTTAGTTCAAGCTTAAACTTGAGAGCCAGTTGTATTTTAAATTTTAATTTTGCTTTAAAAACTTTATCTCAGTCAAAATAAAGTTGAAAATACAAGCACTGGCTCGAGGTTTCAGACTTTGGACTTAAATAGCTAAAATTAAATAGGTTTTAGATTTAAAATATTTATTATTTGGGACTTATAAGCGGATGACTTTGGTTAACTTATTAAATTGTTACTGAGAATGACTTTTTTTTAGCTTAAGGCTTACCTGAGATCCTGATCCAAGGAATACGGCCAATAGCATACCGCGGCGCGGCGGACGGAACACGTCACCGTGTACCAACTTCCAACCGAATTCTTCCTGAAATGTAATATGTTATTTAGTACTAGCTACTAACGAACGCTAACGCCGCTGGCTATATCATATACAAAATGATTTATTTCAATCGGACTGGTAGCTCAGCAACGTTCGGCTCAGCGCCGAGAGTTGAAAATTCAATAACCGAAATTACGAAGTAATATTACTGTTCTATGAGACTGATGTGTATATTTTTTCATGAAACGTTTGTAATATTTTTGGACGTTTCTTACCTGTGCATCTTCTCCACACTCCATCTGGTTGTATCTGGCAATATCTTTGTACAAAGTCCTCAGCAGGATCATAGCAACCATGCCGCTGAGGAACAGGACAATCACCAAAGAGTTTAGAATAGAGAACCACTGTATGTTAGTCTGTGGCATAGACTCTAGAATGTAGTCCCAACGCGAGGACCACTTGACAGTGTTATTTTTTTTAAAGGTGACACTGTAAGTGTATGTCACTTCGAAGGTTTTAGATGAATCAAGTTCATTCGGTATTTGAAGTTCGTCTCCGCGGGCAGAGCACTTGGGATTTTTCGGGTCGGCATGTCGAATGCTGGCTGGTTTGACCTGGCAAAAATATTATCTTAATTATTCACATTGTTGTGTTTTATTTATATATTTTTGTATTATAAATAGCATTTTAACACGAATTTGGAAAAGCCTTGATTCTAAAAGAAACTTAAACATTTTTTATATTTACAGTACAACCTTAAGCCTGGCCGCACACATGCCACCGACCACAACTATAAACACCGCCACCGACGTATTTTCATCTATTTTATATGGACTAAACCCACACGGTTGACGTCGGTGGTCGCCACAACGTCGCTTTTGGCTTCAGGTAGCGGCGTTTGTGGTTGTGTGCCCCATGCTAATATAACGAACCTCAATATAACGATTTCCTCGATTAAACAAATCCTGTGAAATCCCCTAGGACCCTCCGCTAGTGAGAAACAAACCCCGTAATAACAAATTGTTTCGTTTAACGAATATTTTTAAATCCCCATCAGCTTTGTTATATCGAGGTTGCACTGTTTTATTTTCCACGAAAATCAGAGATAACTATACACATCAAAAGTGTCTAGGGATCAACATCCCTAACAAATGTTAGGGATGTTGATCCCTAGACACTTTTGATGTGTGTAGTAAATGGTGAAACGCCTGCAATTTCTATTCAGGAAACGTAACTTAATTATCATGGTCAAGTTATGCAATTAAAGTAGTAACACATTTATGTTAACATCTTACTTTAGCAGATATAATTCTGCCACCGTTTTCACCGAGTGTCGCGCCCCATTCCTCTGTAGTTCCACTGTGATATGTGATCTCCAAGTCTACGTGGTTGAAAAGGTAGTAAGCTCCAAAGCCACTCGAGTGACCATTCACTATCGGTGTGCATGTGTCCTAAAACAAAATGCATTTTATTTATAGTTTTTAGAGTAATAAAATAAACAATATATTGTACGTTTGCGTTTCCGCGTGCATCTCGATGGTAACAGTTTCGATAGAAAGTTTATTAGTCGTTAAAGATTTAATGGCGCAAATTACGTGGCTCCTGCGCGTAGACGCATTTACGCGTTTTGTGGAAAGCAATATTGTTTCACCTTATAAGATTCAAATGTTAAAACAACACAAAACCTTATTTGTATGTGTTTGAAGATACTGTTTGCACAATATATCTCTAGACGAATTATTTACTAGCTTCCGCTCGCGAATACGTCCACGTTAAAGTTAATATATTATATCACGGGAACCGTACATTTTTTCGGGATAGAAAGTAACCTATGTAAAATCTATCTCTGTGTTAAATTTCATCCAGATCCGTTAAGCCGTTCTCAGGGCCGTAGCATTGTGGGGCAATGCCCTACCTTAAAAATACCAAAAATAAGATAAATTATTATAATTAAATTGTTTGTTCCTAGTTTCAGAGTCATCATAAGATGTCAGATATACATGGTGATTGATTAGGAGCCCGTGTTTTGAGCGCAGCTCAATTATGTAATTTTTTTACTTCCGACCTACCTGTAACCAATGCTGCCCTACCTCAAATTCGACTCTAGCTACAGCCCTGGCCGTTCTGGCGTGATTGAGCAGCAAACATACACCAAACTTTCGCATTTTAGTAGTAAGATTATTGGTTAATCTGCTTTATTAATTAATCTATATTATTATTAAAAAGCTATGCTTATAAAAGGATCATAAGTTCTATTTTACAATGTACGGTTAGGTATGCTTACTGAAAGAAACCGTTGAATTTGTAAAGAATGTTGTTGTTACCAAGTGGCCATTAATGCTCAAGTATCGCGGTACACGTCCACGGATTTACGAATGCTTCACATACATCACATGACATATATCCCAAGTCTTAAGTACATGAGCTTGACTTTTTTATTGAAGCTTTTTATAGAGAGAAGAGCAATTTGATTTGGAAGTAAAAACTAAAACACTCTTACAATACTTAACATAGAACTTTAACGCAGCATTTAATTACACGACTTTAACAAAATCATTAGCTATGCATACTGGGCTTACACTACTTGGGCCAAAGACTATATAACCACTTGACTGCGCATACAGTGCCCCGACGCTCGAAAACTATTAGTATTTTGTCGCCTATGTATAGGCTCCGGTACTAGTAACCATTTTAGTTGTGACCAAGTGTTAGACCTGTGTGGACGCAATATTATTCAAAAAAATTATAACTCTATAAGCAAATAAAACCCATCAAAATGCCTTCATGCGCGGTGAAATGGTGTGGGAAACATTCCAAAACATCTAGTTATAAAAAGGACGGCATAACTTTTCACCGGTAAGTAAAGAGTAAGAAAAATATTTTTTATTTAATCAAATTATGAGCTATCGCGGGGGTCTCGTCAAAATGGTGGCTGGGTGAAAAAGCACACTGGAAAATCCCGCGTTGATGTCTTTTGGAAAAGTCTCGTTCTTTCATTAGACAATTCCAATACTTCGATCCCTTTCGCTCCCTTTGTATGTTTATCGTAAAAATCTGTGCTGTTACCTTTAATAGCTGAAATTGATATCGATAAAATTAAAATTAATAAAAAAAGAATAATTGACTTCCGCTGGAAACGATCGGTCCCAGTGCGATCGGGCTATTTTATATCCAATTATTCCGAAACGTAATGTCTAAAATCGTTTGTGAACGGTTTACCTCTATGGCCAATAATAATATTTCCAGGCCACATAAACTAATCAATTAGTGCAACTTTCACTTGGACTCGCTACAATTTCGATGAAGACAGTCGCAAAATCTTACGTCTTAGTGAATTTGATATTGTTCTAATTGTTCTTTTAAGTACTTAGCTATTTTTCACTTTGTAGTTTTTGAGAGCGCTGGTCTTTAATGTAAAAAAAAAAATTTCATCTGTGTTTGACATACATGTTTTCATTTTAGATTTCCGAGGATTCCGGAACTAAAACAAAAGTGGATAGAAATGGTTAATAGAGACCTACGTTTTGGAACGAGCAATTAGGTTCAACTTTAAATTGTAACTTCTTGACAATTCAAAAGTGCCTGTAAATAGTCTAATTTGACTTTGTAATTGATTGATTTTGAATAAATATCATTATTTTATACGATTATAATTGAGTGTTTTTTATAACGTTTAAATCCATTATATCGATATCGAGTATTTTCCCTTAATGAAGTAAAGCAGCCCTAACGATAGATACCTATGCAACTTGACCTTGAACTGACCAATTGTAGCCGCGCGTTCTTCCTCGCCCCCCGGCCCGCGGTAGTGAGTCGTGTGCTTTGAAGAAATCGTCTCATAAGCTCTCTAGTGGGTATATACTCTATGACTTGGGCCCTACATAAACTAACTTCATTTGGTTCCAAAAAAACTGTTTGCTGTAAGAACATAGTAAACATATAACGACAATAATAGACGATTACGATAAAAGTTGGCTTGAAAGCGAGGTCGTAATTGAGCCCAAGAGTGTAGTGATAAAACGTTAAAGTTTTTTTTTTTGTTTTTCCTCCAATTGGGCTGGTGACCCTTTATATTCACGGGGCCCTGGGTTTCTGCCCAAAAAGCCTATATGTAAATCCGACCCTGTATGCATGATAAAATAATAATAATATTTACATCAAGTCTGAAAGACTCAGTTAGGCCCGAAATACAAATGAATCATCATCATTATCTATTATTCTCAGCGCTTTACATAAGCACATAGATTGAGTACGATTCTGATAATAATGCAGAGCCAAACATTATCAGTTAATATTGAAAGGACTAGAGATTTTTTTTTGTGGCGCACCGGATATTTATATCTGCAATCCTATTCGCGGATACGGACCGATACGTGTAACTTTCAAAGTAATTATTTTTACGATTTTGTGTCTAATTATTTTAAACATTTGTATGAATACTAATGGTTTGTAAAACTATTGACTAATTTTAACAAAGACGTGTTCAGAATTTTAGATGAGACACTTGTTAAAACATCTCTGATGACGCATGTTTAGGCTGCGTGGACGGTAGACGCGGATGCCCACTTTAAGCAAATCCAACGTACTGTAGAGGTTCTGTCAAGATGAACCGTACACAACCACATTCATTTAGTTATTCTATGAGCTAAATACCTAGTACATTTAAATTAAGAAGAAATTGACAGTTGGCGAGCCTGAAACATAGAAATAGCTATTTAATTATTAATCAGTGTTTCAATCATTGTAGTTGAAATATCCCGGTGCAGTAGTGAGTCACTACTACTGCACCGGGATATTTCTACTACTGCAGCGACCCTAGGGCATGGGTCCATGCCCTAGGGTCGCTGCAGTACACACGACGACATATCAAGCTATGCACTACCAGTATTTGACTGACCTTGGAATGCAAGGTCAGCCAACAATGCTTTGGCTTTCCGTACAATGAGAAGTCAGTTTATACTGGAACTGTGCGGCTAGATATTATATCAGCGTACGTATCCGCACATACACGTTGTAACAATTGCCAGTGACAGCTCTTATACATAAATGTCGCAGCAGTAAGGCAGGTTTTTGTAATGCAAATATTGCCTACGGACGTGCGTACGCGGTGACGTGGAAGAAGGCTGATAGAGCAAGCTGAACGCTAAGGGCTACTAGTTTATTAGCATTGCGAGTTTGAGAGAATAGTGCCTCGAATTAGTCGCATTGGTTTTTACTTTGATTCCTTCTTTAAAAAAAAAACCTTTGCCCCACTCTAAGGATTTCTCCAGTATCGTGAGTGCATACAAACAACTCCCACAAACAAGCAGACCCGGAACAACTACCTATAAGTATGCCATAGAAATATTAGGTCCATGCGGGAATCGTACTCGCAACACGCAGCGCAGCAGCCAATTGCTCAGCCACTCCGCCAACCTGTCGTCATAATATATTTGCGTCAGTACCTACTATGGCATGCGGGGGCGAGCCATATCTATCGATGATGAAACCAGTCTACACACAACTTTACAGAAATTATCAAATGGCTTTAATTTAAAAATAATCTATATTGATTAAAGAGTTACTATCTTCACATCAACCCGTTTGGCTGCGGGCGAACATTCGCTACGCTAAGCCCGAAGCGCGGCTGACTACACAGTTTGTGTGTTCGCCGTAAAAAACAAATACAGTTGTGTATGCGCACTTGCGTTCTTAGTGGAAACACAACGGGTGTCTTCCCGCCGTCAACGGTTTAAAAAAGAACCAGGTATAGGTAATTAAATTATCAAGAAAATCATCATCATAAATAAATCACCATACGAACTGTTTTACAAAAAATATACTATGTGGAACTAAATGTAAACTATAAGAATTATGGTGAACGGCGATAAAAATGAAATGTTAATAATAATTGACAAATAATGTTAACACTGATAAAATTAACTTTGTCCATTTACTAAATCGCGCTAATAATGCACTTATATTTAATACTAGCTTCTGCCCGCGACTTCGTACGCGGATCCTGTTGCTTATGCCAGCGACAACGGGGTCGTCAAAATCGAAGATCTGAAACGTCTGATGTAGAAAAAAGCGAGATTTCATCGATCATCAAATCAGTCCTAAACTGTTACCGCCTTCACCGCGTGGAGGTACTCCCAGCTTATGTTATTTTATAATTATACAGTGAAATTGAGCTTTGATTTCCACATCAGGTGTTCCAGATCTTCAATTTTTTAACGTCAACAGAGAGTGCTCATCAGGCTGAACAACTGTTGCTAAGACGTCATTCCTATAGTGTAGCTGGGCGCTTGGAATTTCACAACGCGTGTGCCAGATCTTCAATTATAAGTCAACAGAGAGTGCTCATCAGGGTGAACAACTTTTGCTAAGACGTCATTCCTGTATAATATATTATAGTGTCACTGGGCTCTTGAAATTCCACAACAGGTGTTCCAGATCTACAATCTTCATACGTCAACAGAGAGTGCTCATCAGGCTGAACAACTCTTACTAAGACGTCATTCCTATATATATATATATATGTTATAGTGTAGCTGGGCTCTTGGAGTTCCACATCAGCTGTTCCAGATCTTCAAATTTTATACGACAACAGAGAGTGCTCATCAGGCTGAACAACTCTTGCTAAGACGTCATTCCTATATATGTTATAGTATAGCTGGGCTCTTGGAGTTCCACATCAGCTGTTCCAGATCTTCAAATTTTATACGACATCAGAGAGTGCTCATCAGGCTGAACAACTCTTGCTAAGACGTCATTCCTATATATGTTATAGTGTAGCTGGGCTCTTGGAGTTCCACATCAGGTGTTCCAGATCTTCAAATTTATTCTCTTAGCAGAAAATGCTCATCACGTGAAACAATTTTTGCTATGATACCATTTTTGTATCTCTTATAGTTTAGCTGGTCTGTTGCGGTTCTGCATCAGGTGTTCAAGTTTCCAAGATAAATTATAGCCTATATGTTGCCCGGACTTAATACCAATACAACAAAAAAAAAATCATTCAAATCCGTCAAGTAGTTCCGAAGATTAGCGTGCACAAACACACAGACAAACAGACAAACAGACAAACAGACAAAAAAAAAATTAATTACAATTTCAGGTTCGGCATCGATGTAATAACAACCCCTGCTACTTTTTTTTTATATATTTCCATTGTACAGACACCACTTTTCTACAATTTTATTATATGTATAGACTACGCCTACTGTGTTATGGTTACATGTATGTTGTTTAACAGCCAAATAATATATTAATATGTAACCGACAACGAATCAAGAAAAAAAAAAATTATCTGAAATAAGTACCGGTGTATTAAGTTATTACACATCATAATGAAGCGGGCGCCTCGTGGCCTAATGATGCTACTAAAATATACGTAGTTTAGTTTGGGTCTAGATTGTTTACATAGCAAATAAACTGTTTTGGTAATGAGTAAGAGTGATGGGTAAACTCGTTCATACCTACATAAACTCGAGGCAGTGAAAATTCAAATCGAATTAACTCGAATGAAACGCAACTCGAGTTATTTGACCTATCACTAGTTGGAAAGGTGCGTTTTCTAAACAGATTCAGATCCAGTCGTTCAAAGGAATGGTCAGACGGTTATGTCAACCACTGCCAAAGCCATCATTTGATGGTTATCTCAAAGTAGTTATCTCTGTCAAGATATCTAATCTCGAAAACTAGATTGACCCATAAAGCTGATTTGGTGATGGTCCAAAATGTATGGACCAAAAACCCAGAGTCGATTTAGACAAATCTGGTATCAATAGCTTTATTAAAATGCACAATTTACCCCACCAAAAAAAATATGCCCATATCCATGGGATATAAAAGTTATAGGCTAACAAAGTATATTGGAAAAATCATGAATAACTGATTATTTTTACCAGTTTTTGCAACAGCAATATATTAATAATGAATAACTTGTTATTTTTATCAGTTTTTTCAACAGCAATATATTAATAATAATAATCATAGGACAATAATAAATATAAGTAGCGATTATATGAACATATCAAGTATTAAATCTTATATTTCACAGCTTGTAAATCATATGTCAAGATACTTTTGTCGTGAAATCTTTTTACAGTTGAATGTGCCTGTGAATGTGCGACTGGCGTCCGTTTTTTTTTTGTTTTTTTTTTTTTTTGTTTTTTTTTTTTTTTTTTTCGGATTGGCATCTCGCAGGTCAACCTATGAGGTTGTATGCTGCTTAACCGGGCTATCCTGTGGTGCCTTAAAGGAAATTAAGGCCTCCAGCCAGGGCTTAAAATAACTTACAAACTAAGCGACTACACGCTAAGGGCACCCCCTGTGGGGTACGAGCCTCGGCTTAGGGCGTCGCTGGGGGAGGGCAGCAAAGGGACAGGCTTAGGTGGTAAAAATGGATCGGATTAATAGTACTGGCGTCCGTCGGCGCGCTCGCGCTCATATAGGTAAGATGAACGCATCATATTCTGAAGTATTTGTGTGTATTTGTTTAGCGAAAACAAAATAATGAATAACAAAGATAGGTAGGTAATTATGCTAGAGAACTTAAAAAATGGACGTAATCTCATTAATAAAGGACTTTGAACTTGATAGTTGCATATGATCGCTAGTTATATTTATTATTGTCCTATGATTATTATTATTAATATAATGCTGTTGAAAAAACTGGTAAAAATAACAAGTTATTCACGATTTTTCCATATATACTTTGTTCGTCTATAACTCATATACCCCATGGATATGGGCAATTTTTTTTCGGTGGGGTAAATTGTGCATTTTAATAAAGCTATTGATACCTAATTTGTCTGAATCGACTCTGGGTTTTTTTTGGACCATCGCTTTTGGCAGGTTGTATGTAGTTTATGGAGGAGACTTCAGTTAAGAACGGATTACGCGACATGGCCGATAAAGGGGTTTGCGTACTACACCGTACATCATACTAAGATAGAGCTAGGAACTAGTGTTGCCTATCGATAGTCGACTATCGCTAAACTATCGATAGTCATTTTAGCATAGTTGACGTCATATCAATAGTATCGATAGTCTATCGATAGTATCGATATTATCAATAGTGTCTCGATAGTATCGATATTATCGATAGTATCGATACTATCGATAGCACAAATTAACTAATACTATTGATTGGAGGCAATAGTATCGATACTATCGAAAGTATCGATAGGATCGATAGTATTGCTCCTAAACATATGATGGTCTTCGATAGTATCGATACTATCGATACTATTGCTTCCAATCAATAGTATTAGTTAATTTGTGCTATCGATAGTATCGATACTATCGATAGCACTATCGATATTGTTACTAGTTTTCGAGGTCACCTATCGATAGGGAAACTATCGATAGTTGGGCAACTCTGCTAGGAACGCGCCAGACAAAATAAAATATTCTTTGTATTGAAAAGTATGAGACTATGCTTACTAGACCGTTCCGAACAACACTGTCGCGTGCCACGCTCGGAGCGTCAACAATTGTCGGTTGACACGCTGTTGATACGTTCTATTGGGCATAGTAGTCCGTGCAGGGAGTACCCATGGAAAATGGCCCCTAGGACACGCATTGTAGTTGCGCCCATTCGTAAATTATCATAATATAACGAAACAGATCATACACGTAAATAAAAAAACCTTAATTTTCATAAAATCACTAAGTAAGTATGCACTCGTATAGTATGAAAAGGTTTATTGTAGAGTATTTTGATAGTTGGTGATTTTTCCGCCCCCCTTCGGTTGGCGCCCGAGGCTCATGCCCCATTCGCACCGCCCTAGATACACCTCTGACTTCGTGTCATGTTTATTTTTCCGTGATACATTATAGCATGGTCAATGGTACTGGGCAGACCCCTTTGAAGGGGTCTTTGAATTACACGCGGCAGAAGTCGTGGGCAAAAGCTACTAGTTAAATATCAATAACCATTAGTCTCATTACCATAACAACTGTGATGTAAACAAATGTCTTAAACACACTTCATTATTAACCATAAAAAAGTTTAATCAATAAACAGGTGTACAAAGTCAAAAGAGAGAATAGTATCATTACTTAGTTTACTATCAATAACAAGTTAAAAGTAACATGTTTTTAATAGGTTAGTGATAGTTTGAAGTAGTATTATATATTGATATAATACTACTTCAAACTATCACTAACCTATAAATGGTCAGCTTGTACTATAAGTATTGACTTATAGTACAAGCTGGCCATTTACTGTTCCATACATTTTGATTGTGCTGAAGTGCATTTTTATAGGGAACAGCTGTTTTTTTTTTAATTTTAGCATTGTTCCCATCATCTAAGTTGTTCATTTTCATGAGTACTTTACCCCCTAAAAGAGGGCCAGTCATTGAAAAGTCAGCCAGTATTTGTTACTGTTTAGTGTTAATTTATATATGGGTGATTCTACGATAAGAGGTTCCGCGTCCATAGAAGATTCGGCCAAGGGGAAAAATTTGAGTTTTTTGATCAAACACATATATTCCGATTTTAGCCCCCTTTATGTACACATTCATGTAAGGGCAAGTCAATTTATACATATTTAGTTACTTTTTAGAAGGCCAGGGTAAAGACATCGAGCAGGGGAGAGACTTTGACGTAATAAAACAATGAATAAAATCAACTTTTATTAAACATTGCACTTAATTTATAATCACAGTAACATTTTATATTACAGCCTTTCTTCTTCCTGCTTCTTTAGTGTTTTTGACAAAAATATGAGAAAATAACATGACATCGTACTTTCAAGAAATAATAAAATATTATTTTATCAATACTAATTAAGTAGACTAGCGCCTTGCTAGTGATAATTAAAAGAATGTTCATATTACCTACACTTATACAGTTTTTATTATCCTTTTCTCTTCCTTTTTTTAAATATTTTTCGTCTTCTTTTTGTTTCGCAATTCATACTTTTCTGAATCATTTTTAATAGTTTTATAATGTTATCTCTCTGCTTACGATACTCCTTTTCGTGTTACGATCGTTTATAACAATTTTTGAGGATGTTGATAGAAGCTAGGTGTATCTGAATCATTATACCAAACATCTCATGATCCACATTATCTCCCCTGGTTGGTTAATATCTACCCTGGCAGTTATTTTTCCAGGGGAAATACGGCAGGGGAGAGACGTTTTCGTGATAAATTTAATATTTTATTCTGTCAGAAGTTAATATTGGGTAAATAATATATCTCACCTCAACCAACAAGGTATTGTTGACTTTAGGCAGAAAATGCAAATAAATTAAGTGAATTTTAACAATTTTACGACTTACCAGGGTAGAGACACTTTCACATCGCGAAGCTACTGCATTGCACATTCGTGTCGCGCCAACTAACAAATGACAGGGATCTAAGGGCTTGTTTTTTTAGTATAACTAATTCACGTTGATACGCATCCTTGAGCCCTAATAGCGAACATGGCCGTCTAATATTTCTGTTTGTAATTAGCATATCAAAATTGGCCAGGGTAGATACGCAAAAAAAGAGGTACAAAAATGAAGTTCGAAAATTATTGAAAATAAACAACTATTGTTCTATTTTATCTTCATGATACTTAAGTATACCTGTTTAAATTCATGCTAAACATACTTTAATTTGTCAACAGTGATTTTTAAGGTATGTACTGCCTGCATGTTTAACGAAAAACGGTAAGGGGACAGGCCAGGGTAGAGACGTTTTCACACTTTCCTAGGGAATTTCAGGAAAATGGGCTTTAATTGGGCATTTAATCATGATGCAATTAATAAAATACATTTAGGTAATGTGATTAATTGCGTAAAATAGCAAGACGTAGAATAAAAAAGCTATTTTATAGTGATTGCCGTACACATGACCTCTTATCGTAGAATCACCCATATTTGTTATGTTTATTTATACTATCTATGCTAGTTTGAATTCTATTACTGTTATAAATGCGAAACTTTGGATGGATGTTTGTTACCTAATCACAACAAAACGGCTGTACTAAATCTGGATGAAATGTGGCACAGGGAAAGATTATAGTCTGGAATAGCACATAGGCTACTATTTATTCTGGGATAAATTACTGTTCTTGTGGTACAATCTAAATATATATAACTCAAAGGTGACTGACATAGTGATCTATGCTGATAGATCACTATGTCATGGCTATGGCACAGCCCAAACCACTGGACGGATCGGGCTGAAATTTGGCATGCAGGTAGATGTTATGACATAGGCATCCACTAAGAAAGGACTTTTCAAAATTTACCCTCTAAGGGGATGAACGGGGGTCCGACATTTACGCGGACGAAGTCGCGGGCAAAAGCTAGTATATCAATATAGACACAGACGAAGTCACTAGCACAAGCCAGTATTTTATTTTTGTTGTAAGTTTACAATAGAGTACAAAGTTACACAGCATCAAAGTTCATTTCAACTCCACTAAGTATCGTCATAATAATTGTACTTGAAGTAATTAAGTACTATCAGAACCTAGCTCAGTCTTTGATAGCCTATTAATTGTTAAACTGCCTTTGATTGGCTATCGTTATTTTGATCAAGGATTTACATAAATATAACCTTGGTTGCTTGTGTTTAGCAACAATATATTCAAAGTAAAAAGAATTAACATGTTGACTGTGGGTGAACATTCGTTACGCCAAGCCCGAAGTGCAGTTTTGTTCACCATAGAAAAACACACACAGTTATGCACTTGCGTTTTTTTGTAAAAACACAACGGGTGTGTTTTCCTGCATCCAACGGGTTAAATATTGTTGAATATTTTTTAATTACACTGCTAATAAGTGTCTATAATATGTGTAAATACTTTCAGTATAATAGTAACCATTTTGTTTTAATTTAAACTTTATGCTATTATCCTTAATGTTAATTATTTAAACTGCCTCACTATCATTCTGTACATATTTGGACAGTAACCACAGGTCATACAAATAATAATTGCTCTTTGAATAGGCACATACCATTAAAATTTAGAAACATAACTTTTTAAAAGTATACACTTTGTATGGATTTGGAAGTACATAAAAGGTAGGTATAGTAAACAGCATGAATAAATTTGAAGTTATTCAGTAAATAACTTTCACTTTTTGTGTTGTTATATTGATCTAACTAATTGACTGCATACATTTCTTACTTAAACATGTCTAATTGAGATATGCAATAAGATTAAATACATAATAGGTATAGAAAGTGTGTGAAATTTCATAAACGCATGATGTAAATAAAATTGATTTTGAATTATGGGTACCACAAAGATATCTGTAAAATTAATTTTCTTTCTTCTTGTTTTAATAATAAATTAAAAAAATTAACTTACCATGTCTTTACGCACTTGGCAGCCCATAGGGAACCCAGTGCTGCAGTAGGTCTTCCCTCCCTCATTAACCAAATAGCACCAAGTCACAGGCATGTTGTCCAGGATCCAATGGTGCTGGTAAGAGAGTGCCATGCCCATCTTCAGCAGATTCAACCGTTTGAGAGAATCTGTGTCCGAGCCACTATACTTCTTCGTACAGACAGGTTTACATTCCACATTTTTGAGGAATTCGAGCTTATAGGGACTCGGTCGTATTCGTTCGCCGAAGACTACTTGGCCAAGATTTTCCACGGGCGATTGACTCTCGTCAGAAGTACAAAAGTCAAAGTGATGATATTCAAATGGAATTACAGATTCTTCTGTGTTTAGTCTATTTACATACAGCGGAATTTCCGTCTGAAAAAAAAAAGGACAAATTAAAGAGTCGTTAATTGCTTTTTGGATGTACCTACCTAATAAATTAGAATCGTTATCGCATTTTACATGTTTTTCGCTATGTTATTATCAATAACGGAAGTGCTTCACTGACGCGTTACCATGTAAACTATGATACTTAAAATTTATACCTTATTTACAACCAAAAGATGAAATGGGTCGTACGAATGTAAGCATTTTGGTTTAGACGAATTGCATGAGATGTCGGCACATGATGATTTAAAACATTAGTTCTTCAAGAAATAATGATTGCTCACCTTGCACGACCTGCTAGTGTCATCACTGGCTATACAATAGTTCACAGGAGCTAAACCCGGCAAATAAAACGCACAAATAGGCGTCAAAAGCAGCAATGCGCAAACCACATACAACGACATGACGTGATGTTATTACACGAATTCCGTTGCTAAGAACTATGCAAATACAGTTATATCTATTATATTCGTGAATTGAAAATCTACATAATCATATTCAATATGAACACTTTCTTAAATTATGAGAAGTAAAACTAAATAATTCTATTTTATTTCGTTGACAATTTCCTTTGCCTGCCTGCTTGCTGCGCACTCTCGGAAACAGTTCGGAAACGTCACCACTAACAGTGTTGCTATAACACAAAAATTAAAAAACGCAGTGTTGTCAAAGTAGGATTATAACCGATGAAATTCTCGCTACCACACTTACTACTCTGTGTTTGTGGACTAAATTCATGGTTTCTAAACTGAGGCCTAATAAAGATAGTAGGTAAGTAGAAAAATGATTAAAATAATTTTAAATTTTTTAAGTACTTTTAATGCTTTGTTTTCAACAAACACAGCATTTCCTGTTGGCGTGACATTCTGGTTTATTTTACCTGATATTTCTCTATTTTTATTTTATTTCTTTTTCTTTATAAATTTTGATAATTGACAAATTGCGTTTTTATAAAATCAGTAAAAGAAACCTAATACTGATATTTCATAAACCTGTGCTGTAAATCGCACTGCAAATCAAAAGTTTTGTCATTGAATCGCGTACTAATTATGGCGAACAAACTAAGAACGGCGGCTGCGGTAAATGATTATTTTGAGGGCAGGCTGGGGCCCCCGACGTTCGTGGGGGCCTGGGCACTTGCCCAGAATTTCCAATGAAAAAGAGAGGCCTACCTGACGGTGTTATCTACGTAGGTTTTAACAAAATCACAAACGACTTTGGGCATTATTTATTATAATTCCAATCCATTGTAAAAAACAATACCAATCATAACTAAATAAGCGTATAGTAAAGGCTTCGAGTTGACTACTTCAGTGGTAATTGACGTCGTCGCGGCAAGTTTTTTTCTGAATCCACCAGAATGCCTGTGTCATCGTCCAGCGGTATGCCTCGGGCGAATGCTGAGATGAGGCCAAGAGATGCAGCGGGCTTGTCGGCAGGCACCATGTGACCGGCACCACGGATCATCACCTCCGTAAGATTGGCGGCTATTCGGTAATATCTGAAAAAAAAAAAAATGGTGATTGGACCATCCTCTTGAGGTGTTAAATTACGTGTTTATATTCAGTTTTTTTTTTATAATTAAATACCTTGGTGAATTCAATTTAATTTCTCAGGCTAACTTTTAGAGACAAGGCATAGAAGTTATCATGTGTTTTCTCTTAATATATTGGAAATTAAAAATTAAAAGAAAAGCACACACACGTGGGAGTCGTGCGCGGTAGCTGCGTAGAGAGGACATACACGGCATGAGAAAGCATCATGCCGTTTGCCGTCACGGCAAATTGAAAATTTACTGCCAGAATGCACCAATATGTTTCGCATTAAAGTTATTTATTCCGTAGACCGTATATTTCATTTACCCAGCTAATTTTCCGTCATGATACCAGGGAGACCGCTTCGCCTTCGCATATTCTGATGATCCGGAGAATGATAGGCTGTCGTAGGTGTTGACCGACGGGTGATAGGCCACTATAATATCCAAATGTCCACTGGAAATAGAAAAAAAAATTGAATAAGTAAGTACATATTATATCGGGTTTAGACTCTCGCCTCGCGCCTCGCCTCGCACTTCGCCTCGTCACTCGCGCGAGAGTGTAAACCCGCTATGTCCAAAAAACCGCCTTACGCGAGCGCCGCGCCACAGGCCGCGCGCCGCGTGTGACGAAGCGAGCTGGCTGCGAGGCGAGGTACGAGGAAGCGTTTACACTCGCTCGCCTCGCACTTCGCCTCGTCACTCGCGCGAGAGTGTAAACCCGCTATTATACCAGTAATTTACTTGGGCTAAGCTTGCTGCTCAAAGACAAAAAAAAAACGAAATCTCAAAAGAGTTCATACTAACTTTCAAATTGGAAATACAAGTTATGTCATAGAGCATTGTGGTTTAATTAAACGGCATACTTAAGTATGTACAGTCAGCAACAAAAGTCGATTAACATTTATGATTTTTAAATCCTAATTATTAGGTACAATATTAAAAGTAAAACGCAATGAATATAAAATTAAAATAAAATAAACCCTTAGCTATTGCCTGAAATTCTGAAAGCCAGTACATTATGTGTTTAGTGTCTGTTTAAATGATATAAAAAAGCAACATTGTTAATCGACTTTTGTTGCTGACTGTACCTACGTATCCCATATCTACCCATTAAATTAAAAAAATCTGCAATCTAAATAAATATCTATTAAATACAGTTTTAGCGGGATCGTAAAGAGTTTAGTGTTTCACTAATTACCTACTCGTATTAACTCGTATATTAATTAGTTTTATCAAATTCGGCTTATCTGAACTGTTTATTAGGTACCTAAACTCCATATAATGTATCTAGCATTAGAAAACTATGACCAAATTAACGGCTGTTATATTGTTGAAAAGACCGCATTTTGCTGATTGTTTTTTTATGTAAGTACTATTATAGTCTATATCGCTTTAAAAGTATATTTTTATGACTGCAGCTGCCATGGACATAAGCTGCTTAGGTATGTACTAGGTTACTGTACCTATATTGTGAATTTGTGACAAAAACACTTACTTGTAAAGCATTACCCTGTAGTTCTCCAGCAGTTCCTCGAGCCACATTTTAGCGCTCCCCATGAAGTCGGGCACCAGTTTTCTGTACACCACTCCTATGGACGTAAAGTTGGTGTTGCCAACATGCAGTGCCTTCCGGACATCGGTCCTCTGAAGGAAGTCCATGTATGCTCCATCGAGATCAATGTCATCTTGCAGGTAGTTGTAGAGATTTGAGAGATGAGAACGAGTTATGAAGAGTTGGAGGAGATAGTTGTAGTACTGAAAACAGAGAAGTAGAAATCAAATTTTATTATAGTTTCATTTACCCATGAGGCCAAATAGAAATCTTATAAATGTTTATTTTTCTGGTCCAGTCATTTACTGTGGTTCTCGGTTTGGCATTCTCAAATCAACCTTTGATAGTGTTGTATAATACGGCCGACGTATCTTGGCGGCCCTGAAGTTAGCCGATTGCTGCGCAGTAAACAGTTTCGTTTCTATAAGCTCCATTGAGCAGCCAAACTACGCAACTACGCTACTACAACATCTTCAGACCGCCAAGATACGTCGGCCGTACTATATTGAAAATCCCGAACCAAATGCTAAATGTGTACAGCGGTACTACCTTTTGAACCTACCAAGGCATTAGCAAGGCATATCCTTTTGGCATAGGCAAGGTACTGTCACAAAACACTGCCGAACCTTGAAGACTTGCAAGGTTAATTATTGCCTTGTTTATGTACTTACAGCATAAGCCTTGACCATCTCTCCGTTATTGATGAACTGTGTGACTGCTGTCTCCAGGTGGTTCATAGTATTAGCCACGTTATCGTCCACTAGACCAACCTCGCGCACGAAGTAGCTGTACCTCTGCAGTGATAGGGGATCGATGAACCCGTTGCCGATGGCTAGACCCTGGAAATTGAAACATTGTTTAGCATTAGAGATTCCTTTCTCTTTGTTTTTGGGATTTTGTTCCTGAAAAGTAAAAAACGGAACCCTAATAAGTTCACTTTTGGTTCGTCTGTCACAAAGGGCTGTTCAAGATCTATCCAACGAAACTTTGGCAAAGTAAAAAAACCTCTAAGATTTGCAGATATTTTTGTTAAAATTAATCAACATAATCTCTAATGATTCAACATATTTTTGAATTGTCTGGTGTTCTAATTTTATGATATTTAAAAACATCCACATTTCGTCTGTTGTTCCATATTATGTGCCTATCGCCGTTAACCAGATAGGCTAGTCAAGATTCAGACTGAGAAACTCCAAATCGTTTTTATAACATTTATAACTTTCTTTACCACTTTTTTAACTTTATTTTTACTTTTTAAGAGTAGGTACCAGTTAGAATCTTCGCTGATTATTTCCTCTTCCTAATATTTTACCTGAAGGTTGATGGGTTCGTCTTCTTGCTTGTGCCACAGGATCTGTACTGCCAGCGAGGGTATGTGTTTCCCGGCGTATGACTCTCCGGCAATAGTCAGGGGAGCTTTCCGGAGTTCAGGGAAGAGGGTAAGGAACTGCTGCAGTGCTTCGTATAGGTTCTCACCAATCTGTAAATATCATAATTTGTGTGTGTCAAAGGAGTCCGGGAAAGCACGTACGTGAGCGGTGAATGCTTATAAATGCGAATCCCGCACCCCCGGGACCCGGCTATAGGCAGAGTTGCAGCACTGCGGTGGTTTTAGCCGGTAACAGTCCGCCAAAACACAATGATTTAAGCATATAATTTACCGTGGTTTGATTAGTGGCATATCCTCTGTCGTCATCTGTAAAACTGAATCCAGTTCCTACAGGGTTGTCGATGAACAGCAACGAGTGGTTTTTACCCCATGAGTGCTGTATTTCTGAAAAAAGAAAAACTTTTTCAATGCATGCAACTTATTTTTGGTTTTGGATATTTTTACCAATGTAGGCCGCTTTTATTTCTCGGGTTTAATTAGCATAAAAGATACGCTGCTAAGTAGTTCCCTACTATCATCTCGTCCGAAAGACAACTGGAAAAACCCCACACACGATCATCATCATGAGGAAAAGTTTAGAGCCGCTTGCATCCAGCGGAATTCCGCAACCGTCACTAACTCCGCAATTTAATACTTTCAACTACAATGTAAATTAGTTGACCATAAAGAAGATACAGTGTTATAGTAATGACCATTGGTTAAGGTGCCTCTCATGGACGAGCACATAGGACGAGCAAGTACAAATGTAACTTTATCTGTTTCTTTTATTTTGGACATCACTGACATACAGAGGAAAACATCGTAAAGAAACCTGGACTTATAATAAATATAAGTCTGAAATTGCCAATCTGCCGTAAGCAAGCGTGGTGATCAATGCTCAAGCTTCACCTGCATGAGAAGAGGCCTTTGCCCTGCAGTTAGACAGTAATAGGCTGCTATTATAATTATAAAAGGCGTTTTACAGGACAAATTACCCGCGTCCTCGTCTAGTCCTCAACTCCTCACCTTCTAAATTATTGTCCTCACTGACAAAGAATGGTCCGATTTCAGTGAAGAGTCCGTATAGCGAGGAGGCACCTGGCCCTCCTTGAAGCCAAATGATCCATGGGGTGTCCTCCACTGATTTACCTGATACTGGGAAGTACCAGAACCATAGGTTTGCATTGTACTCCTTGTTGACCTGGTGAAGAATTTGTATTCATTATGTTGTAATACGTAAGTATAATGAAGCTAAAGTCGTATTTTATGTTTGTTTTTATTTTTGTTCAAACGTTCTAATCTCAGGAATTACCAGACCTAGTAAAAATCGTTGTACATGATAGCTGATTTATGAGGAATAGGTAGTATAGGCTATATAACATCACGCTACGGCCCAAGGGAGCGGAGCAGTAACCAAAGACGTAACTTAAAACGGGTGGAAAAAACCGCAGGAAACAGCAATCATCTGTCAGATTTACTGGGTTTTTCTCTTGCCATTAATTTCATCAGGTGTCAGATTAATGATAGCTTGTTGTATTTTCGGGACCAGGATCGAAGAGTGCAAATTAATATGATACCTACATACATACTACATTGTATTGTGTTCGATAAAGTTAATGAGAATTCCAGTTCACAGGCTGATGATTTAGAAACATGTTTCGTAAACAGCATTCCTAAAAGTCGTATCTACCTAATTTACGAAACGGTGAGCATGGTAAAATACAAAATAATTAGAAGACATTTTAAAATTAGGATAGCTTGAAGTTAAATTGTTATTTTGTTTTCTACTTTTTGAAAATAAGTAAATTAAATCATACGGCGACTCTGATAGATTCTAGGAAAGTAGCTCGTAAACGGCTGAACCGATCTTGATTTTTTTCTTTTTTGTTTAAAAGGTGATTTGATCGAGTGTTATATTAGCTGTGTTTAAAAAAATCTGATCAGCCGTTTGAAGACTATCAGCTGTTTTCTAGTTAATTAATGAGTGTGATTATTTATATCACGTCTGTAGGTAATCCCCAAGGGGTTAGGCGGAATTGTACCCATTAGAAATACCCACATTTCAGAACCATTTTTTTTTAAGTTTAGTAATAGGGGCGAGCCTATTGCCATCAACCGAACCTAAATCCAATCCGAGGCTGCTACTGAAAAAATTCTGATGGAAAAACCCAATAACACTTTGCCCAACCTGGAAATCGGACCCAAGACCTCGTGCTCAGCAGTCGCGCTTTTGCGACCACTAGACCAACGAGGAAGTTAAATAAATATTATATTTACGAACAATAATAGGTACTTACTGTCAAATATCCAGCGTAACTGTCCATATCAGGCAGCAGGTACTCCGAGTCGACATAAGCGGCTTTCCTGCCTTCTTCTATCTTCTTCTCTTCAATGTAAGGAGTGAGTAAGAGTGGTGAGCCCGCATCAAAGGTAGTTCTCGCCCGGCCAGCCTTATAGGTCCTCTCCATAAAGGTTAGAATAGGCTCCGGGGCCTCTCCTGGCGGGAGATCCGGTAATGGGGACCGGTCTCCGCTGCTTACTGCTGTTACTGCTTGCTGTGCGCATCTGTGTAGAAAGTGTTTTAAGTTTTAATACGCTGAATCTATACATTTTATTTGAATCAAATCTAAATATGTATATGTATAAACGGGGTTGCGGGACGTCTTAACAGGATACCGTGGCCCTGGAACGTAAAGGGCAACAGAAGGAACAGGGTGGTTTTTTAGTCAGTAAAAGTCTGACAGTCCCTTCCGCCCCACCCAGGGCGGAAGGAGTCATAATATGATGATTTTTACTAAGTACCTAAAAAAAAAAAATGTATATAAAAGCGAAAGGTACACTCACTCAACACGAAATATCGAAAACCGCTCGACGTATAATTTAAAATTTGTCTAGGATTTAGTTTATAGTAAGTAGACGTTTGTTATGAGAGGATTTTTCAAAATTTACTACTTAAGGGGATGAAACGACACTAACGCGGACTTAATCTATACAAATACATTATAATAAAGCTAGAGTTTTTTTTTGTTCAAAACGCTCAAATCTCCGGAACTACTGGTCCGTTTCTGAAAATTCTTTCGCTAATGCGAAGCTTCGTTACCCTATATTTTATTATCAGTAAAATTAGGGACCCGTAACAAATTCCACGCAGACGAGGACAAAAACCCATGATTAATATTGGCTGTTAGGAAACGGAAAGGATCCTTTCAAATGATATTGACAGCGTGGGAATTGTAGAATGAAGACATAATATTGCTCTTGGAATAATAACTGAGTAAGTACGCATATATTTTGAAATAAATGTCTGGGATAATCAAATGTTTGACAAAAAAACGGAAATAATTTACAAAAGAGGATAGTACCTAAGCACTTATTAGTCTAATATAAGTCTACTTATGTAATCTAAAAAACGTGAGCCTCCCGGTAGTTAACGTACCTAACAATAGATAAATGAATTGTGTCTCTATAGTCGAGATTTGACAAGGTAAGTAATACTTAATCAATTCGATGTTTTTTCATGTAGTAAGGTGTTACTAGGTAACTCATAAAGCAGTGTCATATTGCATGTACCAGGGGCTCCCAATCTTTTGTTACCGTGGTCCGTGAAGTCTCCCTTTACGGGTTGTTATTTTTTACGACGCCTTTCTATGAGCAGATATTTGTATGTAAGACATTAATATTTATTTATTATTTATACTTAATTAAAATTACTACAATCAATGCGAGTTGTATCTACCGTCGCGCAACGCCCTCAGGATAGCTCCACGACGACCCAGGGTGTCGTAAGGCACAGTTTGGAAACCCCTGGCTTATACCAGTCATTAATAATGCAACATGTGGCTTCTTTTTCAAAAAATCCTTTAAATGCGTCAAGGATGTGCGTACACATTGCGTTATACAAGTATCGTCATCAAATTGTAGAAACCGCAGGAAAGTAGGCAAATTCTACCTGTTATAAATTTTCCTCATTTGCTTTGTCATCGATTAAGGAAGCTAAAAAATGAATAATGGAACGTAAACTTTTTAGTTTCTAATTAAAAAAGTTTACACCATAAATCGAGCCTATCAATTCAACCCTCATAAAAAAAAAGAAAAAATATTTTAATAATAATTTGTATTTAAAAAAAGAACCCTTCACCAAGACGTCTTTTCCGCCAAATTCGAATTTAAAAAAACTTACATCAGCAACACAAAATATGTCAAAAGCACGTCCATTTTGTCCGGTCACTATCTGGCGAGGGTGCTTCGCGTGTCGTCTTCCACAACGGAATGGGCCCGCGTCCTAGCCTCGGGAACTTTGTATAGTCACAGTCAGCCAGTTTTCAACGTGCACTTGCGTCTTGAACTTGGATTTATCTCGATCTTGTATACAGGATGCTCCGTTTTGTTTGTTTACGGATAATTGAGTTAATTTTTATCCTTGGGCCGATTTCTCAATTGTCAAATATCCGCAATCACGATTAATAACGCTAAATTTTGATAGTTTTTGTATAAAGAAAAAATGTCAAACTGCCAATTCATTTCACTTAATACTTCATTTAGAAAAATATTTTTATTTAAATTTGGTTTTATTCCTGATTGTTAGGTCTACTGACTATTTATGTTTATATTAAAAGAATAAAATACATTGGTTGCTTCTTTACATTTAAAAATAACTTGACAATATGTTTTTGGTATGTATTAGCTTTTTGGGTCAAACAGGAATTTTTGATATTTTGTTTTCATAAAAAACTTTAATCTTATAATACTTATTGAGCCTAACCTTACCAGGAAAAGTAATAACTTACCTACACAGTCATTTTCATACGTAACGCAGTCCTAATTACGTAATTATGTATCTACGTAAGTAAGTAAATAAGGTAAATAATTGTTGTATTGTTCTACTGATCCGAGTCGAACCATATGTGAGGAGAAATTGTGAAAATCCAATACGTTTATGGGTTTACCTGCCTATACGAAATTACGGAATAGTAAGTCTTATTGTGTATTCAAAATGTTTATTTAAATATTATTTTCGTGCACAAAGTTGTACCCCGGTTTTGTGCAAAATTTCAGCATTCTAGGTCCAAGGCAGGAGGTTGGTGAATCAGTAAGTAAGTAAGTCAGGACTTTTTTATTATACTAGCACTCTGCCTGCGACTTCGTTCGCGTGATTTTTGTTAATAAAATATTAGCCTACTAGCTTTTGCCCGCGACTTCGTCCGCGTATGTCGGTTATCGCGGACGCAGACGAAGTCGAAGTCGAATAAAAAGTAGTAGCCTATGTCCTTTGTTGGGGTTCACACTTACCCTGTACCAAATTTCACACAAATCGGTTCAGTAGTTTAGGCGTGAAGAAAAGACAGACAAACAGACAGAAAGACAGACAGACAGACAGAGTTACTTTCGCATTTATAATATTAGTTAGGATAATATTAGTACTTATAGATTAGAAGAAGAAAAAATAATATTCTTTTTTTTTGGGTATAATTTATTCAACTAACTACCTACCTAACCAACTAAAATAAAATATATAAAAAAGGAAATATCGATGTTATTGTTCCGTGTACATTTCTAAACACCATGTATACAACGAGGTAAGGTGCGGGGTACCAATGACCTGTTTAGCATAAACGCGCTCCCACGCTCAGATATTCGCGATAGATTCTTGCACGCTCTTAAAAGTGATTTGCTCTATATTTAGGATGTTCGTAGTAAAACAAACATCGATGCGATACATTTAAATACGTGAATGTAATAAGTAATTGCGTATTACGAGTGCGTGATTCGACTTAACCGATAACTGATTTTCCCACGCTCGTAAAACCGGCCAGCGGATTCGGTTTTGCGGGGTTTTTTTTCCAAACTATTAATTTTGAGCGCGATTTCTTTGTAAAAAAAAAACACATTAAGTTTGCTAAGCCTATGTTAATGAGGTTGAAACTTTATGGGGCAGGCTTCTCCGTGAGATTTTGGTTGAGTCATCGACATTTCTGTTCGATTCGTGGAGGTGATCCGCGGCTACGGTCAAGAACAAGCGGTGTCCTTGCCATGTTGCTACATGCATTCATGAAGATTTTTAAGTAGGCATTTGGTCAGAGGTAGGTACTCATACTTAATTTAAAAAACATTTTTAAAAACATGCTTTTATTACCTGTTAACAAAAAGAACTAAAAAGTTAAAAATAAAATAATTCTAAATACAGTCCCAATTTTAATATAATAGTTATTTGTTATACAAGAGTGCAAAGTTGCTTTTTAACCGCGTGTTCAATTTTGATGACCGAGCAAGCGAAGGATTCTAAAATTGAATCACGAGCGCAGCGAGTGATTCAAAATTAGAATCCTGAGCGTTAGCGAGGGAATCAAAAGAGCACGAGGTGAAAAATCTTTGCACTCGAGTGCAACACGTAACTTTTCATTCCACCTCAGCGAGGAAATGACTAAATGCAAAAAAAAAACGTTTACAATCACAAGATAGGTACACTTTTATTTCAGTTTAGGTATTAATTACTACATTATGACAGGTAAGTATTACAGAATAATCTTTAAATTATAACAAAATAATACTAAGGTATAATTAAGAAAATTTTAAAGTAACGTTGCTACAGTTATTTAAATTGAGTGTAATATTTTTGTTTGGTACTGTAATATTGGTGTTAGTCACTTGTGTACTGTTTTTCGGTAAACTATCTGTCATACTTAATAGTTGTACCGATTCATCGGATTCCCTTGGCGTGAATGTTGGAGAGAGAGGGAGATGGTTAGGTGTTTCATAACGTGTTTTCAAGTTTCTTGTTTTTAACAGGTTTAACAATGACGTGAAAAAATGCCGCGTAAAGAACCGCGTACAAAGCAAATTGAAAAAAGAACACCAAGAAGGTTCCGAGTCTGAGTTTTTAACAAATTAAAAAAAAGTTGTATGATATATTCGGCACCATAGAGGTAGCAGTAAATAGGTTTAATGTTTTTTTTTAATTCACAAACTTAGTGCACACGATGTTCTAAATTCAATTTACTTTATCCTCTAGAGAATAAAAACGGCTTTTCCACTCAGATATTGAAGATTAAAAATACTCTTTCCGAGATGGTGGGATGAAAAAGCTTTTTAAACCTTTATTTTATCTTTATTTCTCTTGACGTCCTAACGTTTTTAAATTTACGTACCTATACATGCAAAATTTCAGCCTAATGCTGTGGATCAAAAATTTGCAAGATTTGATGACAAACGCACAGAAAAAAAAGCTTTGAAAAGGCTTGTGAAAATAGTCGCTTTACTTTGCATATTGCTTTCATGGCACTGGTTTAGAACTTTAGATGGTTCTTATGATCGACTACAGCTGCACTATAAAATATTATGTACTCTTATAACTACTTCGATACCATCCGAAGTAATATTTACTCGTGAGTGAATTTCCCAGGACCGAAAATTGCGTGGCATCAATGAAATCGGTACTAAAACACATAGCTATAATGTTCTCACATTTTTTTCCTGTTAGGTGAAATAGTAATCTATGTGTAGCACTAAATATTTTATTAATTGGATTAATAGATACTCCAAAAAAAATAATTAAACCTCGAAATCTTTCATTGCCGTGTCTGTCCACACTTCACCTTGTTGTGTATTATTCCTCATTGATAAAAATCTATTGGTTATTTATATTAAAATCAAGTTTTATTTGATACATGAATAGTTAAAGTATTGTTACGGAATACCTACATTTATTCAAATATTTAAACAATACAACGAATGGTTAATAAAAAATCATTTGTCCCAGAACTACCGTTCATCGCCGTGTCCTAATCATGTTCAAGGATATTGTTTTACCTACGACTTGCGTCCCCCCTCCCGGTATGCTAAACGTTGCATATTAGTGCTGCCTAAGTGCTCGACGTGGAAGGACGTACACACGTGCCTGCGTTTTCGCGCCATAAATGTAAGTATTCCATTTTTATGTTACTGGACATTTTTTCTTTCATCGCCATGGATAGGTATAACTTATATTTGAATAAGTTTGTCTTCATGAGTAAGCAATCGATAGAACACCATTTCTCATATGTTAATTTATGAAGTGTTTATTTCTTCGAATAGTTAATAGATTTTTTGTTATTTAATTTTTTTGCCTTGATTTTCATCGCCGTGCTTTCATTGCCGTGGTTTCCGTGGCCGAAATTTGCTATGGCAATGAAGAAAAAGACACGGCAATGAAAAAATTTCATTGCCATGCCTTGTAAAACAATTTAGTTTCATTGCCGTGGCCAGGTATTTCATTTCCGTGACTTGTGTTTTCATCGCCATGGTATGATTAGGCAAAGAAAACATCTTTTATCACCTGTAATACAGGTAATACCGATTACTGACAGTACAAAACTCGTCAAGTTAACTCTAGACTCTCTGGTCTCTCTTTAGACTTGATGAGTTTTTTACTGTACAGTCAACTACAAAAAGAAGTTTTCATGTTAACTTTCCAAAATGATGTAACATTTGGTACTCTTTCACACGTATATACACTGACACACACGCAAGCACTCTCACATACTACAGTCTGATTTTAATAATGGATTGTTTATTTTTAGGATGCCAAGATGCCTAAACCAAAATTATCTGAAGAGGAGAGAAAGGAGAGGAAAGGATTGGCTGAACAAAAGCGACGCCAAAAATTAAGAAGCAACCCTGTATTAAAAGAGGATATCTTAAAAAAGCTTTTTTACAAAAAGAAACAGCCGCCTTCAAAAACTACAAAATAAAAAATAACTTTAGATTGGAAGTCAGAGGCTTTGGTTTTGTTTTTTGTTATGTAGGTATTGCCACCGACTTCCAAACTAAAGTTATTTTTTATTTTGTAGTTTTTGAAGGCGGTTGTTTTTTTTTGTAAAAATGCTTTTTATTTTTCACTTTTTAGTGCTTGTGTGTTAATGTTTGAAATTCTTAATAAAAGTCCTTTCAAACAATACCTCATACGATATACTTAATTTAGAAAAATTCTCACAAAATAAAAAGCACTAAACCAAATTGGATGAAATTTTTATGGGACTAAATGGCAAGTATACTGCATCGAACAAAAAAGAATCACACAAATCGGACTAGAAACCTCGGAGTAATCGGTGTACATACATAAATAAAAAATAAAAAAATACCGGCCGAATTGAGAACCTCCTCCTTTTTTGAAGTCGGTTAAAAAGAAGGCTGCAGGAGTAGTTGTCCCTCGAAGTGCAATGACTTCGCAAAAGCTTCGGAATCCAAAAATATATCTGATCATGCCTGTCTCCGAGAGGGAAATGCAAACCCAGACAGATTGTGTATGGGAGTAAGATTTGGATAGATATTACAAAAGGAAAAATGGGAGTATGTATAAGAAAAGAAAGACTGTAGTATTAAAGTCTCTAAGTAGTGTTGCGAGTGTAATTCAACAGTCTTTGTTTACTTATTGTACTCTCATTCTTTTTTTGTAATATCTCCTTACCCAAATTTTACTCCCATACAAGTGTTGGAATCAAGACCTCTTATGAACAGTCATTTTTATTCTATCTATCTGTCTATTTCAATAGATAAAATATTTTTTAATTTCCGTGGATTGATTCTTTCATTGCCATGGCACAGTTCTTTCATTGCCGTGGACGCTTGTTTCATTGCCGTGCACGCATGTTTCATCGCCGTGGCTCGAAATTTTGAATCCTGATATCTCCTCAGTGTTTTAAGTTATCTGCTAGACATTAAGCAAGAACTTATACATTATCAAAAACTTTAATAAAAGCGATTTTTTTTTAAAAAAAACCTTAAGATGAAAAAAAACACGGAAATGAAGATTTTATAGGACCTGTTGAAATTCACTCTCGTACGAATCGTATTGTTTAAAATCGAACCAAAAATATGTTGCATTAGATAAACAATAATTTAGACTAATAAATTAAAACAGGTGAGATTGTTTGTTTATTTGTTAAAGATAATCTATAGAACAGGTAAACTTGAATTGTACGCGGACAAAGTAGCTAATAGATACCAATAAATTAGGAATTTTACATTAGATCATTATTGCGGTTGAAAAACAGGAAAATGACACTACTTTTGATATTGCCTTTAGAGAATTTGAATCTTTCTCTTCATTTGCGATTTTATGCTATCAAACCACTAAAGGCTAATTCTGCTAATTAAAAACATTAAAAATCTATAGTCGCAATCTCATCTCAACGATGTCAAAAATGTGGATGAATCAGAGGCATTTTTAAATGCATATCAAATTGAGGTTAGGATAAGATTGCGATCGATCCTAAAAGTTAGTAGAATTGCCCCTTTTTGATCGTCTCCTTGTAACCTATCTACCAGTAACATAACATCACGCCTGTAATCCCCGAAGGTTTAGGCAGAGGTATAACCATTAGTACACCCACATTTCACTTGTTATGTTTTTAAGTCCAATATAATAGGGGCCTATTGCCATCAACCGGGCACAAATCCAGACTCCGAGGCTGCTACTGAGAAATTCCTGATGGAAAAATCCAATGACACTTTGCCCGATCTGGAAATCGAACCAAGGCCAGGAGTCGCGCTTTGCGACCACTACCTACACCAACGAGGCAATCGATCAGTATTTGGAAGACAAAACAAAGTTTCCTTACAGACAAAGGTAAGATTATTTAACTTTCCAATTCGGAAAATAAAGGGAAAAATATAGTGGCAAGCAACAATTAACAAGTTTCCCCAAGGTGGAGTCAATGTGAATCATCATCTGCCCAACTATTGTTGGGGTCGGCTTCCAGTCTAACCGGATGCAGCTGAATACCAGTATTTTACATGGAGCGACTGCCTATCAGACCTCCACAACCCAGTAACTGGGTAATACGATACCCCTTGGTAAGACTGGTTGTCAGATTTTCGGGCTTCTGACGACCCGTAACGGTTGTCAAAGATCCACATATGACAGCCGGGACCAACAGCTTAACGTGCTTTCCGAGGCACGGAGGAGTCTCGGTGTGTAAAGATGGTCACCCATCCACGAACCAACCCCGGCAAGCGTAGCTTAACCTGACGGATCGACCCGTGCGGCTGTCATTACTTAGCCACGAGCTCCTCAGCTCGTTTCCGTTCAGACAAAGGTAAGATTACTTATTTAACTTTCCAATTGGGAAAATAAAGGGAAAAATATAGATGGCTTAGCAACTATAAACAAGTTTCCCCTAGGTGGAGTCAATATGAATGTAAATTCCTTAATGGAAATATATGAAAGGAAAATGGCTTAGTCATTCATAGCTACCTTTAAATCACGACTATTCCTCATATTCGTCATCAATTGTCTACGCATTTCTGTTATAAGTAAGTACAGTGCAGATCTAATGATGTAGTACAAGCCCATTACGAGACAAGTTTGCATCGGAACCAGTCATGAAGCGCGCGATACTTGCAGTGCTCCTTGCAGCCCTGAGGTAAGTGCTTGCGGAATAGTTTAAGTGGAAAATATCAAGCTGCAGTTTACTAAAACATTTAGTTGTGATATATTTGGTTTTAATTAATTTAAAATGAATTGTTCTTTATTGTAACTAATTCCGTGAAATCGATTCATCGATCATTGATTTTTTATCAATTTCTCTTTTGGAATAATTGACGTATATTATTTTATGTTTTTTTTTATAATAATTAAGTGCGCTTATGTAAGTAGGTATAATATTTTTTCTTTATTGCTTTTAGCTGTGTCTTCAGCAGTGCGTTGTCAGAGGAGAATGATTGTGATGACTGCTTAATTTTAACACCACACATCCAAAATGGAAACGGATCGAAAGCAAGACAGCTATCGAAAGTAAATCCATCATATTTCCTCGGACTTAAAAGTTATTCTGGTTACATAACAGTTAAGGAAGAATATAATTCCAATCTGTTCTTCTGGTTCTTCCCTGCTGCCACAGACTTGGCGACAACACCGCTGATAATATGGCTGCAAGGAGGTCCTGGTTTTTCGTCTATGAAAGGACTATTTGATATCATTGGACCAATCAAAGTGGAGAATGGAAAAGGTACAGTCACAATGATTAATATTTTAATTAGTTAAAATAATAATAATACCAGCTCATTACTGTCCCACTGCAGGGAAAAGCCTCGTCTCTTTTTTTAATAGTTGCACATTATCCGATGCATCATGTAATCTTTTATGTAGCTTATTTCAACAAGGCTGACTCACAAAATAATATCAATTATACTAGGTTTTACCTACAACTAAGTAAGTCTCTATCGAAGGACACGTTCAAGTGTTCAGACAGTCAGTCAGTCAGTCATTCAGGACAAAGCATTTTATATGTAAGTATATAGATAGAAAAAGATGAAACAAAAGTAATGCATCGTAAAAGTTGGATAGTTTTGCTTGTAAAAAGGGATAAATAAGTACATATCTAATTAAATTACAGCTAATAAATTGTGTGTTGTTACTCAATCTTCTAATGGGTTTCTTTGTTTGTTTATAGTGACTACAATCATGTGCTATGAGTTTCGGCTACTAATTGTCATCGTAATTAGTAATAGAATAATATTACTACGTACTTGTACGTATGGAATTTCTTGCCCATTCTTCTTCATACAAAACTAACTTCTGGAAGGGACAACTAGATTCAATTCTTCTTTTTCTTGTATATGACGTTCAAAAGTGCCTGTTAATGGCCTAGTTAAAATAAATGATTTTAAGTTTGATGTAATAGAATATGATGGATGATAGTACTTAGACAGTAGATAGTTAGATACTACTGTTACGCCATTTTTCAATGGTGGTAGCTGCTGTTCTAACCTTCCAAAGGAAAGCCTATACGAATCAGTTTTGATGGACTTTCTACTTGACTAATCATATATTTTTTTTAGGATTCCGTATCTACCTTAGTCGGAAAAAACCCTTATATCTACTTATTATCACTTTGTAGTCCGTCTATCTGTCCATCTGTCATTTTTGTTAGTTTTTTCTCAGGAATGCGTGGAGGTATCAGTCTGAAATTAATACCTATCAAATACGAAGTTGTAAAACAATCTAAAGATAAGCTTGTTTAAGGCGCATATTTTGACGCCATAGAATCAAAACATATAGAGAAGTTCCCGTTGACCTAAAATCATGAAATTTGAAAAATTAAAGGAATAAATCCGAAAACCTTGAAGTAGTTACATCATAAAATAATTACTTTATTGCGATTATAACTTATTTTTTTGTATATTGTGTTAAATATTGTATGGTGGTACTTACGAAGCCCTTCGTGTTCGGTTTTTTTAAGTTAACGTGCCTCTATCTATTTCTAAATTATGCTACAAAACTCTTTTCTTAGTTAACTGTAGTTCCTTATATTTAGTTACGGAGGTTCATTTTATTGTTACAATGTACAGTGCGTGAATAATGCTCACCGCTAATTGATTAACTGTAACTTTTATTATCGTCGTAATGCGCACTAGAATTCGCATAATCAACTATTTTATTATTTTCGTCACTATTATGGATGTGAGGGCCTACCGTAATTGCTGTTGTTGAATTTTCAACTCTCGGCGCCGAGCCGAGGGTTGAAAACTCTTTGAGGGAGACATTTACAAAGTGCCGTCGCGGCGGCTTGGTCCGTGTGTATGTCTATTATGGTGGATGCAGACGAAGTAGCGGATTAAAAAGTAGCTTAAGTCCTTTCTCGGGGTCCAACCTTACTCCGTATTAAATTTGATCAACATCGGTTCAGTGGTTTAGTCGTGAAAGCGTAACAAACACACAGAGTTTTTACTTTCACATTTATAATGTTAAGAATAGGATTAAGTTGCATCTAGTTTTTAGTCTGACTTCTAAACGATTCATAAGTAGTTTGTTTTTAAACGTTTTTCTAAGTAATGCTCTTGGAGCGGTTAATGCAGGAGTAAATATCGCTCAGGCGGAAGGACGTGAGCGCGATCCCCAAAGACCACACAAGCACAAGTCTTTGTTGAAGCACCTACTTAATAAGGACTTAATTTTTCAGTGGTACCACGAAATGTGTCTTGGTCTGATCACTCGCTGCTGTTCCTCGACAACCCAGTTGGAGCAGGCTTTAGCTTCACTGATGACGAGCAAGGATACCCTGACAACGAAGATGATGTAAGTACATTCGACCTGCCCGAAAGAATTTCGAAAGAATCACCGCAGCCCTGGAACGCATTGGGCATTAGGAGGAACACGGTCTTCTAGTCAGGAAGACTCTGACACTCCCTTCCACTCCGATCAGAACGGGAGCAGTCATTTGATGATTTCCTATCCTTAAAAAAAGTACATTCGAATAATTCCAGCCGACACTCGGATCCGCTATTCACTTATATATGGTTTTCAGATAATAATATAGAATCAACTATTGAAAAGAGTGTCCGTGGAGTTTCTTGCTCGTTCTTCTCCATAAAGACATACTTACTTACCTAAGTTTTGGAACGAGCAACTACTTAGCTTTAACTTTCTGACTACATGACCGACTCCTTAACAATTCAAAACTACCTGTAATTGAAATAAATGCTGCCACGTTGGTCCAGTGGTCGCAAAGCGCGACAGCTGAGCATGAGATCTTGGGTCTCATTCCCAGGTCAGCCAAAGTGTTATTGGGTTTTGCCATCAGGAATTTATCAGTAGCAGCCTCGGAGTTTGGATTTTGTGCCCAGTCGAGGGCAATAGGCTCGCCCTCTAACATGGGACATAAAAACATAACTGGCGAAATGTGGGTCTACTTACTTGCTAATGGGTACACCTCTGCCTGACCCTTTGGGGATTACAGGCGTGTGATGTTAGGTTAAGTTAAATAAATGCTTTGATTTTGTTGTGGGTAAGAAGATGATGTCACACATGACAAAATATTTAGAAATTATGACAAGATTTGTTTATCCTTGCTAGATACAGTTGTAGTACTCTCCTTTGTTTTGAGTGTGGTGATTACGTTGTTGTGTATTTGTAATCTATTACGCTTCTTTGTCTACGATGAGCCTTCATAGGCTTACTTTACTAGATAAACGTCGCAATAAAAATTACCATCTTTTCTTCATTACTCATGTCGTGACGGTGTGTGAGGTAGCTCTCTAACTAATGTTTTTTAATTATGTTGCTCATGAGGATAATGGTAGCTCTTCCTTAAGCAACTAGTTACTTTGCAATTCGATTAAATAGTAGCCAGTGGTACGTCATAACATAACATGACGCCTGTAATCCCCGAAGGGTTAGGCAGAGGTGTACCCATTAGTAAAAGTAAACCCACATTTCGCCAGTTATATGGTACGGTAGTGGTACGTCATAGTCACATTATTATGTTTAGATAAACAATGGCACGTTTACCGATAAAGGTTCGCCCTCCCTGCCCTAGATTATCAGTATTTAAACATGGCTGAAATTTCGACCACCACTGATTAATCAGTGATGCGGGTCAGTAACAATAGCATCCGGTAATCAGTCGCGGAGAGTCCTTACTCCCCTATCTTAAGTCATTTTGTAGATAGGATGGTTAATTAGGAAGCTATTATCTATTGCTTGATCATTATCTATACAACCTGCTTCGAACGCTTATTCAATGTTTCCTGTGTTGTTTGTTGGTTTGTATTACTAAACGCTGTTTAAGTACTTAGAATATTATGCTGTTTACAAGGTATTTTACTAACAAGATGGTTGGTTTTGTGGTCCGAAATTTTACTTAGATATATTGTGAAAGTTTTAATAGATGGATATTTGTTACTGTATATCACACCATAACGGCTGAACGGATCTGGATGAAATTTGGCACAGAGATAGAATATAGTCTGAAATAGCACATAGGCTGCTTTATATCCCGGAAAATGGTACGGTTCCTGTGGGCATAGGGTAATAAATAATGTAAAATAACAATACATAATACGTATAGAGATATATGTAAAGTACTGCAGGCTGGTTTCAGTGCGCTCAGCGCTGAAAGTATATACGAATATCTACCTTTTTAGGTATCAGAAGGTATATATCTTCCGCAAGTAAGTAGGTACGTACAAGTGGGACGGTGGATTTTGTTTTTTTTTACTTGCCAGACGCTTTATATTACATACATATATCCTTAGTCTCACACCTTAGTGTGAAAGGTGGCGTTAAGATTTTATCTACGCAAATATATCTAAGGTCATCAAAATCTTTATGGTCCAATGGAAATGCAAATAAACCTGTTGAAGGAGCATCGTATGCAAGAAAATATCATTTGACTGGTTCAAAACTTTGCGATTAGCGAGAAAGGTCAAGGTGCAATGTCCTGATCATAACACGCATAGGTACCTATATTATAGACTGGCTTCTGCCCTCGACTTCGTCTGTGTTAACTTCAGTATTAAATCAAAGAGGAATGAGTAGCTATCCCACGGGAACATAAATACGGGATAGAGAATATTCTAGGCTAAGTACTTATGTGTTGTATTTTGTGTTTAGCTAGATCAATTTCTGTTTGTCAAATTTTAGCTCATTCCGTTAAGCTTGCTTGAGTGAGAAACATCCAAACACACCAACTTTTGTAACTATTGTTAATTGTGTGGTTGTTGGTGTTGTGGTAAATCACAAAAAAAAATATTTTCAATGGCCCTCCTCATTGCGAAATCTCTTACGATTTTTGTTGCTGAAGCAATTAATTAGTAATTATTTACAAGTAATAGTAGTAGTAGTTAATTACTTTCTTACAAGTAGTTACTTACTTGCAAAGTATAATTTTGCGAGGCTTTTCAATATTGCAAACAATTAAGCAACTTCCAACTCTAACCTTGCAGTGTATTATTATTTATTTAATGAACTTCATAACAATTGCAGGTCGGCGAGCAAATGATGGAGTTTCTGGAGCAGTTCTTCGTGATGTTCCCTGAGTTGCGATCAGCACCTCTATTCATAGCCGGAGAGTCCTATGCGGGGAAGTACGTGCCCGCGCTGGCCATTCAGGTCCACAGACACAACAAGGGCAATAAGCAAGATCCTATAAACCTGAAGGTGGGTACTTCTTAAGGTAGTATACCCCAATCGATAGGTGCCAAAAATCGGCCATTTCAATTAATGTTTATAATTTCGATATGACTATAGTGTCACTTATACAATTAAGACGAATCTCACGACACGTCTCCAGCCAAAAATGTATCAAGCCGTTTAGGCTACAGAGCGTACCAAATAAATATACATACATACATTCGAAAAACATAACCCACTTTTTGGTGCAATCAGGTAAAAAGACTGTAATGTTGGTCATTACAAGCAATTCTCAGTTTTGATAAGTGACTCTTCTTATACCCGGCAAAACAAAGGAATAAGAATTTATAATTACCATTCTTTCAGGGAATAGCAATCGGCAATGGCCTGGTGGAACTTCGGGACATGATGCACTACAGCACCCTGTGTGAGGTGCTGGGCATTCTTGAAGGTACTCAGGTCGAGCACGTGGCGATGCTTGAAGAGCAGGTAGTCAAGTTTATTGACAGCGAGAGGATGATTGATGCTGCTAATGTAAGTTTACCAAAAGGATAAATAAAATAAGGCTTATTTCTAGTAGTTTTACAAGATATGTAGGTACAGTAGCGGTGACAAGTGGAGTAGCAATCTCACAAAACAATGGATTGACATTTTTTAACTTACGACCTTTCAACGCAGTCTGCGAATTCTGAGGTGTTCGTAGGTATTTTAATTCACAAGAGTCTTTATTTTGACATATTTAAAAAAAATTACATTACACAATTTATTTTTCATAAAATATGTAAAACACAACAACCCAAGCTGAAGATGGTTAGGAATCCAGAGTGAGGAACCTCTCCACTTTACGGACCTTGTCCAAGGCGACCGCCTTCTGCATCTGACTCTTGACCCAGCTGTTGAGCTAAAGTTTATCTAGGTATTGGTGGAAACTTTTCGCTATCAAACAATTTACTGACGCGACCAAATTGTTAAATCCGTAGGTCAACATTATTTTTATTGTTATAATGTAAATAATTTCTCAGTAGCAGCCTCGGAGTCTGGATTTGTGCCCAGTTGATGCCAATAGGCTCGCCCCCTATTACATTATGGGACTTAAGCATATCTGGCGAAATATGGGTGTACTAGTTAAAATAAGAAACCAACTTTCCAGAAATTTAACGAAACAATAGAATACATAAAGAGACAAAGCGGCGTCAGCATATACAACTTCGTGGAGGACTCTTCAGCAGCGCCCCCCGAGTTCGAGGAGTTCATCAACAGGAGCGATATCAGGAAACAGATCCACGTGGGAAATATCACCTTTAACTACAACAACCAGCTGGTCTACGAGAAAATGTTGCCAGACTTCGCTAACACTTCGAAGCCTTTCATTGAAGAGCTTCTAGAACATTATGGAGTTCTTAGCTATAGGTAAGGTATTGCTAAATAGCGTTTCGTACAAGAAAATAAAAACTGACTGAAATATAATTTTCCGGTTCATTTTATGAAGGCTATTGGGAATTTCTCAGTAGTAGCCTTGGAGTCTGGATTTGTGCCCGGTTTATGGCAATAGGCTCACCACATATTACATGGGACTTAAACATAACTGGCGAAATGTGAGTGCACAAATGGGTACACCTCTGCCTAACCCTTCGGGGATTACAGGCGTGATGTTATGTTTTATGAAGGCCATTAACTACCACGGAATTTCACCACCTCTCAGGCTCTCAGGGTTACTAATTTTCAATTTTACACATTTGCAGCGGCCAGCTAGACGTGATCTTGGGTTACAGTTTGTCGAAGCACATGTACGAAACACTGCGGTGGTCGCGCCGAGAGTCCTATGTGCAAGCCCCTAGGCGGCGGCTGCGCAGATTCGCTAACGGATCCGTTGTTGGGTAAGGAATATTAATTAATTATACTTGACGTGCCTAACACCTAGCTGCACTATTTTATCTCCTTTGTTGGCAACATCAAGTCACCAACTTATAGTTTGATTTAAATCTTGAAGCTTTATGGTCTAATTTTTCTGGAAGACCCGGATTTTTTCTTTGCGATCCTACTTGTTTATTGTAAAACAGTATGATTATGACAAAATGCAGGGGCGCCGAGTTTTTAAAATTCCCGTGGGTGCTCCAGCTTTTTTAATGACACTACTTACATAATATATTTTTGTTATTTTAATAGACACAAGAAAATACAAGTATTTAGAAAAGATAATTTATTGTATTAATTACACAGCAGTTTGACATGTGCACCTGTTAATAAATATCTTATTTATCTTAAAAGGTGAGAAAGAGAATTATCTTAGATATTCATAATCGTGGGTGCTCAGCACCCACTATTTAACTCTCGTGGGTGCTGGAGCACCCGAGCACCCACGGAGTTGGAGCCCCTGACAACATGAATGGCGCAGTGGTTGAGCGATTGGCCGCTGCGCTGCGTATCTCGACTTTGATTGCCACGGAACAAATATTTATTTGGACTAAAAGGTACTTGTTCCAGGTGTAGCTGTTTGTGTACATGACTTAATACATTAGTGAACTCAGCTACGATACGGATAAAAAGATCCTACTTAGTATGGGATCAACAATTTAAATTATTTTCCAAATTACAGGTACAAGAAAGCAGGAGGAAATTTCATCGAAATATTAATACGTAGTGCCGGACATATGGTGCCAGTCGACCAACCTGAGGTAGCAAAGTTCATGATAGACAGTTTCATTCAAGAATTCAAATAAAAGTTCAATTTTGTAATTACAAAATCTGTTTTAATTACTAATTCTTATAATATACACGATATTTACAACAGTACATATATATAACTAAAGGCACTGAGTGATATGATATGGTATGGGTGTCAACTTGTTTCATAAACAAAAGTTTCATAGACTTTCATTTCGCAGAAAACGACTACGCCTTTTGAGTAACTAAAAGTAAAATAAATTCTATGATATGAATAATCTAGGAATCAAACTGCGAAGTAAGTATTCTGCGTATTGATTATTCTATGTAATGATAATATGAGTTAAAATGTAAATATGAGTGAAACGAAATTCTATAAAACATTTGTCTATAAAACAACATACACCCAATGGTAAGGCCTCGGCAGATAGTTATTCTATCGACTAGTTCATACATACAAAATAATAACATGGCATCATTTATCATACATAATCATGTTTTAAATTCATTTGTGTATTTTGTAATACAAACTTGGATTTCTTATACAATAATTTAAAAGAAGTTGTTCGTCACACACTATCGGGTGTAAAAATACACTTAACTAAGCCGATAGTTAAAACACTATCTTCCTATCATTGCGTTGGATTATACTTTTGTTATCGTTTATACCTGGTTACAGAGAAAGTTTCTATATTCCAAAAATAAAAGGTACTTCATAGTATGTGATAGTAAAGGTGTACCGTGTGATAATCGCCGCTTCACCGCCTACCGCAGCGGTGTGCGGTGCCGTGTGTTAATTATTCGTCTAATGGCTAAGTATGTGAAGTGTTTTTTATACACCCCGTTCAATTCAGTACATGCTGAGATCTGGAGACGAAAGTAAAACCCGGTTCAAATATTAACGTCTTTTTTATCCTTTTCAAGCATAATTTCGCAAGCATATTTTCATTTATAGAGAAAAACCTTGCACGCTGCTGATGCTTTAGGTACTAATGGATGTAAAAGTCTCCCCAATTGTGCTAGACTGTTCCGATTCCGTTTCAATATGGCAACAGTAAAAAAACCGTCCGTAACTTAAATCTGCCAGGCTGGTAAGATATAGGAACCGAGCATTTATCAACGTCCAAAAATGCTACACGCAACTGCTCAACGAATTCTCGCACAACCTGAGTAACAACAGTTCAGAACTCTTCCAATCCTCTTCTATCCTTAGAACATAGTTGAAGTAATACTGGTCTCGTCAACTGTATTGTAAAGATAGGCATCTGTCCGCCTTTTCCATCTCAGACCATAAACGACGCCACAGACTAACGCTAAAAGCAGCAGTACGTTAAGAACGAGGCTAACAACCATCACTGCTTGACTACCAGATGATACTTCTCCAGGAACTTGCAGTATAGTCTTGGTAATGCCCTCCGAGTCATCATCAACGTACGGGGCCGTGTCTTGAGCCATGACATGGTAGTTAGGTGGTAGCGTCATGTCTAAGCCCCTGATGAAGTAGGAGACCAGTGTCATGGTTTCTGCTGGCTTGTCCATTGGGACTAAATGACCTGCACCGCGGACTAAAACTTCGGTGAGACCACCTCCGCTTTTGACGTATCTGAAAATATAAATTAGGGAGACTTATATTTAAACTAGCTGTCCGCCGCGGTTTCACCCGCGTCTTTGGTTACTGCTCCGCTCCCGTAGGTCGTAGCGTGATGGTATATAGCCTATAGCCTTCCTCGATAACTAATCTATCTAACACTGAAAGAATTTTTCAAATCGGACCAGTAGTTCCAGAGATTAGCGCGTTCAAACAAACAAACAAACAAACACTGCAGCTTTATAATAAAGTATAGATTGTTTTATGACAAAATTGGAAACCTTCCTAAGGTCGGTATATGTTATACTAGCACTTTACTCGCGACTTCGTCTACGTAGACTTTTACAAAATCAAATCCCCTTTGAAAAAAATTAGAAATACTAGTGTCAAATTATATTACTTTTAAGCTCGCATTCGTGTCAACTCGATTAATCCAAGTAATAACATTTATCCATACAATCGAATCACACAATCCTTTTCATCCAATTAAGGGTTACCAAAAATTCTTTTTTTAGTGTTTCTAGTTACTAATGTATCATGTAATAATGTTAACTCACCCAGCCACCCTATTATCAAACCACCAAGGTGTGCGAGACGCGTTCAGAAACTGATCTCGCTTGTTCCAGTGCCAGTGTTTCCTCCGAGCCTTAGCGTTGGGCACGCACGGAGCTGTCAGGTCCATCTGTCCACTGGAAAGAAAACTTAACTGTAATAATATTCTCCTACTTAACCAAATTTTGGTAAAATCTTAATTCAGACTTGCGAAGTATGGAGGAGATGTCCTAGTTCACAAGTGTATACGCAAACAAAGGTACACTTCCACTTCCTTCATTTTCATAGTCCATGTTCTGGCCCAAAGGTGTCACTCTACCAACTTCCACACTAGAGTTGCTACTGCAAAATTTTCAATAGAAATACTATGCCCGAACTGGAAATCAAACCAGGACACTAACTCCACACAAGACCAACGGGACAGTCACTCAGTCTCGGGGGCCTACTCTCATTATGAATACTTTTTTGACAAAGACCAAAGGTCATCAAAAGAGTACGTATGGAGTTTCTTGCCCATTCTTCTCCATACAAAGCTACCTTTTGGAAGGGGCAACTAGATCCTTTTGTATTTGACGTTCAAAAGTGCCTTGTAATGGCCTAATTGAAATAAATGATTTGACTTTGACTTTGGTCGAAATTGAACCAAAGTAAATATTTTATTTTCCAGTCCAGCATTCAGTCGCAAACTGATTATCGAGACAGTATCCAGTATATTCGATAGATTGATTAAAATACTAGATTAAAATCACCAACACCACCTGGGAGACACCCATATAAGCATAAATAACTAAATCCCTTACCAATAAATAAGTATCCTATAGTGATTGAGCAGCATCTCAACCTTAGACCGAACTTCACTCAAGAAGTCAGGAGTAAGCCTCGTGTGAGTTGTTCCATTGTGAAAAGCGAACTCAATGCTGCCAACATGCAATGCCTCGCTGACTTCAGGCTTTTTAATGTACGTGACGAAGTCGTCTAGATGGGATATGGTGTCCACGAGGATGTTGAACGTCTGTTGCTGCATGGAGATGTCATCTAGCCTATTCAGAAGTTCCTCGCGAAGCTGAAAATGAAAAGATAGATATTTTACAATCAGAAAAAAGCTCTAAAGAGTTTATTTGCATACGATTTTCTAAACTCAACTTATCGGAGACCTCTACGGCTGTTTCCACAAATGAAACAGAAACTGTTATAGATGTAAGTACCGAATCATCACCCAGACTTCATAAATGAGGTCGACTTGTTTCGTAAGTACAACATTCCAAGATTTTTAACTGTGCTCTATTGCATTGTTCTATGCCGTATTCATTTATTCTGTAATGTAGGTACCTAGGTATCTAGCTATGTGTTAATACTGATTGCGTCATATTGTAAGAACGCGCCAAATATCTTATCATTGACAGCTGTCAATGTCAGTTTCGCGCCTTTCTTACTGCATAGGTATTTAAGCTCTTTTTTTTTATTTTGTGTCGTACAATAACGAGTTTCATTCAATGATGAACTTTACAATGTCAGTATAAAATTTTAACTCGTTGACTCATCGTCGTCGGCATAATCGTTAGAGTATTGTTACTACTTACTAATGTCGCAGTTGCCGAGTCCTCATTAAGTATGGCTTTGTTGTAGGCTTCTTGTAGCGGCTTGACAGCCCGTACGCCTTGTCCGTCAATCAAGCCCCATTGGTAGTATATGGAGCTGTAGTCCGCTATGCTGTCGCGACTCAGCACTGGGTTGCCCATTATTATACCCTGGAAAAAAGAAATAGAGAAGAGTCAGGTATTGGGTTCTTTCCATCAGGAATTCCTCAGCAGCAGCCTTGTAGACTGGATCTGTGCCCGGTTGATGGCAATAGGCTATCGCCCCCTAATTACCTAAACATGGGACTTAAAGATAACTGGCAAAATGTGGGTGTACTGCATGACGGGTACCTACACCTCTGCCTTACCTTTAGGGGATTACAGGCGTGGTGTTTTGTTGTTGTATATTTAGTATTTATATTTAAGTAGGTATTATTATGTTTATGTGGATATGGTTGGTTTTGGTTTTCAATATTCACATGTAATATTACCTATAGGTCGTGTTACAATGTTTATGGAGAGTTTTAAATTAACAAAATTAACAATTTTGCTTCATATTTCAATAAGTTTTTTGTATCAAGTATTTTTATCTGACTGACGTGGTCATGCGTGAAGGTCGCGTTAAGCTTACGAAACGAACTTCCACGATATTGATATTGCGCTGATCATGACTAAGCGGTTTAAAGTCTAAAATTAGACGGCATTAAATACTCCTTTCTATATCAAACTTTATTTAAGAAAGGTGTTATGTAAAGTGGAACAGAAAAGTTGACTAAGCGACACTTTGGTCAATTATATTGACCAGTGTCGCTTAGTAAACTTTTCCGTTCCACTGTTGGTATTAAGAAGGAAATTCAAGTATGCGAGGAAATCTATCAATCACTTTTATGTAAGTACTTACAATTTATAAAGGTTAACACGGTAAGGGCAAAAGTAATAAACGGATAAAAATAATATCAACAAATGAAAGGCATCAAGGCAACGGCACAGCTACAATAATGTCATACATCAAGTTACATTTTACTATGTTATAAAAATATAATGATACACACATTAATACATTGTGTTTCCGGTGTTCCGATATTATGAAGGCGCGTTTCCTGTTTACAGAATACCCTTATTTGGACTTCCGAATAGATTAGAATTATAATAATATTGTATTTGTCATAGACATAATGGATTGGTCAAACTCATTCTTAGTAGCAAAAAGACCATAATTCTGAGACCCATGCCTTACCAAAGGTACCTTAGAGAATAGTACAACAGTCAGAGATTGCCAACCTTTTATAGTACTTATTCGTAATCAAAAAGTTTCATACGCCATACCAGGTGCATAGCTACCCCCATATCAGCCGTATCAGAGTTACGCCCCCACCCCTAGCTACAGGGGCCCCGAAGTAGAACCCCTAGTTAGGTAGAAGGGCTCCCCAACAAATTTTGATATACAGAGCCAGTCTAGGGCAAGCTACACCACTGACGCCTACCATATTGTGAGCACTCTTTAAATCGAAATACAGAAGAAATCTATTTAAAACAGCAATAGGTATACTTCCGTGGACGAAGTCATTCAGTGAGACTCACCATCAAAATTATGGGGTGCAGGGATAACCAAATGACGTAGCCCGTTGCTACGGGCTACGGGCTACGTTGCGTAGCACCACCCTAGTTTGACCTTGAAAGGACCTTTTGCTGTGTAAAGTAGTAATGTATGAGCTATAATGAGAGTTTTTACATGGCAGGATGATAATGATCTCAATTATTTAAGTTACCACCTAAGCATACATATGGAAAAGCAATAAAGATATTGAGTATTGAGGATGACCGTGCCGTGGCCACATGCATACATTTCTACTTTACACGGCTTGACGACCGTGCCGTGACCGTGTGCATGTGAAAAGGGGATTTTTTTTTAGGTAGTAAAAATCATCAAATGATTCCTTCCGCCCTGGGTGGGGCGGAAGCGGAAGGGACTGACAGACTTTTACTAACAAAAAAAACCACCCTGTTCCTTCTGTTGCCCTTTACGTTTCGGGGCCACGGTATCCTGCAACCCCGGCAGGCGTTTGGCCCCGTTGGGACCCCGCGGCCCCGTCCCTGTGCTGACAGCTCTTTGAGGCGTGAAAAGGGGCTTACGGTTCAAAAGATACAGTCCCATAACAGTGAGACGGACAGACCGATATTAAGCGAAAGCAGAACTCAAAACGTTATCCTATCTATCCATCAGATGCACACACAGTCAAGGACGATTTCACGGATGTAGCCTCCAATGATTGCTGACAATGACCTCGTCAATTAGTTGTGATATTTTATCATTTCGTATCATTTGCGTCAATTGACTTATGATGAGATTGCCTTGTTATTTTAGTTTCCGTTATTTAAGTGAGGTGTCAGTGTATTTAACCTCCATTAAATGGTATTTTAAAATGTTTACGCAGACTAATTTAGTACCATAACAACTTATATTGGACTTGTATTTATTAAAAGCGTATCTGGTACACATAACATCACGCCAATGTTCCCAAAGGGATATGCAGGGATGTAAAGGTGTTGTAGAGCCTTTTTGGTTTAACCATATCCAACCTTATTAACACGCTTATATTAGCTTCACTTGTAAGTATGTATGTAAGAAAATCTTGGAATCTTAATTTGACCCACTTCCCGGTCTTCGATTAGGATGAAATTTTGCACAAGCTCTGAGTTCTGATGACAATACATGACTAGCTAAGAAACGTCATTACAAATCCAATATGGCGGGCTCCCCAAGATGGCGGACTGGCTGTTTGAAATCCACCCCCATGATATGGGTATCAAATGAAAGGGTTTGCTGTCAGGAATACGAAAAAAAAAGTCACGTGACTTAAATCCAATATGGCGGACGTCCAAGATGGCGGACAGGCTATTTGAAATACATCCCCATGATATGGGTATTAAATGAAAGGGTTTGTTGAATGGGATACGAAAAAAAATTAGTGCGTGCTAAAAGCGTGTTTTTTAGTTTTTTAAGGTGTTAAATATTTTTAATACTTTATTACTTCAAATGAGTAATGAAATAAATACCGTTCTAAAATAAAAAGAGTCAGTCCATTCCATATCTATAAAGTAATTCTTCTGACATTTTTTATGGGTTCCTGTGTGATTTAGATTCACAATTGGCTCCGGTATGTGGCGCATTTTTGCGCATAATTGGATAATTCTTATTTTTTGTATACGTTATTTTGTCAGGACAAGGTTTGTATAAAAAAATAAATAAAAAAAAACATCATTTTTTGATTCTGAGGCGAAAAGGAAGAAAAGATAAAGTCAAGCGAAAGCTCTAAATAAAATGCAGTATTTTCAGTCAACCAGCCTTTTTAATGTGTAGATTGAACTCCAATCTCGTAATACAAGTTTTTATGAATTGTACAAGTGTACAATTCTTCAAAAATTTGTGCATATCCAGTCCCGATTCTGGACTTCTGAGTCTCTGCCTCCGCTTCGAACGGTCGAAAAGTCTGTGCACGGACTAGATCGAAATTGTGAACAAAACCATAGCGTGATTCAGAAAATGGTCGCGACGCAACGCGACGGTACAGCGCCGATTTTAATTACCGTCCTTATTTGAATATTTATTATTCTACCACTTTTGTGAATTAGTTTTCATAGTTTTAATTAGTTGTAACTTCGTGAATACGCATTTACTAATCTATTTTTTTATACATAACATAACATCACGCCTGTTATCCCCGAAGGGTTAGGCAGAGGTGTACCCATTAGTACACCCACATTTCGCCAGTTATGTTTAAGTCCCATGTAATAGGGGGGCGAGCCTATTGCCATCAACTGGGCACAAATCCAGACTCGGAGGCTGCTACTGAGAAATTCCTGATGGAAAAATCCAATAACACTTTGCCCGACCCGGGAATCGAACCCAAGACCTCTTGCTCAGCAGTCGCGCTTTGCGACCACTAGACCAACGAGGCAGTCGATTTTTTTATACATTTCTGTATTTAATAATTAGTAATTGGCTATCAGTCTATAATTTACTGTTATGAGTCTGATTTCTTTTAGCTGTAAGTCTTTCACATTAATTAAATAAATAAACATACCATTATACCACGTACCATTTTTTTACCTTACGCTCACAGTGGAGAAGTCTTCAGTCAAAAATCATCATCTTACCTGTAAATTAACATCTAGAACACCGATGTTACGGTCTTGCTCCAGTATCTTCACGCCGAGAGCGGGGAGGTACCGGCCTGCGTACGATTCTCCAGCTATATACAGAGGAGCCTTGCCGACCTCGGGGAACACGAGCCGGAACTGCCTCAGAGCGTTGTATAGGTGGCTTGAACACTGAAACATTAACGGATTTTGCTGTATTATAGATTACTAGTTTTTGACCACGACTTCGTCTGCGTAAATGTCGGTTATCGCGTTCGCAGACGAAGTCGAAGTTGAAGTCGAATAAAAAGTAGCCTATGTCCTTTGTTGGAGTTCAAACTAACACGGTACCAAATTTCATCAAAATCGGTTCAGTGGTTGAGTCGTGAAAGCGTGACAGACAGTTAGACAGACAGACTGAGTAACTTTCGCATTTATAATATTAGTAAGGATAGAGTATTTCTAGTAATTAATATAAGTATGAAATAAATAATAATAATAATGATTTATTTATAAAAAGGGGCACATTTACAATAAAATATATTGACAATTAAAAATAGAGCACAGTTGCTAATTTGCCTGAACTAGGTTGAACCTGTGTTTCAGCCTACAAGATGCATACATACCTAGACCTACTTACAATAAATAAATTAACATTAAGTGAAAAAAGAAAAAAAAATTGCCAAGTGTACTTGTCAATGCTCGTTAGTTGCCTGTATGAGAAAAGGCCTGGCCTGCAGTGCTGCAAATAATAGCGATATTTTTTGTTTCACAATCGTGACTTCATTTCTAATACAAAATAGCCATTTTGTCTGTTTAAAGCACACGTTTTTACAAAATGTTTCTAGGAAATAAGATTAGTTGCCTGTTATACCTATTCGCCGTGAATTCGTGATCCTGGTGTAGGAAAAATCTAGCTGTTTTTGCATAAATCTTAGCGTCGTGATTCAATAGGTATATCTAATTACCTACTTTAATTGCCATTGTATTGTAACCGCGCAAGTAGTCGCTCAGTGGTCGAAATTCGACCGTATTTTTGCGTAAATTTTTATTACCTATATCTTTCTGCACTTCTCCTTCATATAAACTTTAAGAGCCCCTTCACACTAGCGTTTGTCCAGCGTGGTGTTCGATGAACGTATGCGTAGCGCAGACACTGCGACTCGCGACTACGCGACGCAAGCGTTTTGCTGCGCTGAACAAACGCGAGAGAAGTCTCAGAGACCTTGATACGTGTCTTAAAAAGGAGTAAAAGGTTTTCTTTTCATATAAATCGAGCGAGACTCATGAGTCCAATCAAATTTCCGAAAACCGCATATTCTACCCATATAACGATATATTTTTTTTCTACTGTGTCATCAACTAATAATCTAGTGGCTCTAGAAGTATTAAAGGTCAATATTACAACTTTTCACTACGTTTCTTTACGAAAACAAGTATTAATTAAATGTTTCAACTAAACTTTAAATACTGTACTGTTATATGCACCCATAAGTACAACAATTTGCGTGTGTTACAATGCATGGCATCACAAACTGAGATTTTCAACACCAAATTTTTTTTTTTTTTTATATCGATTTTCGCTGTTGACGGTACATTCCTACGACCATCACAACAAACTGACACACCTACCTTATCAAAAAATTAAATAACACAATTATACGTCCTTCAATCTTGACCGCAAATGTTATGCAATGACGATTTTATGCTAATTACATAAGAACAACCATTTTTAAAAATCTTGAGTGTCAAAAACCATCAATATTCAAGTAGTCAGTTCAAGAACAGTACAAACTACATTACTACATACGCGGAAATGCTCGATTGAGTTCGTAGTAAAAACGCGGGTGTACGGTCAGCAACGAAAGTTCATTAACACTTTTACTCTTTTACTCTTCAATTTATTACATTACAATACTTGAATCTTGTTACTCGAAATAAAAATAAATTATTTATTACTATATTATAACACTAGCTGTCCGCCGCGGTTACACCCGCGTCTTTGGTTACTGCTCCGCTCCCGTAGGTCGTAGCGTGATGGTATATAGCCTATAGCCTTCCTCGATAACTAATCTATCTAACACTGAAAGAATTTTTCAAATCGGACCAGTAGTTCCAGAGATTAGCGCGTTCAAACAAACAAACAAACACTGCAGCTTTATAATATTAATACTTATAGATTAGTATAGATTATTGGTGAAGGCTGTGAAGAGAACAGACATTTAAAAACGTGCTTATTGCTCTGACCCTGTGTAAAATTAGTTTTAAGAACAAGATAAAGCATATCATGTAAATATTCAAGAGTTTATATTACTTTAATGTTTTCGAATATCAAATTGATTTTTGATCAGTATTATATTCATATTCATTTATTTGCATACCATAATGTGTGTAATAGATGTTACATATTAAGGCTTAAAGCTAAGGTACAGAACTATGGATTCTGTTAGGGCTACAGCAACATAAGTTGAGTTGAGTTGCATATAAGTTAAGTATGATAAGTTCAGATTCCAATTACGATAAAAAAAAGAAAAATGAACTGACTTTCGATGCTGACTGTACAAAACTGATCATAAAAAATACCTATTGTTTTAAGCAACTGATTGTATTGAGAAATCTTGCGCATGATACATTTGAAAACAATAATCCAATATATTATCTAATCAAAGATTTACATTAAAAAACCATTTGCTATTCTTTTGACATGAGACGGAACTTTGTTTTTTTTTTCGGTGACTAGCTCTTACACACGTCTTTGTCCGCGTGAAATTTTCTTACAGACCCTTAAGATTTTTGTTAATAAAATATAGCCTAAGTATAGCAGTCAAGAACAACGTAGCTTTTGATTAGCGCAACATGCAGTTACTTGAATCGGATCAGTAGTTCCGGATATTAGTGAGTTTTCAATACAAAAAACTCTCGAGCTTTTACTACCTACTTACCATTATAAACGTAATTTGGATGGGTGAATGATAGTTACTCGATCACGCCAGATCGTCCAGATCTGGACAAAATTTGGTACAAAGACAGATCTTATTCTTATTTATCGTGTGGGCAGTAAGGTCTTACGACCCCACACACCCTAATGTCAGAGTTTCTAAACCGCCTCAAGGGCCTCTGACATGGTTTGAGTGGGACAGAAAGTTCCCGATTTCCTCACGATGTTTTCCTTAACCGATGCCAGTGATGTCCAAGATAAACTTTAGAAAGTACATGAACTGAAAAAGTTACATTGGTACTTGCCCGGATTTGAACCCACAACCTCATGCATGATTATAGTCTATTTTTATCCTGGAAAAATGTACGGTTCCCGTGGAATAATAAATTAACTTTGACACGAACCAAGTCGCGGGAAGAAGCTAGTATTAGTAGATTGGACAAAACATTATGATTGGCAACTAGGTACTATTATGAACCTGATTTCGTCAATTATGAAATCCTAAATTGCACGAGCTAAACGTATATTAATATTATACGGGTTTTCTCGTCAATACATTATAATTTGAATACTTACCTCTTTTATGTACCAACATGATCGTAAAACATAAGTTTTATGGGTCTAGAAATCTCATAAAAATATAGGTATAGAAATGTTAGTAAGCAACAAAATTTTATGACCGATTGACATAAAGGAATTGCCCCTATTGCCCTAAGGTGGATGCGACGACCCCTCCGTCCATACATTTTTCATTAGAGTTATACACTAAACACAGACACTCTTTCTTTAAAACTAATCATTTTATCACTTCTTTACAATAAAATGTGCTCGCGTCCGAAGTTTTTAGCCAATAACTTCATTATTCACTGAGAAAAACAATAGTGAAATCTCGGCAAAAATTGACACTTCTTTAGTAGTGTGCGTGACACTGCGGGACTTTTGAGTACTTTTGACAAGCAAACGAAAGGCGAAGTTTAAAAATTGGCACACTAGATGGCGTGCAAAATAATTTCTGATAAATCAATATCTTAGTTCAATAATTGGATTTCCTTTCCAACCGTATCAAAACAAGAATAAAATAACATAAAACTAATGACCTTCGACATCTATGTTTTTTTAAACAATTTTACTTATTATTTATTATTGTTGTGTGGCAACATAAATACCAATACTCTAGTGTAGGTTATAAGCAACGTTGCCGTTCTTTCCTAAATGGAATACGTTGACAAAAAAAGCGTTGCCAAACTTCGTTCACTTGTTGTTGTACTTGGGATTTGGTAATAACCTATGATAGAAAAATAATTCCTATACATTCTGATTTCGGTTGTCACGCGCTATGATTTGCGCGCGGAATTTCTTGTGTATTTTTTGTATGCTATGCATTTTCATTTATTAAAATTGCAATTTTCCTCCAGTATGTATTTGAGACTATATTGTAACTAATTTATCGTAGGTATAGTAATTAATTATTCTAAATACGCAATTATATTTTTGGTGGTTTTAGAAACTAAAAAACAGCATGTTGGCCCGTGATTTTTCTGAAATATCGTCACAATACTGATTACCTACGTCATACGTGTCAGTGATGATGAGTCAGTGTTTCATATTTGAATGTGTTTGAATAAGTATGTTTTTGGTCAACCATTATAAATCGGTAAACTAGGTACCTACTAAAGTAGTCACAAAATTAAACTTGCAAACATTTGCTAAATACCTATGGTTTTGCCGGGTTACGATAAACATCTTTTACGCATTTTAAAATAGTAAAAAAAAAAATAGTTTCAGACAGACAAACATTATTATTAGTTTGTTTTATTTTGTAGTAGGTACCTACTAAGCTCACGTTCACAACAAATAATGTGTGTTGTTCATTCCAGGGGCAGGGTGACTTGAATTGTGCACAGCGTTAGTAGGTATGGTCGAACGTGTGACGTAGACGTTTCGCAGAATATTGAGAGTGTTGGTACCGGGTAGGTATGACGATTTTCTTGAGATGAATAATTATAATAAATTGTTTGTATAATAATAAAGCGTAATTTTAGATCCAGAAATCAAGTTTTCGTAGTGTAGCGGTTATCACGCGTGCTTCACACGCACAAGGCCCACGGTTCGATCCCGGGCGGAAACAGTTGCTTTTTGTATTTTATTGCCGATCATAAAAAGTATCTTCACGCTTTTTTATTAATTGGGTGATCAGAGAAATCTGAAAAATAAACATTTTGTTAAAATAAAAGTAAACTACGTACTATTTCTCGCCTTGAAACTTACGTTTAGAAATATATGATTGTTATCAAGGCCAAGTACCTATGCCGCAAAACCAAATTATTTGTCGTATCAGATTACGATAGCTCACTTTGTTATTTTTTTTTTGTTGCTTTGTGGTTGCTTTGTATGAGCTACCTATGTTATGAAATACCACGTTACCGATTTGGGGTAACATGACATGTAATGATAGTTGTATTGATCTAAATAAATATATAAAATATTTATTTAGATTGCGTCGGGGACAGTGGTCAGTGATTGACTGACGCGAGAATGATTCGAGCGGTTACACGATCAGTCTGGCATCAGTCTGCTGTCATTCACAACAGAATGATGAAAAATATTAGACATGGGTTCATGGGTTACACGCTCAGTCTGGCGTCATTCTGGTCAATCAGTCTGGTCCGGATAAGACTGATGCCAGAATGATGAATGAAAAACACGGTTACACGCTCATTCTAGACTGACAGCAGACTGATGAAACTTCAGTCATAACTTAGTAAAGCGTAATTTTAGCTTCAGAAATCAAGATTCCGCAGTGTAGCGGTTATTACGTGTGCTTCACACGCACAAGGAATGAATAACACGCTCAGTCTGGTTCATGGGTTACACGCTCAGTCTGGCGTCATTCTGGTCCATCAGTCTGGTCAGAATGACGGGAGAATTATCGTGTAACCGGTTGATTGACGGACTGATGGTCCAGAATGACAAAAATTAAATATTTTAAATATTTTTCATCATTCTGTTGTGAATGACAGCAGACTGATGCCAGACTGATCGTGTAACCGCTCGAATCATTCTCGCGTCAGTCAATCACTGACCACTGTCCCCGACGCAATCTAAATAAATATTTTTTTTATTTATTTAGATCAATACAACTATCATTACATGTCATGTTACCCCAAATCGGTAACGTGGTATTTCATAACATAGGTAGCTCATACAAAGCAACAAAAAAAAAAATAAAGTGAGCTATCGTAATCTGATACGACAAATAATTTGGTTTTGCGGTCCGTCAATCAACCGGTTACACGATAATTCTCCCGTCATTCTGACCAGACTGATGGACCAGAATGACGCCTGAATGAGCGTGTAACCCATGAATAACCGCTCAAATCATTCTGGCGTCAGTCAATCACTGACCACTGTCCCCGACGCAATCTAAATAAATAAATTTTTTATTTATTTAGATCAATACAACTATCATTACATGTCATGTTACCCCAAATCGGTAACGTGGTATTTCATAACATCGGTAGCTCATACAAAGCAACAAAAAAAAAATAACAAAGTGAGCTATCGTAATCTGATACGACAAATAATTTGGTTTTGCGGCATACTTGGCCTTGATAACAATCATAGATTTCTAAACGTAAGTTTCAAGGCGAGAAATAGTACGTAGTTTACTTTTATTTTAACAAAATGTTTATTTTTCAGATTTCTCTGATCACCCAATTAATAAAAAAGCGTGAAGATACTTTTTATGATCGGCAATAAAATACAAAAAGCAACTGTTTCCGCCCGGGATCGAACCGGGGGCCTTGTGCGTGTGAAGCACACGTGATAACCGCTACACTACGGAAACTTGATTTCAGGAGCAAAAATTACGCTTTACTAAGTTGTGAATGAAGTTTTATCAGTCTGCTGGTAGGTATCTATCAGATGGTGGCTTGTGATCGGTGTAAACAATGAGTTCTCTTCCATCGAACATTTTTCTGAAGTGTTTGATTGACATACCTACCTACCTATAAATTGATAAGTAGGTAGGCTAATAACTCTGTCGAACGTAGACCGTAGGTATAGGTACTGTATGAACTGTATCGCTGTTGTGTTTCGGAGAATTTCTTTGAGAAATAGGTAGGTACCTAGCCAAGCAGTACTTATATTTCTTGTTTACAAGTTATTGAAGGACAGCTCCTGCGCAGGTGTTCGTTGCGTCGCACGTGACTACGTGAGGGAGTTGGCGTCGGTTGGTGATGGAGATGGATGAGCAAACTAAGCTGCGTTTTGTACCTATGCTAACTTTACATAACTCGAATGCTTGTGAGTGTGACGCTTCTGTGTTCCACTTGATCTTTGTTTTATCTCTATCTCGCTTCTTGGAATTGTGCAGGACCGCGTTGAGCGGTGCTTGTAAGTACTTATGTGATCTGCGTTAGGTACCTACCTACCTACCTACTATGCTGTCACGGTAGAAATTTATCATGCCGATAAATCTACGTAGTTACCTAGGTCTTGATCTTGAATCGTCTCGGGTCTGGTCTGGGGTAAGCAGAGATAGCAGACTTTTCCTTGTGGTGGTTTGATTCCGTTGCTTGACACTTCATAGACCAGGAACTTGAGGTTTTCTTTGCCGAAGACGCATTTTGATGGATTTATAGTGATATCATACACCTCTTATCTGCGTAAGACTTCCTGTAAATCTTTGATGTGGCTTGCTTTACTTACTTCCGCCTTCCGCCGGAGGTAGTGGGTTCGATTCCCACCCATGACAAACTTTGTGTGATGAGCATAATAAAATTATTGTTGGTTCTGTGTCTGGGACTCTGGGTGTAATTTATCTATAATACTGTATGTATTTATAAATTATACATATAAGTATGTAATGTATATCAGTTGTCTGGTTACCATAACACAAGCTCTGCTTAGCTTGGGATCAGATGGCCGTGTGTGAGTTGTCCCAAGATATTTATTTATTTTTATTTTACTTCATTTTCAGATGCGATTATCGGGTAGGTAAGTACCTACCTACCTACCTACCTACTTACCTACGTCGTCGATGAATGGAAATTTATGCGTAGATACCTAGTCTAATCCGATAAGTAGGTAGGTAAGTAGTACTTACCTACCTACCTACTTATCGGGTACTTACTAAGTACCTAAGTACTTGATAGATGAATCGTTGGAATGTCTGTCCGGCATTCTTGAGACCTGGACATACATATTCGTGTAGGTAAACTCGAATATGCCAAAAGGTGTTGTGATGGCTGTTTTCTTGATGTCTAGCTCGTAGACTGGTAGGTACTTACCTACTTAGTTGTTGATAAGCACGGTTTAGGTCGAGTGTATTGAAGATTTTCTTGCCGTGAAGTAGGTAGGTACCTAGGTAGATAGATGAAAAAATATTGAATACCTAGCTAGTGTAATGTAATAAAATAAAACTGCGTTATATTGTAATCAAAATTAAGTGTCGTGATGGCCCAGTGGTTAACGCGCCCACCTCTCATGCATGAGGTTGTGGGTTCGAATCCGGGCAAGCCAATGTGACTTTTTCAATTCATATGTAGGTACCTACTTTGCCCTACAGTGGGACAGTAAGAGGCTGGTAGGTACTTTTTTATTTTTTTTTATTTTTATTTTTTTCAATGTTGACATAATTTATTTCCCAAAATTATAAATTATGTTGCTTCAAATACTTCTGTTTTGATAAACGATTAAAATAGTGTAATGAAATAAAATAAAACTGCGTTTTATTGTAATCAATGTTGACATAATTTATTTCCCATATTTATAAATCAATAAAATAGTTTACGCCAACAAATATAACTTATTTTTACTTAGACAGAAAAATTTAAAATAGTTTTTTTTATATTCACGCCATCTAGTGTTCAATCTTCGTAAACGCAGAGGTATGTATGTGTGTGTAAACGACACTGTATTCAATGACAGAAGTTTTAAACAAGTTATGTGTCGAATTGGGTAGATTTTGAGGGAATGATATGACCTATTCAAATAAAATGTAATATCCGATAACCGCTAAGACTACTCCTATGACTTAATAATTGTCCAATTACACAAAAACTCAAATAAACTAAAAATGTTGACTTCAGCGCCATCTCTCGGGAGAATGGCTGGGAGCAGCCCGTCGGTTTCACCTTAAAAGGTAATTCGTAAGGTCCTTACCGTTGCCATGTCTTGTATGAAACCTTCAGGGCTGTCTGTGAAGCTGTAACCAGCGCCCACAGGGTTGTCAATGAACAGCAGCGAATGATCTTTTGACCACGATGATTTGCGCACTGCAATTAGAATTAATTGGTTTTAATTTATAGCAATTAAGCATTAATCAGAGATTGATGGTTAACTTAATTTGATTTTATTACAATTTTTTTACCATGACACTATTGATAGCTAATATTTACATTAAACCTCGTAGGTCAGCTCAAAAAGAGCTGCAATATGCTCGAAAACATTTTTTTTATCAATTAGCTCTACAAAATAATAGCATTGAAAATTGTGTGCGATATTAAACTTTATTAACACAGGTTTTGAGTTCATTATCAATTAATAAATCAAAATAGAATTTCTCAGTAGGAGCCTCGGAGTCTGGATTTGTGCCCGGTTGATGGCAATAGGCTCGTCCCTATTACATGGGACTTAAACATGACTGGCGAAATGTGGGTGTATTAATGGTTACACCTCTGCCTAACCCTTCGAGGATTACAGGCGTGATATTATGTAATAAATTAAAACTGTATTGCCATAACCATTTACCTAAGATACGATCAATAAGTCAACGCGTTGTTTGCACATCAATTGTGAGCACGCCTTAATTTAAACAACATCAACATATTACACGCCTACATTTGATTTTTTATTTTGTTTTTTATTGAAGAACAGGAACCCTTGACTTTTGACTTATTGAGTCAATGAGTCGAGCTCTTATTACAAGAACAAGTATGTTATGGTGTTTGCTCTCATCATAAGTGTGACACATGATATTGGGATGTCATACCCAAATTTTTTACTAATTTCAGGTCTCAAGCTTAAAAGATACCCCAATCACTTACGTTTATATGAAATAACTGTTTTGTACACACAACACATCACGCCTATAATCCCCGAAGGGTTAGGCAGAGGTGTACCCATTAGCACACTCACATTTCGCCAGTTATATCTAAGTTTCCCATGTAATAGGGAGCGAGTCTATTGCCATCAACCAGGCACAAATACAGAATCCGAGGCTGCCACTGAGAAATTCCTGATGGAAAACTCAATAACTTGCCCGGCCTGGGAATCGAACCTAAGATCTCATGCTCAGCAGTCGCGCTTTACGACTACTAAGGTCAGTGAAGCAATCAGATTCAGAGTCAGCGGCATATTATTATTCCCTTTACCTATCCTCAAAACAGTCAACATGGCGTAGGTTTGCTGACTTTGGGATCTCAGTTCGTAATACAGGTATTAAAGCAATAGCAATCGTGCTGCATCGTCAGAAAGTTCAATACTTACTTATTATGTTTCATTGTGTAATTTGATGAATTTATGACATAAAGCGGGTTTTGTTTTAGCACGTACACTTTTACGTACGTTAGTATTATTCTTTTTTTAAAGGGGTTTTCCTCAAAGTTACCTACTAAGTAAGATTTAACATTGACTTGCCTTTATCTTTTATTTCTATTAGGCGAATAAAAGGCAATTTTGAACGTCGTCGGCGAGAAAAAACAAAAAAATATAGTTTTTTTTACAATAAATGCATACAGAATTATACATAATTATTACACGTGAATGCAATCCTTGCATAAAAACTTCTATAGCATAATACATAAAGAGTGTCGTAGTATCCTTACTTATGACTGATGTCTGGCTGGAAATATACAGGGTGTTTGGTGCATCGTTTGCCAAATCGAATTGACCAATAGGAGAGGTCATCTGCTATCTATTCACGCCCAATAACTCATACTTTATCACACGGGTTTTTTTATATCAACTTTTTAGTTTTAATCGTGAAAAAATCCAAAACTCAGCATTTAGGTTTAAATTAAAAAAAAAGTAATTTGTATAGCCTTCAAATTTCATTTTAATTTTTATGTGTACTGTTGTATGATTCTATAAAATTCAAAATTACTTGCTAATAACGTTTACTTTCCTTTGTAATAACTCGTAAAGTTTTCGTCAAAGAAGAATAAATTTTTAACCTCAACTTTAAATTGTTAAAAAAAAAAACAAACAGCGATCGGGGACTTAGCTTTTTTTTTTAAAGTTCTCTAGTCTGTCCCCTTTCCAACGGTATGCAATTTGACAAATAAAAATCTTAATAACGTCACTAATTCGCTAAATTTGTGTATCGGGGCGCTCACCGAGCTATTCCATATTCGGGATAAAACCGTGTTTTTGCACCCAAATAACAACAATAACACCTGCCATCAAAGAGATCATTAATCGTTACTATCCGTCCTGGTTAAGTTTTTCTGGAAAATCCTCATGGATGTCTACCGTCCTTGAGAAAGCGAAGGGATCTGTCAGATTCTTACTGACTAAAAACCACCCCGGTGTTTCCTTCCCACACTTACACCGGGGGTCACGGGAACGCGCCTTCCGTTAATCTCGGCTGATACTGGCCCACCCCTGCTGGCCTTCTCCAAGGGGGTGAGTGAAGTATAATCCCTCAGCGACTTTAGAGAGGCGCGCATGGAACACTACGCACAGCTACCTCGAGTCCGATTGAATGGGGGGCGACGCACGTCCCCAAGTCCGCCGCCCCTGGACCCATTGACGTTTCGAACAACGCAGGTGCTCTCAAGGCATGGCTGCTTCTGGTAGTACCTGTTTCGCATAAACAGGGAGCCGAACACTCGGTGTCACCACTCCGTGGATTGCCGGGACGACATGGCGCGGCATACGTTGTCAATATGTATGGTTTGGGGGGAGCGCGTCGTGCCCTCATCTGTGAATTAAGCAGTGACCTATCGCTGCCAGCCGTCATCGCTTCAATGGTCCCGAGACGCGGTGGTCTCTTTCTGCGAAACGATTAACTCGCAGAACGAGACTGCGAAAAGGACTCGAATAAGCGGACTCGAGGTGGCGGCGCGTAGTGTTCCATGCGCGCCTCTCTATGACGTCGTTGAGGGAGTTAAACATTTCACTCCCCCCCTGACCTGAGGAGGCTAGCAGGGGCGGGAAAACACCAGTTGAGATTAACGGAAGGCGCGTTCCCGTGACCCCCGGTGTAAGTGTGGGAAGGAAACACCGGGGTGGTTTTTAGTCAGTAAGAATCTGACAGATCCCTTCGCTTTCTCAAGGACGGTAGACATTCATGAGGATTTTCCAAAAAAACTTAACCAGGACGGATAGTGACGGATGATGATCTCTGATGGCAGGTGTTATTGTTGTTATTTGGGTGCAAAAACACGGTTTTATCCCGAATATGGAATAGCTCGGTGAGCGACCCGATACACAAATTTAGCGAATTAGTGACGTTATTAAGATTTTTATTTGTCAAATTGCATACCGTTGGAAAGAGGACAGACTAGAGAACATTAAAAAAAAAGCTAAGTCTCCGATCGCTGTTTGTTTTTTTTTTAAACAATTTAAAGTTGAGGTTAAAAATTTATTCTTCTTTGACGAAAACTTTACGAGTTATTACAAAGGAAAGTAAACGTTATTAGCAAGTAATTTTGAATTTTATAGAATCATACAACAGTACACATAAAAATTAAAATGAAATTTGAAGGCTATACAAATTACTTTTTTTTTAATTTAAACCTAAATGCTGAGTTTTGGATTTTTTCACGATTGAAAATAAAAACTTGATATAAAAAAACCCGTGTGACAAAGTATGAGTTATTGGGCGTGAATAGATAGCAGATGACCTCTCCTATTGGTCAATTCGATTTGGCAAACGATGCAACAAACACCCTGTATATTGTATAGCTAAAAGCTTTTGCCCGCGTCTACGAACCCCTCCCTATCACCCGCCTTTACCATAAATACGGTAATTTTAATGTCTACTAGAACTACACACTAATAAATCTCTGAAGAAGAGCGTCACAAAAAAAAAGAAAGAACTATCTGTAATGTCCATAATTCTTTTTATTTATGCTCTTGATTTAGTCTAGGTCATAACAGAGACAAAGTCGATGATGGAAAGAAGTAGAACTTACCAAGAAGAAGTCTGTTCGCTCTAAAGAGATTTGGGTTGAATGCGTTTATGTCTTGTAAAGGGCGTTGCAGCATAAAAAAGATTGGAAACCTCTCATTATAAATAAGTAGAAGGAGAATAATATGGTACTTATTTGTCTGGAACTGTACTGAAACTACTGAAGAAGTTTCTGTGTTGTGTACGAGAACAGAGCTAAGAAAATATTTTCAAAAATTTACCCAAAAATTTTGATTGCATGACGAATCATTAATAAACTTGAAACTTTGCATAAATACTAATATTTCATGTAGATCCGTGATATTTATCAAAAAACCGGTTGAGCACCGAAACTTTATTCTTACGTTAATCTGGCCCTCGAAAACCGGTAATAAGTCCGAAATTCACCTTGAATAGTTGCCATGTACTAAAATTCGGTGACACGAAAGTGTTGGAATTCAACGAGAGTGACCGTGGTAACGAACTGCGTTGATACAATTAATTCCAGAAGTGATCAATCGTAGGTCAAGGTTGACAAATATGAGAAAATAAATAATTGTGCGTTTTCATACAGGAATTAGAGTGTGGCTGGTCTTCATCATCATCATGTAACTGTAAAACATCCACTGCTGGGCATAGATCTCCCCAAGGTTTTTGTAAACGAACGAGCCTTGCACCATTCGCGATTCTTAGATCATCGTCCATCTTGTAGGGGGCCTATGAACCCTGACTCTTTCAGTGTGCCGCTGCCACTCTAGGACATTTGTGCCCCATCGTCCATCATTTCCATGGCAAAGTGCCCAGCCCACTTCCACTAAAGCCTGGCTATTATTTAGAAGAGAGTTACATAATCTTCCGATATATTTTTTGTTTGTTTTAGAACTTAGGAACCTTCTGCATACGGAGATTTTAAAGGTCGAAGTTCCGCCAATTTTTTAAAGGTTTTTTTTATAAAACAAGTTTAAAAATGTAATATTCTAAATAAACTTTAAATACGACCAAAATACCGTTGGATGCACCCGACGCACAATGTTTTGCATACGCTCTACCATAAACAATGATTTTTCATACCAAAAATGAAAGTCTTTTCGCAGCAATATTTTTTGCTTAAAGGTGCTTAGTTACTAGGAACTAAAACCGGATCAACTGAAGAAAAGACGCGGAGAAAAATTAATAATTACTTACTAAATACAACAATCGGTCTGTGTTCAGGGCCCGATCTAGCTGTTTAGCTGCTCCGGGCAAAAATAATACTTATTTGCTGCCCTTTACACTAACACCATATAAGTCATGAGGTTGCTATTCCAAAGATAAGATTATATTATATATACTTATGCGTGATATGGTTTAAATTGTATAATCATAAGAGTTTGTTGGACTTCGTGCAACCGGCCGGCACCCCTAATTTTACCGCTCTGGGTCTGCCCCCCCTTATATCGGGCTTGTGCAGTGTTCAACAGAATGCATAAGTTGTCTAAGCGACTACCTATTCTGAATCTGTAATCTAGCCGTAAGTTATCAATAAGTAATAAATTAATAAATTATGTAGGCAGGATAAGGGCACTATGTGGTCAAAATATTAATAGACTTTTCTATGGTGCGCGCTCACTGTAAATTCGTTTAATGAATGTCATTAAATACTTATGAATACGAGACTACGAGGGGCCTAAAAATTTAACAAGTGTGTTTATAACGGAAGTTACCTCATTGCTTTTGAGATTACCGTCTGGCACAAACGGAACAACCTTAATTCGTCACTTTACGAAAACCCTAAACTAGAGTGTCGTCAAAAGAAGATTTTACCAGATAAAATGTATTTGAAGGTTACTTGAAAAATTAAGTTCATGTCAAACGATCAGAAGGTCAATTCCCCTAATCAAAAAACGTTCAAAATTTAGTCGCAATTTTATCTCAACGCCAATCAATGTCAAAAAATGATGGTAAATTAAAAACATTTTTGACAGATGTGACTGAGATTACGATCGTTCCTAAATGTTTGTAGAATTGCCCCTTCTGATTGGCTGTTAATTCAGTCAGCCAATAACAGCACTGCATTTGAAAATAAGTTATTTAATTTTTGTGTTGACTGCCTCGTTGGTGTAGTGGTCGCAATGCGCGACTGCTGAGCATGAGCTTTTAGGTTCAATTCCCAGGTCGGGCAAAATGTTATTGCGTTTTTCCATCAGGAATTTCTTAGTGGCAGCCTCGGAGTCCGGATTTGTGCCCGGTTGATGGCAATAAGCTCGCCCCCTATTACATGGGACTTAAACATAATTGGCAAAATGTGTGTGTACTAATGGGTACACTTCTGCCTAACCCTTCGGGGATTACGGCCGTGATGTTATGTTATGTGTTGATTTTCCTTAGTCAATTCACCCCGCCGCGGAAAGGAAACCTCGTTGCGCGCGAATTCGTAGAATTCGATTTTCCTGAATCCGTAACAATTTATCAGAAAACGAACGCTCAGTTTTTGCATTTGTACGTTAAACAATGTACATAAAGTTCATTATGCAATGTACACAAAGCTCTGCGTTAGTGTAAATTGACCCTTATGGTATATACATAAACATTTTATCGGGATTTCCCGGTTCGATTCGATTCTAACTGCAAGTGGTGCATGAATGGCATACGTTATCATGCTGTTCTAGACTGTATGTTTCAAGCATCGCAAGCGCATCTGCCGGTCGAGGGGTCAACTTCCCAGGCCAGTTGTAACGGCCGGTAATTGGCTTATTGTTTTAGGAAGTCGCGGTTGTCAGTCTGGATTAAGATTCGCACCCTAACATGCGTGTGGCCTGCTTTTGGCATAGGCAATTTGTGAACGCAGTGTTACGTACGTTTTGTGTTCTAACAGTGTATATATCAACTATCTTTGTATTTATTTAATACTAAATTATGCCCACATCTCCGTCCGCTTAGAAATCTAGTACCTATAGGTACCATAAAACACATCCTATGGCACTCATCATCACTCATGTGTAGCTTTGCAACAGTTAATGTTTTTTTTCCTTGTAATCGGTCCAAATCTTCCAGTAGGTAATTACCTATTACAAAATAATGACTTTACCTCTTTGTAATATTAATAAAGAAATTCAAATAATGGAATTCCATGTATTTTTTGTTGTAAAAATATAACATAACATCACGCCTGTAATCCCCGAAGGGTTAGGCAGAGGTGCCCATTAGTACACCCATATTTCGCCAGTTATGTTCAAGTCCCGTGTAATAGGGGGCGAGCCTATTGCCATCAAACGGGCACAAGTCCAGACTCTAAGGCTGCTAATGAAAAATTCCTGATGGAAAAACGCAATAACACTTTGCCCGACCTGGGAATCGAACCCAAGACCTCAAGTTCAGCAGTAGCGCCCTGCGATCTCTGGATCAACGAGGCAGTCTATATTTAAAATCATTGACATATACTTACATTTTAACTCATTATCAATATATTCAAAAGGTCCTATTTCGTCGAATAAGCCAGCGAGACTCGTTGCTCCCGGACCTCCTTGCAGCCACAAAATCCATGGAGTATCAGGTTTATAGTTTTCCGCAGGAAAATACCAGAAGAACAGATTCGAGTTCAATTTCTCATCGACTGTAAAGAAGCCAGAGTAACTCGTTCTATTTAAAAACAGTTTTGGATCTACTATAGAAAGATTTCTTGCTTGTTCTACTAAATTCTTCTTAACTAGGCGTGTGAGGATTAATGCTGGTGTCCTCGCCAGAGTTGATGATATACTGAAAAAAAAGATATTAAGGTATATAAAATGTCCTAATGGCCTAATGGTTAAGGTGCACTTCTCTCATGCATGAGGCTGTGGGTTCGCAAGCGAACACGGGCAAGTACCATTTATTTCATATATTTTCCAAGTTTATCTTAGATTCACTGACATTGGTAAAGGAAAACATCGTGAGGAAACCTAGACTTATAATTAATAAGCTTCTACCCGTGGCTTCGCCAGAGTAAAAAGTAATTTTTAATAGTAAGTTAAACTATTATCCAAAGGGAACACATTAACGGGGTAAAAATTATCCTGTATGTTAATCCAAGAAATGGTCTATCTATGTGACAAATTTCATCCAAATCTGTTCAACGGTTTACGCGTGATTGAGTACCTAACAAACATCCAACTAAACATCTTCAAAAATTTTCTCATTTAGGTATAATATTTGTAGGATATAAGTAATTAAGTACAGAAAGAAAGAAAGAAAAACTGTTTATTCACGCAAAAATGACGCACATAACATAAAAGAAAAAAAAAAGAAAAATTATACACAAAAGCAAAGGCCATTCCCCCCGGGACGTCATAACAGGATACCGTGGCCCCGGAACGTAAAGGGCAACAGAAGGAACAGGGTGGTTTTTTAGTCAGTAAAAGTCTGACAGTCCCTTCCGCCCCACCCAGGGCGGAAGGAGTCATTTGATGATTTTTACTACCTAAAAAAAAAAAAGCATGGTGATTAATGCCCGTGCCTTTTTAGTATTGGAAAAGCCCTGCAGTAGTAATATGCAGGTATTATTTATTATAATTACCGATTTCACGCAAACTCCTATGGAAGCCAAACTTAATTGAATATTAACTAATAAAACGTGACAATTAAATCAATGATTATTTACACGATTCATCATTTTAACCAATTATATTTTTATTAGCACAATTATGTCGAACTTAATTTGAATATTTAATTTAAAATGGTCATGACATTAAACGGGTTTTTGACGGCCCTGAAAGTAGGACGTCAATACCATTGTTTGAAGGTACTTGACAGTAGGTAATCGTTGCATCTACTTCCTTAGTACGTAATACGTACGGTGAAAACATAAATAAAACGTGCCCTGATTACTAATCAATAGGTAAAGAGTACTTACTACTACCTACTTGACATTAAAAGCGGGAAAGTAATGAAAGAGCAAAAGAAAATGTTGGGGAAAACTCCATGGCGAAACTTAAGAGGAAATGCGAATGGTCTTTTCTCTTTGGAATGCTCTCGTCAGTTTTCTTTATGGTTTATGAATTTAGCTATTATTTTTTACAATAAGTAAATATCTAAGTATCTGCCTAGCCTTTTCCGAACTATGTGGGGTCGGCTTCCAGTCTAACCGGATGCAGCTGAGTACCAGTATTTTACATGGAGCGACTCCTTAACTGATCTCCACAACCCAGTAACTGGGTAATACGATACCCCTTGGTCAGACTGGTTGTCGTCTGACAACTAGTCTGACGACTCATAACGACTGTCAAAGATCCACGTATGACAGCCGGGACCAACGGCTTAACGTGCTTTCCGAGGCACGGATTGGTGTCAGTAATGTCTAAGATAAACTTAGAAAGAAACTTAGAAGTATCTACTTAAGTATGTTAATGACCAAAAAAATATACAAAAAAAAACTCGTTTAATGATACATTAATGTTTATATTGTTTGAGCCAAACCTCAAATTATTACTTAGGCTATTTTCCTTTTTTTTAGGTGGTAAAAATCATCAAATGAGTCTAAGGACAAGGACCCCGCAACCCCGGTACTTAGGCTATTCAGTCGGATCTGCAGTTGCCTATTTCGCACTCGCAGGCTATAGCGAGTTTCTTCTAAGACACGATTAACTGTCGTCCACGACTTTTTTTACAGTGATTGTCAAGTTTGGGAACGCCTAGAGACGACGGTCATCTAACGATAAATAATTGCCACGACATTGTGTAAACAAGCCCTTACAAGGCAGAAAAACAGATTTCGGAAAAGCGACTCTCATTTGTTTTCATAATAATTAGAAAAACTTAATTATAAACCAATTATCAATATTTCACGGAAAGCTAATTCTGGAAATGGTTTGAAAATCTTTTACGGTAGATACCTTTACCTGATAAGGATAAAATAAGTTTGAACAATACGTAGGTAAATATATCCACTTTCTTATCACTACTTATTTCACTATGGTACCTACAAATTGCGCGGAAAAATTATCTAGAAATCTGCAACTTAAAATAGATCATCAGACCTTAAGCTCAGTGTGAGAACCACGACCATCTTTTATACCCCTATTGACAACGACAATGAATCAATCAATTTAAAATATTTGCAAGTGCAACGACACCGAATCATTGTGCCTTGTGTGACTTGTGAGCCACTATTGTATATGGGGATCAAATGCCTCAAACTTTGCAGATATATTGCAAATCAATACAAAGCATGCATTCATTATAATCAGCTCTATGACATTAGGCAGGTAACTAAAGAAGAAAAAAAAACAAAAATAACAATAAAAACCAGTCCTCTTACCTTGCTAATAAAAATAATCCAATTAACAGTTTCATTTTTTTTGTATCACTAACGAACTTTAAGTTTATAGTGTCAAAAACTTCGATATCAATTTCATGGGTTTATTTATCTTAGCATTTGAATGGAACTGTGATCGCGCGCGCCGGCATCGAGTTCCCTGACCGGACTGATTCAACCGACCAACACGCGCCAACCAGAAAAATTGCACAACATTGCCCGATGATTGTGACGTCATGTAATATTCTACATGATACGAAACGCTATCTGTTAGACCTCTAGTGCTTTGTTCAAAAAAGCTGGTAGCTTTAAAAAAAAAACCTTTTTTTTTACAGGGTGTTCAGTAAAAAAAAAACATTGGACATGAAAAGAACAACGAATGATAAATTAAAGCTATTAATAGATATAATCATGATAATTTAATGAGTACATACTTGTTATTATCTACTACTTATTTCTTCTTTAATATATATTATATAGGTAATTTAGGTATATATCATAACCAGGTAATTAATTAAAAGTCTATATTTTATTATAATAGTTAAACATCATAAGTTAGTACCCACTTAATTAACTTTTCAAAGTGTTAATAAGGCATTCATTATACGAGTACTTAATTATTATTTATTTTAATTATTCATGAAATTCAAGAACCTAGGTACTTACTTACGTCTTTTTAAATAGCTTTTTCCGCTTGTGCAATTTTATATAAATATAAAAAGATTTGTTCATCTATTGATCCTTACATGAATTTGGCAAAGTTTTTTTTTGCAAAACTTTCTTACACCTGTATTTGCTTCGTATTTTCGGAAAGGGAAGGCAAAGGGGTAGGTACTTCTATATCTTTACTTATATTATTATTCCATTTATTAATTTTCTATACCTGTAAAATATATTTTTATATAATGACATATCGCCTCAAAAGATCATGAAAATCGAAGTTTGTTTCAAAGGCCCAAGCACCTTCCTAATACAGTGAGTCAATTAGCAAAATCCTTTTGTTTCCGCTGTTCTATACAAGATTTATAAAGTTAACTTTTCAAAAGTGATATGCTCATAGATTTTGCAGATTTATACGACTTCTCTCTTACTAAAAGTAAAGCAGCTTTTGTAATAATTAATTTCAAGTACCTATTAATTTCAGAGAATCAGACAATGCGGTTCCCACGAAGACTATGTGAGTTTCTGGCAAGCGACAGAAAGTTAAATTATTGTTTGAACCGTGAAGGAAATATACAGTTCGTGGTTTTAACACAATATCAAGAACAATGCAATGTAATTTTGGAATTAGATTCTATGATGTTTTAATTGTCTTTGTCTTAAAATATCAGATAAGTGTAAGACATTAGTGAGTGTTTCGATCTCCTCTGTATCATCGTGGTTAATACACAATATCAAGAACAATGCAATGTAATTTTGGAATTAGATTCTATGATGTTTTAATTTGTCTTAGTCTTAAAATATCAAATAAGTGTAAGACATTAATAAGTGTTTCGGTCTCCTCTGTATCATAGTTATAGAATAAAATAAAGGGGTTTGACGCAGATTGTGCACTTCGCAAATTGTGCACTTGACGCAAAATGTGCACTTCGCAAAATGTGCATTTCGCAAAATGTGCACTTCTCAAAATAGCATTTCTTAAAATGAGCACTTCTCAAATTGAGCACTTCTCAAAACGTGCACTCCTCAAAATGAGGGTGAATATTATCACAACGGGTCAAAATAAAAACCGTTTGCTTACTTATTTTTTTTATTATTTTGGACGATTTTTAGCACGATAATAGTAATTTATTTGTAAAAATTAATCACGTTCAGGAAATGTTTCATATTTTTTTAAATTATTATCTCATTAATAGGTAATTTATAGTAATTATTCTAATTAATCGTATTGACTTACAAAGAATACAGTTCCCTATACACAAATAAAGCGCAATTTTTTATGGTTTTGTAACAATTTTTTTTATATTGCTACATTTTGTAAGATAGTACCTACTTGCTAGTGGATAATCACTTGTTTACTTCTTTATAAGCTATTTTTGATAATAACATAGAGTAGGAGATTTGTCATGGTTACAATTTCGTTATACGAAATAATAAATACCATTTAGAAAAAAATATTATTATTAATTTAAATTGCCATTTTAGTTTTCTACTTTTTTAGAAAATAGAGCATTGAATTGTGTATTATATATTATTATTAATAAAATATGACTACAGCATATATGAATATAATATGCATTTAATATACTTCCTATTTTTTCTTATTTCCTAGTAAATTGAGTACAAAATTGACAACTTAATATAAAATTTAGTACTTAATTTTTGTTTATAGAATTGTATTCTTTGCAAGCGTGATCTATACTATTAGCTAAAATAATATATCTTATTAATAATTGTTGAAAAAACAATACAAATAGATGTAGTGCGCATCATGTTAAAATGAATGGCTGGAGTATTTATATTATGTGTATAGCTGACGTGTACTGAAAATACATTATCAAACATTTCCTGAACATGATTAATTTTTACAAATAAATTACTATTATCGTGCTAAAAATCGTCCAAAATAATAAACAATATAGTAAGCAAACGGTTTTTATTTTGCCCCGTTGTGATAATATTCACACTCATTTTGAGGAGTGTACGTTTTGAGAAGTGCTCAATTTGAAAAGTGCTCATTTTGAAAAATGCTATTTTGAGAAGTGCACATTTTGCGAAATGCACATTTTGCGAAGTGCACATTTTGCGTCAAGTGCACAATTTGCGAAGTGCACAATCTGCGTCAAACCCAAATAAAGCTAATGTCGTGATGGCACTGTGTTTAAGGCGGGCGCCTCGCATGCTTGAGGTTATGTGTTTGATACCCGGCTCCATCCAAATAGGAAAACATCGTGAAGAAACCTGGACTTATCTAAATATATAAAAGCGAAACATAACTGAAGAAATGAGGGTGTACTAATGGGTACACCTCTGCCTAACCCTGCGGGGATTACAGGCGTGATGTTATGTTATATAAAAGCAAAAAGTCACTCACTAATCACCAAATATCGAAAACCGCTTGACGTATTAAAATGAAATTTGGCAGGGAGGTAGTTTATAGTTATTAGACGTTTGTTAAGAAAGAATTTTCCAAAATTCAACCCCTAAGGGGGATTAAAGGGGAGTCCAAAGTTTGTATGAAGAAATCAACATACATATGAAATCGCCAATCTGTATGAGAAGAGGCTTTTGCTCTACAGTGGGACAAGCTGGAATAAGCTGGGATTCGGTTTATTTACTAAATACACTAAAATATTGTGTTGAATAGAATGTTTTGTCGTAGGTACAGATAGGAACTCGAAGCTTTTTTTAAAGTGTGTTTTTTATCATTAGATACCTATTACCTAAGTACGCTTATCATCGCTTATCAGATAGATATCACTACCTATCAGATAAGTGCTTAGTACTGTATACATCCAGATAATTTCCGATCAATTTTTATGATTTTATCTCAAAATACTACCACTAGCGTGAGTAAGTGCAGTGTTGGAGAATCTTGTAAAATTAAATAAAAGTCGACTTAAATAAGTACCTAGAGAAGAGTTTTATTTTTTGTTTGTATGTTTAAACGCTCTAATCTCTGGAATTACCAATCGGATTGGAAAAAAGCTTTTTACAAAAAAAGACAACACAGCTTGGAAGTCGGTGGCAATTAATACCTACATAACAAAAAACAAAACCAAAGCCGCCGATTTCCAAACTAAAGTTATAGGTATTTTATTTTGTAGTTTTTGAAGGCGGTTGTCTTTTTTTTGTAAAAATAGCTTTTTATTTTTCACTTTTTGTGCTTGTGTGTTGTTCAAGGATTTCAAGCACTAATAAAAAGTATTTGTTGTAATCCGTAGTAAAGATAATTACATCATCCACATAGCAGTAATAAAAAAAATGCTCACAAAATAAAAAGCACTAAACCAAATTGGATGAAATATTTATGGGACCAAATGGCAAGTATACTGCTTCGAATAAAAAAAGAATCACACTAATCAGACTAGAAACCTCGGAGTAATCGGTGTACATGTAACATAAAAAAAAAACAATACCGGCCGAATTGAGAACCTCCTCCTTTTTTTGAAGTCGGTTAAAAAATGTTTTTGCATAGGAGAATCAGATTCATGACGAATAATATAGGCCATAACTTCACGCTACGACCCACGGGGACGGAGTAGGAACCAAAGAGGCAACTTGAAAAACCCCGCGGACGAAGTCTTAGGGAGAATCTAGTATAGCTAAATAAATCTGTGTCAGTAATTACCGAGCTAAAAATTCTTTATCCGTAATTAAACAATTCGTAGCGTTATTTACACGCTAGGTTTTTTGTTAATAACAATTATGTAGGTACCTAAGTACGTACCTGGATATGGTACTTATAATACCTTAACTAATTGCACTTCTATACACGTGTTTAAACATTAATTTATTAAACTCAGAGGAAACTATTTAGGGGTCGTCCATTAATCACGAGAGGCTCGAAAGGGGGGGGAGGGTTTAATAATAAATCACTACATATCATAGGGGGGAGGGTTGACGCGCTAAATTCTGGAACTATCAGTCGGAAAAAATCTTTTTGTATGTGATAGTTACATTCATCAGACAGCCAGCACACACAGCTTTTTTTTTTGAGGTAGTAAAAATCATCAAATGATTCCTTCCGCCCTGGGTGGGGCGGAAGGGACTGTCAGACTTTTACTGACTAAAAAACCACCCTGTTCCTTCTGTTGCCCTTTACGTTCCGGGGCCAAGGTATCCTGTTAAGACGTCCCGCAACCCCGGCAGGCATTTGGCCCCGTTGGGGGCCGGGGGTCCCTGTGCTGACAGCTCTTTGAGGCGCGCGCGAACAGAACGGGCATGGTCCTTGATCGGACGGCGAGCTACCCTTACTCGCCGTCCGCAAGCCCGCGCCTACGGTGGCCGGATGTCGCCTCGCGACGTCCGACGCTCTGGGCGTCTCCCGCGGCGGCTGGGGCGTGAGGTGGAGTGTGTTGTTCTCAGATGATGATAATGATGATAGTTAGGTACCTACATTCATGAGGAATAGTATAGGCTATACCACTTCACCCTACGACCTACAGGAGCGGATCAGTAACCCAAGACGTAACTTAACGCTGTACAAAATAAATAATAATAATAAAAATAAATAATATAATAATAAAATTATAATAAAATTACAATTCTAGCATAATATAATATCAATCCCATAAACTAACTAAAAACTTTTATAGTGTAAATGAATACTTAAATGACTAATTACAAATACATAAAACATAATAAACAACATTAAAACACAAACTCTAAATGAAATATTTAAATAACAAACTTTGTAATAATACCCTACTGCTTTTAATTTGTAATAGGTACTTAAACTAAATAACTTACAACTCATAAAATAACTATACTGAATCACAATATTAATAGCTACACTCAAACTAACATAACCCCTCTACATGATCTATTTTGGCCATGTTCATTTCAAATAATAGTATTAAAAAGTATTAGAAAGTCATAAAATACAACAAATAAATAATTAATTAAAATAAGTAGGACAACACATATAATTAGTAAATAATAATTAATGAAACATTATTGATAAATAATTATCCAAAAATAAAAATAGTTACCAGAAATATAACACGAATCAACATAAAAAGATATTCAAATAATTATATAAAAAAAGGATAAAATCCTTAACTAATTAATAACGGTAATATTAAAATCCAAACACTCAACGCTCTTCCTCCTCTCTCCTACTTAATCTATGCTGTGCCCGACAGGGTCCATAATTGTGACTAATCTAATTATTCCATCTTGTAATACATTATGGTACGCAATAAAGATATTGAGTATTGAGTATTGAAAAAAACCAAACGGCCGGAGTCGCGGGCAGAAGCTATAGATACAGGACAGGTAGGTATTCCTTCTGGTTGGTCAGTAAGTATTATATCTTAACGTTTTGTAAACAATGTTGACTGGTCAGTATTTACACACAACTGCAATATTTATGACACTGTCATCATGCTTGCCTTGCTAAGTTGCCAGAGGTATCAACTTAGATAATAGGTTTATAAGTACCTATCTAATTTACGGCCTTAGCAGACTTGCTACTTTTAGCACCGGCGATTGCTGATTTGCAATAGATGATTTTGCAATTTTATCAATAGTGCATCGTGTTATGACGACGTCTGGTGCAATATCAAAACTGCGTAGGTACATATTTTTTTTAAATATCCACAAGCACGCAGTCTCGCTAAATCGCAGCTTGACTTCATAGGAATGAGTGCTATATTGAACTTATGAAATTATACAGCTATTCATTATTAGCTGTTTGAGAGGGTTTGTTGATGAGGCGAAAGGAGTATGTAAGGATCGTAGCAGGTGGCGTTCTGTGGTTTCTGCCTACCCCCATGGGAAAAAGGCGTGAGTTTATGTATGTGTGTGAGAAACTACTTAAAGAACCCTTCCCCAATATAATAATTGTATTATACCGAGTTTCTGTCACGGCGTCAAATCCCAACAGAAATAAAGTCTAGGGGGAGCTGCTGCTGTTTTGTGAAGTGCGCAAACACAGGTGCACAATGCACTAGGAAGTGCATTGTGCACCTGTGTTTGCGCACTTGTGTTTCCTTTGCTTTCATAGTCCGATGGAACTGCAATCGGACAAAACCAGGGACAGATCAGACACAGGACCAATGAGGCTAAAGCTGTTAAAATCGCAGATAGCCAATGCACCCTGCCGGGGGACCGGATCCTGCCGGGGGAGCGGTGAATGCTTATGCGAATCTCGCACTCCCGGCCATAGGCAGAGGTGGAACACTGCGGTGGTTTTAGCCGGTAAGAGTCTATACCCCTCCGTCACCCCCATGACGGAGAAAGTCCATGAGGATTATGAAAAAATAATGATAGTTAATGCACGAAGTAGCACGTCTGCAAGGCCCTTAGGTATAGAAATGACTAGAATATCTGACAAGTGTCATGCAAGTGACGTTTCCGATTACTCACCGGACCGCATGCTGACTGGCTTGTGGTAAATAAAAGACGCAAGTACTTGGTAACCGTGAGAACTTGTCACTATTTTATTGAAAAACATAAAATGATATAGTGCGAGTGATACAATCGCATTTCCTCAATTTAACATAATCTATTGTCTATCAGAAAAACAGGTTTTAGTTACCTCTTGCCTTAGACTCATCTCAGAAATAATTTATTGAGTTTGTTTGAATTGAACGCTCTAATCTCGAAAAACACTAGTCCGAATCTCGAAATTCTTAAAGTACCTACCCAATAGAATGCTACGTTATCGTTGAGTGCTAGGTACTAGGCTGGGTATATAGCTTTCTATAAAAATGAGGGATCCGTAAGAAATTACGCGGATAAAATCGCAAACTTTACACTAGTAATATTATCCAAATTAATTGTTTGTAAGAGAAAGTTACAAAAATTCTTTCACAGATAGAAAGCTAAAAGCAACACCTACACGATTAAAATGTTTGAAACAGCTGTATGAAAATACAACTACGAAAATTTTCGTCGAAATTCTCCGTAAATATAAAAATATTTACGGAGAATTTCGACGAAAATTTTCGACGAACTCGTTGCTGGGGGGGTGTTCTAGAATAAGGTACTGAATCCATGGTAACGATCTTCGTTACGATATCCTTTCCACCTGTGATAGTGATTAATCTTTGCACTCTACCAACCATAGTAGGAAGCTATCATAGAAACAAACATAATTAAAGATAAAAATATTTATTAAACATAATTAGAGGTAGATCATAGAATTATTTCGTATGAAGTCCTGTATGAAGGAGCCTTCGAGTAGGCCGAACCTCCGGCTGAGTGGCTGGTCGTGGGTCCAGCGAGCGACCAGGTTCTGAGTGGGGGCTGGCTTGTCTAGAGGCACCATGTGGCCTGCTCCACGGATCACCACTTCAGTTAAACGACCGCCTGTCTTGTGGTACCTGGAAGGATGTAAGATTAGGCATTGGATTACGTTATACGGGGAGCGTAAAACCGCCCGGGCTTCCTCTTCAATTCAGAAATGAGTTGTTTACCTAATTACACTTAAAAAATTAAGCATCGCTCCCATATAATACTTTCTTTCTTTATCGTGTGGACTAGAGTCTGGTCTCGGTCTTACAACTCAACACACCCTAGTGTCAGAGTTTCCAAACCGCCTCAAGGGCTTCTGACATGGTTTGAGTGGGACAGTAATATGCTTATATAAGTCCAAGTTTCCCCACGATATTTTCCTTCACCGATGTCAGTGATGTCCAAGATAAACTTTAGAAAGTACTGTATGAATTGAAAAAGTCACATTGGTACTTGCCCGGATTTGAACCCACAACCTCAAGCATGAGAGGCGGACGCCTTAACCATTGGGCCATCACGACAAACGCTATATAATACTTACCCAGCGAGTCTGTTGTTGAAGATGTAGGGGAACCTAGTAGCGTTGAGGAACTCTTGGGAGCCGTTCCAGTTCCACGTTCGATAGTTCTCTGATGTAAACACGCACGGCAGCATCTGGTCCAGTTGACCGCTGGTAGAAAGAGAGACAGCCTTATTAACGACCAGTAGATGACTTTTTTATATTTGTCAGAGATGAATATTAGTTATTTTCTTTAAAAAAAGTTGGCAACCCTAACTAAAACGCAAAATGTTTATAACATCTGTATTGTTTTTCATATAGGTATCAGGGATGGTCACATAATAAAAGTTCCTTATATTAATGAGTACTTTTAGCACCTGAAAGATTCACAGAGAACTAAAAATCAGTTTGTATTAGTTCTAGATCTAAATTACTCCATAGATAAATAGGTACAATTAAAAATTAAATCTGAAAGGATAATATTAGCCTTGCAGTGTAGCGCGGCAAACAAAAACGTTGAAACAAAACAATGCGTCTAGTATGTGATAGGTCCTGTATATATCATATATCACTTCCCAGACTCTAGGTCAAATGACAATAAAATTAACAGAAAACAACGTTTGTTGTTTGTAGGTACATTTAAAGGTCATACGGTGAAAAAATCGTAGTAGATTAGGTATATATGAGTTTTTGTGTGGGGTCATGAAATAATAGGATACCATTATTATGACTCATCCGAGATTTATTTTCTAGCTTTAATCTCTAAGCCGGTTATTGGATCTTGAACTTTAAGGGACTGATCATACAGACCTTATAGGTATAAAAACCTTTTAAAACCGAGTTGATGACACCTCGTTGGTCTAGTGGTCGCAAATCGCAACTGCTTGTCTTGGGTTCGGTTACCAGGTCGGGCAAAGTGTTTTTAGGTTTTTTCATTAGGAATTTCTCAGTAGCAGCTTCGGAGTCTGGATTTGTGCCCGGTTGATGACAATAGGCTCTCTCCCTATTACATGGGACTTGTACAAATAACTTGTGAAATGTGGGTGTACTAATGGGTACACCTCTGCCTAACCGTTCAAGGATTATAGGCGTGATTGTTATGTTTAAAATGTCGTATTTTTTGAAGCTGGATGGATTGGAATCATAAACTGAATCCATTGTGACAATGTCATAGTGTCCTTTCCATCATACATACAACGTTGCCCCACACCAGAAATTTCTCCTGGGTAAGTGGTAAATCGTAAGTGAATTTACAACTAAAAACTCAATACACAAACACAGTACAAGTACAACAACACTACAGTACAGCTGCAAGTATTTACTTAATATTTTACCTACTTTGTGTGTCATTCGGGACCAATGAATGCTTTCTTATTGATATCACTTTCTCATTGTAGATACCTATTGATCGAGTACCTAATACCCACTCGAAAGTTAGCGGAAATTTAACATAACGTATATCATTAAAAATATGAGATAACATTATTTTTTGTTGCATACAATGAGCGTTATTATAGTATTTATAATGCCTACAGTTACATTAATATTTGAAAGGAAGTCTCTTTGTCTGTCTGTTTGACACAACTGCTTAATTACTTTAAATGTAGGTACCTACCTACTCTTGTACATGTATAATAGGCAAAAGGTGACAGAGGTCGCCATTTACATCAGAATTTAAGCTAAGTAGGTACCTGTTCCCCGCAGTAATTTTGGCCGCTTCTAGAACCCACTAACATAAATGCGAATAAAAAGAAGATGTCCTATAAAGTTATCTAAAACATGGCCTTTCTGGTGTCTCAAATTTCATAAAAATCCATTCAGCAGTTCTTGATTGATATCTAACCAATATTCACATTGTAACACATATCATCACGCCTGCCAGATCCAGACTCCGAGGCTGCTACTGAAAAATCCCTGATAGAACAACCCAATAAACACTTTGCCCGACCCAAGACCTCATGCTTAATAATACATACTAAGGAACAAAGGATAATATACCAAAAATCTCTTACCAATAAGCCAACACTTTATAATGCTCCAACAGTCTTTCAAAAAGCGGTTTTGTGGTGCTCAAGAAGTCGGGCGCCAAATGCGTGTTCACAGTCATGTTCACCCATCCGAAGATAATATCCCCGACGTGAATAGCTCTCTTGACTTCCGAAGTCTTCAGGAAGTTGACGTACTTCCCCACAGGAAGCTCGTCTCGGAGGAAGTTGTAAGCGTGCTTTTGATGCGAAATGAAGAGAAGGACTGTGACTAGGCTGTTCCATTTCTGTGGAGTTAGAAGTCAATTTGTCATCATCATCATCATCTGCCTAGCCTTTTCCCAACTATGTTGGGGTCGGTTTCCAGTCTACCCGGATGCAGCTGAGTACCAGTATTTTACATGGAGCGACTGCCTATCTGACCTCCACAACCCAGTAACTGGGTAATACGATACCCCTAGGTAAGACTGGTTGTCAGACTTTCAAGCTTCTGACGACTCGTAACGACTGTCAAAGATCCACGTATGACAGCCGGGACCAACAGCTTAACGTGCTTTCCGAGGCACGGAATGATGTCAGTAATCAAGAAGAAGAAGAAGAAAAGAAGAAGAAGAAGTCAATTTGTAATAAATTTTTAATGTTTCTCATGAGTACAGTCTTCTTTCTTTATCGAGTGGGCAGTAAGGTCTTACGACCCCACACACCCTAGTGTCAGAATTTCTAAACCGCCCCAAGGGCCTTTGACATGGTTTGAATGGGACAGTAATAGGTAGGTAAGAGTGCAGTGGTTAAGACATATTTAGGTATTAGATGTGGTCGTAGAGCAACTTTTTTTTGGGATTCTCAGCACTTTTAAGAAACCAGTACCTAATCTGTAGGAATCAAGTTCCAGCCAGCAGAATCAACTTCTAGTAGAAAACATTTGGTTAGAAACGAAAATAAGAAAAAATCTGGACTCGTGGTCTAATTTCGCCAAAAGACTGAACCTACAAGCGTACTAGGTTATGAATGCACATTCCTTCTTTGAACGAGAAGAGGGCTGCGCCTGGTTATAAGACCGGTATTATCAGCGCTTCATTAAAAAATGATCATGCATTTGATTTATGTCTTTGAGGAACACGAACTTACATTTTTAGCCTCAACACTCCGGTTCGCCTTGATTTCCTGCTGGAACGAGTCGATCAGCGGCTTCACGGTCTCAATCTGCTCTTTCTCCAGTAGACCGAAGTAGTAGAACGGCCACGCTATGTGCGATATCATATCAGGGTCCACGTATGCGTTGCCGATTATCAGACCCTGGACAAACGAATGGATGATTTCTATATGAAACAAATGTATTGTTTTTTATATTCAATATGACTTTTTTTTTTAGGTTCAGATGAAAAGTAAACGACGTTAAGTGGTTTCCAGAAGATTAAATAATTATTTTACATATAGCTGCGTGTCTAAAGTTTAAAATCCAGATTGCTGATAAGATGCGGTTGGAGTTCTGAATCACCACTTCCCGCAAGCCTCGACCCGCTGTTCCAGAGCGGGTCCCTCCACTCCGTGCAGCCATCCATTCCCATACTAAATATCTTAGTTACCTCTAGGTTAATATCAGCACCCAGCTTCTCTTTTCTCTTGTGTATCTCCATTGCCATGGCCGGCACATACTTGCCAGCGTATGACTCTCCAGCCAAATACAGTGGGGCTGTTCTCAGCTCGGGAAACAATTGCAGGAACTGCTTCAGAGCTATGTAGAGATGATCGGCGTACTAGAAAGAAAATATACTAAGTAGCACTAGTTTTAAAAAGAAATATACAGGGTGGCCCAGATAAGGACGTCCAAACGAAATTTTTGGACTTCTCTCTTCTTCGGCTATCCAAACCACCCCTATGTATGTTCTACGAGTTTTTGCGGTTTAGGAGCTAGACGACATTTTAGTATTTTTTTGGGATATTCAGGTACATAATATCACGCCTGAAATCCCCGAAGGATTAGGCAGTAATAGGGGGCGAGCCTATATTGCCATCAACCAGGCACAAATCCAGATAATTCTGATGAAAAACCCCCATAACACTTTGCCCGACCTGCTGGGAATCGAAACCAAGACCTCATGCTCAGCAGTCGCACTTTAGTCCACTAGACCAACGAGTTAACTTAATAAAGTTTAAAAAATTGTATCACGACTTACCGCAGCCATATTGTTAGTGTAACCCTTAACATCGCTGGTGAAGCTGTACCCTGTTCCGACGGGGTTGTCGATGAACAGCAGGGAGTGGTTGTGTAACCATGTATACGGGTTTCCTGGAATTTACTATGTTATTTATCCGGATTATATTACTTGTCTATATAATAATATTTGGCCGAGGGGAGCGAGCTGTCCCAGGGTATCCCGGACCTACATCAATTTAGCTTGGCTGTTTACAGAGTGACTACCAACCAACCAACCAACCACCAACCACCACCAACCACCACCACCAACTACCATTACATAGGTACCATTTTGACCTGATACTTGAAAGTAGGATTGCCAACCCTACTACATTTCTGAAAAAAAAATTAAGCGTAAAACGAAACGTCAATAACTATTTCTGAACATTGGTGCCGATTCCCTTGTTCACAAACTAGACAAAATTTAGAGAATTGACATCTCTTACTAACATACAGCGAATGAAAAGGACGGTGATATTTAAGAACTAAGTTAGAGATGTCAAATTAGTTTTGCCTTGAACTTTTCCGTATTTTTAATCTACAAGTTTTAAGATGTCAACTATAATTGTATGGATGTGTCAGATTGACTAAGTTTGACAGCTCTAATTTACATTCGTCTCTTTCTTGTTTTATTAGACATAAAAAGATAAATAGTCTAATTTTAGTTTAGTTTGTGAACAAGGGAATCGGCGCCATTATTATTGTGGTATGTCTAGTTGACAGTACGTTCACTTTTTACATAACTACTATTTTTTTCTTCATCTTTTCGTTATCTAGGTAGGTACCTACTATCTTTTTATGGGTAATCATTTTAAAACTACTATTTTTGATAGAAAAGGAGTTGGCAACCCTACTTGAAAGACGTCGACGAAGACCAATTTATTTACAAATTGCAGCCTTTCTTAAATTACGTGGGTCTAGCGACCCTGGAATCCAGGAGCATGAACATCACGTCTAAGATAAAAAATAGAAAGTACATATGAATTGAAAAAGTCACATTGGTACTTGTCCGGATTCGAAACCACAACCTCATGCATGAGAGGTGGACGCCTCAACCACTGGGCCATCACGACACTTTTAAATTAAATGCTTGTTGTTGCACATAACTTTTTTTTTTTTTTTTGGTGTTGTTGCACATAACTGAAGGGGCAATAAATAGCCCTATCTTAGCACAATTCTCATACGACCGAGTCTGAATAATCGTTGGGTCATACTATCTGCATACAATGAAGTACCTATAACAATCTTGAGATTTTCTTTTATTTGTACCAACACACACGTCACAACCGAGTGACCTTTATCAACGATACAAACAATAATATATTCAATCATTGCTAACGTAGAATGTTAATGATACGGTTTTTTTCACTTGATTTTATGCAGACGTTATAACCGAAGAATTCTTACAATAAATTGCTTTATTTTCCTGTTTTGTAATTACCTCGTAAATGCCAAGATAAGCTGAATATGTTCCTTGTGATTATGGGCTTGTGGTTACTAGCTATGAAAAGATGCGGTTTTTTTATAGTTTTAATTTAGAGGACGAATTACTCATTTTTAGTAATACAGCTGCATAGAACCAGTTTACTGTAAAAATACCACTCAAAAACATGATACTAAAGACGTGCCTTTAGTTTAAAAATTTCTTCTCAAAGGACCATAATCCCGCGTCTCTTAAGACCGTTTGTTATGAAGGCGAAGTCATCTCTACATAGAATAAAACAAAGCCGCTTCCCGCCATCTGTGCGCCTAAATCTTTTAAGCTACGCAACGAATTTTCATGCATATTTCATCAATAGATAGTGATTCGAGAGGAAAGTTTTTGTACACTGTACCCGTACGAAGCTGCGGCGGGTCGCTAGTTTATTTAATAAGCGTTTTAACTTTCTCAATATGAAGCCTAATATTACTTACGTTTCAAAGTTTCGTTTATAACAGTAAAAGGTCCAATTTCGTCAAAAAGTCCGGTCATACTGGAGGCTCCTGGCCCTCCTTGAAGCCAAATGATCCATGGGCTGGCATTCACAGGCTTGTTCAACACAGGGAAGTACCAAAAGAAAATGTTCGAATTGTACGTCTCGTTCACAGTCAAGAACCCAGAGTAGCTTTTGAATCCCAAGAAATGCTTCGAGTCCACTCTTGCAGCCTTTTTCGCCTCTTTTATCCGTCCTTCTTTCAAGTACGGAGTCAATATCAACGCTGTGCCATTGTCAACCTTAGCTTCAGGTTCACAAGGCTCATTACTAACTGTTTCAGTGTGATTTGCATCTAATAGATTGTCTGATATATCTTTGCGTGTGCCGCAAGTTGTTTTAGTAACATTTGTATTGTTTTCATGAATCAAGTTCTCGTGAATTGTGTTATCGCTATCATTTTTTACTACATTCGTATCGTTTATAATACTTTGTTGGGTTTTAACTGGTTTAACGTCTGCTATTAAATTACTAATATCATCTTGGTGCTCAATTTCAGCGACTCTGCCAAATACACTGGAAAACAATGGTGGTATTGTATTACTAATAAGTACCTATAGTGACGGAGATAATTAAATTAAAACAGTATATAAAAAAACAAACAATTAAGAAATTATTATACTCCATAGATAAATTGAAACAAAAAATATCACATACAATATAGTTATTGTTGTATCTAGTCTGAGAACTTTTTAAACATTGTTTAAAGTAGGTGCCCTGGTTAGTTCGTCATTTTACGACTCGAAGGACCAAATATTTTAGGAAGTTAAGGACCATTTTCATGTATCTTGGGCTGCGCTCTTAACAAGAAGGATCGACGGAAGTTGAACATATGTTCTACTTCGAGACGACTAACAGTAGGGGTGACTAGACCATTAAAGAAATAGATTGTAGGAGGTCCGGAAGATACACGTAGGAATCATAGTAGGTACTGATATGATTTAATCATGGATTCATGACTCATGAAACTACCTCTGGACCAGAAAAGCTGTTGTAAAGCAGGAGTTACTTTAGAATCAGCAGTTAGTGAATAAATGCTAAATCAGAGAGAAATGAATAGCGTGTTATGAAACACTCGAACTAGTAGCATCAGCAAACGCGTAAGTTGCCATACCTACACCAACGTAAGTGCTACCTACTAGGTATAAGTACATACGTAGACAAAGAGTACTACGTCGTAGTTTTGTTCAAATATTATTCTTTATCAAAATGTTTCCAGTATTCAATTTAATTTAGTTAACTGACTGTTCTTCCCTTGATATTCACGCATTAGATTTTAAACTTGCACTTTTCGCGGATGAAAGCCTCAACTTTCAATCAAAACTTACCTTACTGAGCACAAAACTAGAATATAAACCACATGCTTCATTATAAATTACTTGATTAGACTTATTAACTAGAACGTGATGTGTTGTATTGACACATGGCTTGCGAACTACTCAGTCCATTAATTGCGACATCCCTGAGCATACATTATCATTACTTGAACTATTTGATCCCGCGACGTTGATACAGTATCAGTATACGGCTGAAATTCGCTTGTATTTATGTATGATGATCGTTATAAGGTGGACACTGACTGGGAGCATTTCGCAGAACCAATTCAACTTCTATTCATCTCAAGTTACGAGCGAACTTTATGGGACTTTTATCTCATTGTCTTAAGATTTAAATTGCAACAGCCATACCAATCAATGTTCACAAAAGGATCAACGATATCTAGCTCGCCTCTATTTTCCCAACAACAGCAGTTTCTCATCGCGACTACCAGACATAGCTGCAACATTGGAGCTCGTCGAGTCCTTAGGAAACGATTCAACTGTCTTGAAAGTCACAACCAAGAACATTGGAGTAGTATTTTTCTGTACCTATCTTTATCTTCTTCTGTCACTTGAAGGCGTCATTCATTAGAGCGAGAATTCCACTCGCAATCGCAGTCCGCGGAGTAATCTTGTTTTGATCAATTTATAAATTGTAAATACCCTTTCTGCAAATAATATTTCGTTGATTTAAAAGTTTTATTCATATCGCGCGCCTCTGCTCGACTTCACGAAACTATTCATAGAAGAATTAAGGAGAATGATATTCTAACCGAACATTATTCATTAAAATACTCCCGGTCAGTTCCGACCCTAAACCTTAAGCTATCAATGAAACCGCCCATTGAAAATATTCGTAGAATTAGGTGTGACCCTGGGCTTCGGGTCGCCGTCTCACATGTGCCAAGTACGTACCTAACTATTGAGTGTTACGTACCTACATCATTTTACTTTTTCATTGTTAGAATTGATACCTTAGTAAGTAGGTACTTTTTTAATTTAAACTAATATAGATATATTATATAGAGATAACCTCTGGAAGTATTAGTACGATTACAAAAAATATTTCACTGCTAGAAAGCTACATTATTCCGAAATTACACAGGCTGTTTTTTAACTAACTTTTTTATGGTATACCTGACTTTTACGCGGACGAAGTCAAGGGCAGAAGTTAGTGGTGATCAAACTTTTATGTTTTCAAATACACAGATGTGTTGTCCGTCCTGTCCGTCATAATTGCTATGGCCTTGCTGCTTTAGCGCCATTTGCCTTATGAAAGCAAATGGCGCTACATTATGTATGCCTTTAGGGGGGCATTTAAGTAAATTAGAATAAATTTATTTATCAAATCAAAATCCATTTTACTATCGGAACAGACTGTTTATTTATCGGTAAGTGTACTAACAGCATAGGTACTATACTGTACATAATTAATAATAATCAGTCTATGACTACATACAATATGATAATAAGATGACACAGTAGTGCCAAATAATATGTACCTACCTGTGGCTACGCACATTACATAACTTATGTGGGAAATGGATATAATGAATACATTGTCCACAAACTAAAATACATAATATGATTATTATTAATACTGATAAAAACTGTCGTAAAAATTTTAATAAGAGGCAAACATCTTAAACAGCAATGGCCTACTGCGCATGCGCCGAGCAGGGGCGTAGCTACCGCCACATCAGCTGTATTAAAGATACGGGCCCCCAGCTACAGGGACCCGAACCCGTATAAGTCAAAATTTGTAAAATATTATCCACTATCTCACTCAAACTCTTAGCACGTACGATTGGTTTCCCGAAAAAATATACTTAATAAGTAATATTTTTGTTTGTGAAAAACTTTACTCTCCATTTGGGCTTCGCCGCAAGTTAGGTAGAAGGGTCCTCTAACAATTTTTGATAACCCGTTTAGGGCAAGCTACGCCACTGCTTGCGAGTATAAGAATCTTTCTGAGTTGTATGGATACGCGCCTCCGCGCCCCATACGTTCGCCAATTAATGACCACGTATTATAGTTTTTCGCGCATGGTCGAGATATTTGCCGATAACTATACAAGATGTGATTACATGACTGATAATACACAAGTAGGTAAACATACAAAAAATACATAAATGCAGGTAGTTAACGGATGTAAGACAATAATAATTATTTTATGAATAACATGGATGAAATATTGAAAATATCGTATGTACAATATCTATATGGAATTATAATTGCTGCTGAATAAAAATCTTACGTATTGCTGATATTAAAATATTAAGATTAATAAGTATAACTACGTTTAAAACGTAAATCTAATAATTATTTTTAGTTTAAAAATAATACAAAATATCACATTAATTATACAAAATGATTGCAATTTTAGTTTTGACTTTAAAAGTAGATAAAAGAAAAGAAGTCTTATTTATGTTACACTTATTTGACGGTAATTAGTAACTAAATAATCTTTAATGTCAGCCATGACAGTTGTGAGCCGCGCTATCTCTGTATGTATCATCTCTAATGTGTTTACAATTTTACCAGTGCGGAATACTTTCTCTCGCTCTATGGATAGAAAAGCTGAAGCTTTGTCCTCGCCATCTGTGGAAAAAGAACACAAAGTATATATTACAAGATTGTATGAGACTATCGCGTCTCAAAGGACCAATAATGAGAGAGAGCCTCCTTATTATCGGTCCTTTGTAGACGTTGACTAAAGAGGCAACTTCATACCATAACGACACGGTTGGCGTAGTGCCTGAGCGATTGGACATAACCTGCGTGTTGAGAACAAATAATATTTGTATGGTTTACAGTGGTACCGTATCTGGTTATTTCTGTATAAGTGAGTTTATATGTTTATAAAGGTTACCGGATAAATTCTTAGTAGTGAGGGGGCATAGTTTAAAAAACATAATATTAGTCGTAAGTAACAGGCTATTTGGTAATCGCTTTTTATCGCTACATAGACGGTCACAATATTATACTACCTCGACTTATAAGTGTAAACGACATTATTTAAAACGCTCTTATCTCTTTAACATAAGGTTTATTTTGGCCGTTTCCATGTTAGATATCTCAAATGAAAATAAAAATTACCTGAATCAATACAATTCTCATTTTTCGCAACAAATACTTCTGGTTTGCTTTCAGATGGACTGCATGAGCCATCTATGTCAGAGTTATTTGGTGATTGTTGCTTTTTACGCCTTTTGGATGATCTTGTCCCCGAGCCTGAGAACAAAATAATAAAGACTTTAATACACCACTATTAAAGACTTATTTACTATACCACAGTTTATTATCTACTTTTTAAATTACATTTGAAAACATCCATCGGTTTCTTAGAAAACTTCAACTACATCCGACGACTTTGGTTACTTATCTCCTTTGTTGACTACTTTTGTACGGTCCAAAGCAAACTGTAAGACGGCTCTGAACACGAGGCAAGTCGTTGCGCAGTAACAAATTCAGGTGTAAGCGGGGATGAGGAGCGGGTACTGCGCAGCGAGTGACGCACTTCATAAGAAACATACAGTGACGTTTACTGTACAAGTTAAAAAAAATGCTTACTTGAGCTTTTAACACTTCTACTTGTGGTGTCAATCTTATGTTTGGTTTCAGGGGGGCTGCTAGGTTCAGCATCATCCTCAAGACATGGCTGACGTCTCTTACGGCTCTTAACAGAAGGCTCAATTTCCTCTGTTTCTAATAAAAATAAAACGAAAATAAAATTATGGATTGGGCTTCAAATGCTAAATAATATACTACTGTTATTTTTTTTAACTCACCAAAGTACTGGTTGATAGGGCTGTCCTCATTGTTGTCTGTATAATTTTGTATTGCTTCGTCTAAGCCCTGAAATAATTATAGAAGTAATTTCTGTATGAAGACACATTTTTTTTGTTCAGTTATTGACATCTAATTTGACGTTTCTAGTTCTGTTCAAGCTGCTAAGTTTTTTGCAAAGATTTAAATTGTAAGATGTGGCCTCACTATACAATGTCATGCGTAAAAGTGGTAAAACTATAAAGACAGCGCTCACTCACCAGGCCTTATTCAAATAAAATTGCTGTTTTCATGATGAAACAAACTAAACAGAATGTAACCATCATGTGACATTGTTAGGCATATCTAATAATTTAAATCTTTGTTATTATATTCAAATTAAATTAACCTGGTGTATTTGTAGCCATGAACTATAACTCAATCAAACTACTAGCTAAAACTTATGAATTGCTTTCGGTCCTCCTTACAATTTATTTTAATTTCCTTAGTGATGAGAGTGGGACTGTGGAAGTTCGCTCATTGACCCAGACCACAGAGAAGTAAAATAATGATATACAAACTGTCACTTACTTCTTCAGACAGTGGATCATTCATGATGACCACATCCTCAACAGAGCTCTCTCCGATGAGAGTCATAATATTTTCTTCCATTGCTGACAAGGGTAACATGCCTTCAGGAAGTGGTCTGTCACTGTCCTTAGAGGATTTCAGCTCTAGTGCACGTCTCCTGACCCGGTACTTCCAGTCACACCAATACTGGAAATAGAAAAAGTTTTACCGTAATAACATCTTTTCAAATGTTTTATTATTGTAATCAAGGATTGGTCTCCATGATGGCCAGTGGTCTATAGATGTCATGAGCAATACCAGAGATATTGCAGGTGAGCCCAAAGACAATGCTGAAATTTTTTAAGGCGCTCATTCATAAATTGAGACAGCAATTTTGTTGAAATAAATATGGTGGAATGCTTATCTGACAAACTAGTTATACCATGTTAAGCTTAGCTTAATACTTAAAAATTAAACTCACCTTAGACCAACCTTTCCCATCTTTTACGGCACCGTCTTTAATGCCATTCAACTTCTTAGCGCACAAGTTCCAGATTTTCACAGTGTTGAACTTGCCTCGACGGCGTCTGCCCCTAGTGAGGCCCTTAGCCAAGTCTTCATGCTCTTTGAGAAACTCTAGCAGTGCTGTCAACTGCTCAAAGCTCACTTGTTTTCTCTTGCCTTCTACAGAAAAAAAACACGAATTCTTTTTTCAAAATTTTAATGCACTGGTCAGTCAAGTGTTTGCTTCAATTAACAACGGACTAATTATTAAATCTGACTTTTTAATAATATTAATAAATTAAAAATAGGTAAAATAATACACAGGCAAAACAAGCTACTATAATTAAAAAATTAAAAACCACGACTGCAAAAATTGCACATATTTGTACTTTGCTTACTCGATAATTTTTTTTACGACGTTTTTTTATTTACAGTGTTACCTATATATTTTTTAAATCTACTTGTCAAATTCTAGACGATAAACATAGACACGACCAGATTCATTAAAAAAATAAATTGAGGCTGGTATTAATTTACGTTCTAAAGTGACCACACCGGTTTCTTTTTATTTTTTACTAGCCTATGTTACTCGGAACGATGCAAGGATTGTAACGATACCCCATACATCTAAATCGGTTCAGGCGTTTAAAAGTTATGGTGGAATAAAGAAACTCACATACATACATACATTAACCCTAAACACATAACACTCCTTTTTTTGGGGCAGTCGTGTAATTAAGATACTTACCAATTTCTAGTTGAATTTTGAGAGGGGTTTTTCTCTCAAATCGAAAATTATTTTTAAGAGGTATGTATGCAAGCAAACGATCAAAAGAAAAATAAAAACACTTACCTGCATCCATTTTGAACGGCACTAAAATCGTCTTTGTTGTAGCTCATAACATGGTTATTTTCTTTATGACCAACAAACTTTCACACGCCAGTTATCGCTATCAAGTTCTTACGCAGATTTTGATAGTATTTTATCTAATTAAAGTATCGGTTTTAAATCATCTCGTCCAAATTGTCGGACCGCAAGATATTCGACACTTTTCCTATACTCTGTTTTACCGACAAAATGTAACAGAGAAATGCGCGCGCAATGTTCGATATAATTTGTATCCTTCAGCGCTTTGATCAAGGAATTGTGAACCATTGAATAGTATTTTTATTTTAAATATTTTTGTAAACATGTATTGGTAACAATAACAAAAATGACAGCCGATCAGCCGTTTGACGTATTGCCAGTTTGCCACTTGTCAAAATAAAAATAAATGACAGAAAATAACTTCAATCACGCTAAGTTTCTTGCGTGGTTGTATTATATTATCCAAAAAATTAAACGCATTAAAACAAAGAAAATGTAATAAGATTTTTTTTGTCTCGATTGAAGCTAACCTTTTGCCTACGCATACTAAACGTGGGGCAAAGAAATTAAATTCCAAGCAAGGATTCTCAGAGCAAAGTATATTTTTCAAAAATGTATGAAATTCTCTGTAAAACATTCAGAGTAGGCTATCTAGTATCATTTACTTTAGATGCAACATTGAAATTCCAAGAAAACCTACTGAAAAAAGCGCTGTATTGCTAAGCTTTCAGGCGGACAGGCGCTTTACTGTAATGTCATCAAAGCAAATATTTACTTCCCGCCCAAATTGTAAAGGCAACCCGAACAAATTAAAAATGCCTCTTGCAATAGCAATATTCACACTAGGCCAGATGTTTTTCACTCGGCCGTATATAAATCTCTCAGCTCGTAAAATTGACAAGTGATACGTCATATCGACGCAGGTTCCGGTTTCGTTAATCTTTAGTAAAGCTCAATAATAATAAAATGGTGGTAAAATTTTGATTGTTTTTAATATATTACTAATCAAAATGGTATTTGGGAGTTTTAGATTTCTGCGAAGGGTAAGTTTTCGGTGTAATTTCCTTATTTTTCTGTTCACATACTTTGTGCAGTTATGTACCTATGTAGCTTTTTTGTTTTGTTTATTTTGACTACGGAATCCTTGAAAAACGTTTTTATTCAACAATTATTAATTTAAAAACACTGAATAACATGTTTTTGTGAACTAAAATCTGTGATTGTCCAAAATCTGTCGCCATTTATTGCTATTGGGTGTTCTCGTCAGAGGGACGTTTTATTGATTTCATGATAACGAAAGGTACACACCGGCCGGGCCCGGAATTACTTGAGGTAGGAAGTTCAATTAAGTAAAGTGATTTGATATTTTTCTACTACGCTACAAATTAAGTACCTACGTATGTAACCGTAGGGATCTAATTACAGTGATATAAATTGTTACATATTTTTTGGATTTGATTAGGTACCTATTGTGTAGAAGCTAACGTTATTTAAAATCTTTGAATTATCACTTTCAAGTTTTTAATAGCTAATAAAGTCAGTCAGTTACTTTCTCATAACAGAACAATCTGATTCGGAGTGATCAAACTCAGAGGAGAATAGGTAATATTTAATGACTGATCGGCGATCCAAAATCATAGGACAGTTCACCCACCCGGAAAACTAAGGCGAACTGTCCAACCAAAGTTTTTAGTTGCAAATGTTAGGGCCAGAGTATCATCTTAGTTAGGGGTCATTGAACCAGGCGCGGATCCAGGGGGGGGGTCATGGGGGTCATGACCCCCCCCTGGGCTATTTTCTTTTAATTAGAATTATTATTGTAATGGAAACGGAGCCTGTCCTGACAGTGACTAGACTAGACCTTATTATACAGGGTGACCCAGATAAGGACGTCCAAACAAAAATTTTGTACCCCTCTCTTCTTGGGCTATCCAAACCATCCCCATGTATGTTCTAAGATTTTTTGCGGTTTAGGAGCTAGACGACATTTTAATATTTTTTTGGAAAATTCTTTTTTACATCAGATTTCGTAGATTTTTACTTTTTGTGTTGCATTTTTTGGAAATATTATAGATAATTAATCCGGGAAGTATGGTCTTTGATAGATGAAAATAACTGTCTGTCTTATGGTCACCCGAAATTACTTAAACTTAGTTCAAAGCCAAAAATGATGTTTTGCAAATTACATTGCAGATTTTCGGCTCTTAAAGAAAATTCACAGTAAGGGCCCAAATGACCTTATAGTAATTTCAAAACCTTCCACGGACCCTCAGCTTTTTAAAACAGTACAAATTACTACTATTTTACAGGACATTATTCAGTGCAATTTAAGCTCGAACATGGTAAGGCGAAAAAAGCAATATTTTAGTACATAAGTGAACCCTAATGAAAATGAATTCGAATTAACTTTATCAAGTTTTCAATGCAATATGAGCTCTTTTTCATGTTTATTATTTGCACAATGGTGATTCGGAGTAGTTATTACAGTTAGGTTAGGTTTTGGGCAGAACAGCACCATGAACTCACCGCAGTAGTCGGTGACCTCTCGCTCCCGAACATTGTTCTCTCGATGGTCGGGAGCGAGTGCGTGGAAGGCTGTCGCCTCTTTTTGGGAGCACGTCATGCGCGCAAAGGAGGCGGCAGAGAGGGAGAGGGAAGCAACTGCCTCGCTTCCCTCCAGGAGAAGACGCACCGGGCGCCGGAGGGCGCAAAATGAACTCAGGCCTCCATGAGTTGCCGGTCAAAGTCAAAGTCAAGTCGGTAGTCCACCGCCCGATCAGATGCAGGCCCGTGTAGGCGGCGCACGTGTTTCGCGCGCGCCACACTAGAGGATTTGGCGGCGCTTAGACCGCCGACGTAGACGGGACCCGCCTACACAGGTGGCGGGTCAAAGCCTGGCGGGGGCGCGAGCGAATCCCGACCGTGGTGGTTTTAGCCGATAAGAGTCCGGCACCTAGACGGGGGATAGTCCATGAGGATTTCCCCACGATAAAAAAAGGGTTAGGTTAGGTTTGGTCTGGATAGCCAAAAAAAAAGTTAGGTTATGTTAGGGCACGCCGCTATAGCGGCGGTAAGTCCCGTGTGTGGAGGAGGAGGAAGGAGTGGCTGGAGAGGTGTCATGGGCACCACATTTCGGATGACGCAGGTGCTTTCTGGACATGGATGCTTCGGGAAGTACCTGTGTCGCATAGGCCGGGAGACGGTTCCTAGGCGCCATCATTGTCAGAGCTGCCCCGAGAACACGGCGCAGCATACGCTGGAGGAGTGCCCAGCTTGGGCAGCGCAGCGCCCTGATTTCATTGCAGCGACAACTGCGGGTAGCCTCTCGTTCCCGGACGTAGTTCTGTCCATTGTCGGGAGCGGGAGTGCTTGGGACGCCTCCTGCGAGGAGATGATGACCGCTAAAGAGGCGGCGGAACAGGAGAGGGAGGCTTCCGCCTTCCATCCCACCCGCCGTAGACGCACCAGGCGCCGGAGGGCGCAAAACGATCTCCGGCCACCATGAGATGGGGCCTGCGGGCGGCGGACTTGGGGGCAGTCCGTGGCCCGAACAGAGACAGACCCGAGAGTAAGGCGCGCGTGGTATTCCCCGCGCGCCTTGTTAGAGTCAGTGCGGCCGGTGAGTGACGGCCGCACCGGATGGCGGGACACGCCTTGTGGCGGTGGCGGGTCGATACCTGCCGGGATGCGGAAGAATGCTCTGAGCGCCCCCGTGCCCTGGCAAAAGGTAATTGGAGGAACACCGTGGGGTTTTAGTCGGTAAGAGTCCGACACACCCCTCCGCTTTCCCCGAGGTGGAGGCAGTCCATGAAGATTTTACCACGAAAAAAGTTAGATTAGGTTAGGTAAACCTAACCAGTTTCGTAATTTTTTTAAATTAGTAATGAGCTGATACTGTATTGAAAACTTAATAAAAGTTCGTTTTAATTCATTATCATCGGCTTTCACTTGAAAACGAAAATATTGCTTCTTTTTTCCTTACCATGTTCGAGCTTTAATTGCACCGAATAATACTAGTTATTTTTATTTGTACTGTTTTACAGAGCTGAGGGTCCGTGGAAGTTTTTTAAATACTTTAAGGTCATTTGGACCCTTATTGTGATTTTTCTTTAAGAGCCGAAAATCTGCAACGTAATTTACAAAACATCATTTTTGGCTTTGAACTAAGTTTAAGTAATTTTGGGTGACAGTAAGACAGACAGTTGTTTTTATCGATCGAAGACCATACTTCCAGCTATGCTATTCTCAACTTTATAGTGTAGAACACAAAGTTGAAAATCCACTTAACACAAACCATAGTGCCAGCGCTGCCACGGCGCTGTGTTTTTAGAGAATAGCACCGCAGGATTAATTATCTATAAAAATATTTCCAAAAAATGCGACACAATAAGAGAAAATCTAGAAAATCTGATGTAAAGAAGAATTTTCTAAAAAAATATTAAAAAGTCGTCTAGCTCCTAAACTGTAAAAAATCGTAGAACATACATGGTTTAGATAGCCCAAGAAGAGAGGAGTCCAAAATTTTCGTTTGGACGTCCTTATCTGGGTCACCCTGTATGACCCCCCCCTGACTTGAAGGCTGGATCCGCCCTTGCATTGAACTGTCAGAGGTAGACGCCTTCTAGCAAGATCATTTGCACCGCCAAACCGTGATTTATACTGTTTAATGTGTAATGTCATCGAAAAGTTCCTGAACACAAATTATCGATAACTATTTCGTACATCCATGTGGCGCGTATTATAACATGAAACGACACTTTTTTGTCAGTTGCCAGGACACATTTCTCCCCAGGGTTGCGGATTTTGTTCGAAAGAGTTACCGCGGCCCCAAAACAAAGGCTATTAGAAGGAACACGAATGGGTTTTAGTCAATAGGAGTCGGACTCTCCCTTCCGCTCCGCCCAGAGCGGAAGAAGTAATTTGAAGATTTCAAAAAAGGACACATTTATGATAAATGTGTCCTTTTTTGAAATCTTCGAATGATTTATCCATCCTACTAGGTAAATGGTTATATGTATGGATGGATGGATGTTTATAACGCAATCACGCCAGAACGGCTGAACAGATCTGGATGTTTGACACATAGGTACCTAGATAGTTTATAGTCTGACATAGCACTTAAACGCTACTTTTTATCCCGAAAAAATGTAAGTAGGTACTGTTCTCGTGGGACAATATAGTAACTTTGACGCAGACGAAGTCGAGGGCGAACCTATGTTAAGAGCTTACATTTCAATTAAAATAAAAGTGTTTTAAGTTCTATTTTCTTTTAAATTAAGTAACAAACAACATTTATTGTAATCGTAAACCGCACTTTCTGCCATTAAGAGGAATTTACTTAATTTTCCAATACTTAGTCTTAACGGCCAGGATTGAGATTTGCGTGCAAGTGGATATAAAAGCTCTGAAAAAGACAGGAGAAACTTCGAGTGAACTTGTTCTTATTCTTTTCGAATACCTACTTGTTTATGAGAAATCGAAATTAATTAACCCTTGCTATCCCACTGCCGGCCGAGCAAAAGTACCGACTTCGCGTTACGTCTTGTCTTGCCAATCCTCAAAAAATAATATAAGTAGATTCAAAAAAGAGGTCTTCCATAATGAGGTTCATCGGGCACTGCAGTGACAGTTTGTAGGTGCATCAGAAACACTTTTAAATTAAATTGACAAAATGATTGTCGCTGAAATGAGATTGCGACTAGATTTTGAACGTTTTTAATTGGCCTTCAGTCATATTATAGTATACTCAGAAGCAACGCATAGATAAAAGAGTTTTAAATCCCCCATTACCAAGAAGCCCTAAATAAAATTGCTTATTTTTCTTTCGTTTGGACACAAAATGCTATGTACATATAAGAGAAAATATATTTTGATAAGGAGCTGGGGATAACTACTAGGTAGTAATCCGCAGCTCCTTAGCAAAATGCGCCTAAAGTGGATACGAGTTTCCATTTCAGGTAAAATTGGGAACGTAGATTGCAAGTTGTGGCCAATCCATTCCGATTCCCCTTGGCCCAAACATTGGCTCCAATACAGCCATCGTTATTGTTCCGAAGTACAAGCAGGCCAAGTTTATTTGAACAGTCGGTTAAACGCCTCCGCGGTGTCCGCGTGTGTTGTGTACCGGAAAATTCCTTCCGATTTTTTTCTTATTTGCCTTGCCGCCATAAATTGTTTCTCGTATTTCGAAAGAACTGTTTTTAAGATGTGATCGTTTTATTTACGAATAAATATGGAAATTAAAGTTGATGTGGATGTGGTGAGTTTAGTATTTTTATGATTTTCGAAAAAAATTATGTCCTTGTTGATTTGACTTAGTGCAAGAAATTATCAAGATATTGGTGCATTTATTATAGGTATTATAGGTATACCTATCATGTGTATAGAAACGTTAAAACAGCAAAAATAAAGTTTAATTATTCTATTAGGTGTAGGTACATTAAGATCCTTTTATTATTTTTTAATATTAGGTACTGCAAATAAAATAATAATCTTACATAACTATTATTTAGATTGTAAAATAATCAAAGTAAATTTTTTTTTTGTCAACTTTTATTTTGGTTCCTACGAAATAGCTCACATTTCTGAAAACAAGAAAATTAGTTTCAAATTCAGTGCGTTTTTTTAAATCTAACAAATACCAAATAGTTTAACATAATAAAAATTTAATTATTTTTGAATTTCAATTAGTTAAATAAGTACATTCAATTCAAGGAAGGAATTAAAAAACAAATGAAGACAATTGTTGTTTTATCTAAGAAGGTCTTTCTAACAGTATTGTGCACTTGCAATTCCAATTAACTTAGCTATCATTTGTTTTACAACCAACTAGCAACATATTTAAAACACGTTCTGCAAGTAACATTATCTACATGTGAATCTACTAATTTCTGTATTACAGATGACTTTGCTAATACACCGCACCCAGTCTTCAATTACTTTAAATAGTTACTTTCTGTATTGTAGATCAGTATTTCCCAAAGTGCCGAAAACCGCTCCCTTTTTGTTCCAAGTAATATAATGCCTGTCTATCATTTAATTTTAATATTACCGCTGATGTAAGTGGGAAGTAATATCGTATGAATATCATGAGTTTTTAATTATAATTAATTATTTAATATTAATTATTTGTGGGACAGTGACTGGGTTTTAGCAACAGTGGTTCACATTTGTCCATTCGGGCTTTTTTTTATCATTTTCCATAATATCAATTGGTTACTGGACCTTGTATTCAACGTGGGGCGTAAGTAGGAATACCCCGTGTTAGTCATCCCAAACAATGTAAACCATTCCCTTTTCAAGATAACTTCAAGCTGTAGATACGGGTTAAGTATTCCAAAAGTCTGCGCTTTCACAATTCCTAGATATTCCCGACCCTCATTCATCGTATTCATCTTTGATTAAATAAAAAAAACTTCAGTTGTGAAAAAACCACGACACTGCAGCGTTACAACAAAGGAAAGAGCGTTTTCGATGAACTGAACACCCAAAGTAAGATTTAACTTGTGAAAATATAATAATAATAATGACACAAAGTTTTAAAAGCGTTGCCACTGAATTCTAACTTAAAAGCTGTAATTTGTACGGTAGGTATTTACACACGTTCTGAAAAGGTGCTACAACATGCATTAAAAATTCCAAAATATTTTGATATCTATTTTACCTATACCTGAAAATGTCTAACAAACAGCTTTAAAAACATCAATAAAATCTAGAAAACAACAAGAATCAAAGTCCCGCATTATGGAGATCTGAGCCCGATTTGGTTGTCAATGAAGCGAGGCCATCGAGCCGCCACCATTATCCTCCGAACACCTCAATGTGATTTGAATACAAAAAAGCCGTTAAGTACTTTCTTACTGCGCCAGTAAACAATGAAATATTACGACCATCCAACCGACACTACGTAATGAATTGATGAACATATTGATAGCTTTATTGTATAGGATCTGGATCCAGACGTCTTAATGGCGCGAATTTATCGGTTATAGCCTGGCCTTTGTATGTAAGTACCTACCTAATCATAATATTGTTGAAGCTATCATAAATTATGATGAATTGATGAGCTGTGAACGAAATAGACCGAGGTTTTGATAAAAACGCAGGATTTTAGTATTTTACCAATATTGGTGTTTAACTGCCTCGTTGCCCTCATGGTCGCAAGGGCGACTGCTCGTCCTGGGTTCAATTCACAGGTCGGGAAAAAAGTGTTATAGAGATTTTCCATCAGAGATTTCTCAGTAGCAGCCCGGAGTTTGGAAGTCGGTGGTGTGACACCCCCATGCTTTGGAGAACAAGTAAAGCCGTCTGTCCTGCGCCTGATCTCTTCCCAGTTGTGTCCAATTGCCGACCCATAGGACTGTTATGAGAGTGGGGGAAGAAGTAGTGCACCTTTTTCGCACACACTTGTGCACTATGAAAATCTCCTCTGTACTTGGCTAATCTCCATTGAGATTAGCCATCGTGACTGTTATCGGTCTGGTTCTCGACTGAAATCGATCTCTTTAAAGGCTGATTTAGATGGTGCGAGAAATATCGTGCAAGTTGTGGTAGGTACATTTCCGTCAATGATCAGTCACTTTTGACATGACAGCCGCGCGGTCCCGCAATGTACGTCAAATCGCACGATATTTCTTGCATCGTCTAAATGACGCTTATAATGAAATCGATCTCTTTAATAATGTCTTTAGGTATTTCTTTTTCCGTTTAGAAAACAAAAGCACGTCAAAAAACAATTCAGGTTTTATTAAAATCTAATATTACCAAAATGGTCGTCTCATCGCACAATGGGTAAAGACATCAAAATGACCCCTCACCAAAATTAAAGATAACTTGCCAAGAATATGACATACGAAGACTAAGGAGTGGACAACGTTTATAGGTTATGACTTTTACGACTGCAGTAAAATAGACGTTAAACGCTGCCATTGTCCGCATTTATATCAATCAGAAAATTAGGAGAAATTAATTGTTTTACTGTACCGATCAAACATAACTAAACACTAACAGTGCTTGACCTGAATGTAGTCCATTGGTGGCAAATTTTCTATGACGTCACAAAGTCAAGTAGTAAGGCATTACTATCGAAGTGAAGTATAAATGGTGCCAACCGGAAGGTAATATTTATACACCCGTCGATTGTTTACTTGCGAGGGAAAACTTATGAGCAGTTGCAAGCTATTACGTATACCAACGAAGATACATTGTATGGTATTCTTATGTCGGTTAGGTGCTTCATGGTTGCCATGGTTACCGTTATCGAGACAGTAACATATACGTACACATATGTTTTTCCGTCTTTGATTTAATTATTTTACTCCTCTTTTTTTTAATAAACAAAAAGGGGGCCGAATCAGGGGGCAATTCTACAGACTTTTAGGAAATTATATCGCAATTTTTAATCTCGGTTTAAAACATGCCTCTAATTTAGTTGTGGTTTTAGATTGTCACTGAGATGAGATTGCGACTGGATTTTGAAAGTTTATAAATAGTAGAATTGGTTTTCTGATGTCATCAAGGGCTTTCAACCTCAAAATCACTTATCCTCATCTATTTAAAGAGTCTTGATTACAAAAAGTTCTCTCTTTTCACTTTTCGTAGGATTTGTTCTATTTTCAACCCTTTGTTACATACATACATACATAAACTCACGCCTTTTTCCCATGGGGGTAGGCAGAAACCACAGAACGCCACCCAACCTTTTGTTCTAAGCCAAATACTATGGCAATACTTGATTCTTATCTTGCAGCACACCGTTCATCCATCGTCAGTGAAACAGGTGGAAAAGCCTCCAATACCGAAAGAAACATGTGGATCTTGGTGCACGCCCGACGCGACACCGGCCCACAATACGTGAGTGCCAAGTAAAAGTATTACATATGACACACCTTCGAATGCAGGATTAGGAATACTCGATGCTAATATGCACTACGGTTTATTTCAGATTGACACAAACAAATTCGAATATCGAAACTAAAACTGAACTACAAGAAGATGCGCAGAATAAAGAAAGGTATGAATATACATATATACCTACTATAAAATTCACCTAACACTCTTTATAAATTCCACCTGTGAGAAGGCAACATATGAACACATACTTAGTATAACTTATGTACCTAAAGGATATTTAATAAATTATTATTTTAAATTGCCCTGTAAATATGTGCCTTCCTTAAACTTATTCAATTTGATAATTAATACTTATAAAATCACCATTAGCGCTTTGCAATCAGTTACAAATATTATGTTTATTGAAAAAGCTTCTAGATAATTTTGTAAATATTTCAGCATATTGAGTCAGCTGCAAAAAGTTAGACTTTTCTCACCGAGTCCTCCACCTGCATATAAATCTGATAATGACATAACAGAAGCCGATACTGAACTCAAAGAGTTCAAGCAATCAAAATCCGAAGATAATTCACCAGAAACGTAAGTTAATACTGCAATCAATTGTTTGAAAGTAAACCATTTTTTCTTTGGCCCAATTGTAGACCGCTTTTGTTTTTCTAGGCCACCAGTTCAGCAAGACAAACTTGACGCAATAATCGAAACTCCACAAAGTCCTGTGCCAATTTCTCCTTCACGTAAACTAAAATGCAAAGGTTTATCACGATTGTCGGCGTTCTGCGATCCTTTTATGCCCATAGATCCGCAAGGTAAGTGATTATAATAAATCTCTTCTCATACAGAAAAGGCACGAGCATTGATTACCACGCTTGTTCCAAGTGGATTGGCGATTTCAAACTTATATGAATTAGTCCAAGTTTCCTCACGATGTTTTCCTTTACCGATGTCCGTGTTGTCCAAGATAAACCTACAAAAAACAAAATTCTGAATTGAAAAGTTACATTGATATTTTCCCATTATCGAAGGCTACCTCATGCACGAGGCGAGTGTTTTTACCACTAGGCCATTATGGAACTACTACAACATAAACTCATCACATCACGCCTGTATTCCCCGAAGGGTTAGGCAGAGATGTACCCATTAGTACATCCACATTTCGCCAGTTATGTTTTAGTCCCATGGGGGCGAGCCTATTGCCATCAACCGAGCACAAATCCAGACTCCGAGGCTGCTACTGAGAAATTCCTGATGGAAAAACCCAATAACACTTCGCCCGGCCTGAAAATCTAACCCGAGACCTCAAATAATTAATACAACAACTAATTTACTACAACAGTAAATACTTTTTAAATTACTGTAATAGTCGGTCCCCGTTGGGCGCCAATTAAGCTGCGGCGATTGTTAAAGGACTATTAGGCAGGTTTATTTTCGAGTAACCAACAGAAAATTGTCAAGGGGCTTGTTAAGTAATTGAGTTAAATAAATGGTGACCATCACCAACAATATAGACTGAGTGTAAATACGGGTTTAAACTCCCTTCTAATCAATATGATTTGCACTCTATTACAACTAGCATAAGTATGATAAGGGTTGGACCTCATCTGGCAGCACGGAATCGCTTTTTTCCGTCGCCCTTTCTCTTTTTGTCGCTTAGAACTGCCATTTGCTAGGCGGAGACAGAAAGCATAATGCGATAGCACGCGGCGGAATCCTCGAGGCGAGTTCTAAGCGACAGAAAGAGAAAGGGCGACGGAAAAAGGCGATTCCGTGCTGCCAGATGAGGTCCAACCCTAACTGGTTTTATCATGAGAAGATTGAACAGGCTTTCAACATCGACATCTTCCTGTGGGTACTCTTCATGCAATATCTTTTATGTTTATCACTTTTAGGACGTCGCTACATCAGCTGGTTACTCCTAGTAACCTTCTGCTACAGTTACAATGCATGGTGCGTCGCTCTCCGCGCCACCTTCCCCTACCAGACACCTGAGAACACACCATATTGGATGGTGGCTGACTACCTGTGTGATATCGTATACATTCTGGACGCAGCGTTTGTGAAGCCTAGGCTTATGTTTCTGAATGAAGGATTCTGGGTCGATGATCCTAGTGAGACAAGGAAAAATTATAGGAGGAAGTCGCAATATAAGGTTAGAGTAATTGATGATGACTATTTAAACTAAGAAGTTTGAATAAATATTCTGAGTACAGTCAAAAAAAGATATAGGTATGCAGGGTCGTCACGTATTGTTGAAGTTTTCTTAGAAATCGATGGATTTCTTCGATTGAAACATAAATATTTAACTGTTTATTATCTAATTTTTAAATTAAATTACATTTGAAAACATCCATCGGTTTCTAATAAAACTTCAACTATAACTGATGACCTTGCATACCTATCTCTTTTGTTGACTATACATATTTTAATAGGTATTAACATATTTACCTAGCTGGTAACCAGTGCTAGTGAGTGATGGACAAATATTATTCACAGCAATCACATTTACGTATAATTTTCAGTTTGACGTGATATCCTTGCTTCCCCTGGACTTGTTGTACATCTACTTCGGCACCCAGAAAGTGATCCTCCGCATTCCAAGACTGTTGAAACTGCAGACTTTCTGGGAGTTCCACCAGGCTATGGATAGAGTGCTTGCTTCACCGTATGTTGTAAGTAAAATATTTAAAACTATCTTTTGCTTGCAAGTTCATCTGCGTGGAATACCATAAAATATAGCCTATGACACTTGATGATAGTGTAACTTTCCACCAGTGAAATAATTTTTCTAATCAAACTGGTACTTCTAAAAATTACTTCTTATAAATAAAAAGCGTGTAGATCTCTTTTTTGTTAAGCTTTTTGTAGTACATTCATTCAAAGATAAATCAACAAACAACTTTATTCCACAGGTGCGAATCGGCAAAACACTTTTCTACATCTTCTACTTGATCCACCTTAACGCTTGTGCCTACTACGCTATGAGTGACTACATAGGCCTCGGCACAAACGGCTGGGTCTACGATAACCAAGGCTCTGCGTATATCCGCTGCTTCTACTTCGCGACTAAGACTGCGACATCTATCGGCAAGAACCCGAAGCCTGAGAATACTATTGAGTATTTGTTTATGACGGCTGCCTGGTTGATGGGCGTGTTTGTATTCGCTTTGCTGATTGGACAGATCAGGGATATTATAGCAACCGCTACGAGGGCTAGAGTAATTATAAAATTATATTTTATTGTGTATTTTAAAAGAGACTCTTTCTTTTGAAACGGTAACGGTTTCTACTATTGGTTGTTATTATAAAATTCAAATATATCAAACAATCTTAGAAGCTAATAATGTTTTCTCGCCACAGACAGAGTATCGCAAGACGTTAGATGGCAGTAGTCGTTACCTACGCCGCTTGAATATGCCAGTCCCACTGCAGAGACGAGTCGCGTCCTGGTTTAACTATACTTGGAGTAGACAACGATGTTTTGGTGAGTGACAATTTTCGTTTATTTATTATTTATTTAAACTTTATGCAACGAAAAGGTACAAAGGCGGACTTAATGCCTTAGGCATTCTCTACCAGTCAACCAAAGGTGGTCATCGTTCTATGCTGTGTTTTTGTGTCCCATGTCGGGCGCCAAATTATATTCATACTGACCCTCGTTGGGCGCCAAAAGAATAAAATGTTATTTTTATTTGCAGATGAACCCAGAATCTTGGACTCATTGCCATTTAACATGAAACGGGATGTTGCACTCGAAGTCCACATGACAACACTTAGCAAGGTAGTAAACATATTACCTACTATGTTTCATCTTCTTCTTCTTTATCGTGTGGGCAGTAAGGTCTTACGACCCCACACACCCTACTATGTTTCATAATAGAACATTAATTTATTACCTTGATATTAATTTTATTTATCTATGTTCCATTACAAAGCTGGTTTACCCCCTTAATAAGTCACACCTAAAGATCTAGTTTAAAATCAGCGTTAGAAAGGCACAAGTGGTCTAGCGTTTTAGCTGACCTGGGCCTGTTTACCTTACACCTTACCTGTAACCTTTAATTTTTTTTTATGCATTACATGACAGTCCTTATCAAATAATCATTTTTCCTTCCGATTCTTTTCATTTCTTTCTATTTTAAAGATTTTAATGAATTAATAGAATTGCATACTTACGAGTTAATTAATTGAATTAGATTACCAGAAGACAAAAATGTCAATGATAAATAAATGATTGCAGGTACAATTATTCCGTGACTGCTCAGACTCACTGCTACGTGATTTGGTTCTGCAACTACGTCCAGTGTGCTTTCTCCCCGGAGATGTGGTCGTACGGCGTGGTGACGTCGGCCATCAAATGTATATCATCTCATCCGGCGAGTGCTGCGTATGTATCTTACAATTCATTTTAACAATGAATATCAACACTAGTGCTTGAGCGGGGGTCGGAGCGCTCGCCTTATTTTTCGAGACATCACGAAGGGACTGGTCGACTCTTCTCGTGACCAGAAGGTGGCCTTTTCTTGAGCAAAACAATCAGCATTGTCATACAACGTGGCAATGCTGTTTAGGCACTTGCACCATTGACAGCTATGAGGACGAATTTTTTGATGCCCTATAAGATTCTTCACAAAGCAAAGATAATTATTGTACTAACGTATTACGTTTTCAGGTAATGTCACTAGATGAGAAAGAAGTTTTGGCGACACTGCAAGAGGGGTCTGTATTTGGCGAAATCAGTCTACTGGGCATCGAAGGACTACGGCGCCGAACTGCTACTGTTAGGTAAAGTAATAAAATAATAATAGATTTCACATTCAAAACTACAAATAGGTACTGGCGCCCAACATGGGATTGTGTTTGTATTTTAATGAATATTACATATAAATTGTATTTAGAAGTACGGGGAAATTCAGAATAAAACCATCATAAATCATTTTCTAGTATGACATAAATTATGTTTATGTTTTTTAAATCAGCAAAAGGGTCCCAAGTCGGGCGCCAATATCTCAAAAATCATTTTTAAAATTGATTCAATAATTTGGATTACGTTACATACTTGGCCATAGAATATCTCATAACTAACAGACTATTATTTTACTCTACATCCCACAGATCGCGTGGCTACGCTAGCCTATTTGCTCTATCCCGAAACGACCTCGAAGCTGCCCTAAAACATCACAAACAAGCCGCTCATGTACTACGCATTAGAGCCGACCAAATAATCAGAGAGAACGCAGCACGTCAAACAAAACAGCGCTACCTGAGACTTGAAGCGAAGAAAAGCGTCAGTATTCATGAAAATGAGTCTTCTGTGAAGAGGAGGATGTCCAATACTTCCACCGCTTCGAATTTGACTATTGAAGGGAGGCGTCAACGGTCGGCTAGTGCGATGTCTAGGAGGCGACTGTCAGCTGTGTCTGAGACCGTGGATCAGGAGGGCGCGAAGAAAAAAGAAGAGGTTTGTACAGATTTACATATAATAAGCAAGTCCTTTAAAATATTTTAAGAAGATACAATTGTTGTTGTTGTTTGTTGTTATTGTTGTGTTGTTGTGATGTTGTGTTGTTGTTGTTGCGGGCTATCTATGAGCTTATGTACCTATGTGGTACACGCGATGTTTTAGAGATTAAAGCTAAATCGTTTATTTCTTAGATCGTTAAAAGCATTTGAATGTCTTGTATTTGCAGTCAGCTGTATCTGAAACCGTGGATCAGGAAGGAGCAAAGAAAAAAGACGAGGTTTGTATATACTAGATTTCCATATACTAACCAAGTCCCTTAAAATATTTTAAATACAAAAGTTGTACAAAAATTTAAGTCAAATCGTTTATTTCAATGAGACCATTATAGGTAGGCATTTGAATGTCTTGTATTTGCAGTCAGCTGTATCTGAGACCGTGGATCAGGATGGAGCAAAGAAAAACGAGGAGGTTTGTATAGATTTCTTCATAGTAATCAAGTCCCTTAACACATTTTTTTTTAAAGACGCAAATTTTATACGAAAGGTTATAAAATTATTGCATGGAAAGAAAGATGACAGTAAAAAAACTTCAAACGTCAAAATAAAAATACTGATTAAAAACCAAAAATTTTTGAGATGAAAAAAACATAAGCAAAGAGTTCGTTACATCATTACCTAATACTAGTTTTTTTTATAGCAAATAAAAACGAATATTTAAAAAGCCTTTATGATTACAGGCAGCAACATTGGCGGTGACATGCGACAGGGCTCGAACCCCACTACCAACGATTGTACTGTCCGGGGACTGAACTAACGACCCCTGAACATAGACAACTGAGCGAATTTATTTAGGATCTCTAAATTACAGGCGGAAATGAATAGAAAAGACTAAGAAGTGTGCATTATGGAAGAAAATTTTTGGATGGTAGAAATGTTTAGGTCAATCTTGGAAAAGGTAGGAAGAGAGTTGTATATAGGCTCGATTCTTTTATATTATTATGGTATACGACATAATCCTGTATCTTTATACTTATAACGTAACTTTGCATGAAGTATAATATAAAAAAATATAACCTTAAATACCGTATTCATTGCATATTGAAAAATTCTATAGGGAGGTAGTAATTTACGAAATCATCTAAGTAAATATCTATGTAGTTTTTCGTATTTTTGAAATAGTAAAGTAAATGGATATTTAAAAATAATGGCCTATTATTGTCCGACTGCAGGCCAAAGGCATCTTCTCGTACAGGGAAGCACAATAATTAGCTTTGATCACCATGTCCTTGCTCAACGCGGATTGGGGATTTCAGACTTCATCACTACATAGAATAAAATAAAGTCGCTTCCAGCTGTCTGTCCCTATATAAATGCTTAGATCTTTAAAACTACACAACGGATTTTGATGCGATTTTTTTTAATAGATAGAGTGATTCAAGTGGAAGGTTTATGTATCTACATTGCACCCGAGCCGGGACGGATTGCTAGTTAATGATAAGTTTTGGTTTCCTCACGATGTTTTCCTTCACCGATATCAGTGATTTCCAACTTAAAAAGTACACACCTATGGAAAATATTACATTGGTACTTGCTCGTTATCGAATCCGCAACTTCATGCATGAGAAGCTTTCATAAAGACATCAAGACATTTTTAAGTAGGTGCAGGTAGCTTTTTTTTTAAGATGGGAAATCATCATATGACTTCTTCCGCTCTGGGCGGAGCGGAAGGGAGTGTCAGACTCTTACGGCGCGTTCACATAGAACGTCCGTTTTACTGGTCCGTTTAAACGTATATGTTATTAGCGTATGTAGTTGTATGAGCGAGTTCACACAGAATACAGTATTGCGGATCCAGTAAAAAATACGGATCCGACATCCAGTAGCGACGAATCAGTTAAAATCGGTCCTGTAAATGCTGTGTGAATATTACCTCCAGTAGCGACGGATCAGTTAAAACGGATCCTATAAAATCGGACGTTCTATGTGAACGCGCCCTTACTGACTAAAACCCATCCGTGTCCCTCGTAATGCCCTTTGTGTATCAGCGCCGCGGTAACTCTTTCGAACAAGATCCGCAACGATGGCAAGAGGTGTAGGTAGCTAAGTTTAGTTTTCCGATATTATCTTGATGGAACTTTAAAGTATTAATACGTAAGCATTGATTAAGAAATGTCTAAATCTTTTAAATCCATAAAAAAATAGGTATTGATGATGTAATCCTTTTAAAACTTTTTGAATATACTCGTATAATAATACCACAATATCGATGTTTAATGTATAATTAGCTCAAACTCTACCTTCGTAGAATTATACCTAAGTAGATGTTACTTTTACAATTTATTTCTTTTAGAAATAGGAATAATAAATGATGTGCTATCTACACTAACTTCCTATATTGATGTGTCAAATAAAGTTCGTACCATAAAAGGCTGTTTTATTTGTTAGAGTTAGAACACTGTTCTACGTGGACTGTTATAGTCTAGTGGTCGCAAAGCGCGCATGCTGAACATGAGCTCTTGGGTTCGATTCCCAGGTCAGGAAAAGTGTTATTGGGTTTTTCCATCAGGAATTTTTCAGCAGCCTCGGAGTCTGGATTTGTGCCCGGTTGATAGTAATAGGCTCGCCCCCTATTACATGGGACTTAAAACATAACTGGCGAAATGAGGATGTATCTACCTACTAATGGTACACCTCTGCCTAACCCTTCGGGGATTACAAGCGTGATGTTACGTCGTTATGATTGTAGGTACTAAGTACGTATTCCTTAACAACATATTTTTAAATAAATACTTAAAATTTCAGCCATTTAAAAATGATTTAAGTCTGTCGAACCATAATAAATACTTTTCTCTATGGTCGAATCTTAGGATCTCAATCCATTTAAAGCCAACGGCCACTGTTTTTAAACTTTTCAATTCACAAAGCCTGTCTTAAGATCTCATTTTAAAAATTAATTAATCAATTCATAACGGTCTGCATAAAGTAATCTCGCTAGTTTTATCAACCCCTGTTAGCTTTATCTCCAAAACACCCCACGATGTCTTTCTAAAATTCGTCGTCCCCATTTTACAAACATCACCACCATAGGCGTACCCAGGGGGGGGCAGGGGAGGGCAGCTGCCCCACCTTGGAAATCTCGCTTGGAGATCCTCGAAAATTACTTTTAAAGTAGAAGCGATTTAAATAAGTAAAATAAAAATGCATGCATAGTCAAATTTACTTTTATTTATTTAACTACCTATATAGCAGGATCATTTGCGGCTGTTTGCCCTACACACTACACTACATACACCTAATGATTCATGTAGGTGTGTTTGTGTAGTGTGTAAGAAACAGCCGCGGACGATCCGACCTAAAAAATCTGACTTGCCCCCTCCTACGCCAGAAGCTGGGTACGCCCATGATCACCACTATAATTACTCACCCGTAAACCAGGAAGTCACGGTTCCCTACCCTGTATTTTTCACTTTCTTTGAACCAATCATTAAGTTAAAACGCTAATCTTCGCGACACTGATTTACCTATTTTGTTGTCCTTGCGTGCATCAAACGCGGTGACAAGTAAACTGTTTACCAACTTAAAAACTCACCCAGTTCACAGGACTTTGAACCCTAAATCTTGTAGCTTTCATGTCTGTTTAAGCGCAGCGGTAAATTGGTGAAAAGTTAATAGAAAGTTACGACAGTCAGTGCAGTTTTTCAGTATTGTTTGACGTTTTTTATTTTACTTTGGTTCAACGTAAAGAATATACCTAGATTATATAGTTTCAGTCAAATCAACTCTTGATTGTACTAGCTTACCCTATTTTCGTTTTAGTTCTTTATAATAATGAGTAGGTATTAATAGGTACAGTTAGGTATCTGTCTAGCCTATTTACCTACAGCTTAGTGACTTCTTTCTCTACCTAGTCTCTTACGATGTTGGATGGTTATCAGATACTAGTAATCTATACATATAAATCTCAATATAAAAAAGTGAAAGGCCATAGGTACACTCACTGATTACGAAATATAGAAAATCGGTTGATGTATAAAAATAGGCAGAGGGAGGGTTATAAGTAGTTAGTATAGACGTCTTGTAAGAACGAATTTTCACAAAATTCACCCCCTATGGGGATGAAACGGATCCGACATTTACGTGGACAAAGTCGCGGGCAAAAGCTAGTAATAATTATAATTCTCTTGCACAATGAATAGAGAATTATAATTATTTTCTAATTATTGCAACTTAAACTTACAAATAGGTAGGTCCCTATCATTTAACACTTAACATTGATAATTTGAAGTCACGTTTGTAACAACAAAGGGAAGCGAGTCACAATTTGAGTAGTGTCAAAGCAGTAATTGAAAATTGATTGGATATTTACCACAAATTGGTTTCAACACATCTGACGTATGATTTGTTCGACTTTGTAAGGTTGATTCGTATTTGAACTTACCGTGAATTTTAATTCGTTGTAGTACGAAATGTGAAAAAAAAACAGCTGATCCATACAATAATGTACTACATTACGATCAAATTGTATGGATCAGCCCTTTTTTTTCACATTTCGTACTATGTCCCTTAATAAAAGTTGTTCATATTCATGAGTACATTCACCCCCTGAAAGATTTACAACGAATTAAAATTCAGGTTGTAGTATAATCTAGAGGCACTAGTTTTTGTTGTTCGTCCATAAGAAAGAAGACAAAAAGTAGTCTATGCCCTTTTCCAGATCCTAAACTATCTCTTTGTCTTTCATTACGATCGGTTTAGTGATTTTAGATTGATGAGGTAACAAACACTATAGAGTTACTTTATACCTAAGACTAAAATCAGACGACCATTGGGGTCTTAAGGCTCTTGAGTGGCGGCCACGTACCGGTATGCTCATTGTGGGAAGACTGGGAAGGCTCCCCACGAAGTGAACCGACGACTTGGCAAGGGTCGCGGGAAACTGCGGGTGCGAGTAGCGCAGGACCGGTCATTGTGGCTGTCTTTAGGGAAGGCCTATGTCTAGCAGTAGACGTAGTTCGACTGATATGATGATGATAGCTATGACTGTATTAAAACATCAACTTTATGTCATTATAGGAATACTTATATTAAGTATTTACCTATATTTCCCACACCTTTCTTCTTAGGTTATTAGATGAATCCGGCCTCCGGGGTTGCGGGACATCTTAACAGGATATCGTGGCCCCGGAACATAAAGGGCAACAGAAGGAACAGGGTGGTTTTTTAGTCAGTAAAAGTCTGACAGTCCCTTCTGCCCCACCCAGGGCGGAAGGAGTCATTTGATGATTTTTACCACCTAAAAAAAAAGGGTTATTAGATGAATAGTTAAGTAGTAGTAAGTAAATAAATAATGTTATTTACTTATAAGTACATAATGTTTCCTACCTAGCTATCTTCAATCGATAAAGCGTCTAGTCGTAATGTAGATAGGTACAAATTTTCTGTTCACCGCATAATTTTATTTACTCAAATCAAAACTTTTCATAAGTAAATTCCGTAGCGAACAGATTACAGGCTTCATTATCGACGTTGCGTGCCCTCACTCATTTCTTTATTGAAATAAACACGGGCGGGTAGTACCTGGTAATGTAGCAAAAAAATAAACAAAGACCTCATTTTGGGTAAACTTCACAAATTACGATTTCATTGTATAACTTGACGGTGGATTTAGAAGGTTTAGAAAAAGTTATAGGATTATATTTACTTAATAGTTTGGCGTGTTTTAGATTTGACTACCAATCTAAATAAATAAAAAACTAACGTAAAAAAATTGAAATTATTTTGAAAACAACTTTTCCTAGTGAAATAGCTATTTAGTTTCCTAATTCAGTTGGTGTCGTACTGGTATAAAAACAGAAAAGAAAAAAATTATAAGCAACCCAAATCTTGTAGATTTCTATCACTCCTTCCGCCCTGGGTGGGGCGGAAGGGACTGTCAGACTTTTACTGACTAAAAAACCACCCTGTTCCTTCTGTTGCCCTTTACGTTCCGGGGCCACGGTATAAGACGTCCAATACTTCCAGAGGTTAACTCTTACAAACAAACAAACTTTACTTCTTTATATACCTATAACATTATAGTATATAAGATATAAATATAAATAGTGTTTGTAATTCTCTCACTCGAAGATAGGGGTTTGACGCAGATTGTGCAATTCGCAAATTGTGCACTTGACGCAAAATGTGCACTTCGCAAAATGTGCATTTCGCAAAATGTGCACTTCTCAAAATAGCAATTCTCAAAATGAGCACTTCTCAAATTGAGCACTTCTCAAAACGTGCACTCCTCAAAATGAGTGTGAATATTATCACAACGGGTCAAAATAAAAACCGTTTGCTTACTATATTTTTTTATTATTTTGGACGATTTTTAGCACGACAATAAGTAGTAATTTATTTGTAAAAAATTAATCACGTTCAGGAAATGTATTTATTTTTTAATAATGTATTTTCAGTACACGTCAGCTATACACATAATTATAAATACTCCAGCCATTCATTTTAACATGATGCGCACTACATCTATTTGTATTGTTTTTTCAACAATTATTAATGAGATATATTATTTTAGCTAATAGTATAGATCACGCTTGCAAAGAATACAATTCTATAAACAAAAATTAAGTACTTTAATTATATTTATTTTATTAATTAATTTTATATTAAGTAGTAAATTTTGTACTCAATTTACTAGGAAATAAGAAAAAATAGGAACTATATTAAATGCTATATTCATATATGCTGTAGTCATATTTTATTAATAATAATAAGTATATGAATACACAATTCAATTCTCTATTTTCTAAAAAAGTAGAAAAATAAAATGGCAATTTAAATTAGTAATAATATTTTTTTCTAAATGGTAATTTGTATTTCGTATAACGAAATTGTAACCATGACAAATCTCCTATCTCTATATTATTATCAAAAATAGCTTATAAAGATGTAAACAAGTGATTATCCACCAGCAAGTAGGTACTATCCTACAAAATGTAGGAATATAAAAAAAATAGTTACAAAACCATAAAAAATTGCGCTATGTATTCTTTGTAAGTCAATACGATTAATTAAAATAATTACTATAAATTACCTATTAATGATATAATAATTTAAAAAAATATGAAACATTTCCTGAACGTGATTAATTTTTACAAATAAATTACTATTTATTATCGTGCTAAAAATCGTCCAAAATAATAAAAAAATAAAGTAAGCAAACGGTTTTTATTTTGACCCGTTGTGATAATAATTATTCACTCTCATTTTGAGGAGTGCACGTTTTGAGAAGTGCTCAATTTGAGAAGTGCTCATTTTGAGAATTGCTATTTTGAGAAGTGCACATTTTGCGAAATGCACATTTTGCGAAGTGCACATTTTGCGTCAAGTGCACAATTTGCGAAGTGCACAATCTGCGTCAAACCCGAAGATAGAACACAAACATAACATAACATAACATCACGGCTGTAATCCCCGAAGGGGTAGGCAGAGGTGTACCCATTAGTACACCCACATTTCGCCAGTTATGTTTAAGTCCCATGTAATAGGGGGCGAGCCTATTGCCATCAACCGGGCACTTACACAAAAACATGAAAAAAAAAAACGGAAATAAGAAACAAAATCGTATCATCGTGAGCTCTGCAGTATCGTGCAGTGTAAACAACCCTTTCATTAGGGGTAAGTCGAACCCGATCAACTAGTGGCTCAGTCTGCAACCTGCTGTGGCTCACTGTGGTTCATCATGCACAGTGCCTACATAGAATACGGTTCGTTATAAATTAAATGTTTAATTAAAAGTAAATTATTAGTAGATTGAAGATTGTGAATGATTTGTGTGTGTGTGTGTGTGTGACCACAAGGAAAGAATCAAAGGTAATAATGTAGATTATGATTTTCTTTCTTTTTCAATCTTTACTTTACTTAATTAATGAGGGTTTTAATCACATACTGAATATATCTCATAGGAAGATGGATAACTAAGAAACGGAGTTAAAATAATAATAAAAAAGATAGTTTCCATTGATAATACGCTCACATATAATAATGTATTATGGAAAGCATCTATTTATAATTGTAGGTTCATTTTCAATATTGATGTGGAAAAGAACAATACAAGCCTAAATCTTACCCAATATTAAAATATAGGAAACCTAAATACCTACAGGTCTACTTTCTATTTAAATACTTATAGGATAAGATTAATCATTTATTAGTTCAAACATGTTTAGGTACTATACTTAAGTATATCAAGTAAATTGTTAGCATGCCAGAGAAGTTTAAAGTTAACCTTAAGTACTGTTACAAACGCGAAAGTTTGGATAGATGGATTATGTTACTCAATCACGCCAAAACGGCTGAACGGATCTTGATGTAATTTGGCACAGAGATAGATTACAGTCTGGAATAACACATAGGCTACTTTTGTCCTGGAAAAATGTACGGTTCCCGTGAGATAATATATCAAGTTTGACGCGGACTAGGTCGCGGGAAAAAGCTTTCAAAATATGTCATCAAGTTTGCCTTAAACAATGGCATACGAATACAAATATTAATAAAAGATTTTAGTTATAAATATTAACTTATCCATAATGACCAAAAAAAACGTAAGACTGAAGTTTTGAATGTGATCTTCTTCATAATAAACCCAAAAGCGTCCACTAGTACTGAAACTGAACTAAAAAGCCATAGATTGACCTAATTGACCACACAATAAGACCGACGGGAAAAGAAGGGGTGCATATGTAACTTTTTTTTTATTTGTGATTTTCAGAACACAAAACGATTGGCGCAGTATTGTAGTTAACTATTATAGTAATTCAACTTAAACAGTTAAGTGTAGTTTTTAGATCTCCGTAGCCAAAGAATGCTCTACGGAACCCTATTACTAAGCCTCTGCTGTCTGTCTATCCGTCTGTCTATCAGCGGCTGTATCTCATGAACCGTAATAGGTACACTCTTGAACTTTTCACACAGTGTGTATTACTATGGACGCTATAATAGCAAATATATAAAAATAAAATAACTTTGAAAACTAAGGTCGCCATACAAGAATCGTGTTGTTTTTTGTATGTAGTTTTTAATATTGTGCGATAGTACGAAACCTTTAGTGTGCAAGTCCGGCTCTCACTTGGCCCGTTTTACATTGTGTATGAGTATGATAACTGACAAATAACCCAAAGCGCGAAGGCGTATACCACCAGATTAAAATTCCTACTAGGTACCTATTATTATAGGTCACAAACCAAATATCTGTATTTGTTTGTGTATTTTTTTATCGACTAGGCCGAACCATAGCAATCTGATTGATGGTCGCGATAACCTTCCGAAACCTTCTACAATACAATAAAGACTGAAACAAATGATAGCGTTCATCACAGCACTATCAATTCAAATCAAAACGACAATCTACCTATATCAGTAGTAAATAATGTGCTATCTACAAAAGATATCTAGTTCGATTTGGTTGAGTTTATCCACGGACGCGGACGTTGTGAACCAGTTTACAGGGCAAATAACGGTTAATTTCATTATTTTTGTGGTCGTAAAAGAGCCGTATCGTGGGCTCGCGTGTTTCACGATCCTAGATATCATAACGCATGGTAGAATACCTCGTAAACACGGCTAATGTTAGTATTTGAGCTGATGAGATATTTCCGAAAAGTATTAACTTCGATCTATGAAAAAAGTTGTTTTGAAATCAGACATGGTGATGTGCGGGGAGAATATCCTTATCAAAACGTATGCTTTATAAAACATATCGACTTAATGTCTGACATTTTACATGGAGCGACTGCCTACCTGACCTCCACAACCACAACCCAGTATGTATGACAACAATTCTCCTAAAAATACCTATATTTTTTTATCAGACCCATTTCAATCTGAAATGAATGTGATGAAAATGAATTTCAATCTTGAATGATTGACTTACAATGAAGAATTACTTGATTAAAGATCAAGTAATTCTTGGTCGTCAGTCATTGATTACGGAAACATCACTTCTTAGCATCTCAGTAAATAAAATTAACATTAATCCTACGTACTGCAATTAATTAGCTACCCATCAACAGTCCTACAGTGTACGATTGCATAGACCCCTGCATTATGATGTAGCATGCCGTGTACCGACTAGCTGCCAAGCTTGCATGAATAATATCCACGATAATGAGCACCAACCGATGCCAAAGTTATGAGCTACGGTCTGCCTGCCTTTTACACAATTATTTACGAGTTCATTGCATAATCGTTGAGTTTGTTATATGTCAATATAAAAAAATATGCAAAATAACACTGTAGGCTGTAGGATAGCTTAACCATCAACAACGAAAGATAGTATGTCATAGATGTCATAGAATAGTATTAGAACATTTAGAACAGCTGATTTTTTTTTAATAACCGACGAAAAATGTTGACGCTGTGGTGTCTGTAGGTACCTACAAGTCCAAGGTAAAAGTTATTGTTACGATGTCCTTTTTACCCCCTATATTTTTTTTTTGTTTTTGACATTGATCGTTGTCGAAATGAGATTCCGACTTGATTTTGAACGTTTTTAATTATGCCAATTCCTATAATTAAAGACCGTAATTAACGGTAATTAATTTACCTCTAAGATTGTGCGCAAAATGTAAGGGATATAATGATAGTATGAAAATAAACATTTAAAAGTTCACAAAACAGCTAAAGGTTAATATAATAAATGTCAGAAAAGCCACGCAAACAGAGAAACTGGTAAAGTTTAAAATACCACGGAACTAAAGGAATGCAAGTTGAATGAAGCAATAGATTAGAAATTAAGTTTTGCAAAAAACGTTCCTAATGCTACTTTTGGCAGCGGAGTAATTTTCCCTTGACGGGCAAAGTAGGAGATGTCACGCTAGTGAGCTTCAAAAAACCAGATTGCTTTGAATTAATGGAATGCCAAATAACTTATATGTAATGTATTAGTAGGTAATTAAGGTTCACTCTTCATCTTCTAGACTACAAAAACCTGCAATAGGTACTTATAACAACCAAAATAAAAACCAATACTGATTCGTTTCCGCATGACAAAAAAGTAAAATTAATGCACCCCCCGTTACCAATGAGGTCGGTAAATGGCAATGATGACATTGAACCGAAGATATTCCGATAACTGAGGAGAGTAATAGGCGATCATCACGGAAGCGATTACTATTGAACGGCGGTTTCACGTGGGGCCATGAGAACAGCGGATACATCTATATTACAGCCGATCTATTCTGTAAAAATCTTCTTCGTTGTATTTAAGTGAAGTGAGTTTGTGGGGAACTGTCAATGTCGAGCCCAGGTCGGCAATCAGCTCACCTGCTCACTCTTTTGACTTTTTAGACCGGCTGGGCTGTCGTTGAGATTGACAGCTCGCTTCACCTAGTTATACAGAAATAGTGTTCTGGACAACAAAAAGTGGGTAGTTATTTAATAAGTCACAACAATTCCTCCACTGCTACAATCGAAAATTTAAGATAATATTATGTATTACCGTTAAAGAGACACTGTGTGAAAATATAGAATAATAGCATTAATATCTACAAAATGATATACAAAGTAATTCCACCGACCCAATCATAATATGACTATACTACTTACTTATTAAATAGAGCTTAAGTACTATCGGTACAGTTTTAAGTATTCCTTTAAGCCGAATTAAACCGCCTCTCGTTTCAAAGCCCAATACCAAAATTATCAGATTAGCTAAAACCAAACACAAATAAAGGGGCAGAAATAGTAAGATTTATAGCAACATCGTCAGTTGTGGCAGTCGCATCATCCGTCATAGTTGGGCCCTGAGGTCGGCTCGGTTGCTGAGCAAACATTTGCCTAATACATTACGGGAAGGTAGGCTTCTAGCTAAATATTTACCAACTACTTTAGGAACACTTTAATCATTTTTCGGTAACTGGATAGGCTTGTTTTAGCTACTATACGTCTGTGTATCTTCTTCGTACACGTGGGTCTAAGAATTTATTTTTGGAGATTGGGCCGTTAGGAATCGCGTGCGTTTCTCCCAATCAAGGTGGTCGTGGAAAATTTCTTCATTAGCAGAATTAGGAGTGGACTTTTACTTACTGCGTGTCTAACAGTTGACGCGTACCTACGAATATTATCTAGATACTACTATCATAAAGCTGAAGATTTGTTTGTTTGAAAGTGCTAATATTTGAAAAAAATATTTTACGTTAAATAGTAGGTACCCCATTTATCAAGGAGGGATAAAGGCTATATATATCATCACACTACAGAACAGTAGTCAAAGTCGTAACTTACATACATACATACATAAACTCACGCCTTTTTTCCATGGGGGTAGGCAGAAACCACAGAACGCCACCTGCTACGATCCTTACATACTCCTTTCGCCTCATCTACGTTCATATATCTCGTCATACAACCACGCCGGTTATGAGTGCTCCGCACCTGACCTTTCTGAAGAACCTCACCAATAAGGGGGGGGGGGGTAACTTAACGCGGGTGAAACCGTAATACTATATTGAGGCAAAGCTTATTTGTTTTGTTTTTTGTTACTGAGAAGAAATCTTAAGAAGTGCTTGTCCGATTACAAAAATTCTTTCAGTAATTTCTATTAGTGAGATTTTTTTTTTATTAGTGAAACTATCGCCAAATCTCATAGGCTGATTTATGGTATACTTGACTTCCATGCGGCGGAAGTCGCGGGCATAAGCTAGTGAAATAATATTACTAATTCGGTAGTAGGAAAGTAAACAGCAGAGTTTGCGTAGCAAAACAGTTTCTATTTACTTTGTATTACCAGGTCGCGCTATTCTCAACTCCTGTGAACCACGATGGGCCGAGGCAAGGAACCGGAGCTGCCGATCACAAACCCAGTAGAAGCGAAGAAACATCGCGATGAAGCTGCCGGCCACATCAAGAACGGCAACTATGATCGTGGACTCAATTCACTATCCAAGGTACCTACAATTAAGTATACAAGCTTATTTTTTGTTTACCACAAAATCGCGGAATAAAAGTCGGCTGATCCATATAATTATCATAACTTGATAAAACTTATGAACGAGGTGATTTTTTTTGGCGATTTTAAAGCTAGTCCGTAGTAAAAACTTGTACATAATAATAAAGTAGGTACAATGATCGTTTTTCAGATTTCTGGTAAAACAAAAATAAGGTTGTATAGGTACATTGCTTATTAGAACTTTATAACAGCGTATGATTACTACGTGTAATGACTGATAAATAAGTAGTATTCTTTCGAAAATTCCGTAATTCAAGATCTCTCGATTCAGTTACTTTGGACCACGCTCACTTTCGGCTACGCCGTAGCAGATATGACGTAACTGCTACGCCAGATGTAGCACGAATTGTATCCTTGCTACACTGTACCGAAGCACTTTTATTTTATTTATTTGCTAGCGGTTCGCTAGAAAATAAATAAAATAATAATTCTCAGCAAATCCTTTGTTTATTGTATTTAAACGAAGCTTTGTCAATAGCAGTACGTTCCGTCTTTATTAAGTCGGTTGCGGAAGTATAAACTTATTTTTTATGCAAATTATATTGGTGTTAAATGTTTACTTAAGTTTAGAAGTTTACTTCAGGGTCACACATTGTTGTGTAGGTACCTTCTGAATTTGTCATGCACGTTGTAACTCGTAACCTACTTTTATAGGTATTTTTATTTGATTTGAGTTTGTTTATTTTAGTAAATACCATCTACCAGAGATCTTGGTGAAAAAACATGCCTAATTCTTTTTTTTTGTCTGAGTGTATCTGTATATACGTACATATGTAGTTCCTGGCGAATAGTGGCGATACCTATCTACTTCCTACTTTCCCGTTCATTACATAGATCTCAGCACTTGATATAACGATGAATATCAACTGGCCCCAATACTACAGATTTATTGTCAAAACTTAAGAGTAAGCATTACAATAGACCTAAGCTTCAGATCATGCAAATCTGCATCAGCAAGTATACTGCAAATGTTTGCTAAAACTATAACCCTTGTCTTCGCTCTGTGCTGTAACACAGCCGCTCTCCGGAACGGCCCATACACCACTAGTGTGCCTGAAGTGGGTGCGAAAACACATTCAGTCACCATGACGACGACAGCCGGGGCGTCGATACTGACGCCTGTCCACACACCTACACATTACGTAACCACCAGACCACATAACGTTACATCCCGATGGACTTCGACAACGCGAAAGCCCAAGCTCGCTCCATTCTTGGACCCACAAAGGATGCAGAATTCCTACAAAGCTTCGTCCGAGTTGGAATCGACGATGAGGAAGAAGAAACTCCAGTCCAAAAGGCATCGATCAGCAAGAGAGCTCCGGCGTCTGCTGACAAAGGGCGAGACCAGGAGGTCGAAGATGAGAAGCTTACTGTTAAAGAAAGAAAGGAGTCGGTAAAGCCGAGGAGGAAGATTATGAAGAAACCAAAGCGGGAGAGAAGGAGGAGAGAAGAGGAATTGTATACTGATAAAGACCGTGCTGCTGCGGTGGTTATGGGCTCCAAGGACATCAAGCACTCGTTAAACATGAAGGATAAGGCGGAAAGAAGTAGTGCGCTGCAGCTACCTGTTGAAGCGGACGCTGGGACACTGCTGGCATTGGCCAGAGCCGAGATGATGAGAGAACGATATCGTACTGCTGTTTTGTTTGTCAATAAGGTACTTTTTTAACCAGTCTTTAGTGTGCGCTTCTTTTGTAAGATGAGAAAGAGAGTTTCGATGTTATTTTAAAGACACATAGGTTGTTTTAGTTTTATCTTTGTTAAAATTTTAACTAAGATATACCTAGTTTATGAAAATTTATATGAACGGGTATATCTGGTCGACGTGTCATTCCTATACCTTTTGATTTAATAAGTTGTTCACTATTATATCTTCTATATTCTTGGCTAGTCTCCATTGAGATCGGCCGTCGCGACCGAAATCGGTCTGGAGAATATTATTATCTGCTAATGAGTCTGACTAAAACCTATCTTTCCAGGCCATTGAGCTAGCCCCTGACGAGAAAGCAGCATACGTCTCGCGCAGTAAATGCTACCTCCTGCTGGGGGAGCCTCGCTGCGCACTGACAGACGCGGAGGCAGCCCTGAGACTTGACCCAAAGGACGCGAAGGCTCTGCTTCGGAAGGCCGAAGCCCTATACTACTGCGGGGAGTTCGAGATGAGTCTCGTTCATTACCATCGAGGGTTACGAGCTAGACCTGATCTTAATGATTTTAGACTTGGAGTGCAGAAAGCGCAGGTAAATAATCATACTGCATGAACTGAAATCGAATGTTCTTGATACTTAATGTTAGTTTGATGCAAATGAAAGGAATGTGCGCAAATACAAACAAAGGAAAACGATTAGTCATGGCGATAGAATTTGTTCATGTATTTAGATCAGACCCGAAACAACTACCTATTGGCTATACCTATAGAAAAATTTGTTTCGTGGGGGAATCGAACTCATGACACGCAACGCAGGCAGCCAATCGTTCAGCCACTGAGTCATCTGTATCGTCACAATATCGAACCTCATCAAGCGAGTGAGTATACTTACCTAATCAACTAATACTATTTTTGTTTTCAGGAGGCCATTGAAAACACAATTGGGTCCGTCAAAGTGGTAAAGAAAACATCGAAAAAGAGGTCAAAATCTGCAAGACCAGTTCTAGGACAGCTGAACTCCGATAAAATCTACCTGGAAAACTTATTGAAGAACCCAGACTTGGCCATTGCAGATAAGAAGAACGATGTAGTCCTGAAGCAAGCTGAAGAGGCAATAAGGTTTTTGGAGAATCGTGAAGAGTTTTGGAGACAGCAACAAACTACTACGTAACCTTCATCAACACAATTATGAATTTAGCTGGTTTTTTAGTCTAATACTATACTTATATTTTTAAGTTGAGTGCAATTAGCAAAATAATGTTGGTTTTAGAAGTAGTCTCATAGAGTAGAAATAAAAAAATAAGGTATACCTATATATTGAAATGGCTTTTTTTTTATTACTATAAATATTACGCGTTTCGCCCCGCGTGCTCCGATCATGTAAGTAATACGTAATATAATTATTTAGGCGTAAATATATAAATAATAGTATTGATTTTTATATATAAAAATCTTGTCACGGTGTTTGTAGTCGCACTCCTCCGAAATAACTAGACCGATTTTCATATTTTTTTGTTTTTATGTATTTGGTGGGAATGAAAACAGGTCGATAGGTGAATTTCATTCCGCTCAGGCCTATATCCTTCTGTCCCCCAATGAAACAGTTTATGGAGCGGATTAACAAGTAACAGAATTACAGCTGTTCTGTCAAGTTTAAGGTAAGTGAAAATACGAGGTCAGACATGCGCAGTGAACTCAGGGCAAGCTCAAATTTGAGGTAGGGCAGCATTGGTTACAGGTAGGGCGAAAGTAAAAAAACATATCATAATTGATCTGTCCTTAAAGCATGGGGTCCTAAATCAATCACCATGTATATCACTGAACTCTAGATCAGTGATGGACATTCGATAGCTATAAGTAGACAAATAATTTCTGTGACAGCGCATGACCATGGATCTAAGAACTTTTAAATCCTCAATGATGAAGTACAAGCGAACAAGATGGTTGAACTTCCAGATTTGGATATAGAGATCTAAGGTTGGGCATTGTGATTTCAAGGTAAGGCATTGCCCCACAATGCGCCCCCCTAGCTACGGCCCTGAGTGAACTCCATAATTGTTCAAGATGTTTGTCGGTTATTGTCATTTACAAGCATGACCATCACCATTTCATAACATGTGTAAACGCCCTCTTAAATTATAAATATTAGACTTGTACGTTGGTCAGTGGTTCCAGCAGTTTAATATTAGCAGGCAAATAGGTAGCTGGACGCTGCTGCAGATTCTTTTGATATCTAACTACTCAGTAAGGGACCCCTTACTGAGTAGTTAGATATCAAAAGAAACCCGTAACGCCAGAACCAAGCCAGCCACTAGGCTGGCTTGGTTCTGGCGTTACGGGTCTCGGGTTCGATTCCCGAACAGAACAAACATTCGAATGGACCAATAGGATAGTAGTTCCAAGTCAGGACGATTATATGAAAACATCATCAATTTTTTTTTTTATCAATGTATGGTAAATGTCTATAACGTAGATTAAAGGTCTTGCAATGTCATATTGGATTAACGGAAATGAAGTCTCAAATAAAACCAGATCATATTAAAAGAAATAACATTTTATTTGTTCCGACGGCTTCGATCTGATCGCCAAACTAATTTATGAAATCGTACGTCAGCGACTCGCGACAACCGCGCGACCACATATCTACCACATAAAAATAAAATCGTTCACTCTATATCCCAAACAGACAGTTCTATGTCACTCGTATTTACAACTATTTACACAAATAGTGAATCACATAAAAACATTCTCAATATCGGAGATTTTTACAGTACAATGTAACATAATTTCATATTCTGCTTACCGAATAATTTCACGACAAACTTTCTTGTTTGGTTTTGTTCCGCAACCACGGTTGCGATCAACTATCACTACTTACATTATCTAATAGTCAGTATTCTTTGAAATACAATTCTGCACTGCACAAGCACTTACAGTAAGCGAAAGCAATTCAAGCATCATATTCTCTGTTCGCTAGAAATAGCAAGAAGTTAGTGTCAAGTAGTAGGAAAATCTCATCGTCGTTCATACAGTGATTTAATATTAAATACGTCATATTGTCATTAGATAGTAAATCAATTCAATTAATCACAACTTCAAGAAGTTATTAATTGTAATTAGTGTAAGAGCTGGTTCACATTAGGTTGGACAGACAGTTATACCGCTGACCGACTGTCGGGTGTTGCTGTTCACACTAGAAGCTGCCGATCCGACCTAATCTGAACACCACCAGTTGTTTGACGGTCCGATAAAACTGTCAATCCGACCTAATGTAAACCAGGCCTGAGAGCGACTGCTATCTCAGACTGAAAACGTGAATCCGAGTCAATATAATTTACTAATCGAATACATATCGTTTTATAACGTTATCAATAATCATAGTTTGGACTAAAAAAATAATTTATAATGTTTGGCTACTCCAATCATGCAAACTCTTATAAAACAAATGAATTCTGAATTGATCTATAATTCGAAATAAAATGTTTACCTACTATATTTATCTAAAAAATAAAAGCAATTGAAAATGTTCTATAGAATTCAGTCTACTGCAACACGCACGCGTAAAAATTCCATGATAGGGATGTGTATATGGTATAGTAAAATCTCAATATTCACAACAATTACACATTTTGTGATATCAAGTAACTTTCAACATTGCTAAGGTTCGTCTCAACAAACAGACAGATAAAACGCAGTGGCATACAATTGTTTATAATTTATAATATTTATTAAAATCTATTTATAATACTGTGTACTTAAACCGTTGCAGTTCATATTCGAGGAGCGATCGTGTATTAGCAAAACTCCAGAGATCATAGTATATAATATAATCATTAATACTTTCTCTTGCATTAATCCCGTGAACATATATTAAATCATGTCTAAGAACATAGAATCGTCTAATTATAATACAGTTTAACGCTAAAGAGGAGTTTCTTAAAACATAATTATAATAGAGCTATGGACTTATAACACTATATTTACAATTTAGTTCAGTTGTAACTTTTCTATGCAGTACATACTTTCGAAACCCGAAGGCTACTTCATCAAACAGTATCTCTTCATGTAATATCCTTAATTCTTTTGTCCCGCAAATTTTTAATTTTACTATCACTGGAAAACTTAACGATCGTCATACAATTATAGCAATCACACGCAAGTGTCATTGTTCTAAAATCAAATTCAGTGTCAATTAAATCCTTACTAAATCAAATACGAGGTTTTAATCAAACTATTGAATCACCAGTCCATTGCACGAGAATATATAAAAAATACGTTCACTGTCATTAAAGTTTATGAGTGCACAAAGTATCAATTTAGTGCACTTTAAAAACGCATTGATCAATTAAAGCAGTTAGTGTTGTCACCGGATTGTCTTCACTTAAGCGTTGAAAAGAGCATGTTGTGTTCGTCGACGTTGCTCTATCAGTCTATCCATGTGATACATCCGAAGTGAGTGGTTCAATTTCAGCCAGAGGGGTTGCCAGCGCTAGGTGTTCGGCCGCCTAGCGGCTTTCCTGCGCTAGTCGATCTCTTCAGCGGGACGATTGTACACCGGTCCGAACTTGGCCATGTATTTCTTGACAAACATCTTCGCTTTTGATCGCACTGAATCGGTTACGACCAGCTCGTCTACTGAGCGACAGTGCTTCAGTTCTTTCAGCATCACGAAGTGTGTTAGCTGGGGAGGGAAATATGCACTTTATTGTAAGTATTAATAAGAACTTTTTGAGTACAAAAATATAAATTGACCTAAATAATTTGACATAAAGGAGTTTCTTTATCAACTACTTATTTGTATAGTAGCGATAACTAGTTTGCCTTAGGGCTGATTTTACACAGCCACACACTAATTTTATTTGTAGATTCTGTTATCAGTTTGACATATTTTCTATACAAAGTCTGACCGCCACATTCAATCCTTTGTTAAAAGTTATATAACGATTACAAAGTCGGCCCTGATCCAAAGACTCATAAAAATCTGCTTTTTGTAGCAATGAAGGAGACTTGCTTATTTATAGCATCCGGGCCTAAGAGCGGATGTGTACGTGTCCAAATTAATAACTGTACTAACCTTCCTAGCGAGATGCTTAAAATCAGCCGTGCACGTAATCCGCGCAGCAGGTGCGTCAGGATGCCTGTAGGGGTTGAGGTGCTGCACCATGACCCTCGCCATGCTGCACCGGAACTGCTCCTTAATCTTGCGCGCCGTCTCCTCAGTACTCATGACATTAGTATTGTCAACGGCAGGTGGAGACGGTGGTATCACCACCACAGGGGATGGTGAAGCTTCCACTGTGATGGCCTTTTCGACAGGTTTTTCGACTGGAATTGGGGCGGGTGCCGGTGCTGGTTCCTCAGTTGAAGAGTCTTCTGAATCAGTCTCCGAGTCGACCAGTTCCACCATTTGCTGTTGTAAAGATTGTTTGAGTTAGAAATTTTAATTTTATCATAAAAACAATTAACTATATCCATGACTACGAAGCAGTAACGGGTAGGGGTTTTGAGGTGTCGTAATTTAGCTATTTCAAATAATACCTTGTACAATCTTATTTTTAGAAACAATCCAAAATCTCTAAATACCTTTTCATAAAAACAATTAACACAAAATCGGAATATATTTCCATACAACGTGCAAAATCATAAGAACAACAATATTTAAGTAGGGTGTGTCGCCGGCGTTTATAATTTAGTGGTCTACGAGTCAAAAGTCATAAAAATGAGTACTTCGTCGATCGTCTTTTTGTCTCAGAGTTGTTACCAGGCAGATAGTGAGTGAAGACGATGTATAACTTTCAAAGACCGCGTCAGCGTTCGCGATATGTATTCTTTGCTTATGTCAGTTTGTATATCTACGGTCAACGCTTATTATGACATCACCGCTCGGAAGGCAACGGCATGACCGAAATGGTTTCAAAAACTACGTTAGCTGCCAGCGTGCCCCCGGCTAGCCGTCATCTTTTATATCCTGGCATTAAAAAAGCTATTTTAACGCCCAGCCTTATCTTGAATGGCAAATTATTTCCCGTGCTGTTATAATAAGCGATGAAATTAACACATGAATTTTGCCTAAGCCCTCAGTTATATTAAACGCCTGCGACAGATCTACCTTTTTCCTTTCAGCTTCTTGTTTCTTGTCTAGTTCTCTTTTCTTCTCCATCTGTATTATTTTTTCTATCTCTAATTTCTTTTCCAACTCGATTTTCTTCTCCAACTCAATTTTCTTCTTCAACGCTTTTTCCCTTTCTAATTCTATTATCTTCTTTAACTCTTTCTCCCTCTCCAACTCTATTATCTTCTTCAACTCTTCTTCTCTCTCTAACTCTATTTTCTTCTTCAACTCTTTCTCTCTCTCTAACTCTTTTTCCTTTTCTAATTCTCTTTCCTTCTCTCTTTCCCGTTCTCGTTCTATTTCTTTTTCCGTGTCCTTTTTGGTTAGCATTAACAATAAATATGACGGAAAATAAATCAAGTGTATCATTTTATTTTATAAAATAGGGTTTCATTTGACTTTTGAAATAGTAGCAGAAGAATTGAAGCAAATATTACGACCTAACATTGCGTCCTACAGACTTAAAATTAACCAATAAACTCTCGAAACATGGAGCTTACGTTATTAATTTTACCGTAAATCTTTAGAACTTGTCTCAATGTTAGTTTACTCAAAGTTATTAACAAGGACACTTTGACAACTGTTTAGCTGCCTGTCTAATTGAAGCAGAGCGAGGTTGCGGTGCGGAGAACCGGAGAAATATTACTCAATGGGATTGCATATAATATCAGCTTCGCTATTTAATGCAATCCTCATCCTATCCTAATACCATGCGGCATAACGGCTCTTAAGTATTCCTAAGTTAAAATCCCTTTTAAAGTTTCGTCCCGATTCACCCCTGCATCCCTATTCTCCCCGTTTGCCGGTACATTACTCTTTCTTTACAAGTACATATGAAAAAAGAAGTATAGTTCTGTAAAATGTGACTAACCTTCAAATCCAGTATGCTGCCCTTCAGCCGTCGCTGCGACTTGTTGGCAGCGAGCAGTCGCACCTTCTGCAGCAGCTTCTCGCGGCGACGACGCAGCTTCTCCTTGGTTTGCTTGTACCTCTTCACTTCTAGTCTACCGGCTAGTTTGTCTTCTTCTGTTCTCGGCTGGAGAGTATGAGAACGTATTTTTAGTGAATAGATATAAATCGGTTAGTTAATGGGACTGCGGTCGCGAAGCGCAACTGCTAAGCATCAGTTCTTGGGGTCGATTCCCAGGTTGGGCAGTGTTATTGGATTTTTCTATTACGAATTTCTCAGTAGCAGCCTCGGAGTCTGGATTTGTGCCCGGTTGATGGCAATAGGCTCGCCCCTAATTACACGGGACTTAAACATAACTGGCGAAATTTGGGTGTACTAATGGGTACACCTCTGCCTAACCCTTCGGGGATTACAGGCGTCATGTTATGTTTGTAGATAATGAGTATTATAATGAACTCGTTACTCGGCACTTTGGCCAGGCAGATACCAATATGAATACTTTCAAAGCTAAGACTTACACTAATAGGTCTTTCAGAGACGAGTCCAGGTCTCCGCTTCCGTGGCTTAACGCTGACCAGTGCGTGATCAGGAATCAACCCGTTGTGGTTGTCTTCTTTTATCACTGTAAACATACACACACCAACGTGATAGGATGATAATGGCGCGATTTAATGAGGATGATCATGAGTATTATATCAATTGCGTTTAACTCTGCTAATACGAACCAACACACGTCAATATTTGCTTTGTTTTGTAATGATATGTAATAGCAAGATAGTACTGTGATTCATTTGGCATGTTAAATTAGTTTGACATAATTAATTTAATTGAAGAGTGATTTTTGTGTAGGATCGTTTGGCAGAATAATAATTAAAGAAGACATGAACAATTATTTTAACATGTCAAGATAACTGTGGTAATAATCAGAAAATCTAAATAAAAAAAAACAAATAAAAGAACAGCTAGATAAGATTGAATGCTTTTTGTGAAGAAATGATAAAGTACAGCCACGGAATAAAAAGGTTAAACAAAATTTCTGCATTTATTTTACAGACTACTGCCAACATAGCCATTCGAAAAGTTGGCATACATGCCCACTATCTAGTATAAATATTCTGTGTATTATCTGTCAAAATTCAAAACTTGCAGATTAAAAATTATGCTACTTGTAAAAGCTCAATACGTATTTAAAAATTGCCTAACCTTTACATTCCGCGAGTGTACATAATATTCTACAAATACATACAGTGAGTGCCCCCACCTTCATATATGCCGTTGACACCTTCCACCACCTTGCCCTTGGTCTGTCGTCGAACAAGTGGACTGTCCAGTCCTGAGGATGGCGGTTCTTCTTCGTCCTCCGAAGAACTTTCTTCTACAGAATATATTAAATATAATAATTATAGAAACATAAGTTAAACATGTAAGAATTTTCCTTTGTTTGTTTCCATGAACGCCGTTAAAGATGGAAATAGTCTTTTTCCTTACCAGTGACATGATTATGCCAATATCTGTAAAAAGAACTAGCAGATCTCTCTTTAAACAAATGCAGAATGTGAATTTAGTATTTCAACTTTATTTTTAGATAACTCATACATATTTTATTTATAAATGAGGCCAAAATCATGCATCCAGTGGCGTCGGGTGTAACAACTATAGTTGGTAGTTTTTTTTTTTTATGTGGTAAAAATCATCAAATGACTCCTTCCGCCCTGGATGGGGCGGAAGGAGTGGAGAAGGAGGCTGTCAGACTTTTACTGACTAACAAACCACCCTGTTCCTTCTGTAGCCCTTTACGTTCCGGGGCCACGGTATCCTGTTAAGACGTCCCGCAACCCCGGGAGTCATAGACTCTAAGGTGAACATATGTTTAGTGTAAATATTGCCGCACTTGTGAACAATTCACATAAAAGAAAAAATCTAGTTGCCCCTTTCAAAACGTAGTTTCGTAACTTACTAACTTGCCCATTCTTCTCCGTACAACTTCGGAAACTACTAAGTTTACTATCTTAAGTTCGGTAATCTAGTCTTGTGTACACCAGGCCTTCAGGTCTGTACGAGTAGATGTGGTAGGCTACATACCGGGTTCAGTCGGCATCGGCGGTGGTATCCACTGCGGCTGCCTCAGCTTGACGTGGTAGTAGTACGTGCGACCTCGGTCGTCCGTAGTGCTACGCCATAGAGACGGTAACACTATGTCTTTAGTGTCCTCCGTTGATGCCTATAAAAGTAGAAAATTATCCATAAACAAGTTTTTGCTCGCAACTACGTACGCATGTTTTTCTTATAGATCCCATTTAAAATTGTCAAATAAATAAAAATAGTCTATTATAGCACTCAGGGATAACGTAGCTTCCTATTAGCAAATAATTTTCAAAATCGAACCAGTAGTTTCGAAGATTAGTGTGTTCATAAAAAAAAAACTAACTCTTCAGCTTTATAATATGGAACGAATGAATGAATGGATGGATGATTTTAAATTCGATAAAAGCTGACACACGTGAATTGGGTTTTATTTTCCCAATACGAACGAACCTATGTCACAATTTCTCCCAATTATTCATCGAAATTTCTTCTAAGCATTCGGTTGACATGACATGTGCATTGAACTCATATTGACGTATTTTGGCATTTTTAATTAATTTGACGTAATTATTTAATTACAAATACATGGCAAATTTTTTTAAGGAGCAAAGAATATTTTGATGCAATTTTACACGCCAAAATCATTTACGTAGGCAGCTATGTAATAAGGATACTCACAGATTGTTGGTCAGGTTGTGTGGGTAGCTGCGGGAAGGCGGGCTGGCCAGGCGGGCCCACCTGCTGCCCGAACATGAAGCCACCCATCGGGAACCCGGGCATACCCATCATACTGCGGAGACATAGTTCATGGTTATTGACTTTGCTAGGGAAATCTTTTTATTGGAGAAAAGCAAGGTGCACAATCGCCTATTTTTCTCAACTCGCAAAAAATTGCTATGCTACAAATAACAAGATTAATGTCTAAAGATCTCAAAATAATAAATATTAAAAAAGAAAAAATATTTGAAGCATATTCAGTAGTTTATAAGAACATTTTCTATCTTCTTCTTCTATATAAATAAAAATCAATTGCTGCATACATGCAGTCAAATCCGCAAAATCAGCTAAATCACGCCAATCGACGGATTTGGCTGATTTTTTAAAAAGTACGTTAGAAAATCCACCGGAAAAGTCGGAAATAGCATCCGAGCGAAGCCGGGGCGTGTCGCTATTAAATAAATAATGTTTCAACAATCCTTTGGTCACGACTACTCACTTAGCCTGCGGCATACAAAAAGGCGGGCAGAAGGGCGCGGGCGGGAAGTCGTGCGGCAACCAGTCGGCTGGCATGTCGGGCACCAGCCCCGCCACGCCCATCACCATGCCGCCCATATTGCCCATGTTGCCCATATTGCCCAGCATGTTGGGCCCGCTGGGTACCATGCCGCCGGGGAACATTTGCTGTGGGGAAATAAACACGCATGATACAATATTGGTTACAAATATTTAGTACAGTAATATACAGTAGATTGGTGATTTGACTCTGCAAATGGCGACATAAGTCTGCAGTTACTGTTGGTGATTGCAGACTTAGCCTAGCCTAGCTGGCAAACTCGGAACATACGTTCGGAAGTATGAGAGTATTTTCAACACCAATTAAGTATCCAGAAATTATTTATTTTCAATATCTTATTGGAACTGGCGAAATGTGGGTGTTATAATGGGTACACCTCTGACTTCGGGGATTACAACTGATCTTGTTTGATAATACTTTCACACATTAAAAAAAACTAAGCGGTATACGGTTATCAACAACAAGTACACTGAAGATTGAAAGAGCAACGCTCGGTAAGTTATAGGAATCGCAGCTGACCTGCGGGAAGGTGTCAGGCTGCGGCCAGTAGGTGGGCCAGGCACGCTGCAGGCGCTCGCGCTGGCGCCGCGACTCGTCGGCCGCGGCGGCCGCCTCGGCGAAGGCGCGGCGCCGCTCCTCCTTGCTCATGGGGGGCACCGCCGCTAGCACGCGCTCGCTCAGCCTGCGGGGGGGGGACATAGATAGTCCTTGAGATTATTGCTAAAAACGCATGTACTGATGTCAAAAAAGCCTATTCAATTTCTGCACACAAGCTGTATAATTTTTAGGTTAACATTTTTTATCATAGTTTGTAAGCAGTTTGGTATTTCATAACCTAAAGAAATAAAACTAGAAAGCGCAATTTTGGAACGCTATAAAAAATAATCATTTTATAACACAATATCTCAGTTGAACCAACTGAACTTACTCACTGAACCTGATTAGCAATAATAACAACACTAATAAATATAATCAATATCGTACCTGATACTCCTCCTACCTCCTTCAGGACTGCTCCTTCTTTTCCTCCTATCTCTATCGTCTCTATCTCTATCCCTGTCACGATCCCTATCCCGATCTCTGTATCTATCGCGATCTCTTTCCCCGCGGTCCCTTTCCCCTCTATCACGGTCACTTCGCTCCCTCTCTCTGTCCCGCTCTCTCTCCCTGTCCCTCTCCTTCTCCCGCTCTCGTTCCCGCTCTTCGCGGCGGTCGCGGTCGCGTTCCTCTCGCCGCTCGCGGTCTCGGTCGCGCGAACCGCTGGAATCGGCCGCTCGCCTCTCGACGTTCGCCTGTCTTTCATGCTCTTTCATCTGCTGTATTCTTTCCTTTTTCGGTATTTTGAATACTTCCTGTAAAGGAAAGAATGTGTTTGGTTACAGTACACATCATCAATAAATTATTTCGGGATGGATTTGAAGAAGATATGTTTTTTGAAATACAACAGTTAAATCTGAATAATCAGCTATTAACCTGGCTGAATCTCCATTTTCCTTTAAATCAATGACCAAATTATGTTACATAAACAATATAACGACGTAGGACATAAAACCTTACCTTCAAACTGGACCATCTCTCAAGCAGTTGGTTGGAGAGATCTTTTATCTTCTCCAATATGCTAGCAGTCTCTTTAGCCTTTTCTGGACTTGATAGATTCTCCTGACTACCTCTGTTAGGAAGCTCTACAGGCAAACCTGTGGACGAACATCCAAAAATATATAACATTAATCTGTTTGTTTGAGAAATTACCACCTTCATGACTGGCTTATATATTTACTATAAAATAAGCTTTTTCTATATTCTTGTAGTACGACCGAAGAAAGTTTAATAATAGTCTGACAATGATTACATTCTTCCATCTTTTTGTTTTATTTTTGCAATCTGATTGGGGTTACTGTAAATCTTACCAGTAGCCTCATCGATGAATACTGTATCAGGTGTAGGCTGTGGCGCGTCGGCCGCGCTGAGCCAGCGCTCTACGATGGTAAAGAAGCGACTCTCTTGTATACTGGTCTTGTTGGGTATCGGCAGGCGGTCTACCGTTTGCAGCATTTCAAGCCTGTGGAAGTGAAATAACATTTTTAACATGAACATTCAAAGATGGACCCTGTAACTAAGCTCTGTGATGTCTGCCTTTCTGTGAAGTTTTCACAGAATGTGTATTAACACAAGAAACGTGTTTTTTATTTAGTTTTAAATATTGTTTGGTGCTAACTGTACCCTTTGCCTGTCTTCTTGTTTAATTATGTTCTTGCAGTCGCGCATAAAGGCGCAAGATAGGTACTCACACGAGCAAAACGTACAACGTCAATTTTAGCACGTCCTTGATCGGATTAGGGTCAGTTTTACTTCGACAAAGCGTTTCGAAGATCGACACTTCAAGACTATAACTTGTATCCACTTACTTGAAGTCAAGCGGCGCGTCTGTACACCAAGGCGCTAGAAGCCTCAAGCCCCTGTAGTCCAGGAACAGTCTCCTACAGGGCAGGTCAGCGTCTCTCAGTAGCCGCAGGAGCGCCGTCTGAGCGCGACGTGTCTTAGCGCGCACCACGGTACGAGATAGGCGGAGAGTGTGGCTCTGGTTCTTCACGCCAGTGCGGCTGAGAGCCTCCAGGTCTTCTTCGATCTGAATTAATGATTAAATTAGGTTTTTCTTTTTAATATTGATTAATAACAGTTGAAGGTCAGTTAAGGGGGTATAGTGTTGCATTCTATTTGACACACAAATTAGAATCTTAAATAAAGAAATAAGAAAAAGGTTATGGTACAGTTTAGAAAAAAGTACATACCAAAAGACTGGCATAATATTATAATAGAATTTAAAACTAATATAAAAACTTCGAGTTATTAGAATATGTAAATCATTACAAATTGTTCTGTATTCAAGAAACAATGGCTGTTTCCATAATCAATTATGGAAACAGTTATTCAAAACCTGCCTTATTATAAGTGACGCAGTGTTTTCAGGTAAACGTATTTCAATACCAATAAGATCTATATTCGTCGAAATAATAACGAAGACTATTCAAAATAAAACAGCGAGAATCTCACGTCAGCATCTTGCACCAAGTCGGGAGCTTTGGGCTTGTAAGTGCGATCCTTCTTGGGTCGACGCACGCGCGGCCGAGGCTGTTCCGTGGGAGTGGCGTGGGACTCCTCAGAAGACTCCGTTGTGCCAGACTTTGATGTAGAGACATCTTCTTCCTCCTGAGATAGTTGCAAAGTTTTATGTTAATATTATTTTATTATTTCTTGTCCTAAATCTTTTGAAAAGAAGTTTTAGGGCTTTACAATAGTTATAAACGCAAGTTCATCATGCATTATTTTTTTTGAGGATTTCCTTTTACTTGCTTCTTGGAATGGGTTGAAAAGCTTTCCTAAATATATAAACGAAGATAGCATGCATTAATTACGTAGATTTACCTTAGTAAACCCAGATTATCGAGAAATAACTAGCTAGTAGTTCTTTAAACTTTAAGGAGACAAAACTATGTTCTTATTTTTTTAAACAGTTTACTAAATTCACAGCTGAATGTCATCAGTTAAACACACAAAAAAGTAGGACAGAAAGTTGTCAGACTCGTTCCACCATTAATTTATTGTATTTCTCCATCTATGTATTTTTATTATCTCTCTCTACTTTGAATATTTTGTTTGTATGTATTTATTATTATACACACATCAAAAGTGTCTAGGGATCAACATCCCTAATCAATGTTAGGGATGTTGATCCCTAGACACTTTTGATGTGTATATTTTGTCTTGTATTTTGTCACAAGACATAGAAGGTGCACAGGCACCTACTATGTTTTGTCTCTGTATCACCCTAAAGTAGACTGGTAGAAAATCCCTAAGGCATTAAGTCCGCTTTTGTAAAGTTGTAGTGTACATAAAGTTTAAATAAATAAAAATCACAGTAAGTTCCTAGATATACTCACAAGAGTATACCTTCAAAACGGAATTGAATAATAAATCAAAAACTTCCTTCATTTCCACATGCGAAAAAGCAGTTCCAAATTAAATACATAAACGTATATACCCCATCGGCGCGTACCTCGTCATCTTCGTCGTCAGAGTCGGGCTCGCCGCCGATCCAGCCGCGGCAGTTGTCGGCGCCGCAGTAACAACGCTGAGCCACCTTTCTGCACGTAAACAACACATCTCTGTTACCCACCAATCACAGCATTACGGCCGCTGGAACCGATAACAGTCCGTATTGTCAGGTCGGATGGAGTTGTTGAGTTTCATGTGTTTAGTTGAATTTATTTGATTTCATTACTTAAACTTAAAAACAACGCCACATTTTTTATTTAATACACATCGAGACATGAAAGGAAAAATGTACTAAGTGACAATTTGGTCGTGTTTATATTCAACCCTATTGTATATAAAGTAAGGTTGAATATATAAAACAACCAAATTGTTGCTTAATACATTTTCCTTTCACCCCTCTATATAATACAGCGGAAGAGTTTTTTTTGTTTGTTTGTTTAAAGATAAACATAATTCCATTTAACACTATATAAAAAGTACTAGCTTCTGCCCGCGACTTCGTCCGAGTGGTTTTTATAGCCTATACTATTCCTCATGGATCTAGCTATCATATACTAAAATATTTTTTCCAATCCGACTGGTGGCTACAATTTAGCGCGTTAAAACAAGCAAACAAAAAATTCTTCAACTTTGTTATATTACTATAAAGACGTGGTTTTTTTTTAGTTTTCAATGGTAGGTAAATTAATAATTATCCTGACCGAATTTCGATCACGGTGACCAATCACACACAATGGAGACTAGCAATAGTATGCAGGAGATATTATAGTGTATGAGTGTGTGTGCAAACACAGGTGCACTCCCTCATATGGTAGGTACATTAGATTAGCATGAAAATTAATTACGCTAATCATATATGCCTTGAACATTTTTGTTATCAATATTATATTTTGTTGATGTTCACAATGGCACTCAGTAAATTAGTACTCTTTTAAATGTTAATATTATAAACACCCGCATAGGCCGCATACCTACTGAATATTAAAAGAGTATAACGTCAGTAATCTCATTATGAGCCCAAATCGACCCGTTTGAGTCACGTCTTTAAGTTATTGACTACAGATACTGAAAGTCAATGACATTCACGGTGAGTGCCTATGAGACAGATTATTTACATATAATTTATTCGAAGGTTGCAGTCAGTAAATGGATCACACTGTAATGCTAAACAAATTAGGTTAAACTTTGTTTATAGCCTATACATACGACAAAAAACAATGGCCGCAATTCGAAAACCAGATGTCCTTGGGGTGACATGAAGCACTTAGATTGGATACATATTGAATGGGGTATCGACTAAGAGCGTGTCCAGACGAGGCGCGATTTATGCGCGAACAGCAAGACTCGTGACTACATGTAGATGGAATGTATGTGCTTCTACTATCTCACAATCGCACGATTGGCTTTACGCTACTCCACTCGTGCGTGAATCGTTGCAACTGTACTAGGTCTAAGAAACCCAAAATTGTTGGATACATGATGTATGATTTTTCAATACTTTCAGTTGATGACGCGTGTTTGACTAATGCGCGTTAACAGTGTCATAATTTTGTCACAGTTAGGATCTGTTTCACCATCTTTCAATACACAAAGTTGACCCGATATTATGTATAATGACCTGCCCAGTAAATTAATCTGAACTTATTGGAACATAGTGAAACGGGCCCTTAAATGTGTGCAATGGTACGACAAACAGAGAATGTATCACGGCGCGACTTAGTTATAAAACGCGCGTTATCCGCATATCGTCGTATGATTAAGCTCTCACAATAAACAACACGGGAACATGCATAGTGGGCGAGAATAGCACAAAACTATTGAAAAAAAAGTTGGACTTACCCAAACCTCTGGAACTGATAATCAAACGTGAGTTCCTCGCCTGCAATGATGTCCCTTTTGCTAAAGAATCCTATCCTGAGCTCTCCGTTCACGGTCCACTTTTGAGTTTCGGCATTAGGATCACAGGAATGGTTGATAAATCGGGATATGTTCCCTTTCAGGGTCGCATCGATGACAGTGTCGCCTTTGAGTGACATGAAGTAGTGATGTAAGTTGTTCTCGTCGGAATATGCTTGTGCGCGCTTGTAGAACTGCTCATAATCGAGGACCTCGCCTACGTATTCTAAAAGGAATTCGCCCCTGGAACATGATTGGTTGATTAGCATGTCTTTATAACAATATTTTGGTAAAATCATGAAGTGTCACCATTACTGTAATATTAACTTGTCAAGCCCCGGCTGATTTACCAGTAAGTCAAAACAATAGAAAATCAATTGTGTCTCATTATGTGGGACTTGAGTAATTAATATCAGCCTATTATTGAGATCCTCATACAGAGAAGGCATGAGCATTGATCACCATGCATGTTTAAGGTGAGGGTACACGTCACGATGTTTTCCTTCACCAATGTCCGTGATGTCCAAGATAAACTTGGAAGGTACATATGAATTAGAAAGTCACATTGATACTTGTCCGAACCCATAACCTCGTGCATGAGACGCAGGCGCCTAAACCACTATACCATTACGAATTCGGGTATAGTAGTAGACTGGCTCAAAGCCATCATTGTGGTGTTTCAAATTATACAAGGATCATTGAAATATCCAATAACATTAAATCATTGTCTGCTTTAGATAAGTACAAATATTGTTTACTTCCTCATTTTAATATATCTTATCATTCAGTTGGTATGTGCCTTGACTATTAGTTCTCATTACTGTATGAGTGTTTGTAAACCCCACTTACTATGTTTCTACAATTCGCAAGGCATTATTTTGTATATAAAAAAAAATATACTTAAATAAATAAATATCTTGAGACAACTCACACACGGCCATCTGATCCCGAGCTAAGCAGAGCTTGTGTTATGGTAACCAGACAACTGATATACATACTTATATAATTTATAAATACATACATATTATAGATAAATTACACCCAGACACAGAACCAACAATTATGCTCATCACACAAAGTTTGTCCTGGGTGGGAATCGAACCCACTACCTCCGGCTTTGCAGTCAGGGTCACTAACCACTAGACCAACGAGGCAGTTGTATTTTAATGTTTTTATTGTATGTGTTGTCCCACTCTTTGAATTTCTCCTGTATTGTGGGTGTGTCTACAAACATATAAACTCACATACACAAACAGCCAGACCTGGAACAGCTACAAATACTTGTTCCGTGCAGGAATTGAACCCGCGCCACGCAGCGCAGCAAGTCAATCACTTGGCCACTGCCCCAACTGTGCTGTCATTTTATCTATTATAATCCAAAGCAGATCTAAGAGATATTTAGGTTTCGAATTCTAAATATTTGATCATTTAATAAGCAATACAAATCTGTACTTATACAACGAACAATTATAGAAATTATAATATTTCAAACATTTCATTCAATAGACAACCATGCTGTATACTTTCGCAGATGCAACAACTACCAAGTGTACTTATTTCTACAATATTCACTTACATTGGGATATCCGCGCTAGCCTCTACACCACAGCCCTTTTTGTCAGCATAAAAAATCTTCAGAGGAGCCATCTCTCTTGACTGGAACCTTCTGTTGGTACAGCGATCCCCTACTGGACAGCGGGAATTACTGGAAACATAATGTTACATGATTGAATTTCTTCTTTCAATGAAGATTAAAGTCATTTACTTACAAGAAAAAAAGAAATGAATCTAGTTGCCCCTTCCAGTTAGGTATGGCATTTAATGGATAAGAAACTCCATTCCATACTTATTCTTTTAAACTAAACTCTACTCATTTAAAAATTTTTTTTTTTTTTTTATAAAGAGGATTGTAACTTGAATTTGGAATGGAATAACCAAATATTGTATTACCATTCAATCATGAGCAGCCTGTTGAGACAGTCCTCCCCACAAGCTAGCTCCCCTCTCTCCAGTTCTTCTTTGGTCATGAAACAGTCACAAGTCATCTTCTTTGTCTCCTTACTAATCATTCTATCACATAAATACTCATTTTCATCCAAATGTTGGTACTGGTTCATCCTCTCTTCAATGATTCTGTCATAATCCTCTTTGCTCAAAGGAGTTACATTTTGCTCCTCTTCTTGGGGGTTAGGACTTTCTGCTACTTGAGGTAAGCGTTGAGGCAGGCTAGGACTAGCTAATGGTGAGTTAGCAGGTGAGCTAGCACCCATCTCTAGCTCACTAGACCTACGCCAACGAGATTTAACTTTTACCGGCATTTCAGAAGGCACCGGAAATGATGGAGAGTTGGGTGTGGTACTTGGCAAAGATTCACTAGTCTTTTCCTGACTATCAGATCCAATTTCTTCAAGTTTCAACTTAGTTTGTGTGATCAATGCCTTCTTCAATGGTGTCTTGACCAACCCATAGCCTTTAGTCTTCTGCTTCAAGTTACTTATTGTCTTAATTCTACTGGACCGCCTCACACCAGTGGGGGATGATTCAGCTGAATCATTTGAGTTATTTTGAGTTTGTTCAGTTACTCTTGATGAATTGCTGTCATCAGACAGTGTGGAGCTCGGTGTTAGACTGGGGTCTGGTCTGGTTAAAGCTTCAGTAAGATTCTCTTTAAATGGTATGTCAGGAGTTAAACATGGTGGAGTTCTAATTTCAATAACCTCAGAACAATCCATTGGAGGGTCTGGTTCCACTCCAGATGCAAGATTCAACTTCTCAAAATGTTCCTGAAAGTCACTGTTTTGAGAATTATCCTTACTTTCATCATTATCAATTGTTTCGGTTATATGCTCTTGAGGGCTATCAATCTTGATGTTATAATACAGCTCTGGATGGTCATCCTCCACTATCTGCACAATTGTGATGACTTCATCATCATCTCCAGTAAATTCTATTTGTTCTTCCTCCAATGGAATGTCTTCAATTGGTATTTCCTCTGGTTTTGACTCTTTGAAAGAATCATCAACAATTTCACACTCTTCTTTATTGTCAGGCATTTGTTCAGTAGTAGCACTGAGCTTGGAGTCACTTTCTGTTAAATCAATAGTAGTTAAGTCAAGGGACTTCTCGTTCATTTCATCTGTATCTGTAGTCATGGATGGGATTTCGGATGATAGTTCACATGGTGCAGGTACAGGTGATATGTCTCTAGAATGGCTCTGTGTCATTGTTGTACTATTCATTGGACTAAAATTAGCCCCACTGTTAGTATCTGACTGTGTATCTAAAGCAGCATTCGAATCTGACTCTGAGCTTGCACACGGGTCAACAACTCTTATTTCTACACTACTATTTGTTTCACTGTCACTACCAATATCATATTTTCTAGTAAATGTCTCATCAGTATTGAATAGGCAGCGATATTTACCGAATTTCTTATGCAATGCTACAATTGGGACTTGGCAGGGTTTAACAGCAGGAAGCTTTGGTGGTTCTGATGTCTCTGGAGCTTGAGAGTCAGATGCCCCAGAGGCATCTGTAGGCGCAGGCTCTGTGTCCTGCTGATTGGTTTCGGAGGTGGTAGCCTCGACGGAGCCAGAGGCTTCACCTTCGGCGGGCGATGCAGCATCGGCCTGATGCTTGGCGCGTCGAGTTGTACGACGCATTGCCGCAGTTTTTGTTGCTGCCTTCTTTCTTTTCGCCATTGTACTATTTTAAAGCAGCAACATACAACCTAAAATTATAATATTTTTACATCACACGATACTCAGAACACTGTTGGGCATAGTGACCTCTTTCGATCGTTGTTGTTTCTCATTACTGTCAATGCCACATGGTTCTAATAAAAAATAAAAGACTCAATTTCTTTACAATTAATTTGGCTACATTATTTATAATCTTTTTACACTCCGGACGCTCTGTTTTGGGTCTCCAATGAATTCATGCAATGAAGCCACCGGTTGGTGTTGATGGTACAGCAATAACATTTCATGATACAATCTGACTACATACCATTACTTTTTGGATCTAATAGTATTTCTTGCATTTACTGAAATACTAACAATTATGCAAAACTATTATACTCTTTCACAATTTATATAAAACATAATTTGCAAGCAAAATTACAATTTTCTTCTTTCATTTTAGTTCATTGCTTTTTTTTGTTGAGGACTGCGCCATAGACAAACAATCAAGACAAGATGGAATTGGATAATGGACAATGGATGGACTTGAATATACATCAAAATCAAATGGGCGGGAATAAAAAACTAGAAACAAGATTAATAAAATAGTGTTTTATTCTACTAAACACACAGTATTTATTTTTTATAATATCAGAAAGATAAAAAAAATTATACTTTTTGAACTATTCTCAGGTAGGGGATCCCGCCTATAATAATATTCGACAGGACCATAGATCTACTAACTATTTATTTCTAACATTTCGTAGGATTAAACGTTGGACAAACCTTGTGTAATAACTAAATTATGCTAGATTTATATTTAAAACACTACATTTTTGCAGTTGTCTGAAATGTATGCCGTTCAATCTATCTGAATCCTATAAAGCTCCGTTGCAGAAATTATGTTTGCAAGCTATAGTTCACCGCAAGGCCCAGAGGTGGCCCAGACCAAGGTCTATTTGAAGCTGGCTATTTAGTTAACGTTTTTATTGATTTGATGAGGTCGTCGAGTTAATATCCCGTTAGGGTATTTCATTGATGTAATGAAGAAACAGTGACACAACTTACTGTTAATAAAGTAAGCGTGCTGCAAGGTTCACTCCAAACCCGAGCAAAGTTTTATTGGAGTATTTGTTTCTCATATTTTTTTTTTTAATAACTACCTAGAGTCTGAATCTACCTGTGAAAAAACACCTACTGTCTCATAACCTAATGTATCAAATAAATAACATAATTTTTAGGCGATTAATTTAAACTAAATAGCTTTTTGAAGTTATTCACGCATTTCGAAACGCGGCGCAGTGACGTTAAAAATTCACGTCATCGTCCCACGTCAAAATTTGCAAATGTCAATGTCAAATTGTCAAAGTCTTGAAGAAAAATTTAACCAAGCTAACCGAAAGAAGGAGAAACGTAGCGGTTAAAAGCTTTATAATTAAGTATTCTGTTGTTAACACTTACTTGTATTTATATATAAGCATTTTGTAAGATGACTGAAACTCCAGAGGTAATTTTGGGTCCTACTTCATTTACACTTTCTCGTTTGTTAAAACTTAACTTCGGAGACACGTCACGTTTATATTTTTCAATGTGTAACGTAAAATATTTCTTTGCTTACTTTTAATTCTTCAATAAGCTTGAATTTTGAGCATTGATGAGTGTTTACACGTATTTATTAGATTAGTCAATAATTAAGCACATTCCGCTTGATAATAACAGTTTACAATGTTTCTTTCAGACAGTGAAAATCAATAAGTGGGACGGTGCTGCCGCTAAAAATGCTATTGATGATGCTATCAGAGAGGTAAATAATTATTCTAATATTAAAAAATATATGATGTTATTCACCGGCAACTTTTTATAATATCTTTACCAAATTTGACTGCAGGTACTAACGGGAGATCTGAAATGTAAAGAGAGCTTCGCCCTCATTGATGGACGGCTCTTCCTCTGTGCATTGGCTGTTGGTGTAGCTCTCTATGCTCTGCTGTGGGATTACCTGTACCCATTCCCACAATCCAGGTATCTATAATTTACTAGTGACTCTCAGCGTTGTCCACATTTATTTATTTTTATTACCCCACGGGAACCATACAATTTTCCGGGATAAAAAGTAGCCTATGTGCTATACCAGGCTGTAATCTATCTCTGTACCTAATCTCATTTGGATCTGTTCAACTGTTCTGGTGTGATTAAGTAATATACACACTTACTTTTAGGTCGTTCTTGAACCGAAAGCCATAAACTCGATCATCATACTCGAAACGATTGGGACCATTTTTTTTCAAAAATAATAATAATAAAAAACAGCTTTTCAGTACATTTATGTTCGTCTAACTCGTCAAAGTGTACTGAACAGCTGTTTTTTTTTATTGTTATTTTTGAAAAAAAAATGGTCCCAATTTTATTGTTTTGAGTTTGATGATTGAGTTTATGGCTATATGTGTATAATATAATCCAGTTGGCTGCAGAAAGGCACAACCCATTGTGTTTCTACTAAGTGCAGTATGTGTTTTTCTACGGCGAACACACAAACTGTGTAGCCAACCGCACTTTTGTTGTAACGAATGTTTAACCACAGTTAACAGGTTAACTGTTAAAGAATATATTTATCAGTCTATGTTTTTGGAGGTCTCACTAATACCATTTTCTTTTACACCATCCATCTTTAAGTAATAAAACAATTAATGAATCTGTCTTATATTTAAACTCGGACTTATCTGGAGTGAGCCAGACAAGCTCTTAGTCTAAAATAAGGTTTTTATTAAGGCCTAAATTCCATTATCTTCCACAATGTACTTTTTACCATAATTATGTTGGTTTATTATTTACAGACTGGTTCTCATAATCTGTGTGTCTTCATACTTCATACTGATGGGTATCCTGACACTGTACACGACATTCAAAGAAAAGGGAGTGTTTGTGGTGGCTAAGGAGAAGACTGGAAACAACAACAGGGTGTGGGAAGCCAGCTCCTATGTCAAGAAGTAAGTAATTTATATCACAGAAGATTTATTATGCAAATACTCAACTTCTTATAATTTTGATTCTACTTTGCTTCTGGATTCTTCTTCTCCGCTTTGTCTACTTCTCTGTTGATTACTTTTATTTTAGAAAAAAAAATTGGGTTCTTTGTAAAAAAATTGTGAACAAAATCGAATTCTATGGACAGTGTTATTGGCAACTGCTTGAATTTTTAAACACCATATGTTTCACAAATTCATGTGGTCTGAGTTATGGGTATAAGCATAATGGCTTGTATTAACTAAAATATAAGTGTATTAAAATAGTTGATAACCAGCTAGACTCTAACATCTCAACTAGCTTACAAATACCATACTTATACCTTTTTTCTTATTCAAATTATGATTCTGGATCAGTTTTAATAAGTTTGCTTGGTAATCAAAATTTAAAAAAAAAGTACTTTCTCTCTAAATATAAAAAATGCAGCATTTATTCTACACTAGCTTTTGCCCGCGACTTCGTCCGCGTATATGTCGGTTATCGCGGACGCAGACGAAGTCGAAGTCGAAGTCGAATAAAAAGTAGCCTATGTCCTTTGTTGGGGTTCACACTTATCCTGTACCAAATTTCACACAAATCGGTTCAGTAGTTTAGGCGTGAAGAAAAGACAGACAGACAGAGTTACTTTCGCATTTATAATATTAGTTAGGATTTGTGCAGGAATATGTATGTACCCTATTTATAACAGAGTCAAATAAGCTGAAAATACATTGATTCCACCATTAATGTCATGGCAATCCCCCTTGGATTGCCATGACTACCATGCTTCATCATGCTTGAAGAACATTAAATTCTCTCGAGTAGGGAGGGGGATTGACAAGGCTCATTATGTGTGATTTTTAAAAGATGGTAGATTACTGGCTGATTATGCGGTTTTTTTTGGTATATCGATTTCTCCTTCACCTTTATTGTCGATGTAGTGACCAATAAATCTGGTGGTAGTCTTTATTAAAAAAGCGAAAAAATAAGTTTTGTTATTCTGCTATAACCATATCCAAAGGTTGTTAATGGTTACAGAGTTTAATTTAAAAATTCCCAGTCTGCAATGAGACTGCGAATTTTTTAATTAAACTATGTTGTAATTTTTTTTTAATAAAAAAAACGAGATTTAAAGCACTCAAACATTTATTTATTTGATAGATTTTGTTAGAACAACATAATGACAACATGATCCTAACTAATATTATAAATGCGAAAGTAACTGTCTGTCTGTCTGTCTGTCTTTCTGTCTGTCTGTCTGTCTTTTCTTCACGCCTAAACTACTGAACCGATTTGTGTGAAATTTGGTACAGGGTAAGTGTGAACCCCAACAAAGGACATAGGCTACTTTTTATTCGACTTCGACTTCGTCTGCGTCCGCGATAACCGACATATACGCGGACGAAGTCGCGGGCAAAAGCTAGTAATAAATATAAAGTAGCTTCTAATTTGCGACAGAATTTTTAAAATCGGTTCAGTAGATCCTGAGATTACCCCCTACACACCTCACAAACTTTACGTCTTACAATAGTTACAATATTAGTAGGTGTATAGAATTAGTTTATCCATATTTTGTTAGTAACAGATTTGATTTCTTCATCGACAGGCACGATGACAAGTACAACCTAGTCCTGGTGATGCGGGATGCCACCGGCAAGTCCCGCGAAGCCTCCATCACGAAGTCTTTCGCCAACTTCATCGACACCAACGGAACTATCGTTCAAACCCTCGTCATCAATGAAATCACCAAACTGTACAACTCCCTCTCATCTGAAAAGAAAGAGAAGTGATCACTTGTCTCTTTCGCACAAATATAAATAAGGTCTGACATTATTGTAATACTATTTACTCATAATAAACTAATGTCCTATGTATTGTTGTTTTATGTTTTATCTGTTTGGTTTCCCCAGGTTGCTTATGAATGTTGAAAGTAGCTCTGGTATTCAGTCTGAATTCAGACTGCTTTGAGACCCAGTTGTTATTTCAGGATGACACCATATTGTTATTCAGGTATGTTTTAGGAAGTAGACATGGAACCAATAGGAAATAGAGCAGCGTAGAATAATTTTGTATAGTACTTGTAATGCTTATAGTCGTTAATAGATGGCGCTATTCTAAAAAATAGATAGTGCATGTGTACATTAAAAGAAATACATTAGGTATTTAAAGAAATTATGAACGGATACCTACTTCTTTAATATCAGCTTAGTTTTAGCCTTGTCTGTTAAAATATTGCCTTGCATCATGGTTCTTGCGATCAATGAACGAGCATACTGCTGTAGCTCTGCCTGGGGTTTGTTATTTTCATAATTATACGCCAGATGTCTCTAGCGCGCTAAACGGTGCCAAAATATGTAGAGCGCCAAAATACTGCGGAATTTCCATGAACTATTTACGCGAACGTTATAGAGTTGCTAATCAGACGGGTTTTTTAGTAGCGTCCTCACAGCGGGTACTCTTATTTTTAGTAGCATTTTCCTCATTTTAGGCGTGAAGTTGTGTTGTTGGTTTCAATGTCAGGAGAACAATGACTCACGCCTGACGGCATGGAGCAAGATCGAATGCGCTACTACGGTCAGTCAGTAGGTCGGTCGGTACCGCTGGGACGTCGTGGGTGCCACTCACTCACGATTAGCTAACATGTACTAGAATTAAGTAACACATCAGTGAAAATAGTTTTAATTAAAAAGTTGAATTAAATAGTGATGTGAAACTGAAACAATAAGTGCTATTATCTCTCAAATTTTATATTAAAATAAATACGAAGAATTAAGCGCATTGCTAACTAAATTTAACTAAAATAGATTACATGTTTTCATCGTAGTTTTCCTTGGATTTATTAGGTAAGCTGAACGATAATAATGTAAACTATTTCCCTGTACGTTATGGTTGTTTTATGTTATCAGTTTTGCAGAAAATTATATAATTAAATTCTTAATCTATTCCATTTACCTACACAACAGTGCAGAGCATAGTGTTAAATAAAGAAATCATTTCATTTCATTGTTCCAAAGACGTTTTGACGGTCGGTGGATCAATATTATTCGGCGTCGTCAGTAGTGTTGTAAATCAATAGCCTGCTTGTAAAGATTGTAGCTCAAAGCTGAGTATAAACCGACAGTGTTATGACATCATAGAAGCGACCTGAACCAAGGACTCCCAGATTATGGGCACTACGTTCCTACGCTTTGTTTTTAATAGTAGCCGAAAATGACTACGTCGTCTGCTGTAATAATTTCCGTATACACTAAACTTATTCTTTTATAGACGGTAATTTATTTTATTGAAGTTTTTACAGGTTTTTCCAACTCTATTAAATGAAGTAGTCGTTTGGTTACGCAGGCGTAACAAAAACATATTTATTTTTAATTTGATTCAATTACTCAGCTGAGGAACGTAGCTAAATATAGTGTTCTATTATTTGTATATTTAAAACAGTAGCTGAATTCGTTTTAAATACATTATAGGCATAATTACGCTGGCGTGTTGATTTAAAACACTGCCATGTTCTCAGTGAGTGTTAAATCACCTGACTGCGCGTGTTAAACTAGGTATTAACCCATACGACAAAGATTATTTCACAAGCCGATGCTATTTTAGTTCTGGCTTGAGTATCAACGCGTGGCATACATGTCTCACTGAACTACTGTGTGCACACAGTGCAAAATACACTAACACAGATCGTGACCGACCTTGAAATGCCGGCCGAATGTTGCAAAAGCCGTGGGTTCAGCGGTCAATGACCCCTATCAGCTGGAATTTTTGCTCCCCCATCTATTTCGCGTCGAGCAGGTGTTACGGGTGTTACACTATTTCCTTTATACCGGCGATCAGTCAAGATAGCCCCCGAAATATTTTTTTTTATTGTTTTTTTTTTGAAAATTGTTGCTCTTGAAATTATATTTTGGAAATAGTTTTATTTCCATTATTAACTAGATAATGTCGACAACATATTGATGTTTTAAATGATCATCGTAAATTCGTAATTGTCTGGTGTATTTTGATCAACACACTGTAAACTAAAATAGCGCTGCAATTTGCAAAAAAAAACTATATTTTGAATTTCGCGGACTACCTTGAATAAATCACCTGACCCAAGTAATAATAACAACTTTTCTACTGTTTTCACGCTGTTACGTGACAGTGTAAGCATGCGTACATCGCGAAAATTAAATTGGAACTGAATTCGGCGCGTATCGAACCCTTGCCAACATTTCAACCAGTCTCCCACATGTGGTGTAATGATTGCGTGAAAATATGCGATTGTTTCAATATTTGAATACTTACTTTCCATTTCCTCTAATTCAATTGAAAAAAAAAACTTACCGAGTATAATACCTACTTGACAAAACAGAGCAATAATCTTTGCCAGCAACAAAATGAGGAAAATATTAGTAGGTAACGCACTAATGCTACAACCAAAAGGAAAATGAAAGAAAAACGATTTTACCTGTGTATTTACCATGGCCGCAAAGATCGATATTCCAATGTGTGACTGTAATAACATTTTCCGCAAGAAATAAATAGTTGACGTTCTTATACTGTATTTTCTTTCCAATGAACTAGGTACATCGTTGCGCAACTACTATCTAGCGGTGACCCGATGAGATTTCTTACATAACATTTTCACTAGGCAATTTTCTTGCAGTTATGCATTAGACAAATCCCACCTGCATTGCTATTCCGTGATAATCTTCCTCAGTGAATTTAGGTGAAAAGAGCTTGAGGTGAGCTAAGAATCCTAGCATAATCTGGGATGATAATTCATCTCAAATTGTCAAGCTCACTTTACCTTAAACCGTGGGATTTTTTAACTGAATAGACTTGCTGATTTAAGCACCTAAATCTCTCAGCTTAAGCATTGCAAGCACGAGTTCTATCGACTTACGTAGGAACCTATTTTTGCCTCTTTTTATGACATTGTTTTATAATTAAATAAGATAGTTACAAGTAAATGCCAACCACAAACCAAAAAACAAACAATAGGAATACCGAATAGTCAAATTAATTAATTAAACAATAGATTTTGCACCCATCATTAGTTCACATGCTACACCCGTTACTCCATTGTTTTTCGATTTCCTATACACTACATCGTTACATAAACACACGACCAAGATTTACTGATAAAGCAAACACGTGTTTGACCTTGCTAAGCGTTATCACTAGTGCAGCAGCAGATAGACAGACGGAAGATAATCAATGTAATTAGGAGCTGCTAATAACAGGAGCATTAATATATGTAGGTAGGTATTGTGATAATGGATTTGTCAACTGATTTAAGAGCTAAGAGCCAATAAACTGACTGAGATCAACGAAGCGAAGACGATTTATGTAAAGCGGTTCCTATAATGATGCTGTTTGGCAAAGAACTGCAGTACCTAAAGATAGTGCTGAGATGTTAGTTGAGCGGATTTATTTTTTAAGGGTATTACTCAAAAGAATAGGCTGCAAGAAGCTGTAGCTTTAGCTATACGAGACGATTATTCAGAAAAAGGGCTTTACAATTTACTTGCAGGACTGGGTCTTGGCCTCTTGGCTTTGAATGGACTGTTTCAAAATCCCACATTACATAATCAGTGCAGTAAAACTGTTGTAAATTCAAAAAAATAATGAAAGCAATCAATCTTCTCATAAAATTCTGTTTACAGGTTTTAGATAAAATTCAGAAATTAATAATCACAATACGTTACGATGATAGCGTACCTATAATATTGGAAAACGTTATCAATGCTTTTTTTTATCATTCCTGTGCTGAATTTCACCTAGACAAAACCATTGGAAATACGCAGATCTATATATACATGTTTAGTGACTATTTAATATGTTAGGAGAATAACCAGAAACTTTGTTTTTGTCATGCTCTTCAATTGTGGGTTTTATTTTCTACAAAGTTCGAGCCTTGAGAGATCATGAACAAAACTTTGACCTAAGGAATGCCTTTGACTAAGTTCATAAGATGCGATATTGATTAGGAACATTTATTTTTAAAAGGATGGGATAGTGTTTATGTACAAAATACATTAACAACAGAAATGACGTTAATGGGCACGCGTTATCCATGGTTTGTAGATGCAAGACCATTTTTTAGAAGGGGTTCTCCAAGGAGCTATTCTAGGCCCTATCTATTTTTGCCGTTATTAACATTTGAAAACAAGAAGAATGAATAGTTCAATTAACTGTCCATAGGACACTATACTTTAATAAACTTCTAGTACTTAGTCTCGGTTTGTTTGCCTAGTTACGACTGTAGAGCTACCTACTTACGTGTTATAAAACAAATACTGATTTCTTAGCAACGCGGTTTATGGGATATCTCAAGGATTTTCCCACTCAAAGCCCAGATCGTTTGAGGATAGTCCTAGACCATAGAAATTAATGTTCTATTTTCAGTATATAAGTACTACAAGTACAATTACTACATCCTGTCGTTATCATACGGCTTCTAGTCGTGAAAAGTCGCAAATGTGTTATTCAAAGTGTTGAGTATACAAGATTGCTTTGATGGTCTTTAACATCGATTTATGCCATTAATAACTGTCTGGCCGTGACCGTAACGTTATCTGTCTTGGCTACGAGTGTTATATAAGAAATATGCGGTCAGTTCCTGCTTTTTTATCTACAAACATTCGTGAGATAAGCAAGTAGGTACGTTTTGTTTGTCTCGTCATTTTTATGAGTAGAGTTCCTTAGGTACCTTAGATTGGCTTAAGACCAAGTCTATTTTAAAGAAGCAGTTTGGCAATACTACCAAAGGTAAACAAAGAGATCGAGTTTAGATATACTTAGGCGGCACCATAAGTACCATCTATGTTATTTACATTAACCGCTGTACCTAATCTATGTTGCAGAAGATGGCAGTTCTTAAAATACACCATAAGAATCTGTCTTACTTTAAAAGAGTTGTAATCGATCACTATTTATCTCTTGATTGATGATATCTATTCGTACATAGAACTCTCATTACTAAGTAATTAGGTACTTAGTCAGAGTCACTATCATAATAAATTATCTGGAGCCTTTTCTACATTTACTTTAGTCCTACTGGCATTCCAGTTCCTCTTGTCTTGTATGCTATCCTTTCCCGTTGTATGCTAATTGTAAAATTGTCTTATCCATTTGTATAGTAGTCGGCACGGTTAGCCGCTGCGCTCCGTGTCGCGAGTTCGATACCCACACGGAAAAAATATTTGTAGTTATGACCTTTAGATAGTTGTTTCGGGTCTGGCTGTTTGTGGATTTGAGTTTATATAATATGGTGTGGTGGTAAAGTGGAGAAATTACTAGTGTGGGGCTCCGTTTAAAAGAAAAAAATAACGACAATTATTTCAATTTGATTTAAACAGTAATTACGTTTTAAATAAACGTCAAAATTGTGTTTTGTAATTCTTTTATCAGTAAAATGCGTTGTTCATCTGCAAGAGAATCATAGATAGTCTACTCACTTTACCGTTCATTCTACGCTTCCATACGTCGCCATACGTCAATCAGATCATATGTCTCATAAGTACAAGGCCTCAATTAAGATTCAGCTCGCGCCTGCCCCCACTCAATAGTGTTGGCAACGAGTGTACCTTTACAATCTATGTAAAAGGAACAAACCATAGGTAATTGTGTTATGAGAAAAACAAAGCATCAATCGCTTTAAGACTTGAGTTTCAAGTAATTTTAAGTGTTTCAGGAATCGATATTGAAGTCTCATCGATGCGATGCATCTAGTACTTATTTATATGTACAGTCGCTGACAATTGCAGTGAATCATATTTCACTCTTAAGCCCTTAGTAATAAAGTTGAAAAGTGGTCAACGGTTGCACCTGTACCACTGTATAGAAACACTCATACCTACTCTGTTTTATTGGAAAAACAATCATGATGTGCCTTTAGCTAATAAACTTAAGTGTTTTATAATAGTAATAGCTTTTTGACAAGTAGGTGGGGTGAGCTGTCCTACCGAGGGACATTGAACCATCGCAATATCTTAGAAACGTGCCGATATCATTCCGTTCCAATACACTAAAACCTAACGTAGCTACTAGTACCCTGCCTGTACTCCTCAGTTCACTCGATCATCTTGTGAGAAACATACATACAGTGAGCTAAATTTTGCAAAAATCGAAAAAAAACCAACCAAGTGCGCGTCGTACTCGCACACAAAGTAAGTATTTATTTATTTAGTAAGTAGAGTATTTAACTCCAGAACTCTACATGTAAAAAAATAGTTTCTTTAGCTTTATTTTATATTTATTACTAGCTTTTGCCCGCGACTACGTCCGCGTGGAACTTGTTTATATCGCACTTTTTTTTTTTTTTTTTTCTCTTTATTTATTATTAGGGACTTTTACACGGAAGTGTATGCCAGTCCCATCATACCTTATACCTACTAATACATGATCTAACTAAAACGTAACTTAGCAAACACAAATACTTTGGAGGCAGCCTCCGAATTAGGTGTAGATAAAAGGTGATGAAATACACCTACATCATACATATTTAACTTTAAATCCTTAATTAATTCTACACGATCAGACTGAAATCTGGTACATTCCAACAATAAGTGTACTACATCTTCCGGAGTTCCACATACATCACAATTTGGTGAGTCGGTTTTTTTCATTAAAAATCCAAACTTATTGAGGGGCATGTGTCCAGATCGCAGTCTGTGCGCGATCACAACCAGCCGCCTGCCTAACTTAGTGTTGTAACACTTGCATACAAACTCCCACCCCCCTTTTTCGGGATAAAAATTCTATGTCCTTCCCCGGGTCAAACTATCTCTATACAAAATTTCACCTAAATCGGTTCAGCGGTTTAAGCGTGAAGAGGTAACAGACAGACAGACACATTTTCGCATTTATAATATTAGTATGGATTTGTTGTAATAGCAGCCAGCCATAGTAATACACACTCTGTGGAAATGTCAAGTTTATATGTTTTATGGTTCATGAGATACAGCCCGGAGACAGACAGACGGACTGACAGCGAAGGTTTAGTAATAGAGTCCCGTTTTCAAATAATTTTCTTAGCTAAGTGCAAAATTTCCTAAATGTGGAAAAAGAATCTGAGAAGTTATGGGTCCCTATTTACCTGGCTCGCAAGAGGACAGCTTGCCTTACCTTACCTAAAGTAATTAAGTAGGTTTTTCTTCTTTTCGAATTTATAGTTAAAGTAAATCCCCTTTTCTTTATTATTATTTTCATCTTTCTTCTTTATCGTGTAGGCAGTATGGTCTTACGACCGCACAGACCCTAGTGTCTGAGTTTCTAAACCGCCTCAAGGGCCTCTGACATGGATCGAGTGGGACTCTGACATTATTATTTTAATTAGGTAGTATAAAATGACAAAAAGGACCATCATTTTCCAACTAAATACAGTTTCAAATTATTGATGGATTGGCATAACATAACATCACGCCTGTAATCCCCAAAGGGTTGGGCAGAGGTGTACCCATTAGCACACCCACATTTCGCCAGTTAAAACAATAATTAATTATCGTACAACGGCTTATAATAATAGTGGATATTATTGTAATCTAAATCAATTCTGGTTTAGTCTCGACCTAGTAGAATGATACAGTTTTCTATGCAGGTTTTATACAAGCAAAATTGCTCGCTCGGATATTGTACTCAAACGGGTAACGACTGTAATCATAGCGCAGGAAACGGAACTTATACCCGCTCTGACGTCTGTATACTATACCTGTATACCTACCTGTATACAAGCTATATCTATGTATACCTCAGTATTTATAAAAATAAGTAAAATTGTAATGTCAAAAGCTTTTTACTCGGCACGGCAAAAATAAAACAATTTTTAAAATTTTTGCCAGTCTTTTACGTCCGGCTAATGTTTCAAACAGCTGGAGACCGATTTTGATGGGACTTTCACGGGCGAATAGCAGGATATTATAAGACGTACTTTTATTTAAAAAAAGAATTAATTTAAAGAGTTAAGTTTGGAGGGAAGTCGAAATTATATTAAATTCTCGCTCCTCCACTATTCTTTTCTGATAATTTTGTTGCGGGATCCAAGACAGTTGAATCGGTTCTCCGGGACCCGTCGAGCTTCATTGCCTCAGCGCTTTTCTGGTGGTCTCCACTGTTAATTGCCTTTCAGGAGTTGCAGTGGATGGGAATAGTGGGGCGGACTTGTCCCAAAAAAATAAAGATAATTGACATTTAGCCAGTAGATACTTAAAATATGATGTACAAACATACATAGGTACTTACTAAGTATGAATAGACTATGGCGTCATGTTTTACGTATTTTAGGTACTTTTGTTAAGTCATTTGATAAGACATGAATCATGGATAACTGAGAACTCATAATGTCTCAGTAAGATGACTCTGCCATTTAATTTTCATGACTGTAATAACTTCAGACAGATTTATAGAGACCTACAATGTAAAAAAGTGCAAAGGACTTCTATCTCTTAGTTCAACTGTCAAAACAAACAGTAATTTTCTAACAGAGAGGAATAATCAGTAAAGATCATAATTATCGTCGAAGTAAAATTCAATGCAACCAACTAAAATAAAAGTACCTAATAAAAAAAAAACTATTTCCAATTTAATCTCAGCGACAATCAATGTCTTTGACTAATAACTCAAAGATAACATTGCGGTCGTTCTTAAAAATTAGTAGATTTACCCCCCCCCTGTCTTAGTGTGTATATATAATAATAATAATAATAGGGCCCACGGCATCAACAGTAAGCATCTTGTCTTTTAATAGGAATACCTATTACGAATAGACGACATTACTATCAGATAAGCTGTATCACGTATCGGTATTATCACGGCGTGCGCAGACGCAGCGCCTGTCACGCGTGGTCGTTCCGTGACATACTATCAGTATCTCCTTACGGCCTGGCCACAGCTAACGGCGGCGCGAATTGCGGGGCGTCTGGAGTCGCGGCGGGCGGCGCGATTTGCGATGGTATGCCACAGCTAGAGTTGTTGCGACCGCGGCGGCGTCAGCGGTGGACGTATTTAGAGAACGGCTAAACTATTAAAATGAATCAAAAGTTTAAATTAAATGGCCCCCATCAAAAGTTTGAACTAAATTGCCGTATCTACATTACTTGTAAAAAATAGGTAATAAATACTTACCACTATTAACAGGAAATTGTTGTTTTATTTGGGCCCACAACTTTTTTATAACATGCCTATATTTATGATGTGGATGTTTTGACATCCATACTGCTGGTCTACTCAATATTTCGCTTATAAATTGTTCCGTATCCATTACTTTTATAAAAAAACACGCGATTAAAACAAAATTATTTGTTTCGGTCGCGCGATCCCGAATGCGTCCACCGAAGCCGCCGCGCGCGCCGCTCTGAGCTGTGGCCGCCTCGATACTCGCTAGTACATTTGTTTCATTCGCAAGACGCACCGCCCGTCGCCGCCGAGAACGCCCGACGCTCATCGATTCGCAGGTCGCGACGCTCAACGCGCCGCAGGTCGCGCCGCCGATAGCTGTGGCATACTTCATAGTTTCTGTAGCATTTGTTTGCGTCGCTCATCGCAAGACGCGACTCCAGACGCCCCGCAATTCGCGCCGCCGTTAGCTGTGGCCAGGCCGTTACGTAAGCTTTATCGTAACATACAATATAATTATAAACACTATATCTTAATCTGATGTTAACCATGGAAAAATAACAGTTTTTCTGCAGGCTATCTCTTTAGCCGAGATTTTATTATGCTATTACAAAAAGTCTCTTCACAGCTGTTTCACGCATGGTTATCTATAAAGATGTAGGTTCAAAAAAAAAACCCGAGGTAAAAATAAAAAAAGGGGGAAGGCGAGTGTAAATCTGAGCATTGTCTGTCTATAAACAGACAATAATAAATCAGATGCTAGGTAGTCTCACTCTCCAGCGAAGGATATATTATATGGACGAAAAGAAACCACTAGAGGTGAGACGTCGTCGACCAGCAATTCAATTATCAAACGACGTAGTGTCGCAGATCAGTTGGATCACTGACATCGCACTACTAACCCTAATATTAGTGTAAGAACACGTAAAAACTGATGAAATAAGTAAAAATCGTACGTAAACCCATCTGACGTAAAAGATAACGAATTATTTCCTATTAAGTGTGTACCTGATAAAATATGATAACTAGCGAGTAGGATGTCTGTGATTTCGTCTGCTTAAGACGATATTCCGGACTAAACCGACCTTGCTTGAGATTGTGGGTCACATAGCAGTGTCGGTTTTTCTCATTTTGTGATGAGTGAGAGCGAAAATCTTGGCTATTTATCAATCGCGACTTTGTATATTTAAATACATGAATTACTATTCTGTAATCATCTTCTCCTCATCTCTCGTGAAATGAATTTGAGGTGAGCTTTCAATACCTGGCGTCTACTGGGATAAAAGCTCACTCACCTCACACTCACTACACCTATATTAACTGAGACTTTTTATACAGAACTAGCTTTTACCCGCGACTTCATTCGCAATAGCCGACGCAGACAAAGTCGAATGAAAAATCGCCTATGATCTTTGTTGGGGTTTAAAGTTACCCTGTACCAAATTTCATGAAAATCGGATCATCGGTTTCATCGTGAAAGCGAAACAACCTTCCCATTAATAATATTAGTATGGATAAACCGGCAGAAGAGGAAGTTGAGAACATTTCGAAAGTCATTACTTTAATTATTACAAGTCTTTTCACTCCAATACATTTTCAGGGCATGGTCTCGCTTGGTTTTATCAAAACCTCCCACGAAACTATTCTATTTAACCTTGGAACGCCCTCTGTAGACAGTAAATCGCGGTAATATAAAATAATATCTACATCCACTATACTACATAGCGTGTTGTTATTTCAACAACGTTATTAGAAGGTCATGTTAATTATTATCAAATGATGGTGTTACATAAACACTTCGCTATTGTTTTGTCATGTTTATTGAGACATGCAAGCATGCATGGATCGTATTTCAGTTAGGATAGTGAGCAATTGTCTTGAAGGGGAATTTTCTAATCTCGATAAGAATGTCGTCTACATAATTATATAACAGGCAACCGTTACTGACTGACTGATTTATCAACACACAGCTCAAACCACTGAACGGATTGCACTGATAGTTGCTAAAAGAGGATTGTCCAAAATTAACCTCCTAAGAGGATGAAACGACGGAGGTCCAAAGTTGGTATGGAGAAACAAGCTCAGATTGCCAATAGCCAAAATTTACGCGAACGCAGTCGCGGGCAGAACCAGAAGCTAGTTGAATAATAAAATCTCAGATATTTATTAGGGTAATCCTTAGCGTCAAGTGGGATGACAGCTCTCCTCAAAATTACTTCTCCTAAATTCACCGCGGGAGATATTTATAGCATAGGACTGCTGAAATTTTTGTTACGTAGTCGAAAATAAAGGTCATTATTTAAATGAATCACAAAAAAAAAACTACGTCATTACATAGAGGTAATCTGCTACAACTATGGTTAGAGGAAATCCCAGTGACCTTTCATATAGCACAATTTTTTTCTTCTTTCAGAATAATGTCTCGCAGAAGATTGTTGATAGGAGGCGCGGCGGGAGTCGCGGGCGCAGCACTCACTGCGTGGGCCGTGGCAGCCGATGATTCACCGGTGGTATGTACCGAGGAAACCCGACATTATCTGGGGGACCAGATAACATTGCTTTTCCTTTCGCCGGTTTTAATATCGGCCGTTGTTGCGACTCGGATTATTTGGAGATAAGATACACGATGGAGCTATTTTTGTTTGCTTAAATTATATTTTTGTCCTTGGCTGGCTGGGTTGTTCTTGTTGTATGCGACCCAATTATACTTAGTTTGAACTCGCCAATACCCAGTTAGTGCTAGAGGACTATGGTAATGTGTTATTGGACCACAAGAAAGAGACATTTAGCTGTCTGAATCTTTATGTCCAAGAACCACCTGAGTCACCTGCTGGGTCCACTTGGGTCTTATTGTCAATCAAAGAATACTTTGGAATGTCCGAATATAGACTATAGAGTCTAGAGCAAAACCATCATAAACACCTACTTAATAAAAAAAAACCAGACGAAGTTATCATAGAGGGAAATTATGCTGACATAGTTGAAGCTGAGCGTTTGGCACCTACGCGGCGTGTCGCGGGTTTAATTTCCGCTCGGAACAAATGTGTATAAGTATAGCCTACACTTAGCTGTTCCGGGTCTGGCTGTTTCCAGGAGAAATTACTGAAGGGGGCAACGCTTTATTAAAAAAAATAGACCAGTGAAATAAATAAATAAATATCTTGGGACAACTCACACACGGCCATCTGATCCCAAGCTAAGCAGAGCTTGTGTTATGGTAACCAGACAACTGATATACATACTTATATGTATAATTTATAAATACATATATATTATAGATAAATTACACCCAGACACAGAACCAACAATTATGCTCATCACACAAAGTTTGTCCTGGGTGGGAATCGAACCCACTACCTCCGGCTTTGCAGTCAGGGTCACTAACCACTAGACCAACGAGGCAGTCAAAAAATAAACTAAAATAAACTTACTTTTTCTGTCTATCCACAGCAATGGTACAAACCGGCAAAGGTATCAGCGACAACAGCACGCAAGAAGCGACCTCTACCGACACGCGACCATCAGGTGGCTTCCCTACAGGCCGGACACACCTTCGACATCCTCATCGTTGGAGGAGGCGCTACTGGCGTGGGTTGCGCTCTGGATGCGTGTACCAGAGGTATGTTATCCACACTAGGTAAATGCGAAAGTAATTGTCTGTCTGTTACGCTGTCAAATACAAACCAGTGATTTGATTTTGATAAGAGGTATGGTATACACTTAAACTCCAAGAAACGACATATGCCACTTTTCTTTCGCGACTTTCTCTGCATCCGCGATAGCCGATATTTACGCGGACGAAGTCGCGGGCAAAAGCTAATATGCTTAAGACTTACCTACTACTACAAGTCTCAGTGAATCCCCGATTAAACTTGTGAGATCATTTCAATACGAATTTTGCTCCGTCTGTACTAATAATATAGAGCTAAAGAGCTTCATAACTGCTGGTCCTATTCTGAAAATTCTTTCGCTAGTAGAAAGCTACGTTATCCCAGAGAGCTATAGAATCAAAACAGGTCTCAAGTACCTACCTACATTAAAAGAAGCATCCATTTAAGTATACTTGGTACGTCCTATCTAACCACGTCCACATTCCAGGTCTCCGCACAGCCCTGGTCGAAGCTGATGACTTCGCCAGCGGCACTTCAAGTCGCAGTACCAAACTAATCCACGGAGGAGTTCGGTACCTACAGAAGGCCATCATGCAACTGGATTATGACCAGTACAAGATGGTGAAAGAGGCCTTGCACGAGAGAGCCAACATGCTGGAAGTGGCGCCACATTTGACACGACCCCTACCGATATTGCTGCCTGTTTATAAGTGAGTTTAAGTAGTTTCAATAAAATATATTAGGGTCGTCAGATATAGAACAGTTGAAGTTTTCTTAGAAACCGATGGATGCTTTCGAATAAGATTGTAGAAGCAACAAGAATAATGGAACCAGTATTTTGTAAAACCCTAATTGAAAAGAGTGCCGTGGAGTTTCTTGCTCGTTCTTCTCCATAGATGAGGCACCTCCATTTTGGAACGAGCAACTAGCTTCAGCTTTCGGACTGAGACTGACTGACCGACTCCTTGACAATTCAAAAGTGCCTGTAAATGGTCTAATTGAAATAAATGTTTTGTCTTTGATTTTGATTATTGGTTTTTTAGTAAACCTCCACTATATCTGGCAAGTACTGGCAACCCTACTTACTTATTTCTCTTGTTATCCGCGCTTATACTAAGTACTACTTAATTGCTTCATTAGTCTAGACGTGCAAGATTGCTGAGCGCTCCTCGATTGTCTAGGGTCGGATCGGTTATAAGTTTTTTTTAGCATTTACGCTCAAATGTACTTCTATTATATTATTATTATTATGTCAGTATTTATATTTATAATTGGTACAAAACGTGGGTGTTTTATACAACTCATGACTTATTTCTGATTTTATGTTAGTAACAAAAAAAAGCAAAAATAGATACACAGTTCGTTGTTCGGTCGGTCGGTCGATCGACTCAATTTGTGTCTTGCGTCTGAAACATTGTTGTTTCATACCTGGCGTTGTTATTAATTTAGCGCCATCCAATGGACACGTGTAGATATTAAAATGTAATTAATTTGTAATTTGTGCGAGAACTTGGCACTGCATTCTGCATTTTTATAGACACACATTTGACTTGCTGTATTTGGGTTTGCTTTTGTTTACAATCAATACTTTGGCACTGACTCTCGAGTTTCTGAGAGCCAAAATTCCAGTGATATGCGTGCGCAGGGCTCTCCCATAAATTGAATAACTATGTATTTCGAAATTTCGAACCATTTATTCTTAACGGGCGAATTTTTCGTTACGCCTTACGTCGGAGATTTATTATAATTCACAACAGTATGTCGCTATCATGTCGATTGCAAAAAAGAAACAGATTTTAAATGGGCCACACACAAGATTGTACTAAGTAGATATACGAATTTATTATAGTTTCTTGTTAAATTCATTTTAGTATAGGTATCGGCACCAGTGGTGAGCACAAATGTCACCTGCGCAGTTAATTTTTCGGTCTCTTTGGAGGAATGAAGAAGGCGGGGGGCGCCGATGCTGCAGTCCGCTGCACGCGATTGGTTCGTCAATCGATGCTCATCGTCTATTGGACTATCGCCTGTCATTCGGCTGCTGTACACTTTTGTGCAATGTTAGTGACTTACGTTTTGAATTTTTAAATAGTTTTTTTTTGTTATTACGTATTAGTTGTTTTTTTTTAATATAGTTTAATTTCGTTATTTCGTCATTGTTGTGTTTAATGTTTAATAAAGTTCATTTTTATTATTTATTTTTATAAAATTGATGTGTTATAAACTTTTTTAATTTTTAAATAGACATTGAAAATGAATATGTATTAGCCTTTATTTGGCCAAAAGTGTACATGCGCGAAGTTGTACTATCTGTGCTCAAGATACGTGCCGGCAATAATACCTAATGTTTTTAAAACATTACTCTACACTAGTTCAAGTATCTTTTTAAACTGGACCCTATCCCAAGTGACTTACGGTATAATCTTCTCCAATTCCCAGATGGTGGCAAGTCCCATACTACTGGTTCGGTATCAAGATGTACGACTTGGTAGCTGGCGACAGGAACGTCAAGAGTTCGTACTACTTGTCCAAGAAGAACACTCTTGAACTGTTCCCCATGTTGAAGTCTGACAACCTGTGTGGAGGCATCGTGTATTATGATGGTGAGTTTGTTTTGAGAACGATAGAGACCTACCATTTTCCCGCGGCGGCACGAATTGCCCTTAGGTACCTAATATTGAAACAGAAGAAAATTCAAAGTCATTCTATACCTGGTCCTGTAGAAATGAAAGATAAAACGAAAAGCCTACCACAATTTATTTACATATTAATTAATAGCAAAGTAATTAATTATCTCAGTATGACAAATCAAATTTGTTCCTGAGTAAACAAGGAAGTAATTTGCGGTTGACTTAAATCACATTGAAGACTGAATAAATCGATTTAAAATAACTTATCTTTATAAGTAGTCTTAGAAAATTGCACCAAGTGCTATAAAAGATAAGGATTACATTGCAAATTAATTAATTTTCCAATTATTAAAGTTATTACTATGTCTGAGCTTAGTTTTGAATCTAATAAACAGAGCATATATCCATATTTTAACTATGATGGTAAGCGACTGCAATCCGGGGACATGTGACGCAGCTTAGGAGGGACCCAGAACTATCACTAAGTATACTCAATGGACAGGCCTATATTCAGTAGCGGACTGCGATAGCCACTATTTTAACTTTCGTTATAGGTACATATTAGATTTTTCGGAATGGTACTTGGAAGTTTGTCATCTGCCTATCCGGACTTTCCTGTGAGGCCTAAAAAATTAAGGGCTCTAGGCAAGGCTTAAACTCAAGGGAGCGGTGAATGCTTATGCGTATACGCACCCCTGGCCATAGGCAGAGGTGGAACACTGCGGTGGTTTTAGCCGGTAAGAGTCCGGCATGCCCCACCGTCACCCCCACGACGGAGGAAGTCCATGAGAATTTCCACCGCGCAAAAAAATGGACTAAAACCATATTTTAATGCAATATCGTAATTCGTACACAGGCCAACAAGACGACGCTCGTATGAACCTAGCGATAGCTCTGACGGCAGCCCGCCACGGTGCCACCATCGCCAACCACGTCAGCGTCACCAAGCTGTACAAGACGGCTGGCAAGCTCAGCGGGGCTAGGCTAAAGGTAACTACATTATAAAGGTCTTACAACAAATGAGATGCCACTGATAAAGCAGTTTTCAACTTTATTTCTCATGAATTTAAGTTAATTATCAATTATTTTATAGGTATTATTTTGAGTTTTTATTAAACTAATTTTGTTATTTTGCGCTTTTACGATAATTTGCACTGTTGCACCTGTCATGTTATCTCTTCATCACGCTTGGTTGACAGGTAGAGAATGCCTAAGGCATTAAGTCCGTCTTCTTGCCTTCGGTTACCTTACCATGTTTCGTCCAAGCATGTTTTATTAAATTTATGTAACCACGATGTCAAATTGATTTACCATCAAGTCAAGTCAAGGCAGGTTGGTTTATCCATTTAAATTAACAAATAATAAAAGAAAACCTGCTCTAGACCCTTACCTTGCTTTACCAAAGTACAGCAATATTTGAATAATATTTTCCCATTATGCCCATATTAAGGCCCGGTATCCACCAAAGCGGAGAGGAGAGGAGATGTCTCGTATAACCAATCGACTTGCGTAATTTTCACATCTCACCGCTTAGCTTCAACACAACACCGTATCCTATTACGAGACATCTTTTCTCCTCTCCTCTTTGGTGGATTCCGGGCCCTAACAATCAAACTGTCCATGTATTAAATGACCAATTAAAATATCTCCAGGACGAGCTAACCGGCAAGGAATGGGACATTAAAGCCAAGTGCATCATCAACGCGACCGGTCCCTTCACAGACAGCATCCGCAAGATGGATGACTCCAGCGTCAAGGACATCTGCTGCCCCTCGTCCGGAGTACATATCGTGTTGCCTGGATATTACAGGTAACTATCGTTCTACTAGAATATGAGTAAATAAGGAAAATGAAGTTTTTGCTAGATCGATCGTTTTTATTACTGCAGCTGCAAGGAACGAATATAATAGGTAAAAGTTTCAAACAATAAACAGACGTATTCTTCTTTTAAATATTTACTTATACCCGGCCGTAAGACAGAGAAAATAAATCTGTGGTTTGTTCATTGATTTACATGATTTTAAAGAGTTGTCATAGAAATTGAATTAATGTTACTGGCTATTAATTAGAGCGATTACTGGAAAAAAACGCTGTACAGCAGATACCGGATGGAATGATGAACTAAATTAATAAAACGTATTTGGTGGAAGGGATTCCACCATTTACTTTTATTAAGGAAGTTTTAAACACGTACATAAACATAATTAGTGATAACAAGAAGTGTCTGCTGTTGTACCGTTGTGTGTCTTACAACACTGAAGGCCGGTAATGAGGCGAGCTATTAATAGACGAGGCTATTCTATTACACGGTAACGATGAACGACATATAGGTACTACATACTATTTTAAACTGATATATTAATAGGTTTTCTATGTGTTTATGATTGGTTAGTGACTTGACGTAAATTGAACTTAAAAATGGTGTTTGTGGTTAAAAAAAATACAAAATATATATGTCTTTAAATCTTCTTTCTTATATTTTACCTATATGTAGGTCTTAAAAACCGGGCATAGAATAGGTATTCTTGATGTGAAAGGGTAGTAGTTTCCAGGAGGACCCCTTTCACCCCCTACTTTACGTATTCCGACCGCTAAACAAAACTTCTGATCGATCACGCCCAGATCGAGACTATTTTTCATTGATAAGAGCAAACCTTGACGCATTTATTATTGCAAATAATTATATCGACTTCAAATATTTTGCGCGAAATAGTCTTATTTCCATCAAATATTTCAAAGCAACATTTTTCAATGATGATAAATAATAAATATAATTTTAATATTCTCTCGCTACCTTCATGGATCTTACTTAACCTATTATCTCTGATTCCAGTCCGGAACACATGGGTCTCCTCGACCCCGCGACCTCAGACGGGCGCGTCATCTTCTTCCTGCCCTGGCTGAAGGGAACCATCGCCGGCACCACCGACCTTCCCTGCAAGGTCACGCACAACCCTAAGCCCACTGAAGACGAAATCCTATTCATCCTCACTGAGGTTAAGAACTACTTGAACCCGGATGTTGAAGGTTTGTATCTGATACGGACATTTGCAATTGTTGAAATTGTTACTATACCTACTTATTTTGAAAAGTATCTATCAGAAAGGCAATTCTACTAATTCAAAACGTTCAAAATCTACTCGTAATCTCATCTCAGTGGCAAATATACACATCAAAAGTGTCTAGGGATCAAGATGTATTTGGTAATAATAATATATTGATCCCTAGACATTTTTGATGTGTGTATCAAACATTTAAAAAAATTCGACAGATCGAGATTAGATTTATAGGTCCTGAATTGCCTCCCTGATTTTACGTTATAAAGCCCACTTAGGCCAAAAATTTTCCTCAGAGTTAGTTGGTAATACGAAGTTCAATTACATAATGTCATTCATAATAGAGCCGTGTTAGCAACTAAATCGCCCGTAAAAGATAAGTCCCTGGCTTTCACAAACGGCCTTAATTCATCGAGCATAATTGTTGGTTCTGTGTCTGGGTGTAATTTATCTATAATATGTATGTATTTATAAATTATATAAGTATGTATATCAGTTGTCTGGTTACCATAACACAAGCTCTGCTTAGCTTGGGATCAGATGGCCGTGTGTGAGTTGTCCCAAGATATTTATTTATTTTATTTATTTATTTAATTATGTTATAAACTTGTTTAAATCTTATTCAACGTCAATGTAAAATAATATGTTCTTAACACTTTCCAGTACGTCGCGGCGACGTACTCTCAGCATGGTCGGGCATCCGGCCGCTGGTGTCGGACCCGAACAAGCCCGACACGCAGTCCCTCGCCCGCAACCACATCGTGCACGTGTCGCCCGCCGGGCTCGTCACCATCGCTGGTGGCAAGTGGACCACGTACAGGTCCATGGCTTCCGAGACCATCGACGCTTGCATTGAGAGTGAGTAGAGTAGAATTTACACTCCTGGTCTCCTAAATTCAGGTAACGTCAGTGGCGGATCCAGGAATGTCGTTGAGGGGAGGGGAGGGGAGGGCTTCACTCCGTTTTATTTCACACATTTTAAATGATTTGTCACGAAAGTACTCAGATGCTTTTGGGGGGGTTTGCGCCCTTTAGCCGCTTGGATCCTCCACTGGATACCGTGTATTTTCATGCTAGGTTTAAAGGCCATAAACAAAAAAAGTTTTTATGCAGTATTGAAGCCGAAATACTGGCTATCATTTAGGCGTCATCATTGTTCCAGAATTTACTAGCTTTTAAAAAAGATGATAATAAAACTGTTTACTTAAAAAAAAATCACACCAGTATTTGCCCGGGCCCAGTGGGAGGAGTTAGTCACATTATTTATGTTCCACGCCATACATTTCAGGCGCGAACCTGAAGCCACTGTACAAGGAGTGTCAGACCGACGGGTTCCTAATAGAGGGCGCGCATGGCTGGACCCCCACCATGTACATTAGATTAGTACAGGACTTTGGACTGGAGATGGAAGTGAGTGTCTTTTTATTAATTTACTAGTAGTACTGCGTGGTTTTCCCCGCGTGTTATGGAACGAAGTTCCTTATCGCGCGTTGCGAAACGGGGCTAGACGGAAAAAATTAAGACCAAAAGTTGTAACGACACTTTTTGCTATAGTTGTAAGCCGTGCGGCGTGCGCGTGTATCTCTGTCTGTCTCTCTCTCTCTCTCTCATATAACTACGTTCCATCCGGGTGTCCCTTGACACCTCTCAAGTTTTTTTTATTACTACTCCGCCCCCGTGGATTATAGACTATAGTGTAGCATAATGTGTAATATATAACCTTCCTTGATAAACCGGCTATAGATATAATGCAAAGTGAATGATTAACAGTACCTAACAAAAAGAAAACAGATTCAGATTCAGATCAATGAAAATAGGGTAGATGACATCACTAACCAATAATACCAAGACATAACTTCTCTAAAGAAACACTTTATTTTAGCCCTGATAACCCAATTCATTTTCAATTAACTGTCTGTTTTGATTTTTTATTGCTTTCTAACTTATAAATAGTTAGTCAATTGAGTGTACTCAAAAGTGACGTCATAGTTATTTACACCATACAAAATCTATGGGAGAATAGCGTTTTGACAGGTTAGAAAAAGTACGTCAGTTGATTGGTGGTGTCATGTACCCTATTCTGATAACTCCACATTTTGCTTTGTAGTAGTAGTCTCATTGCGTCAGACATACAACGAGTTTGAATAGAGACCTCCACCATTGGGTACAGCTGACGCCAGAAGGGATCAGGAATAATGTAAGAGTAACGTGTTCCAGGTAGCACAGCACTTAGCCAAGTCTTACGGTGACAGAGCCTTCGCTGTTGCGAAGATGGCGGCCATGACTGGCAAGAGATGGCCCATCATCGGCAAGAAGGTCCACCCTGAGTTCCCCTACATTGATGCCGAAATTAGGTAAGTAGATGTTTTTTTATTGGTGACTTAATAATGGGCTCAATAATTTTAATTCAGAATCTTATGGATGGCAGTTTTTTATAATTTACCGATAGTTTAAGAGTGTGACTGCCTCGTTGGTCTAGTGGTCGCAAAGAACGTCTCCTATGTATGAGGTCTTGGGTTCGGTTCCTAGGTCGTGCAAAGTGTTATTGGGTGATTTTTTATAAGGAATTACTCAGTCTCGGAGTCTGGATCTGAGCCCGGTTGATGGCAATAGGCTCGCCCCCTATAACATGGGACTTAAAACATAACTGACGAAATGTGGGTGTACTAATGGGTACCCTTCTGCCTAACTCTTCGGGGATTACAGGCGTGATGTTATGTAGTTTAAGAGTATATCAATACAAGTATATAATCTATTCCCAAAGGTACGGTTGTCGCGAGTATGCGCGCACCGCAGTAGACATGATCGCGCGTCGCCTGCGCCTCGCTTTCCTGAACGTACAGGCGGCGGCCGAGGCCCTGCCTATCATCGTGGACATCATGGCTGAAGAGCTCAACTGGAGCGACTCGGAGAAGAAGGTGAATAAAATAATTATTGGATTTTATTTTATTGAATTTTGGAAACATACCTTTCCAATAAGATTTCCACAAATAATAACTAACGTATCTTTAACTACTGCTATACTGTTTAATTTCGTTTTAGTTATAGGACTATTGGAACTGCCTCCTTGGTCTATTGGTCGCCAAGCGCGACTGCTGAGCATGAAGTCTTGGGTTCAATTCCCAGGTCGGGCAAAGTGTTATTGGGTTTTCTATCAGGAATTTCTCAATAGCGGCCTCGGAGTATAGATTTGTGTCCATGGCAATAGGCTCGTCCCTTATTACATGGGACTTAAACATAAGTGGCGAAGTGTGGGTGTACACCTTTGCCTAACTACCTATGTGTGATTATTAATAGGAAAAATTTTGGAATCTAGCCCTTGACTATAAATGTACATAAATACGGTCTATGACGTCACAGTTCACTAAACTATCAACAATACTATCAACATTTCAGAAACAAATCAAGGAAGCCGGCGAATTCTTAGCCAACGAGATGGGCCAGATGGTGAACCGCGCCAGTCGCGACAAGATCCCCATCAACCTCAGCAAGGACGAGATCCAGACATACATCAAACGGTTCCAAATCATAGACAAGGATAGGAAAGGATTCGTCTCTATCAACGATATCAGGAGGAGTCTTAAGGTATGGAGTGTGTTGGAATGTAGGTAGGTATGAAAAAGGTTAAACGTGATTTTTGAAAATGAAAAAAAAAAATAGATTCTTTATGGTCAATAAAAACCGTTATAGTCGTTACGGGTCGTTAGAGAAGCCCGAAAGTCTGACGACCAGTCTTACCAAGGGGTATAGTATTACCCAGTTTCTGGGTTGTGGAGGTCAGATAGGCAGTCGCTCCATGTAAAATACTGGTACTCAGCTGCATCCGGTTGGACTGGAAGCCAACCCCAACATAGTTGGGAAAAGGCTAGGCAGATGATGATGATGGTCGATAAAATAAAGGATAGTTAAACAGAGTTATATTTCTCTATAAAATAATGATGTTTGTGTAATGATTTCCTTTTTTTTATTTCGAGAGAGAAAGATATAGAGTGAGACCATGGGTTGGATTCCCTGATCTTGCAAAGAGGTTTTATAATCAAAAGCGAGGCAATTCCCATGACCTGGCTCGCTCAAAGCATCATAATAAACAACAATTAGCTTAATCTCCTTCTCAACGAGGAAGAAAAGCTAAAGGCTGACATTTATATAATTCTTTTTTTATAAACTTACACTGCCAATTCTAGAGTATGGGGCTGAAACCTAGCGACGCGGAAATAAGCGCCATTTTGTCCGAGATTGACGTCACATATAACGGGCAGTTGGAATTACAAGACTACCTGCAGGTAGAGAGTATATACGGGTTCTCTGGGTAGAAGTCATCATGCTGCCGTTCACGTCTCTTGGGACATAACTATGGGGATATCGCTTTTCGGAATTATGCAAATATTTTTATATGAAAGTTTTTTAAATATTTGATTTCTTGATGAAATATGGGATCTATCACACATCTATCAGTGATGAAAACTTTTGTATGAGATATATGCATAATTTCAATATATACATAATTGTGTCAATAAGTTGCACAGAATCTTTGTTATAGGCACCTGTTCTAATATAATATTACTTACATTTATTTTCATTGACAGTTTTATGCGATAATACATCACTGCCTTAACGCAGTAAGAGAATCAATTTATTTTGGTTTATTCACAGAGTTTTGCAGCATAGCAGACTATTTCGGACTTTTTATTTAAAGCCTGAAACAACCTGTAAACGAAAATTGAAATAATATTAAAAAAACTGGTCAAATCCACAACTTAAAACTCTTGATTTTAGCTCTAATGACCAAATTATTTTTAATGAACTGTAAAATTTGTTTTTAGTTGCTTTGAAAGCAATAAATAGTTAGTTAAATAAGTGACGTCAAAATACCCTGTATCCATAAAAAAAAATCATAAAAAATATATCAATTGATTAGTGGTAGTATTATCAACCAATAACAAATGTCCATTATAAAATAAACCTTTAACAAAGATTCAGGCGCAACCAATCATGTGTCACGTCCGCTTGTTGATGTTCGGGTCATGGTCCACAGAACTACGGCGAGGAGGTGACCGGGGAACAATTGCACGAAATTCTGAAAGAGATCGACACTAACATGAACGGACAGGTCGAACTCGACGAGTACTTGCAGGTCTCTATCGTGTGTCATTGTTTGTGTACCTTCTGTTGTTTTTTTTGTTCTTTGACCTTTTTATGCATGCCTCGGTACTGCATTTCGCGTTCATTTGCTATTACGAAGTAAACTTTATTGTTATTGAAATAGAGTTTATTTTGTATTGACAAGGGATTACGCGAAGTGTAGTGCTGCCCATAAACGTAATATATTTTCTACTATTTTCTGTTTGGCTTGATGGAATGTAAATGGTCAGTTTTTTTTTAATATCTATACTCGTACTATATGTAATACTTATTTTCGATTTTTGTTTGTTTAGTCCAAAGGAGTTCTATGTGTAGGTATCGTGGTTTTGTTTTATTTACTAGAATTGCCATGTATTCAAATAGAGTAGTAGAGAAAGCGTGTTCGTGAGAGTTTACCAAGTCTATCCGAATCAGAAGTCAACAGTATAGTGCTTGCGTGTTTACGAGCACTAGGCGACACCTATAAATATTAGATTTCCAACTCACGGCGCTGCAGCTAACGTCGAAAATCAAACAGTACAATTTTAACATTAGGTACATTAATATCTACATCGTTTTGTGGTAGATCAGAAAAGTCAGATCATTAATCTCGCTATTCTAGCGAGACTTCTGACCTACTTGGTCAGAAGTATAATACCGTTTTGTTGGCAACGTATCAAAAACATTGCCGCCAACTTTTTTTTTTTTTTTTGAGGTGGTAAAAATCATCAATTGAGTCCTTCCGTCCTGGGCGGGGCGGAAGGGACTGTCAGACTTTTACTGACTAAAAAACCACCCTGTTCCTTCTGTTGCCCTTTACGTTCCGGGGCCACGGTATCCTGTTAAGACGTCCCGCAACCCCGGTGCCGCCAACTTTCAAATAGGCTCTCAATAGATCGTCTACCAAATGATCAAATCGTAAATAGCAATGATTCATTGATTACCATTTTTCAAGCTTTGAAAACATGATCTCATGAACTCATAATATAAAAATAATCTCATTATTTATTGCAGCGTATTAATTATTTAGAGTAGGTTTTAATAAATTGTATGAAAAAGGTTACGTATACAAAAATATTTATCATTTTTGCTTGCAATCACAAGCAGGGTTATTAATTTTATGTTGTCATTAACATTTCTCATGGGGTTATGTTGGCTTTATTTATTTAATTTTGCTTTTTACTAATACATTTTATTTTATTTATTTTATAACAAGAATGAGAACGTACAGGTAAGTTAAAGGTAAGTCAATAAAATATAATCTATACTAATATTATAAAGCTGCAGTGTTTGTTTGTTTGTTTGTTTGTTTGTTTGTTTGAACGCGCTAATCTCTGGAACTACTGGTCCGATTTGAAAAAATTCTTTCAGTGTTAGATAGATTAGTTATCGAGGAAGGCTATAGGCTATATACCATCACGCTACGACCTACGGGAGCGGAGCAGTAACCAAAGACGCGGGTGTAACCGCGGCGGACAGCTAGTGTTTTATAATTATATTGTAAACACACCCATAATACAGAATAAGTTCTGCAGTTTCTTTTTTTTTTAATAATAATATTTTCTTAATCATAATAATATCTCTTCTCCTAATAATTTAACTATTTATTTATTTATTTATTCTAAGTAAGTATACTTTTTTCAAAAGTAAATTCAAAAGTCGTTCTCACTGACATTTTAAAATAAAAATTCTTTTTTCAAATTCTCATACTGTCAAACGAATTCTCACCCGTTCCGTTACACGCAGATGATGTCAGCCATCAAATCGGGCCACGTAGCGTACTCCCGGTTCGCGCGCATGGCTGAGATGGAAGAGGAACATCATGAACAGGAGATGCTCAAGAAACAGATCTCTGTTGAGAGGAGCGGCGGTGGCTTGTAGACGTCATAAACATGGTGAGAAAAGAAGCTTTGTATCTTTGTGTCATCTGTCTGTGGCATCGTAGCTTCCAGACGGCTGAACCGATTTTAATTTAGTTTTTTTTTTATTGAAAGTTGTTTTGATCTTAGAGTTAGACTGTCACTAAAATATGTTTAGCCAATTAAAGATTATTAGCTTTTTTACAGTTGATTAATGGATGTGAGCATCTTTTACGGTCTAATTGAGTTTTGTTTGTGGTGGTGGTTTTTTTTTACTAGATAGTTGCCACGTTTTAGCATTGTAATAGAAGTTATTGGCCCAACTATATTTTTTAACATTCCTCATTTAAAAAATATGTATTTTAGTGACTAAATATTACATAACACTAAATATTATATTGTACTAATATGACTAACTTTCTCATTACAGGTACCGAAATCATCGCAACAAAGTAGGCGCTAAGCAAGACACAAGTATTATTTCTCAAATCTTAGAGTACAATTTATTGCGATTTCTATAAATAGCTTCATTGTTATCAATTTAAAACACCAATCAATAAATTTATATAAAATAAGTACGTCCATATTTATACACTTCCGTATTTCTAAATCAAACCGCTGTATTTTTTTAAATTAATTTCTATGACCCTTGAAATTATCGTGGTTTCAAATTTGGAACAATAATGACACTAAAATGCTTGCCAGTATGCCAGCTACAAAACTGCATAAAAACTTTTTCTTGTTTTTTATCATTATTTAAATATAAGGTCTCGATAATATCTACGGCCCATAGAAAATACAAAGACAGAGTAGTTTGATTTAAGAGGTCCGGAAGTATTATTTTATCATTGTAGATAACGTAAGTAAAGGGTTTCTAATGAAAGATGTTTTTTTAAAATAATTTTATATTTATTTATTTTGACAAAATATATATATCACGACATTTCGATTCTTGTTCCCTAATTTTAAGACAAATGGATTTGATATGTGATTGTTATAATTGTAAGACGATTTATTTATTCGATTTTTTTTTGTTATAAAACATGTATTTAATTCCATCATACTGTCGGAATGCGATTTTTATAATTTGTTACAATTTGTTTATTTCTGTTTTGTATGTGTTGAGCTCTAGCATGGTTATTGCAAATGAAAATCTGACTTAGTCAATACAAAATTAGGTTTAAATTGGTGCAAACAACGAAAATAAAGTACAGATTTTAATACTATGGCAATTATGTTTTTTTTTATATATATATTGCTGGAGCTTGACCTTCGCAAGACGCATTACACTTGTTAATTATGCCTGGGCTACATTTGCGCAAACAATATTTTCGGGTTAAACCCTCAGATACGGAATCTCCGGAATGTGGGCCAGACATTAGATATTACACTACACTATAATGCATAATACTGTTCTCTAACGAACAATAGGTACAATTTACAATCTATTTTAAAGTTCTTGATGTGTTTATTGTGCAAATAAATTGATTTTGAATCACAAATTATTGTTTTTATTTACCTCGCTATGTAGCACCTACCATGAGAATTTTAAATATTCAAGTTATACCTAACACAACAGATTTGCCCCTTTTCACAACTGGCGGGTTGTAGTACTCCCACGGGGAGTACTATACTCCCCAGTCCCCAGCCTACCCATTTGGGGGTTACAAGCGTGATGTTATGTAAAACAAAAAATTACTGAGTAGAAATCCTACCCACAATTAGTAAAGTCTGTCAAAAACCAGAAACAATTAAAGAAAGTTATTAGTTTATTATCTTCGCAATACCGATATTTACTTTCCGAAACCTCGTAATAAATTAATCAAGCCGATAGATTTATGACAAGAAAACTTTTCAAAACCGCTAACACCCCAGTTCGATTCTCGGGTTGGACAAAAGCGCAAAAAAAAATTTTCTCTTAAATCGAAATTAATATAATTATACTATGATAAGCTCATTAATTATAAAATTAGTATAAATTATAAAATTTCTCCAAGTCATGATACGAGCAGAAAAGAACTTGCTTTCCGTTCAAACGCGTAATGTGTTTAAAAACAAACCCGAATCATAGACAAAATCTAGAACAAATGAATGAAAGAACGAATTAATGACAACCAAACCAATAAATCGTTCAGTTTCAATCAACACAATCATTGTGGACGTACGTGAACTTGTTTCTCATTGACATGAATATCTAATGACGTCACATTGTTATATCGATCCAAAAATCAATACACAAGTACTTTTAATAGAACATCGAGTAAAACTTTTCACTTGCTTGAAAAGGTTGTACATGTTTTACTTGTGTTTCAAGGATTTGTGTGTTTTGAAAAACTCGATTTGGTTTTTGAAAAATAATAGTATTAGGGACTAAGGAAACTTGTAGGAAAGGAGTTGTTGGAAATTTGGCGGGATAAAGTTTCGTGGCCTCGGGCGCGGCGTAGGGCGGCGGTTACGCCCCCGCGGCCAATGTCGCGGGCGGGCGGTGGGTGGGCGCGTCTCTTCCGCGTTCTTATGAATTTTTTACGCGGGATTCAGGGGAAACATTACAAGGGGGAATTTTGGTCTTTGATAAGCTATGATTAACTTCAAAAGGGTTCGGGGAAACATTTTTTAATTCATACTTTTTTATAAACAGATAAGTTTGCTTTTTGGTAGGTTTTGGATTGAGTATTGAATGGTATTGTTTGTTCGGTGATTTTCACGAAAGTTATGAGGAAAAGACATGTTTTGCCGCTGATACCTTTGGCTTTGTTGGCTTTCTTGGTAATCGCAATATACTCGGATGAATTCCGACTACACCTAACCTTTTATCTTTTTTATCATCCTATTTTTTTTTATTTTGGTCGTCTTTCAAATTGTTAATTTATGCACCGTGTATTGCAGTGTGTTAAGTGCTCTCCTTAAAGGAGTTAAGTCCAAGTGTTTAGTTACATAAAACATTGTTTTACAATACTACCACTTTTTTGGGCACGAGTCGACAACGATGTAGACGAGTTTTTTAATGCCCTTTTTATAATTTATTCTACCTTCATAATTATATCATTTTATATATGAGTTTAATATATTAATAAGTAAAAAAATAAAGTCAAATTATAAGTGCAACAAATAACAAAAATAATTAAAAAATAAAAATTTGGTGAAAACGTGCTACTCATGCACGTATAACACGTGCGTAAGTCGCTGTATACAGATCTAGTTCTTGATTTAGCTACAGACCAATTTGATATTCAAAATAAAACAATAATTTTAGTATAAAACTTACGTTTTATGTGAGAGTCTAAAAATAAAACAAAAAATATTAAGCTCCACTTTGCCCTCAATTTGCTTCATTCATGAAATTAATATTGGAAATATCACGATTTTCCTCAATTCAAAGCAAATACTCATCGATGTTCAAAACTCGCACTGTGATAAATGGGCCCGTACATTGAACCAGCGTCGAGTGGGTGGGGAGTGTCGCCCACTCGTGTTTTTGCGCCTTCTCTCCTATTACTTACGGCCGTACTTTGAGAAAATTACCCAAACATGATGTGATGGTGATGTGCTAATTACTGAAATGCAGCATACCTCATGAGAGCTAGGGCGTGTCTGGTCGCGGGGCGGGTGGCGCGGGCGGTCCGGTACGCCCACCGTCATTTCCGCTTCCGTATGCCCATAAACCCTATTGTTCCTTGACTAGAGTTAAAAAGGCCACCCATGATTTGTGGAGTCCCTGTTAAATGTAGAACCAGTGAACTAAGACAAGGTATTGAAGTTACGTGCGGCTTACGCAATAGCGGATGTCGTGCACTGTGTCGACCCTTGTTCGATCTCAGAAAAGCAATATTTATAGAGTCAGTCTATTAGGTAGATGCCTAATAATCAATTTGAGGTCTATGTCTAAGTATATTGTATTGAGTCTTTATTTTGTCAGAATTAATTAATAATCTTTAGGAAGATTGCGCTTGTTAGGAGAGTAAGTAAGTCGTCAAGGTAACGATAGGCTAAAATATTCATATAATGTTGAATAAAAATGGACATGTTCAGTACTTTCTAGTACTTTCTGTGATAGACCACAATTAACGGAAGCTGCGCTGGTTTAGAAACGAGTCGAATTTTCTTCATGGCCCAGAGGTTAAGGCGCCCGGCTCTCACTAATAAGTTTGTGTTGGCAAGTACTAACATAACATTTTCAATTCATTACTTTCTATGTAATCTTGGATAATTATAATTGATATCGATTAAGAAAACATCGTGAGGAAACCTGTTCTATAGTTAATATACCTAAGTCTCAAATCACCGATCCGCCTTGAGCAAGCGTAGTGATCAATACTCATGCCTTCTCTGTATGAGAAGAGGGTTTTACGCTGCAGTGGAATAATAGTGGGTTGGCATTATTAATCTATTAATCGGATTTGTTACTGGATGTAAGTTGTATATGGATGATATGGTGATGTTTATTATGAAGAATAGTTTTCAACATGATATCTCCCCTGAGGCTCAACACCGGGGATTTCTTATCTTCTGGTTACCGACACCGATGCTTCCAGTTAGTGTCATGCGATCTAAGAAGTTCAGTGAAAGGGACACGTGACGCTTTACAGTATCCTCTTATCGCATGAGAAGCATGATGGTTTTGGGATTCATTACATAAAATCACGCCTGTACTCCCCAAAGGGTTAGGCAGAGGAGTATCCACTAATACACCCACATTTAGCCGGGTAGGTTTAGGTCCCATGTAATAAGGGGCGAGCCTATTATTGCCATCAACCGGGCACAAATCCAGACTCCGAGGCTGCTACTGAGAAATTCCTGATGGAAAAACCCAATAGCACTTTGCCTGACCTAGGAATCGAACCCAAGACCTCATGCTCAGCAGTCGCGCTTTGCGACCAATAGACCAACAACGAGGCAGCCTAAGGAGTCATCAATTACTTATTTTCATCGTTCACTGTAGCGGACGTAGCGGTCGTTGTGAGACTAACCTTTAGCAGTTGACGCGCAGGTATGAGTTGATATGATACTAAGAGATTATTCTTATCAAAATAATATCTTTTTTCGCATTTCATGATAAATTTATTTATAAGTAGAAAGAAACTGCAGCGAGTGTACGAATATTTTTAAATGAGAAAAACTCGTGGTAACTTGGTGAGCTGATATTCTTTAGGCAAGTAGTAGCTAATTTAAAGCTAGTCTACTAGGTATGTCAAGTCCTAATAAAAGTTGGTTTTTGGGAATTCACGCAGTTGGTGCTTTCTAACCTGACCCATACTCATCATGAATAAATCATCTGCAGCAAAAGTTAGCTCAGCCAGTCAACCTTTTCATTAGGTCCTCTGACAAGTTGTGCATTGCAATATTTATTATAGGGTATCAGACCTTAGATGTACATAGAGTCCCTTCAAAGTCCCTCGAAGTTAAATTACATCACTAAAACTTTTCTATATTATATGCATCTGCAATAAAATCTCCACCTCCATATTATATGCATTTGCCCATAGACATGGGCGTAGTCAGGATTTGGAAGGAGGGGGGAGGAGCAAAAGATATAATCATCCTGAATACAAAACAAACATCTTGTAAAAGTAAAAACAAGAAACTTTTCGGGCATAAAGCTGGCTTATATGCGTTCAGTATAAGATCGTTGAAGATCCAGAAGTTATTAAGGTCATTCACTATAAAACATTTTTAATGTGCTGGCGAGGAAGCATGATATCAAATATACACTTGGTCGACCTGCATAATATGCATTATTAACAATGAACTGTTTTGTAACAATGATTGAAATATCGATCTACTGTTCTAGACTTTGTTTTACGATCAGAATAAAAAACAATTACCGTCAAGTAGTAGCTAGAGTCATTCAAATTATCAGAGTGGCCAGGAGTATCCCTAAAATCAAATAATAATAGCAGTACTGACCGACAAAGGAAGCACTGCGGGGCATAGGCGTTACCATGGAGGACCAAGGGGCACTTACTTCCCCTAACGAATGGACCAGTAACGCAATCCAACGTATTGTACTCCGAAATAAATTACTTTCTTTGTTAGCCCTCTCTACACATAGATGTAGAGAGCATGGGATAGCCATGCTATAGTCAACTCGATCAAAATAATATATGAAACAGTTGATTATTGTTTTTGAATTTGTGCACGGTTAAGGCAATAGGCTCGCCCCCTATTACATGGGACTTAATTAAACATAACTGGCGAAATGTTTGTGTACGACTGGGTACACCTCTGCCTGACCTTCGAGGATTATAGGCGTGATGTTATGTTATGTGTTGTTTTTTTTTTCATATTTCAGGGTTGGCCCTTAAAGTAATAGTCTGTTGTTTTTTTTCATGAGTACTAAACACTCCTAGGTTTTACCAACAAGGTTGATGGGTCGGATCGATAGAGATCGCGTGGATGTTATCGATAATCGGGTCTGTAATGCTCTGTATTGATATCCAACTAGCATGATCTGACGTCGTACTAATTGAGATCGAAACAGCGATCGAGAAATTAGATGAATCTCTATGTAAAGGAAGCCCAAACTTTGGTTACTTAACAAAACTTAGCTAAGGAAGTTTGGCAACTTCTCTCTGTAAGGTAAATTTATCATGCAAGTGATTTCAATACGAACCATACAAGCTCTCGTAACCGGAGAGGAAGCTATTAATCTTGATTGCTATCTTTCGGATTAAGTTACGTGCGCTTAAACTTGTTTTAATTTACGTTTTAAATCATGACGCAAATGTGGTGCATGTATTTAATGGCATTAGCTTTATCTGTTTGCGATTTTTAGTTGGGTAGCTAGAAAATGCCTGTGAGTGGAAATGAGATCAGGGTGAATATTTTAGGGACTTTATGGATTTTTCTAGGAAGCGTGGGAGTTTATTTTGTACTCTACCTTTAGTCGTTTAAGCTTTTATTATCTTACAATTTATATTTCTCAAAAACGTAGTAGCCTTGACTCAGCGTTGAAATACTCGCATTACTAATTATTCGTTTTGTAGCACATTTGCCCGAACCGAACAATGAACGCCGATGATTTCATCAACACAATTCATCGACTAATTAAAATCGTTATACGCAAACAGCATCACGTCACTCCGCTACCGCATGCCGCGCCACGCCGACGAGGTACACCCATAATAGATTTTAGTACATTCGAAAACGGCGTATAGGCACATACATGCCAAACGTATTTTAATCCTTATTGCGTTCACTAAAGGCACAAAATGCAACACCTGCCTAATAGAAAACTGCGTCCTTGCGTATGCATGTTTGACGTCTATTTGTATAGAAGTTTAAGCTTTAAGCAATATAGTTTTAGGTCCGAAATGGTCCGTTAGTTATGCGAAATAATTAAGCTGGGGACACACGCTCTCTTGGGGCGGTTGTTCATTCGTGCATAATGTACTCGGGCAAAGCGACGCGACTGACGCTTGACAAAACGTGGTCCGACTTTCACTCTCACTCCAAACCAGTCTAAACCTAGAAATAATGGGGTCGCTATATCTGCACGCGTAGAAATTCGGAAATGCAATTAGTCATCTTCTAATGGAGTGGGTACTTTATTAATGCTAATGCTATTTTATTAATGGTGGTTGGAATATTGTCGATTTCTGATACAAAACATTTTGTCAGAAGTATAAAAATCCAAGGTGGAAATTCAACTTTAATAGAAGTAATTAATCCAGCTTTTTTCCTCCCTGACGTGGATGGATAGGCAATTAGATACGTGGGTTCTAAATTTAAACAAATTGCACAGATTAAACTGTGCCTGAATAGGAAAATATCTCCAAGGGATTAAATATTGGTATTTTGAGTTGATAATGCAAATCGATCTAGTTAATCGATGCTAAAAAGTTTAGATCACATTTCGAGTAATGCGTATGTAGTACCAGTACCAGTTGCCAAGTGCCTTTTCACACTATATCGTAAGAAATTAAATTCCTCCAATAACCATACAATGGGTGAACTCGATCCAACACTGATAAGAGTTTCTCAGACACGAGTGTGTTGTAATCTAGTATACGGTAAGGAGTCAAGTGAACAAAGAATCGTAAGTGCAACGGCGTATGCTTATCGTTTGTTTACAGGCCACGTCTTGTTAGACGATGCGGCTGGCGCGCCGACCTACACGACATGTGTGCATTTTTTGCCCGCCCAAGGAGGCCGCGGGCGCGAGGTTATACACCCATTATTACGTCCTTCCTACTTTCAATTATTATTATCGGGCGGCGGCGCCGCACCCGCGACGGGGAGGAGGAGAGAGGCGCAGCTGCTGCCTACCAATAATCAAGACCTGTCTCGGTTAGAGTGAGATGGAGATAACCGCGGATAACTTGAAAAATAAAGTTATTTACAGCTTTATACAACTATCAGATGACCGGGCTTGAAAAACGACAACTTGATGAATTATAAGACCCCTTAGGCAACTTCCTAATCCTCAAGAGGCTGAGGTATTTGATAAAAATGTGTATAAACGTTATAAATCCGAACGCGATAGGAGGCGGATCTCCGAAAATTGCCGAGCGCGTTCGGCGCGACTTGCCTGCCAGTTCGCTCGCCGCAGTTTGGCGGCCGGTCGTGAGGATGGTGCTTTCTGTGCGTGAACAAAGGGAAATAATTGTCAGCAAGTGTAAAGTAGATGATGTCGTCTGAGCCCACAAAAGTGAAGGTGGAATACATAAACGAGGACAAAACTAGTAAGGTAAAGAGTGCAAAGTGAAAGGATGCAGTGTTATTGTGTAACAGATCGGACGCCAGCGGGCAGCGGTCTCGTGTCGGTCGGTGCAGGGGGAGGGCGGGGCGAGTGCGGCCCCGGCCGTGTGGGGCCCGCCAGGCCACACGCAGGAGGTTGTGACCGTGTTGCTAGCAACTCCCTTGCCGAAATAGCATCAGCGTCCTCCTCCGGTTCCTTATACAACTTATTCCCACCCATTTCGAATGCAACTTGAAAAATCGGTCGATACTCTTTACAAAAAAGCAATCATCACAAAAAGCCAATAATACATTGAAATATTGGAATATTTACAGGTAGCCATTTTAAATTACACCATCAAAAAGTTGTTTCATGCAAAAATCATAAAGGTAACTTCCGTACCTACTTACCGTAGACCTAAAATTAACATGTTCGATACGTTACTGTGATAGCCCACTTAGCAGCTGCATAAAAATCAGTCACGCGATTTGAGGTGGGTGGATCAAAGGGCGGCGGCGACCTTGCATGCGACGACTCCCGGCACTTGTTAGGAAAAGGCGTGTCGACTCACAACTATTACGATGTTTAAACTTGGGAACTGTAGCAATGTCAAACTTTAGACGCCACACTCGCAAAACTAACTTTTCCGGACACATACAAGCTTGAAAGAAGAAAAACCAGTCCGTGCAAAAAACTCTCAAAAACAGAACCTTTGAAATAACAAAAAATACATAGAAGGGAACGAACATTTTGTCTATAAATAACTAATCAATCATTCTTTTTTCTTTTCTATGATCTTACGTCAGAGACAGATGAAAATGAAATACCTAATGAATGAATGAGTTGTCAAAAATACAAAATGAAAAGAAAAACAACAAACTGATTTATTATTTTTATGTAAATAAAATTAATAATTTAGGAATGCTAACATCACATTTATATAAATGGTGAGCATTATAATCGTAGGTAAGTAGTTCGAAGTTCAAAAAAAGATACACGTACTTCGATTTAATATTAACATCAAAAAATTATCAAAAGGGGTTCGGTTGGCGTCGGTGCTTCCTTTGCGCGGAATAAAAGGGCCCGGGGCGACGCTACTGACATTTTCCCCCTTATTATTCCGTCCCCGATTGCTTTGTGCGCAACGCGAGTCGCGTCCGACCTTCGATAATAATACATACACGCATAAAAACAGCTATACATCAACCACACAGGGGCACTGATCATCAGAAAAATGAAATTTCTCATCGTTTTTTTGTATCAAACCTTTTTGTGCCAGTACCGGTATCTAAACATTAGTTAAATTTCAGTTCGTTTGATGTACCTAAATCATAAAATTATAAATTGGTAATGAGGATAAATTATAATACCAGAGATATTACAGTAAAACCTTGTCATCAAAATCAATAGGTAGGTGCCTACTTTTCAATGTCATCAGAAACTGTACACAAAGCATGAAAACCATCCCTTTCCTCAAGATGATTTGATCAAAGCTCTGCCTTGAAGCTTAATTAAACAAATAAAATCATGTGAAAAATAAAATCTTGCATCCAAAATAATGAACCACCTAGTTATCTTGATTTACAAAATCTCAAAAATAATTTTCCTGAAACTTAATAATTAATAAATAATTGAGTATTGTTGTACCAATTTTCCTAATGCTGTGGTAACTAGTATTCAAATTAATTTATTACCATAAATGTGTAATTTGAATTTACTTATTCTTGTTTATACTTGTATTTTTTGCTACATAAAAATGGTGTTCTAAAGCCATTGAATATGATGTATGTTTAAGTCAGTAATGTGTTTGTCTGTAAAAATATGTTTTTATGCTAATTAATCATCATGTGACGAGGCAATGTCACATGTCAAACAAACCTCATACCTACTTGGTAACAATTCTAAGCAGAGATATTGATCTATTATACTTACTGTATTTAAATAAAATTAGGAAAGGGAAGTTTCTATTAAAATAGTCCAGTGGCTATGAGGCTGGCTGGTCCGATATTCATCCTCCTTTATACTCATTATTATTATTAAGAAAGGTATTGTGTAATAAAAAAAGAAAATGTGAAATAAAAAAAAACAGAAGATCTTTTGCGTAATCCAATAAATTAACATAATCATCGCACTATGATAAATAAAAGAGAAAGGAATTATTGCAAATGTTAGCAAAGGTTTACCTTTATACCTACCTCTTCATTAGCAGCTGAAGCTCATCCAGTCTTTAGACCAACTACCTAATGCTAAATCCTCCAAATATATAAACCAGCAAGGCTATAGCAAAATTCTAAAGGATCAACAGTACATACATTCAAGTACCTACAGTTAACATTTTTATTCAGTTAATATTATTGTAAATGTAGCGGGTAGTCTAATTGTTAAGACATATATTAAGATATAGTTATAGTGCTGTAGTTTCTGCCTACCCCCATAAGAAAAAGGCGCGAGTTTATGTATGTATGGATATTAAGAGACTGTATATTCTTAGTATACTATTGTTTGTTTTCCCTACACAAATAAATAAATAGCAATAGCTCTTTCATTAATATCAGCTCTCATTAAGAAACTTGCACATACTTAAGTGGGGATTTCTAGCTAGAAGTTAAAGCCTTGCTAAGATCTCTGTGTAGCAAGTGCGATAGAGATATTATTCAGGCTAGGTACAATCAATATTCGCATATAAGCTTAGCAGATGGATCAGCCATTCAGTGACCGGGTCTAAAGTAAAATGGCGCGCAATTGGAAAGAACTTAACTGAAGATAGATGTGAAGTATTAAACTCATAACCGTCTTATTACAAAATGAGTTCTTACTTACACCACATTGAGCCAGTTATTATATTTTGAACTTTATTCTGAAGAGGGTAAAGTTTATTATACAAAATTGATTTAGTTTTAAAGCGGCTTTTAAATTAAGAACTCGAAAACAAAAAAAGAACTGAAATTATTTGCGTTAATAAAATCATTTCTATTAGTAAGTTAAAATGGACTAAATTGTATTGACAGGAAGGCAACGGGACGCAGTCGCCGTTAGCGCTACTGGCGGCGACGTGCAGCCGGCTCGGCGCCGCCACCATGGGTCCCGAGCAGCAGCAGCAGGACAACAAGGACCAACAACAACACTTTAGTTAGTATTAATATTGAAAACATATTGCCTTTGTAATGCTTGCAAAAAAGTTTAATTGGAATAATATCAAGTTCACTTCACAAAAGTACTCAGATGATTTTGTGGGAGGGGGGGGAGGGCTAGAGCCCCTTAGCCCCCCTGAAGCCTCTACTGTGAGTAACATCTTATAAAGGGTGTAAGTAGACACCCAACAAAGCCAAAAGTTACATGTTCTTTCTGTGATTGCAATCATTTTTTTTGTTCATCACCATACCTGGGATCTTTCTAGTTACAGAGATATTGAAGGTCAAAGCTCTATGTTTTTAAATGGTATTTATAAAATTAGACTTTATCTATTTGAGAATTGTCGCCCATTTGGGCCAGCCTGAGTTACTAGTATAGGTATGTATTTTCAAGTTATGGCTGATATTTTGTAAGTAATGTAACCTCTTATTAGCAACTAACTCTGAGTTACACTGGCGAAAGTGGGCGCTTAACGCTGTCGAATAAATTAGCATTGAGAGCTTATCTGATGACTTCATGCATCAATGGCTCAGCAAGTAAAGACAAATACAAATAACACACAAAGGGCGAGACACTACATGTAGGTACTGCAATCCTGATTAAGGTTCTGTTAAGAGAATGTTCAAAATTCTCAGGTTCTTGATCGTGATTGGTTGAACAACTATCATATTACAATTTGTCAAGTGATTTCACACAACAGTTTGATGAGTGAGGAATTATTAATGAGCATTTCCTGATTTTAGACAATCTAATGAATTCATATTTACAACCTCACCTCTTGCTAGCAGACTTAAAAAACCACATACAAAAATAAAGTCTAAATTCAAATTGTCTATCTCCATAAAAATAAACCTTATTTCTAACTCCAGGTCCACAGCAACAACAGCAGGCCCAACAGCAACAAGCGCAGCAACAGCAAGTGCAACAGCAGCAGGCGCAACAGCAACAACAAGCGCAACAACAGGCGCAACAACAAGCGCAGCTGATACAGCAACAAGTACAAGGCGATGCTGCGACTATAGCGGCGATACAGCAACAGTACTTGCAACAGCAACAGCAACAGCCACAGCTTAGGGTTATTAGTTCTGCTGTGGTGCAGCAGTTAAGAGCACAGGGGTTATCGGTGAGTTTAAAATTACTTATTTACAAAGAATAACTGATAAAATTCTAGCTCCCTTATTTAAAAAACCCAGAATAGACTTAAACCCTGAAATATGTATGGCTAAACTAAAGCCAAGCTAATACTTGTGTTGCATTACTCCCAGTTTATATGGGGTTAGTTGTTAATTAAAGAAGTAATCTGTGGTAATACTGATCCCATTACAAACAATGTTTTGAATAAAACGATACATAGATTAATAGGAAATTGCATCAGAAATTAGTAAGTAATTATTGAAGATAGTCAGAAAAAATTGTCTGTAGCTGTTGACACAATATTTTTCAAGTAAATGTGACACTACTGCACTAGAAAGGCGGCTTGTTAGCCATTTCAATGACCTAAACAAATTAACCAAGGTATTATTTTTATTGTTTTCAGGGCAATGAGTTATCAGCAGCAATAGTGAATGCAGCAAACTCTGTACCAAATGGAATTCAAGTACAACAACCACAGGTGATCTTTGTTTTCTTTCTCTTATTTACGGACTGTTTTTCTATGGAGAACTGTTTGTGCCATCTCTTTCGTTCTTCCTATAACGGGTGGAAGGGACATCGTTACTAAAACTTCTGCCATGAATTCTGCACATGATTTTAAACCCCCCAGTGATAACTCTTTAGTTGGCTATAAAAAAAAATTATGCTCTATGTAAAATAATAAAATAACTTCTTTTCCAGGTGATATCGATGCAACAGCTTCAGTCGTTGCTAGGAGGCGGGGTAGTGTCAGGAGAGGGTGCAACATATCAGAACACGCCGCAGCAACTGTTACAAATACATCCCCAATTGTTACAAGTATGTATTTTAATTTATTATAAAGTTCCTATGACATAGGAGTAGGAGTCTAGAAAAAATTAAAAGTAATTTATTCAAAATGCGGAACATCATATTTTATAAATTCTATCCAATAATGTATAGCTTTCTGTCTAGACTACAGACAGTCGTGAATAGTAGTACATACCTATATGTGGATATTCATTACTGAAATTATTGTTAATAGAAGTCTGGACCTGCCAATTTGCCTTGAGCAGGCGTGGAGATTAATGTTAGTGCCCTCTCTGTATGGGGCCGTCTCCACAAGCGAGAGAATCGTAGCGATATTATCGTCGTGCCATGTATTTTCACTCGTCGCATCGCCGCGATGACATCGCCGTGTGTAGATACGTTCTAAGAAAGCGTATAGGAATACGTGACACGAAGATGATATCGCCGCGATTCTCTCGCTTGTGGAGACGGCCCTTAAGAGAAGAGGTCTGCCCTGCAGTGCGACAAAAAAAGGGCTGCTATTATTATGTGAATACTCTGTGGCAGCAACAACAAGGCGTGTATGGCGGGTGCCTGGTGGGTGGCGTGGGGGGCGTGGCGCCCATGCAAGCTGTCACCGTGGACGGGCAGGATGCGCTCTTCATACCTGCGCAGCATGCACAGGTAACTAAATGTCCTTTCAAATATAAGTATACATATTTAACTCTACATACAAAAAAGAAACACGTTTCTTGTATGGAGACCTGCTTTAATTTTTAACTCTATGAAAATTTTAAGTGTCCTATCTGGTAGCTATTACGGTTCATATGATACGATTCCGTGACAGCCGGATGGACGGCAAGCTTTGATTTTGGAAACCAAAAAAAAAAAATTGACAAATTGTCAAGGGTGTCTGTGTAGAGATGGCTCGATGTGAAAGTAGAATAGACGCATTAGGGTCAGTTCACACCGAGACGCGACGCGACGCGACGCAACGTGACGATACTTGAAGAGGCCAGTGACTTCGCGCTGCGCCGCGCGCCGCCGCGAGACGCATCGCAACGTCGCCGCTCTTGCACGTCGCGCGTACCGGCGATTCACCGCTGCGTCGCGATGCGTCTCGCGGCGCCGCGCGGCGTAAAGCGACGCATCGCGACGTAGTGCTGCGTGGTGTAACGTATTTTAAATTCTTACAATGAAATGTGTATCTTTTCGTGTAGAAAATAAAGTTATATAGTCGCTCTTTTAAAGTGTGCACGCAGCGTCGCGTCGCGTCGCGTCTCGGTGTGAACTGACCCTTAATGTTTTAAAAAAATATCAGCAATAAAATTGTCTTGTGTTTACTCTCCCCCGCATATTCTCTCGTCTATGATAGCATGTGTGCAGTACCTACGTTTGTAATAGTTATTAGTTAAACATTATACTTTCTGTTATATCTTTTCTGTTCTCTTTTTCATCAGAGAGGAATTATTTCGTGTCTAGGGAAATGGACACTTCCGCTTTTGTACTTAAAACCTATATTCTGTTTTTCAGAATTTCTCAGGCATGGGCCAAGTGAGCCTTGTCAACGGTCAGCTGGTAAGGACACCAGTCCTGCCCGCTGGCTTCCTTCAGAACGTTATGCATTTACCCACTGGTATGTATATTTAGCATTAAAGACATATATAAAACAACTCTTTATTAACCTTTTGAACGCCATTGTCACACATATGTGACAAACGAAATCTTACCCTGAACGCCAACGTCACAAATATATGACAAAATACACGTCGCACCAAAAACTCAGTTGTATATCGATATAAGTTTTGGAATCCCTATTTTTTATGAAGGTTATTTGAGAGAAATAGTGGCCTGGCGTCAGGGGTACGGCGATACGTTTATACTCTGGCGTTCTCAAGGTTAAGCTTAGTATTGTGGGAAATGATATAAGTACAATATTTTGAAAACTTAACACAATCAAAATTACAATGCTGCATAAATAATACAATATGATAATGTACAGTTGACTAAATATATATTTCCTGCAATAATCTGCGTATGAAGAGAGGATTACATTCGCTTATTTAGGATTTTGTTTAACTGTTAGGTTTGTAGGTACTAAGTACAGTCATGGAAAAAAATATTGGGATAAAATGTTCAAAATTTTCAGACCAACTAAAAAAAATAAAACTTGAATTTTTGTAAACATTTTTGTCATTGTGGTGGAATCCCATAGTTGCTCAGATCATTTTGACCAGTTCGTTAGTCCCAATGTTTTTGTCAGTGACTGTACCATAGGTTTTTCATAAGCTTTGGTATCACTTAACCTCACAGTCAGCTTCGGGATTGCTTTGGGATTAACTTTCCATTCAACGGCTTTGCTTTCAAACTAAAATATTAAATCTTTTCTCTCTTCACCGAAATTCCGACTAAAAACATGTTTTTTATATATTTTTGAAGAGGCAGGTAGTCACTTCTGTAGAATTGACACGAAATAGAAAAAAAAAGTATTTGAAAATGGAAAATGTAATCAATGCATGTGCCTCAATTATACTTTGTATTAGTTGATGTTAAATTAGAAAAAAAAAATATTTTATTTCAAATGAAATTACTATGATTTTGGCTGTCTTATTATTATATATTTTAGTATCAAACTATTCGGTAGATTACTCAATCCTGTAAAACATTGACAAACAATGTTGGCTACTGACTTTGTGCAAGACATCACAACTAGTCACTACCATCGCATGTCCTTTGCTTCTAACGTACTACTGTCATACTAATCTGTGTTTTTCCGCCCCCCCTCCCCCCCACCGCTAACAGAACAACAGGCGACCGTCACAATCCCGGGCACTAACCTAACCATTCCCATAAGCGCTTTGACCGGGAACCAACCGATGATCACGATTCCCGGCACGAATATATCGTTGCCGGGACTTCAGGCAAATCAGGCGATTACCATCCCGACAAGTCAGGCGATATCCATCCCGTGTAGCTCAGCGGGCGTCACCTCTGTGGACAAGCAAGGCAACGGGAAAGACGCGAAGGAGCCCGACAGCCCCACCGGACAAGGTTGGTGCCTCGGTCACGTGTGGAGACTGTTTTGAACAGCGTTTTGGATCGACATGTCTTTGTGTATGTTACGGATAAAAGGCGACAACGACAACGTAAATTGTCACCTAAACCTGAAATTAAACGAATATTAAGGCGGTGTCTTCTTTGTTGATTATATTAAAAAAAATTAAGGGCCGTTCCGTTCCAGTTCCGTTTATGTATAGGTAGATTATTTCATACGAATTCTGTTCTATTTTTACGTATATATCTGGTCAATATCTTAAGAGATGCAAATCTTGTGTTCATCAAGATTTTATCAAGTGATTACGCATTTAAACAGTTTTATATTTAAAATGGAAAATTGATATAAACAACTGTTTAGGTCCGTAACCGGCTGATTGAATGTTTTGATAAATATGAGCCTAACCCCCAAAGTCTCACTGCGCCAACCGTGCCGTCAAAAATTGAGTAACATTTGATAATTTGGCCGTAGGTAAGTCTTTTAGTAAATCTTTGGTTAATTCTAACATCACACCAAATTATAAGATAGCACAGCTTTTATCCGTAACATACATTCATTATTGGAGTCAGGTAAGTCTCCTCTTGATTGCTCAAAAATAAAGTAACATTTTGAAATACAATCTTGTCTTAAACCGCGGCTATAAAATTCTCTCCATACATTATCATCCTAATATTTCTCCCAAGCTTACATTATCTTGCAATTATTTTACATTGAATTTGCTTTTTGTGTATAATTTCTCATGCACTGTCGCTGTCATTAGATCACATATTAACATATGTATAATACATGTAATGCATTGTATGTATATTAAGATTAGTAGCACAGGTAGATTAAAGGTTAATTTTTCAATCGTCAGATAACTCTTAACGGAGGGATAAATATGGCGGTTTGACAGCTTTTGTATAGAAAATATGCCAAACTGTCATATTTGTTTTTTGGATAAAAGTTATCTGACTATTGAAAAATCTGCCCTAAACGCAATCATTAATAGGACGCTATCTAAAGAATGTTTTGTAAAGTGATGTTAAACATAAAATAAATAAAAAAATCCTTTTTACCAGACTGCGCGACGCAAACGACGCAAGCGACGCAAATAGTCAAATAATGGGTGTAAAAAGAAATTTAACGAAGCCGAAAGTTAAATAGATTACCATCAGTAGGATTATTTTTTGAACGAAGTTCCTTATCGCGCGTTGCGAAAGGGGGCTAGACGGAAAAAATTAAGACCAAAAGTTGTAACGACTCTTTTTGCTAGTTGTAAGCCGTGCGGCGTGCGCGTGTTTCTCTGTCTGTCTCTCTTTCTCTCTCTCATATATTTCTTGACCATACCTGGAAACTTTATGGTTACTGAGAGATATGGCTCCTGTACTTTTGCATGCACAAAAATTTAAAGTTGCTTTCCAGCAATAATTTTTGCTTAAACTTACTTAGATGAGCAGTATGCGTAGTTATGTGTCTTCTTACACCCCATAAATAATAAAACATCCAAACATCTTCTGTCAGATGTGCGTCCACGGCGTCCACTCTTATAACCTAGACCTAGGGTTTCCTATAGGTAATCACGCATTAGCGGCACATTTTGTATTGCACAAATAATTAGAACGCTTTGTTTTGACAAGTAGGGCACAGTTCGTTTTTTTTTAAAAGCTAGCTCTTAGTTGTAAGTATTCTCTATATAGCTCTGAGGGTCCTACACAATCTCAAGATTTGAAAAGATAGAAATAATAGATTTGAAAAGTACCCTGTGATTCACTTTTTGTCCACGACTACGTCCATGAATTTTTTCGACGAATCCCTAAGTTTTTTATAGTAAGATATAGCCTAGGCACTCAAAGATAACGTAGCTTCTTATTAGCGAAAGAATTCTGAAGATTTAGGGCGTTGCAAACGAAAAAAAAAAAGAAACACGAAAACAAGGGTACTGTGGTAAAATATTCAAACTAGTTTGTAAAAAGTACGAAACCACTTCAATCTTAGATTAAAAACTCAGCGAAGTAATTGCACAAAGAATCCTGCGTCAATGTGTGCGTGAGCTTATGTATTGGTCCTTCTGTAAAAGACCATATCGTCCAAGGTGACTGACAAATGCGGCGCGACGAGATACGAGGTTTGAGCTGAAACACAAAACTGCGAATCGGTGCGATGCGTATACGCACTGCAGAAAGTTAGTAACGACGGATGAGCTGCTAGCTTGTTTGTGCGATGCGACGTTGCATTGCAGATTTGCGATTCGGCCCACAAATTAAAGGAAAATCGTGCACGAAAAGTTTTGTTTTTCATCTCATGAAGGAGGCCTAAGTTTAGCCTTAACTTTTATACAGCCGTTGACTGCCTCGTGCATTGCCAACGTCGCATTTGCCTTTCACCTAGAACCGCCATCTTTACAGCAATCATTTTTAACCTTAACTATCTGCGTAGGCGGCGGCGGTGGCATAGCAGTCCGCGGAGGAGTGGGCGGCATGGGCATGGTGCCCGTGCAGGTGCCGGTCAGCGTGGCCAACGGGCACACGGTGTACCAGACGGTACATCTGCCTGTGCATGCGCCGCAACATTTGCAGATTATCCCGCAGTTGCAGCAGGTACTTGGAGAGTTTTGCTGATACGGTCTATACTCCATTTAATATGACATTAGAAAAATAATTATGACAAATTATGGCATTAATAATGGTAAATTAAAAAATAAATCGTTAATTTATTTATTTAAATCTCTAATTTTGTTGTTTCACGCTCGTACAATAACTTGCACCTACCATGTTATCTCTTCACCACCTTTGGTTGACTGGTAGAGAATGCCTAAGGCATTAAGTCCGCCTTTGTACTTTTGTTGCATAAAGTTTAAATAAATTATATGCTGTCGGAGCCGTGCTGTTATTTTGAGTGATAACCAAAATAGCTACTGTTATTATCACTTTTTTTTTACCAACCCTTTACTGTAGCAGTCGCCAAGACAGCCCACGTGGTATACTGGGCGTTAGTGACAGGTTGGCAAAAACTGAAACTGTAGTTTCAGACCACGATTTGTGATTGAAAATCGTTGGAATTTTTCTCCGGAAAATTCTCAAAATTTAAAGAAAACCGAACGAAACTTTAAAAACTATTTAAAGTTTCGTTCGGTACAGCTCTAGCAGAGGACATCGCACCGATGCGACGACGCCGGGCGGCGCGTGTTATTTGTGCCTAAACCTACATAGCTTAAATGTAGGTACCTAGAATTATTTTTGTTGTGTTTACATTGCCGAGTTAAGTTTTCATTGTTTTTTTCATTAAATTTATGTTTAGAGGCCTGGACTTGGCACTTACATATCAATATATCACGAATCAAGTGAAAAATCGGTCGAAAATTTTGAGAATTTTCCGGAGAAAAATTCCAACGATTTTTAATCACAAATCGTGGTCTGAAACTACAGTTTCAGTTTTTGCCAACCTGTCACTAACGCCCAGTATATCTAGCGGTGAATGATCATGATTATACTAAAATGTGCCTTATTTTCTGTACAGATGCAAGCACAACCACAAATGGCGAGTGTACTTACACCGTCGGGGCAGATTCAACAAATACAGATAGCGTCACTAGCTAATGTACAGGTATATTATATACATACTTCATAATTATTTTTATTAACTTAAGCTCTCGGAGAATTATTACGAACTAAGGTTTATCTAGGTTTATCGTGAGGAAACCTGGACTTATACTAGCCTATTACTGTCCCACTCAAACCATGTCAGAGGCCCTTGAGGTGGTTTAGAAACTCTGACACTAGGTGTTCCGTCGTAAGACCTTACTGCCATGCAAAAGTAAACATCCGCCAATAAATTATCATACTTTTTGTAGCTATCAAAACATTTTTCTCCAAAGTTCTCACTATTTATTGACTTCAAATGGATTTGTGCTCATATAGACGCGGTGCGTATCACTAAACCCCTCCATTTTTTTATAGGGGAGTTTTAAAAATCCTATTTTTTAAACTTGTCCACGTTGTAACATGTTAACACATTATGAGTACAAGGATTGGCCATAGGGTAGAGTAGAAAGGGGGGAGACCAGCAGTTCCCACAGCTGGTCTACCCAAAACAGGTAAAAAAAATATACTCTTACAACTGTATCACGGAAAGGACTAAAAGTAACCCGTACAAAAGAAAGTACGCCAATGACTGCTTCTTGTCTGCTTTGGGTTTTAAATACAGAACTTAATAGCATACAGTACGCGGTCGTTAATAACAGACGAGTTAGGGCACACGTTCATAACTGTTAACACTATTAGTGGACTGTAATGTGATTAATAGCTGGTAGGGTAAGATTGGGCAAATAAACACTAGTAATTCGATATTACGTCTGCACACTATTATATTTCTGACACAACTAAACTACTCATATGACACACTAAACACAAAAATAGAAAAAGAACATAACAGTTCAAATAAATAAATACATTTCAAAATATAAAAAAGAAAAAAGTATCAAAAAAGGTTGACCGTCGCCAACAATAACCTTTAAAACAAAAGCTGTCCCTGTGTCATCGTATAGAATATATCGTAATACAGGGGTCACCATAGTATTATTGGATTTCCTTATTTGAAAATTATGAGACTGTCGCGGTCCACTTGGTGATAAAAAATAAAATACACATTTTTACTAAGGAAGACTGGGCTAAATTATAAAGCCACAACTTTTTATTTTATAGAGTAGTATTGTAGATATACGTAAGGGGTTTTAGAAAATGATAGGCTTTGCTTTGCCCTGGCTAAAGCCCTAATTTATTAAGGCACAACAACTTCCTAGATTGACTTGCGAGATGCCATACCGAAAAATATATCGGTTTGGTATAGCTTCATCTGTGTCACTCACAACGCTTGTGTAATCGTCCCTTCTTAAAACACGATACGCTTATTTCATCCGAGTACTGTTCTTACTCTCAACATGATCTCACGAATATCATAATAATATAAGCTGATAAGTGCTGTAAATATAAGCTGGGTCTTGGTTTGGTAGCAGGGTGGCGGGGCGCAGGGCGGAGGTGCTGGTCAGTCTCCTACCACCATCACGCTGCAGGTGAGGTTTCGTTGAGCTTATTTGACGGGTTGATTTTACTCCAAAAGGGAAGGTTGATGCTTGTTTATATTTTTATTTTTATTATTTAGCTTTAATTTCGATGTTATAATTTTTTATTGATCCATTAAGTGCATATATTCGGTTATTATTATTCTATGTGTATTTATTAATCTTTTAGTTTCATGTCAATACTGGTGTACTTACCTATTTAAAATTATATGGTGCTCTATTCCGTGACAGTATAAAAATCATTACTCTCATTTTGCTTTTGCCATAGTCAGGTAAAAAAAGGGATAAAATGCCAATATCACGAACACTATGAAAGCTGAGTGAATAATACAAAAAGATTTGAAAAGCTTTATAGTCCAATTATCAACACCAACAATTTTGGAAGTGTACAAAAAAAGTGTTGGGTTCTTTCACATAGCAATGTCATTTTTGTCTCATCTTTCTTGCCTAGTGGGAGCGAGATGGGTTATACCGCTACCTGAAAAGAGTGCACACTTCGTTTTTATCAATGAACATTTTTCCCGCGTTTTGTCACAGGGCTTAGTTCAGTTTCTCAGTACAGTTACAATGGAGTATAGCTCATTGTTGTTAAGAATACTTTTGTTTTTTTATAGACAATTGACAAGTTTTTATTTTTTGTGGTAATTGTTCAGTTAAAGCATAATAAAAAGGTGTCGTTTACCTGTACAAATTAAAAGAGAGGGCCAGGTTAGTGATTATTTTTTATAGATAGGATAGTTGAAATAACTTTCACCTCTAAAACTACTCTAATATCTGTTATTTAAATTATTGGTCCTGAATACTAATACCATTTATATTTAATGTACAACTCTAAAAACCCAATATTTATATTTATCACGCTGCTTGGATACGGATAAAGGCGGTATCGAACCCTATGCAAGCGGATCAGCAGCAGCAACCTTCGCAGACAATCATAACAAGCACCGGCCAGCAAGTCACGGTCATTCCCGCATCGGGCAATGTAAGCGACTCCGTCGCGAACTTAATACAGGTATAGCGATCGGCAATGTTCGGCCTCCGCACGAATATTCCCGAAGCCTAACCGTTATTGTTGTTCGTCATGAGTTTAGATTCCGAACGAGTTTATTGCCGTCGCGTCGCTTCTGCTGTGAGACTGCGCGACATTTGTGGGTTATAATGTCGACTGTTTTTTTGTGAGGTTAAATAAATATTATTTACTACAGGTTTGTACTCAATGTAGGGTTATTTTATTGTTGATTTTAATTATTATTGTCAACTCTCGAAATAGATGTGAATGCTGTCAATCGGGGCGGATCCAGTGTGTTGATTATTATGAATGTCATTTCCTTCATTTCATAATAGAGACTTTACTCCGGTGACAAATTGGCTCGATATTATGACGTAATTCATAATATTTTTAAAATGTAAACATCTTATAGGTTATGTTATTAGGTTATGTTGGCATTCATGAATATTTTATGATGAAAACATAACCTCTTTGTTTCTTGAAACTCGTTCGATGTGGTGTATGTTGTGGGTTAGTTGGTTACGTGGCTGTATTGTGGTGTGTTTTGCAGGTTCCCACTTTAGGTGTTGGTGGATTGGGTGGTGCTGTTCAGTTGGTTCCTGCTTTAGGGTTACCAGGAGTGCAACTAGCTCAACTGCAGCAAACACAACCTCAGACTGCACAGCCACTTATTGGTAAGATATTTATTAGTATCAACCATTTATAAAATTGCTTACCACAACTATGAGGCAAACACAAACAGTTCTTTTTGCATATTTCTGAGATATATTGAGATACTCTTTATTAATAGTGGTTGGGTTATTTCTTGATTATATAATTATCATCTTTTTTTTCCTTATCTTGAAGTGAGTGTTGTGTATTAGGTTTGTGATAATTCTTATGATATTATTATGATTGATATAGTACTTATTAGAAGGCTTAGTCAAACACTAAGCTGGCAGTGGCACAACTAGCCAGCAATAGTAAAGATTTTCTATTATTAAAATATAAAGAAGTTTTTCTTTTGCATTGCCTGGGTCTTCTGAGTACACTTTTGAAATAAAACAAATAAATTGAAATATTTTGCTAAATTAACGAGCTATGTGCCCTGCCCATTGTCACTTGAGTTTCGCAATTTTGAGACAGTGTGTCAGTTACCTTAGTTCTTCTGCGGATCTCTTCATTTCAATCTCTCAGAGAGACGTCGAGCATAGCCTTCTCCATTGCTGTCAAAGCGACTGTATTATAGCCTGTCCTAAAATGTTTTGATCGTTTATCCAGGCCAACAAATCCAGCAAGACCCTAACGAGCCAGGCAAGTGGCAAGTCGTCAGCGTGAGTACGTCAAGCGGTAACGGCAGCGCGGCCAGCACGCCGCAGCCTGCCGAGTGCGAGGCCGCCAAGCTGCGCCCCACCAGCCCCTCGGGCAAGCGGCTCATGAAGCGAGTCGCTTGCACCTGCCCCAACTGCGACCAGGGCGAGAAGTACGTACCGACCTTTATAATGACAACGAATATTTTAATGGTTATACTTAGGTCAGCGGGCAAACAATGAGTTTAGACCTATTTCGTGTAAATTATAGTAGTTCTTTTTCAACACAGCTTGCCTCTCTTTTAACACATGAAAGAACCGCTCTGTCGACGAAAAAGTTCTGACAACTCAGAATTACGTTCAAGTCATGAATATGAAAAAAAAAACAGCTTTTCCACACAAAGTACACTTCATAAGGACAAGTTCTAGCCATGACGCCGCGAGTACAAGCAGGCAAGCAGCTAATTAGTTTAGGCCTTAATTGTTGTAAATTAAAGAAGGTTTTTGCCAGTTTGCCTGTCTGTAATACCTGTAGGTAGCACTGCCGACGAGAAAGTTTTCTGCAACAAAATTCCTGATGCAATTAAAATGATGAAAAGGTACCACCGGCGAGGAAGGATGGAGGTCTAATAATTTATATTTAAGGCAGTCTTATGTAAGGAACGGAAACACGTTAGACTTACTTACCCCTAATTTCTCCCCGGTCGTGTCGGATTGCTGTCCCATCAAACTGAGAGTGATTGAAGAGGGAGTGTACTACATGTGTATACGTAAACATGTGTGCAAATATATCTCCTGAGTACTTAGCTAGTCTCCATTAAAATTCGCTGGCGTGACCGAAATTCGGTCTGAAGAAGTGTGACGTATTTATATCTTCTGGTGTTACTAATATTTTTACCGAGTGGTATCATATAACCCATTTACTGGGTTGTGGAGGTCAGATAGGCAGTCGCTCCATGAATAATACTGGTATCAGCTACAACCGTTTAAGACTGAAAGCCGACCCCAACATAGTTGGGAAAAGGCTAGGCAGATGATGGTGTCATGAATAATCTTGCAAAGGTGAGGAGTGCTACGGGCAATACATTTCATTATGGGAGAGACTTCATGTTTTTTCAGTTCAAAATAAGATCCTCATTTCTGAAATCCTTATTCTTACTCTATAGGTACTTAGTCTTAGATTTGATATGATGTTTTATCTAATCACATCATCATCTGTGTCCTCATGTATATTGAATCTTCTTGTTTTTAATGCAAAGGCGAATTTTGCTTGACACGGCAAATTGTATTTCTTCTTTCCCTTTTCTTTAACTTGTGACTGTACTTTTTTACTTAAAACGGGTGTAATAAAAAGAAACTCTACGAAGCCGAAAGTTACGTTTCTTCCTATCATTGCGATCAATTTTTCTGTTTCATGATCATACAAGTTTTAAATGTTAAAACTAAATAAAATGAAACTACCTTCACCGCCCCTGTATGTTGCATGCTGTTATAAGCACAATTTATAACGTGCGTACAGTACCCGGCGATAAATATTGCACATCGACCTTTATCGTATTTCGTATTTTATACAAAGAATAAAAAGAATTATCAAAAGAAGCAAATCATAATTGTTTTAACAGCTCTTAATAGATACCGGACTGTTTGTATTTCGTGCGACAGAGATCCGATTGTCTCTTTCCAAAGGTCGATGTGCAATATTTATCGCCGGGTACTGTACATTGCGCGCTAGAATAAACAGTGATTTTTGACACTAAGAATAAAATTCGTGTCTTAGAAATAATGTTGTTAATAATTTTTGTTTTTTTTTACACCTTGTATATTCACTTCACACATTCACTTTGTACTTACCTCAATAATAGTGGGGAGCGGTGAATGCTAATGAAAGAATGAAAGAAAGAAAGAAAAACTGTTTATTCTCGCGAAAATGACAAACATAACATAAAAAGAAAAAATTGAACATAAAAGCAAAATAAAAGCAAGTTAATTATGCGAATCCCGCACTCCCGGGCATAGGCAGAGGTGGAACACCGTGGTGGTCACCCCCTACGACAGATTAAGTCAATGAGGATTCTTTCTGCGCACAAAAAAAGGATCGGTCTTAAGTCATCTCAAAAACTTAGACATGAGTAAAGCCGTAAATAATAAAGAAAAAATGCCATACTCAAAAAATTAAAGAAAAAAAAACAGTCTCATGACACTAACAAGACATTTCCATTACAGCCGCCTGGTGGATCGCAAGAAACAGCACGTATGTCATATAGCGGGCTGCAACAAGGTGTACGGGAAGACATCGCACCTCCGAGCGCACCTCAGGTGGCACTCGGGTGAAAGACCCTTCCTTTGCAACTGGTTGTTCTGTGGCAAGAGGTAATCATAACCCTTCATTACGCTTTCTTTTTTCTCTCTCTTTCTTTTTCAAATAATTGTTAGAGACTCCGAGAACGAATCTCAAGTTTTTCCAAAAGAAAAAAGGTGCATTTTTTTGGGAAGTCTTGAGTTTTGTTCTTGGAGTCTCTAACATTTTTTTTGTCATTTAGTGTAAAAGCTTGGGGTTTAGTATTGTAGTTGCTTTAAGTAGGTGTCGTTTAATAATGTATTGCCCGTAGTGATAATAATGTATTTAAAGGTAGCTATACCGTCCGTTCTGAAAAAGGGGCCGTGCTGTAGACCACGTGTAGGTCTGAGCCTTTACAGCATTAGAAAAAATATGATACGAACGAAGCGGAGACATGTGAAGTTCAACCAATGTAATTAGTAAAGAAAGAAAGAAAAACTTTTTATTCACGTGATAGTGACGCACAATACAAAATATATTTTTTTCAACAGCCCTAAACAAGACAAGTTGGTACTTAATCAAAAAAACTAAATACATAATAAATAATTAAATGTCCTGAACGGAAATTTGCGCCACTACCGCGCGAAATGGCCGACGCTCAGCATAATGCCGTGGCCCACACATGATTGCACGAAACCACGGCGCTGGTTTTTAGCGTAGGCCGACGTGTCTCTGTCTCGGAACTATTTCTGCACGCTCAAGGCTTAATAACAATAATAAAAATTTGACGCAGTTTCGCAGTATCGTAACCTCTAATTTATTTATCCCCAGGTTCACTCGGTCGGACGAGCTACAGCGTCATCGGCGGACGCACACTGGTGAGAAAAGGTTCGAGTGTCCGGAATGTCGGAAGCGGTTCATGAGATCAGACCATCTCGCTAAACACGTCCGGATACACACCAAGAATCGAATTACGGTAAGTCCCACTAGAACTCCCGTGCCTCAGAAAGCAGTTATCAGGCCCCGGTGGTCATTTGTAGATCTTTGACAGTCGTTACGGATAGTCTGAGGCCCGAAAGTATGAACCAGTCTTACCAAGGGTTATCGTGTTACCCAGTAAATGGGTCGTGGAGTGGACTGCAGATAGGCAGTCGCTCCATGAAAACGTTTCGCATTTTTGGAACGAAGTTCCTTATCGCGCGTTGCGAAAGGGGGCTAGACGGAAAAAATTAAGACCAAAAGTTGTAACGACACTTTTTGCTATAGTTGTAAGCCGTGCGGCGTGCGCGTGTTTCTCTGTCTGTCTCTCTCTCTCTCTCATATAACTTCGTTCCATCCGGGTGTCCCTTGTTTCTACCAGTCCTTCCCATCTTTGACTCTAGAAAATGGTGAAGAGTTGGCTTTTTGGGACAATATTTTGTAATGGACTAACTTATTCTTAGCATTATTTTCAATTAGCTTTTCCCCGCGACTTCAACCGCGTGAATGTCAGTGGCATCTATCTATCATCTTTTGCTTGCTCACAATTTTTTTTCCATTCCAGGAGGTAGCAACATCAACCCAGTCAATGTACTCGGACTCCGGCGACGACAGCTGCGACGAGAAGATGATGCTTACAATAGAAACTGTACACAACGAAGGTGACGGCGAGGACAAGATGGTCCTCCGCCCCAGCCCCAAGATGGAGCCCGACCACATCGACAGCTAGGACACGAGCAGCGACGAATAGAACCGTCGCTGTACCCTCATATATGTCACCAACCCCTATTGGATGATATAAAGACTCAAGTGAGACAAAACTTTACAGGAAATTACACCTATTCCGTTACACGGAGGGTGGTTTTCTAGTGCGCGTGTGTATAGTAGCCTTCTGGTAAGCCGCATCCCTATGGGATCGCGGGTAGGTGTGTCGGTAGTGTGTTTTTTATACAATTGGCAAAGCAAAGTGTGTCGTTTTGTCTAGCTTTAGGGTTGAACATAATCGGTACGAAGACATCAATATTTTGACAGTGTATCCCCTATTAGGTAGTAGACACTATCAATCAATTGGCATAATTTTTATTATCTGTCAAAACGCGACCCACTGTCGCGAAACCCCGAAGGGTAAGGCAGAGGTGTACCCATTGGTACGCACATTTCGTTAATAATGTTTAAGTCTCATGTAATTGGAGGCGAGTCTATTGCCATCAACCGGGTACAAACACAGACTCCGAGGCTGCTACTGAGAAATTCCTGATGGAAAAGCCCAATTACCCTCATGCCTCATTATCATTAGAAAAGTAATGTCTTGGTAATATGGTTTATGGTGTCTACTACCCAAATTATAATAGTTTCAAAGACTCGTATCACTGAAAAATGATAACCATAACACTCACTGCCTGTCTATGCCTTATCCGCGATTAATTAACGATAAATTTTGATACTTGAATGTTGCAATAAAAGACACAATGTAAACGCTTTTTAGAAACATTACTTATATTTCGACTTTTAATTCTATTCAGTAACTTGACATTTAAAGAAAAATAATGTTACCATACTACAACTAATAGTGTTGGGGTAGTGAACGATTTTGCGTAAGGAACGAATGATAAGATTGGTTTAATACCAAGATAGGTACATAATTTAAGTTCATTCAATTTCGTTCATTCTTACACCACCTCACTATCTTTTTTTGTCAAAACTTGGTAACCCTTTATTTGTCAAGTTACTGAATAGAATTAAAAGTCAAAATATACTTAAGTTATAAGAAAAATCTGGTTGTAATGAATATAAGTTCTAAATTAATGGTTTAGGTCGTGTAAATAAAACTGGGGCGAAAACGAGATTATGTATTTAAAACTTGTTAGCAATATAAACATTATTCAAATGTTTGGTGTTATGTTTTTTTTTTAAATAAGAATTGTTAGACGATATTTATTGTGCATTATTCTTTGGAACCGCCTATACGAAACACTGCGTGATTAAGCCTTAGGGCTCAAAAGATTTTTTCTTTAAATTGTTCCGATTCGTACTTTGAGAATAAATTGGCAATCATATAGAATACAGACACTTGTAATTCTGAAAACAAAATCTATCTGAAATTCCAATGTGTGAATCGGACAAATCCATCAAAAAAGTTTATAGTTTTGAGTGTTTATTTGTAGAGAAACTATTTCTGTCTCTACACAAATTGTGTTCTTACTTTAGTCCAAGCTTTAACATTAGTGCCATTTTTTTTCGAACGTTATTCCTATCAAAATAATGTTTTTATTACAAAATTGACAACTTAGATTCGGTTTTAAAGTTGGTTTTTGTATTAAGAACTTAAAGTTAGTAGGGATAAAGTGTGAAATATAAATACTGGCTCCAGGTTCAAGCTTGAACTAGTTTCGTAACGTGATGGTTTATGTGTAGATTGTCAAAGTACTCTGTAAGTTAAATGAATGAAATAATCCAATATTCGTTAATGGAATAAAATTTTTTCTTCGCATAATTATAAATTGCACTTAAGAGTAGATTTCTTTGGTCAAATAAACATATGCAATTATAGTTTAAGAACAATTTTGTATAATTATATATTCACAGACATTAGTACTTATAAGATTTACAATACTTATTTAAATAAAGTTGTAGATTTTGTGCTTAGATTTTTTTGGAAGTATCAATAGATGAAACAGCAACATTTTGCAGCAAGGGAAATTTTCAGGCAATCATTATTTTCTTAAAATATTGTCATATTATGTTGTGAAAAAAGAGAAAACAAAAAAATTAATGGTGTCATAAATGTGAAACAAAATTTATAGAAATTGGTCTGTGATCAAAATTTGTACAGTTGGTGTAATTAATTGTTAATTTTGCTGTTTCGTTGAACGCGATGTACTTATTTTGTAAATTGTAAATATTATGTAAGAGAGAAAGCTAAAACTTAAAATTAATTAAGTGTCAATATGTCTTGTTAGGTATAAGACGTATTTTTGTATATACTCTACAAAGGATTAACGCCATAACATAGATTTTTAAAAATCATTCCAGAGGGGATCATATTCATTTATATAAGATGGCATTACATAGTTACATCTTGCTTTACCGTCTTAAAAATTGGGTTAATCCAATTGGCCACGTTAGGCTATCGACTGTTGACAAATATGCACCTGCGCATTATCGTCATTTTACTGTCGCAAACGAGCAATAGAAATAAAACATCGATTTAGAGATTTATTAAAGTAGCTACCACAGATTTGTTAAAGTAATTCATGTCTTCTGTACTCCAGTTATTATAAGCATTAGACAAAAAGCTGCCAATCGTTTCTTTTTAATGTAAACCGCAATTATTATTAGTTTACATTATTTATTTTATTTTATTTATTTTATTTTATTGCTTTTAGGAAAACTTACAGCTAATACATTTGAGTAGTAAGAAGTAATAAGCAGGCGAAAGCCAATTACCTTGTATGTATAGTGAAATAACATAACGTAACATGTTAAATATTTGTTTAATGTTATAATTAATGGAGTATAGAGAATTAAATGAATACAATCTGAAACTAGATTTTCTTACACCCGGTTTCAAAAAGGCTGATTCATGACCCCAAATAGGTTTTCTAATATCAAGTCTCATTTTAGCTATTGTGATTGGTTGATGAAAATATTGGTAACAGCCAATAACATCACATGAGATTCGTATAGCCTTTTCAACCGGGGGTAAGAGATGCATTTCAAATACACCGCTGTATTATAAGCCTATGTCATTAGTAGGGATCGGTAAACTTCATTTTCCGCTAGGAAAGTATGGATACGATTTTAAGAAATAATTGATTTGAAGAAAAAAATCCCGAGATTCCGAGATCGCATAACACAAATGCATATTTAGTTTTGCTTATTTTTTCAGTCCCAGGATTGACGTATAATTTTGTAACTTATAGCATTCCAAAATAGTTAACACAACATTAATACATGTACATACATTTTTAAAGCCAGTACTTTTAATTTGGTCAATTCCCGACAATCTCATAATCAATTGACTTTTGTATCGAAAAACCTTCCGATACAAAAGTCAATTCCATACTAAGCCAACACTTGAAGTTTAGGTTTCCGATCCCTGGTCATTAGTAATCATTCTAGTAATTACACTGCTACAATATTCAAGTAGGTATGTCAAACAAAATGTAGTTGATTAGTAGATGTTTGTTTGAGTTTTTACCTAGAAGCAATGCATTACCAAATACTAGAGCTCACATGCGATATTTTATCAAACGACATTTTGTCATTATACATATTTGGTAAGCAGTGCCCACGGCTTAGGTCGCTTTGACGAATACGTTTAACAGGATAATCACTTGAATTACACCCAGCTATAAGTGCACTAACTGACAGATAGAAGTTTAATTATAACATACCATCACGCTTGTTATCCCCGAAGGGTTAGGCAGAGGTGTACCCATTAGTACACCGACATTTCGCCAGTTTTGTGATTATGTTTTTTTCAAATTTCTTGTAATAGGGAGCGAGCCTATAGCCATCAACAAAACACAAATCCAGACGACTCGCTACTGATAAATTCCTGATGGTAAAACCCAATAACACTTTGTCCGACCTGGGAATCGAGCCCAAGACCGACTCAGCAGTAGCGCTTTGCGACCACTAGCAACTGCAATTCGCATGTGGGCTTAATAAAACTCATGAACCCCATAATATTTTAACTTCAATGGAGGTTTGTACTTACGCACAAAAAACATGGCGTTTTAAATCGATGCTGGGTCCAATGTCATTGCTTATCACTTTGTAAATATAGAGTAAATTATTCTCCCTTCTCTGTATTTTGTAAGATGTATATAATTTTTTCAACACACTTGTTCTTTATTCTCCATTTTGCTTGATTGTATAAAACCTACATAACTTAAATATTTTGTGAATAATTGAACTGTGTATGTTTATAATTAATAATATTATAATTCACCAAATTATTTATTTTTGTTTTAATTATCATTTATTTGTGTTATAAAAAAAAGTTTGTGGCACCAATTTTTTTTACTTTGGTTCCCACAGACCGCTTGTAAAGGTAATTCGGTGTCACCTTGAACATATTGTGTGAATGTGATTAAAGAAAATGTAATTTTATTTTCATAGCAATGAATCTTTAGCAATATTTTTTCCTTACAAGTGTGTTGAAAAACGCCGTATGTACTATTATTGTTGAACTGGTTAAATAAAATATTTTTTACATAACTCGAGATGTTTTTTTGTACTTATTTGCGATGAAATAGTGGTATAGAATCCAAAATATTGGTATAATTTATGTTATACCTCAATTATTGTGGGTTGGTCTGATATATACCAGAAACGAATTGTCGGGCAGCAACAAGTTTAAAGTTTAAGTTTAATAAAATTTCAAACCAAATAGAAGGCAGAATAGAATCATAACAGCCATCCCCGAACCGGATATATTCAGTTTTATCTGGATAATCTTGAAAAATGCGACTTGTATACGAGGTTATGGCGGATACCTAATAGCGGAAAGTGCAAATATAATGAACGCTAAAAAAATACCTTCTTTGAAACATACTTATACAGTTATACGAAACCTGAGTAGGTACGTATAGATGAAGAAGAAATGCAAGAATCCTGCGAACCCTACAATCGTAGGCATTAGACAGTTTGATGCGCTGCGGCGGAGCGGCGTCGGCGCAGGATGTCACAAAACATCGCGGTTACCGTCAATCGCTTGTCCCGAACATCCGTTGAAAAACTAACCCCGTTCAAATTAAAGCGTCTTGGCTACGATAAATCGCGTCGGTCAGGTCGTCGGCCGCCATTTTCTGTGTCGCTACGCGTTTAATAGCCACCATTAGCTCGTCCGTGAAATCGTGATGTCGACCGCTGCCCACAAAACTTAATGCTCCATTTTTCCCTTTTTCGATGGACAGTTGTTTAGACAGCAGCATATCCGTTGGTGTGTATCCGGTTACACGATTGGTACTTCTTGTTGAGCGATCGGTTTTGTAACATTGGTTGTCGAACGCCTTTAGGAGTGAATTTATGTATTGCAATTGAACAATGCGTTGGTCGTAGTTAGAAGCTGTCCAGAGTACTTGGTAGGCAGATTCTTGGGTTCCAGCTTAAGTAGGTATTCAGAGGTAGGGCTGATATCCCCTTAATTGCCGATGCCTCACAAATTATATTGGGTGAAAATGAGATATTTTTCCGGACGCCCCTGATACTGAAAAAAATATTTATGCAACAAAAATAAAAACAACGGTTAAATATTTTGGAACGAAGTTCCTTGTCACGGCTTGAGGCAGGATTTAATCGGCAGAAATAGTCACGTAAGGAGAAAGCGTTATGACCCCTCTAAGCGAACTTTTCTCTCTTTTTTGTTTTAATTCATACGGGACTTCGTTCCTAACGGGGATCCCCTGACAACATTTTTTATTGCTGTCTTTCAATTAATCGGGTCATTTCGAAAACCCTGTTCGAATGATCCTCGGACGCCGTCTAAACTAGGACAAATTCAGGAAATCCCGGATGTATAGCAACCCTATCCATAGGCCAAGGTACCTATACACTGTCTTGCATTATGTTCTTGCATTATACGAAGGTATAGGTAATCGCAAAACCTAAAGTGCCTTATAAAACTTATTGATTTTAAATTCTCTCCTTGCAACTTAGTAATTTCACTCCTACCTTTATCTCATTACAGTCTCGTGGAAAGATGCTTATTTGATAAATTGAACAGTATGGTGCCAAGATTTACCGTTGATAGTGAATGTAAAAGCCGCGGTGCAAGAAAGCAAGACAAAGCTACGCGGTCCGCTGCCTCGCCACGCCGACTGGCCAAGCTTCTAATGAAAGATGCGATAAATTTTAATTATATCTAGCTGACTAATTACCGAGGCTTGTAGACGATGCGTTGAGGTAAAAATGTTATTATGCACAGTTCGCCATAAGTCATTGACTAGTTATGCACAATTTCATCGGATATTATGCATAGCTGCCATCGTTTCATGGTCGCCGGATACACTGGTTGTTAGCTGCTTCGCTGGTAATAGGCGAAACATTGAATTATTCGTAATTGTATGCTAATTTGTGTAGTCTTTAATCACCTTTACGTGTTTGGAATCTGGTTTGCAGGTTTTAGTAATGAAAGTCTTAATCAGAAAAGCTTCCTTGTTGAAATGCAATTACGAGTTAAATCCTATTCGAGATTTTTCATTTCTAAGTAAGAATTTGTGCATGCGATTGATATCAAAACTTAGTAGCAACTTTCTAAGATGTTAATTGCAGTAACAAAACAACGTATAACAAATTATAATTTGATGCTTTGCGTCCCAAATACGGTGATTTACTCGAAGCAAATAATCCGTTATTCCGACCACCAGTTGGCTGGCTGTGAGATTACTTCCTAAACCTAAGGCGCACTTTATTTAGTCGGGGATCGTTCAACTTGGTAATTTTATTATGATGTCATTCGCGGTAATGGGCGACTCGAGCGAGCACTCCCGGTTAGCACGCCATGTCTCTGCGAAAACTTCGTAGAATAACAGAAATATTCATTCGTTTCATGCAATAGACAATACTTAGGTAGGTACCTACTTTGCTAACATTTAGGTAAGTCATTTGCACCGTTTACTTAATGTTTTCTTAAAGGAATGTGTAAAAAGGCACTGATAAAATAATTACCTAGTTTCTGCCCGCGACTTCATCCGCGTCAAAGTTGGTTTCTCCATACAAACTTTAGACCCCTGTTTCATCCCTTTAGGGGGTGAATTTTGGAAAATCCTTTCTTATCGCATGCCTACATCATACAAAGAACACGCCTTCCAAGTTTCAGGTCTCTACGATCACCGGTTCAGGCTGTGCGTTGATCCGTCAGTCAGTCAGTCATTCAGGACGAAGCATTTTATATGTATAGATAGATTTAAGACTTAGGTACGTACCTACATTTATTGCAATTTTTTTTAATTTTATCCTTTTCAACAACTCCACGAATATTTACGTAAAAAATTGTAATACTACAGTAAACAACTGCACCTTCGGGGAACGACCCCTAAAAATAACTAAAGATAGGGTCCATCGATACATTTCGAATTGCTTGCTCCACATATCCAAACAAAAATCTAGAAAATATATATATGACGCTTATTTTAATATTTCCCATTGAACTTTGCTGTTTAACATAACAGCGTATGGCTGACCTCTAGTCGCAGCATTAGGTATGCTAAGCAGTCTGGAAGCAGCTGAGTTCTATTTGTATTGTATTAATGCTGGGATTCTAATCGGACTTGCTCTGTAGGTACTTGTAGATATTAGCGTAAGCTTATTGCTTACGGGCACGCTGCAATCGCGGCGGTAAGACCCCTCTTTGAGGAGTGGCTAGAGAGGCGCCACGGCGTCCTCACCTTCCGGCTGACGCAGGTCCTCACCGGACACGGTTGTTTCGGGAGGTTCCTGTGTCGGATTGCACGGGAGGAAACGCCCGAGTGTCACCACTGTGTGGACCGCCCGGAGGACACGGTGGAGCATACGGTGCAGGTCTGCCCAGCTTGGGCAGAGCATCGCCGTGTCCTCACGGAGGCGATAGGCGGCGGCGACCTCTCGCGCCCGGGCCTGGTTCAGGCCATGCTCCGGGGCGAGAGGGAATGGGATGCAGTCACCTCCTTCTGCGAAGCAGTAATGCTAGCGAAGGAGGAGGCGGGCCGCGTGAGGGAGAGAACAACACCCTCCACCTCACGCCCCAGCCGCCGCGGGAGACGCCCAGGGCGTCGGACGTCGCGAGGCGACATCCGGCCACCGTAGGCGCGGGCTTGCGGACGGCGAGTAATGGGTAGCTCGCCGTCCGATCAAGGACCATGCCCGGGTCGACGGCGCGTTCTGTTCGCGCGCGCCTCAAAGAGCTGTCAGCACAGGGACGGGGCCCCCCAACGGGGCCAAACGCCTGCCGGGGTTGCGGGACGTCTTAACAGGATACCGTGGCCCCGGAACGTAAAGGGCAACAGAAGGAACAGGGTGGTTTTTTAGTCAGTAAAAGTCTGACAGTCCCTTCCGCCCCGCCCAGGACGGAAGGACTCATTTGATGATTTTTACCACCTCAAAAAAAAAAAAAAAAAGCTTATTGCTTAGCTCGGACGGGGACCAAATGAAAGTGCTCTGAATAGCACAATACGGTGAAGACCGTATGTGCGCATTGTTCGTTAACTCACAAATTAATGATTTGGGAGTTCACGAACAGTGCGCTCCATATATTTATTTATTAATTAAAAAAAATACCTTGTAGTGGACTACCTAAGGCTAGAGTTTATATCTAAGTATTACATAACAGACATGCACCAGATTTGCTTCACGCAGTTTCTATTTCGAAAAATTATAATTATGTCGAAGTTTTAAAATGCATGTAATTTTTTATAACAAAACAGGAGTGCCGTTTGAAGTGACAATAAACGAGCCCCATAATTTATTAGCTCGATAAAATTTTGTAGACAGGATTAAGGCACTCTAGGCGTATAGTTAGTCAGTTTTCCATTCCATCGATTTTGAGGTAATTATGTATCATTTCAAAATTAAAACCGATTAACCCCAAGCGTAGATTTCTTATATAAGTACTACATTTATTATAAAAGTAGAATTACTAAATTAAAGGAGTCTATTATACGCTTCGAAATAACGTAGAGTTGCAACGTTGTATTTCTGTTATCTATCTATACATATAATAAAATTGTAGAAAAGTGGTGTCTGTACAATGGAAATATATAAAAAAAAGTAGCAGGGGTTGTTATTATACCGATGCCGAACCCGAAATTGTAATTAAATTTTTTTTTGTCTGTTTGTCTGTTTGTCTGTGTGTTTGTGCACGCTAATCTTCGGAACTACTTGACGGATTTGAATGATTTTTTTTTGTTGTATAGGTATTAAGTCCGGGCAACATATAGGCTATAATTTATCTTGGAAACTTAAACACCTGATGCAGAACCGCAACAGACCAGCTAAACTATAAGAGATACAAAAATGGTACCGTAGCAAAAATTGTTTCACGTGATGAGCATTTTCTGCTAAGAGAATAAATTTGAAGATCTGGAACACCTGATGTGGAACTTCAAGAGCCTAGCTACACTATAACATATCGACACCAGCAATTTATACTACGCTAACTCATAAAAGTGTACTTTACAGTAGAGGCTTATGAAGGGAAAAATGTGATAACTTTTATATTAATTAAGATATTTATTTGAAATTTGGTACCCTTAAAGGTTAATTTATTCACTGTAATTTCTCATATTTATTTTTCCTTAATTATTTATATTTTTCCATTTAGCGCAAGTTAGCCGTGTATACACGTAATTCCTTCAAACGATTTTACATTTATTACACACGTCTAACTAAAGTTAGCGTAGTGTATTACGGGAGATCATAGTGCTAAAAAGTGTTATTTTTATTGTGCTGCAATAATAATTTTAAAATATATTATATAGTAATTATAACTTTAAAACAGTCAAGGCACCATCAATAAACTAATAAACATTCGGTATTTACAACATAAAAGCCGCTAATTAGAGCATTTTACAACGAACAGTACCTATACACGAACGCACTAAACTACGCTAACTAAGAGTTAGCGTAGTGTAACACGGACTTTGGGCTAAACCCTTCCCCGCGTATATTCCGCTAACAATAGATAGCGTAATTTAGATCGAGTGATTTCAAAAAGTACCTTTACTTAGCGTTGTATATCATTTGTAACTTCGTTATTTTTGAATATATCTTCACGATTTTTTTATTATATGTAAAAAACCACATTTTAAGCAACTTGGCATAAAAAAACGAATTTACCTAAAATACGAGTTAGCGTAGTATAAATTGTTGGTGTCGATATATAGGAATGACGTCTTAGCAAGAGTTGTTCAGCCTGATGAGCACTCTCTGTTGACGTATAAAGATTGTAGATCTGGAACACCTGTTGTGGAACTCCAAGAGCCCAGCTACACTATAATATATACAGGAATGACGTCTAGCAAAAGTTGTCCACCCTGATGAGCACTCTCTGTTGACGTATAAAAATTGAAGATCTGGAACACCTGATGTGGAAATCAAAGCTCAATTTCACTGTATTATTATAAAATAACATAAGCTGGGAGTACCTCCACGCGGTGAAGGCGGTAACAGTTTAGGACTGCTTTTCGATGAAATCTCGCTCATCCCGTTGTTTTCCCGTCCCCAGGCCTTAGAATTGTACATCAGACGTTTCAGATCTTCGATTTTGACGACCCCGTTGTCGCTAGCATAAGCAACAGGATCCGCGTACGAAGTCGCGGGCAGAAGCTAGTATTGAATAAAGTACAGACTTCCAAAAAAGCGATTTTTTTCAATGATTAACGAGAGGGCCTAACTTACAAACAGCACCAGCGCACTGTCCGGTGATCATTGAAACAGCCATTCTTCCCAACGGTCTTGACATTACAGCTGACCCCAACTATTTACCCTTACGTAAGCCCTTTAACTTGTCATAAAGGTCAGCAGAGCGTCTAGAGGCACTTCCCAGGCAGGTGCGGGGCGGTCCACCTGCGCAGTGTCATGCACCCCGCACGGTGGCTGCGCGCGCGCGCTCGCTCGCGCGTGGCAGGTCGACGCTCCTGCGACGCGACGGTCCTTGCAGCCTATTGTTATTAATTTTAATTACGAAGATCCTTGTTTTATTGTCTTTTTGTTAAAGAAGGATGTTGTTTCGGTTTTGATTGGTATTTTAAGATGGTTAACGCTGTGGGTGTCCAGAGATTGTTATTTATTAAGTGTTAACTTGATTTTTTTGTCACAGCCAGGATATCGAATATCCTGCTAAACACTTGGACATTGGTTACAACTTACAACGATTGTGGTTTTTGTGATTTATTATCTGTCCATAGAACGAGTGCGCATAACAGAACATCACGCCCGAAATCTTCGAAAGGTTAGGCAGAGGTGTAGACCAGGTACCTGCTGGTACACCCACATTCGCCAGTTATGTTCAAGTCACATGATTGTAATAGGAGGCGACCCTATTGCTGTCAACCGGGCACAAATACAGACTCCGAAGCTGCTACTGAAAAATTACGAGTGCTTCCGACCGAATCTTCTAAAACCACCACGTGCTTGTTTGTACACTTCATATATTAGGTTTGAAGTTATTGTTTTACAAATTAGTTGTTGCCCAACCCTTACAATGATATTGGTAGGTTAGCTAAGTCTACTAACAATAGTAAAAAAAAGAAAAAAAACAAAAATGTGTTTATTGGAACTTGAAGACACACAATAGAAAAGAGTAATAAAATAAAATAACTTAAATAGGATGTTACTTTTTTGAATGGCACACTTTTATGAAGTAGGTACTAAGGTGGTTGGTAGGTACAGGGTTGCGGATTTTGTTCGAAAGAGTTACCGCAGCCCTTTTGTTGTTTGCAAAGGGCATTAAGAGAAACTTGGATTGGTTTTAGTCAGTAAGACTCAGGTACTCACCTTCTGCTCCGCCCAGATCGGAAAAAGTAATTTCATGAATTCCCATCCTTATAAAAAACACAAAAGGACAAATTCTAATTGAAAGAAAATGGTACCTACTAAAATATCCATTATGCAGTTAATGTTATAGGTATTCCTTTTTTGAATAGTAATTAAAATAAGGAATAGGTACGTAAGTAGGTACCTTAGCAATTTAAATGCATAACCAATTGCATGATGGTTTGTTGACTTCAAAAAGTTGTACATCACCCTGCGGGATACTTCCTTCAACTAAATCATAGACGGTTCTTCTATCTAGGTAGTAGAGACACACATAGATGTTTCTTGTTAGATGTGATGTCCAGATATTGGAGATATTACCTTTAGATATTACATTTAATCGTCATTTGCAACTTCTTAACATTAATTTCATATGAGTATAATTTAGGTAGAGTTTAGAAAGAATTTAGAAAGTTTGTGAAGTTGTTTGTTTATTCCAGAATCACGCGTAAACGGCTAAACGGATTTGGATGCAATTTGGCATATTGATATGATAAACCATGTCTTGAAAATTATTTCAAGACATGGAAATATAGTATAAGTAAGTCCAATGCAGGAAAATCTTTCCCCTAGAGCTGAAATCACAGGCAACAGATTATTGGACCTACCTAAGTACCTTTAATAAGTACCTACATTATTTATAAATAAGACAACCTATAACAATTAAAAAAAAAACAAAATGGAAATGTGCCCAAAAGACTAGCGGCATTGCCACGTTGGATGGCAATGCTTAATACAGTTAGAGATTTATTTTAATTATCCATCTTACATCAATCATTAGGTACAGGCGTTTAACCTAATGCGAAAGTGTAAGTAGGACCGGAACTTACTTACTTACATTTTAAAATAATTAAAGGAACTATATTTTAATTATAAAAAAAAACATCTAGGGAAAAAAATCATAAAAAATGGGAAAGTGTAAGTAGGACTGGAACTTACTTACTTACATTTTAAAAAAATTAAAGGAACCATATTTTAATTAAAGAAGTAATACTTCTAGGAAAAAAAAAACATAAAATATGGTTACGGAATTGACATTTCGAAAGCTCCGGATGTTGTAATAACATAAAAATAGTTCTTATAACTTAATTACGACCAAAGGTTGAGATACTCTTGCTCTTGAAGTTATAAACCAGTTTTGATCAGTTAAACAGTAGCATCATAAAGGTTACTACTAATTACTGTTACGCGAGGGTGCATAATGCGCCTGCGCACGCCTGACCGTGACGCTTGGCGCAACACCAGCGCCCTCCAGGTTGTTGGCATTTACTTATAACTACACAAATGTCATAACTTTTTTTACATTCTACATACCTATCTGTATGTTCTAGCTGAATAAGGAGATATTCTTGGACCATAGAACCTTATCAATATTATAAAGAGGTAAAGTAAAAAGTTTGTTTGTTTGTAAGATTTAATCTTTGGAACTGCTGGACCGATTACCTTAAATCTTTCATTGATAGAAACCTACACTATTGCCAAGTGTAGTACCTACATAGACTTAACTTCCACTCAGACGGAAAGGCGAGCAGAAGCTGGACTATGTCTATACTATAAAGAGGTAAAGTTTGTTATTTTGTTTGTAAGAGGTAACCTCTGAAAGTACACACATCAAAAGTGTCTAGGGATCAAGCATTTTTATGCGGATTTCTTGAGATTGAGATGTGGCTTTGTAATAAATTTATGATTTTATAAATTTATATGGATCCTTTTTGGTGCATTTCATAATTTGAATCAGGAACTGTGAATCAAATTCGAGAAAAAGATGAAAATCAGTTGTCAATATTTTCCCTATAAAAACATACAACGCATTGAAGACATTATTAGTGCTACTGTTTTCCTACTACTGATTAAAACCAACGTTATTATGGAGCGGCGACGTCATTTAAGCAGGGAAGAAATGCTCAGAGCCGTGGGAATGATAGAAGCTGGTTCCCGGCAACGTACTGTGGCTTTTTTTTTTTTTTTTTTTTTGAGGTGGTAAAAATCATCAAATGAGTCCTTCCGTCCTGGGCGGGGCGGAAGGGACTGTCAGACTTTTACTGACTAAAAAACCACCCTGTTCCTTCTGTTGCCCTTTACGTTCCGGGGCCACGGTATCCTGTTAAGACGTCCCGCAACCCCGGCAGGCGTTTGGCCCCGTTGGGGGGCCCCGTCCCTGTGCTGACAGCTCTTTGAGGCGCGCGCGAACAGAACGCGCCGTCGACCCGGGCATGGTCCTTGATCGGACGGCGAGCTACCCATTACTCGCCGTCCGCAAGCCCGCGCCTACGGTGGCCGGATGTCGCCTCGCGACGTCCGACGCCCTGGGCGTCTCCCGCGGCGGCTGGGGCGTGAGGTGGAGGGTGTTGTTCTCTCCCTCACGCGGCCCGCCTCCTCCTTCGCTAGCATTACTGCTTCGCAGAAGGAGGTGACTGCATCCCATTCCCTCTCGCCCCGGAGCATGGCCTGAACCAGGCCCGGGCGCGAGAGGTCGCCGCCGCCTATCGCCTCCGTGAGGACACGGCGATGCTCTGCCCAAGCTGGGCAGACCTGCACCGTATGCTCCACCGTGTCCTCCGGGCGGTCCACACAGTGGTGACACCCGGGCGTTTCCTCCCGTGCAATCCGACACAGGAACCTCCCGAAACAACCGTGTCCGGTGAGGACCTGCGTCAGCCGGAAGGTGAGGACGCCGTGGCGCCTCTCTAGCCACTCCTCAAAGAGGGGTCTTACCGCCGCGATTGCAGCGTGCCCGAACGTAGGTTGCGACAGTCGCATCTCCCATTCCGCCATGAGATCGCCCCGGAGCTCGAGCCGCAGTGCCGCGATTTGCTGCGGCAGCGGGTTTTCGCCCCGGCGCTGCGCGTCCACGCGCCACTCATAGACGCGCTGGAGGACTGTAGCCTCCAGATCCCACGGCGGTAATCCGGCAAGGAGGTTTGCCGCTTCGCCGGAGACCGTGCGGTATCCCCGGATCATCCGGATGGCCATGACCCTCTGGCAGGCGACCAACTTGGCTGGTGGCCGCCGCCTGATGACGGGGGCCCACACAGGGGCCCCGTAGAGGGCCATGGACCGCACGACCCCCGCGTACAACCTCCGGCAGGAGGCGCCTGGTCCCCCGAGGTTGGGCAGGAGCCGCCAAAAAGCAGCCCCAGCCCTTTCCAATCGCGGAGCCAGGCGTCGGAAGTGTTCCTGGAAGCCCCACTGGCTGTCGAGGACGAGACCCAAATACTTCATCGTCGTCCCGACGCCGATGTGGACCCCTCCCACCGTTATTTGGGAGCCCGGCGGTGGCGCGTTCCGAAGACCATGAAAGCACATGGCCTCGGACTTGTGCAATGCCACCTCGAGTCCCAATTGCCGGATCCTTGCGACGACTGTCGCAACCCCTCTCGTCGCCAAGTCGGCCGCCGCCTGGTGCGACTCTCCCTGTGCCAGGACAAGCGTGTCGTCAGCGTAGCAGACCACGCTGACGCCATCAGGGAGGTCGGCGCGCAGCACCCAGTCGTATCCGATGTCCCACAGAAGCGGCCCCAAGACCGATCCCTGTGGGACCCCGCACGACATTTCTCGCCGGTTCCACTCCCCCCGTTGGCCGGGGTAGATGACGGCCCTATCCGTCAAATAGTCCTCGACTACACGACGGAGGTAGGTCGGCATCCGGTGATACCGGAGTGCCTCCCTGATGCAGCTCCAGGGCAGGGTGTTGAAGGCATTGGCGATGTCGAGCGACACCGCCAAGACGACCCTGCCCCGGGTCACTACTTCCCCCGTCGTGAGGGCTCTCACGCGCATGATGGCGTCCACCGTGGAGCGCCCCCTGCGGAAGCCGAACTGGCTCTCCGCTAGGTCCGGCCCCGATCTCCCCAGGTGCCCGACGAGGCGGTTGGCAATAACTCTTTCAAAGAGCTTGCCCACCTCGTCGAGCAGCACGATGGGCCGGTATGCGGACGGAGAGTCCGCAGGGCGCCCCGGCTTCTTGATGAGGACCAGTTTCCCCGTCTTCCAACGAAGCGGGAACTGGCCCCTCTCCAAACATGCGCTTAGGAGCCCCCCCAGTCGAGGACCGAGAGCCCCCGAGGCCAGGACCCAGGCTTTGGCAGGCAAGCCGTCGGGTCCCGGGGCGGTATTCTTGGCCTTAAGCCGTTGTACCGCCACTCTCAAGTCTACCTCGGCCACCTCCGGAGCAATGTAGTCGTCGTCGCCGCTGTGGTCCGCGTCTTCGTCTGGCACCGCCATGGGCGGAGCCATGAACGGGGGCACATGTTCCCCTCGAGAAGGGAACAGGGCGCTCACGACGTCCTCAACGAGCTGGGGCCGGAGACTCTGTGTCAGCGGGGGGCCCCAGGGGCGGAGTTTATCCCGTACCCATTTGTACGGTCGCCCCCACGGGTCCCCGTCCAGAGACTCCAGCATCTCCCTGCGGGATAGATCCCTAGCCCGCAGCATCCCATCTCGGAGGACGGTCTTCGCCGCCCTGTACCCCTCGTACAGCTCCGCCTCTATGGCATCCGCATCCGGAGGTCGGATGCGGCACCGGCGGTGCCTGGCGTACAGGCGTCGCGCATCAACGCACGCCTCGCGCAGCGACGTTATTTCGCGCGACCACCAGTACACCTGACGCCGGGCGCTTCCTGGCTGGGCCCGGGGCATAGCCATGTCGCAGATCGCGGACATGGCCTCCCGGAACCACTCCACCTCGTCGTTGACGTCGGCAGGCCTGTCTGGTGATGACACCCAGGCCTGCACGATCGAGGCTTCCAGGAACAGCTCCCGGTCCAGCTGCTTCAGCGCCCATCGCGGACCACCTGGGGTCTGTCGGACCAGCGCATCTGGGATCTGGGCGGAGACGTCGAACCGGATGTACCGGTGATCCGAGTAGGTCTCCACCCCCTCCTCTACGCGCCAGTCAACGACACGCTGCGACAGAGCGGGGCTGGCGAACGAGATGTCCACCACCGACTCGCCCCGCATCCGCACACACGTGGGGACAGAGCCCCGGTTCAGGATGACCAGGCCTGTCTCCAGAGCCCAGTCCTCCACCATCCTGCCCCGCGCGTTGTCCGTGTACCGGGAACCCCAAGCCACATTCTTGGCATTGAAGTCCCCGAGGACCAACACGGGGAGGGAACCGAACCCGGCGACGACGACTCCTATCTCCCTAAGGGAGACGTGGAACTCGGCGAGAGTTCGGCTCGGGGAGAGGTAAACGCCCACCACGGCGATCTCCCCGAACCGTGCTGCCACACAACCCCGTCCTCTTTTGACGCTCTCGAGAGACGGGGTACCGGCGGCGGCCGACGATATTATGGCCACCGAGCCGTCGAGGTCCATCACCCAGTCATCCCTGGGCGGGACAAAGTACGGCTCGGCGACCACCGCGATGTTGATCAACCACTGCGCCATGCTCTGGAGCAAGAGATCCTGAGCGGCGACGCAGTGGTTGATATTCGCCTGGAGGAGGCGCAATGGGGCCGTGATTAGGCCTCCATTATGTCCCCCTCCAGGGCCCTCCTCGAGGGCGGTGACGCACCAGCGGCGGCGACGGTGGCGGCGGCCGTGGCGGCCGCGGCGGCAGCAGCGGCGGCGGCGACAGCGGCGGCGGCAGCGGAGGGCCTACCTCTGCCCCTGGCCCTGGCAGGTGGGGCGCAGGCCCTGCCCCCTGCCCGGTGAACGTACTGTGGCTTTAGCTCTGAATACAAGTCAGAGTGTTATCAGTCGACTTTGGACACGTTACCGAAGCACTGGTACCGTGGCTGAGCGCCATGGACGACGGTATCGCTGCAAAAGAAAAGAAAAGAAAAGTTAAGAGAAAAGTTATTGCAAAAATATATGTTGATCCCTAGACACTTTTGATGTGTGTACTTGTCCAATTACAATAAATCATTCACTGATAGATAGCCACAGTAGGGCCGAGAGTCATAGGCTCTGTTTTATAGTATACTTGACTTCCACGCGGACGAACTTGCGCGCTTAAGCTAGTGTTAAACAAAGTGACAGTTATGTTAATGACGTCAGTTATGGATGTAGGTATGTTCAGCTGCAAGTCGTACAAGTCGGAACTTAGGAAGGAAAAGGCGTGGAAAGAATTATAGAGTGCGCGGTCAACCTGTCACGATATATGCGTATTTTGCAGTTGAGCAGTGTTTAATTAAGCGTTTTCAATTTACTGCATTATTAGCTTTTGCACTGGTAAATGTCGGTTATTGCGGACGCAGATGAAGTTGCAGGATAAAAAATAGCCAAATCATCAAAATTCATCAAAATCAGTTCAGTGGTTTAGCCGTAAAGGGGAACAGATAGACAGACAGACAGAGTTACTTTCGCATTTCTAATACATATTAGTATGGATTGTACTTTTGCAAAGGTGTATAAAGATATTTAGAAACATAGATATTATTGCCTCCGTATAAGGATTTTTCTTTTGTAATTTTACAAAAGTTTTTCTAACCCGAAAAAGACAATCAATTGACTATGGATTCATTACATTATTCTAGCCCCTCCAGCAACAACATACTTTGTCGGTTTAAATAAGAAACACTGTTCCATACATTTAATCTTTTGGGCTTAGACAACAGATTATTTAAAAAAATCCTACGATTTTTTTCTACAATCATTAAATGAATCCCTGGTAAAAGCACTATAGTAAAAGCTTATATTATAATGTCTATTCCAATCTATAGTGACAATTCGTTTAGGTGGAAGTCATTCCCTGAGGACATAAATGTTTCACTCTTATTAGTACCTACAGGCTGACTTTTCATTTACACACAGGAGCGTCGTAGGAGCATTGCCAGCTTGTTAAACGTTTGTAAAATAATTTAAGATTTTTTCTTATTGCGTCATAAGAAAAAATCTTAAATTATTTTTCAGTGACAATGACCGACGACGTTGCAACTAATGACATCATGGAAAAGTAGAAACGGTTACATTTTATATACCTCAAGTAGCATTCAACTGTGTGTAGCCACCTCTTGCATCAGCTTGCTTCAAGTAATTTAAACAATCGCAAGGAAAAATTCTTCATACAGCTACAAATTCATGTTTTAATTACAATCCGGTTTTAACGTATCCTTAATCCACTAAAATGAATAATAATGTATCATAAACTCGGCGTGTGATGGCAAGAGCGTGGCTTGCGCAGGAGTTGCTGGGCGCTCGCCCATGACGAGCCGCGGTCATCAACCGCTCAGACACTCCACGAACGAAAATTTTATAAAGAATAGCTTCTGTTGGTATTTGTCTTGTATAAAAACTAGGAAAAAGTCGTTACACTAAGAAGTAAGACATTTTGACCTTGTTTGAGGATAATTTTGATGTTGCAGTCAATTAAATCGACGCTTATAGGCTTCGTACTCAAATGATGGCTTCCTGCTCAGAAAAAAATGTCTTAGAATGCAAAACACGCAAAACAAAGCGAAAGGTAATACTTACACTCACTTATCACGAAATATCGAAAACCGCTTTTCATATAAAGATGACATTTGGCAAGGAGGTAGATTATAGTTAAAAGACGTCTGCCAAGAACGGATTTTCCAAAATTCACCCCCTAAGGGGATGAAACGGGGGTCCGACATTTAAGCGGACGAAGTCGTTGGTAAAAGCTACTTTAAGATATACATAACGTGGACTAGCTTGAGATCAAAAAGCCGTTGAAATAATGGTATGTATACGTATCAAATGAATTGTGAGACGTTTACGCGTTGTTGTAAGATAATTATAGTGAAGAAAAAATAGACATCATGTAAGATATCGCATCTTAAAGCCAATTTGCGTTTGTTCAAATTAAATAGCTTCTTTGAACGCTGTACGCTATTACAGACGCAAACTAAAATGGTGGCTTAGAAAACTATTTTATGTAAGAAAGAATTAAACTTGACGTTATTTAAACAAATACTATATTATAGTGTAACGGAATTTTTACTGGAGAAAGACATTTGTGATTACTTACTTTTGAAAAAAATAGTTAAATTTTGCATTCATTCATCTTATAATTCTAATATAAAATACGTGGACTAAAAAAAGAATTGATTTTATAATTAGGTAAGTACTTAAGTAGGTAATTAACATGTGGTGTGTTTAAATTGTACCTACTTTTGCATGCGTTCTGGTAAAATATGACTGTTGCTAATTATATTTTTAAGTCACCACGTCTTGTTATATATTTACAAAAGTAAATATCTTAGGCAAGTAGATTCCAAGAGAACGGGAGCACATTACGGTGCAATTATTGTCCAAATTGCGCCACTAACATCAAAGCCCTTTGTCGAAAGAAGTGTTACTAACCATTGGGATTACCGACAAATTTCTATGCGTTTAGCTGTCGCTTGATGGAGGCAATTTATTTGTGGCCGTCAGAGTGCAGACTAACCAACATAACTGCCCTTACTACAACAAAATGTCAACTCTTAACACCAAACTTTAGGGCTCACAATCCCATAAATCAAACCGTTTCGAAACGCAAATAAAATATGTTTCTGAAGCAATTTTGCCGACACGAGTTTTCGTGATTTCGTAAGCGGTGGCTTTTATTCGTTTTGACTTTTTCTTCAGATTGTCAAAAAAACTGTCGTCGAGGTCTTCGCCCGATCCGTGGTGCGTAACGGGCCGCTACCCAGAGCCCCGGCCGAGGCTGTTGGACGAGATTATCTTTGGAAAATTAAAATTATGAAGCATGTAAACGAGACGGTTGATGCTTGCTACGTTCTGGCACATTCTTTACTTCGTAACATTTTTGTATTTAATCATTTTAGGAATGGTTTCCTGAAATTCTTTCGTGTCCAAGTATGTATTTTGTGAAGTTTACTAAAAACTTAACTGGCAAATATCTAGGTACCAGGTGGATTATTTTTAAGATAATTATGTCTGAACACTTTATGTGTGCGGAAGACCCAAGCATTGAATGGCATTCAAAATATTATACACAAACACAACGATTATAGGGGCCTTCAAATCGAACTTTGAAAAAGCAATTCCAAAAATAAATTGAAATTGAATACTTCTGGGTCGAATCCAAATATTTAATTTTCTGGGCTGATGGTATTGCTACTTGGTATTTGGTCTAATAGCCAGTGTCGTTGGCTGCGGGTGAGTTGATACGAAAGCTATGGATTGATATGCACCGATAACAACGATTTCTTTTCCTTTAATTGTTTGTGATTATTCAAAGAGTGTGACGAACCTTACAGTGATGACGATAAACGTTGCTAAAGATTTATTTTTATTGGAAATTTAACCCAGAATCATTTCAAATTAGGTTTGTTTTTGCCATGAAGCCTATTACAGCAATGTTTGATCGATTTGCCCCGTTGGTCTCGTGGACGCAAACAATTGCTGATCGTGCAGCCTGGGTGCAATTCGCAGGTCAGACAAATTGTTATTGGTCTTTTTATTTAGGAATTCACCAGTAGCAATTCGGAGTTGGAATGTTTGCAGTGTGACACCTTCGTGCCTCGGAAAGTGGAACTGCGTCTGATCCCTCTTCGGTTGTTTCATATTGCCGTCCCATCGAACTATATGAGTGCGCAAAGAGAGATCTTCTGCGTTTGCGCACACACTTGTGCACTGTAAACTGTAATATCTTTTGCGTCAATGACAGAGATTGGCCGGAATAATGAAAATTCTGTCAGGAGGACAATTATTATTATTTTTTCCACTTCTGAATCTATCTCTTCGGATTCTTTATCCAGCTACTGCTATCCTGTCGTCGTTCCTCCTAATCTGTGGGTGTCTTTACCAACGTTCAATAGTTTTACGGCTACAATGTCCAGCCCACTGCCACTTCAGCATGCTTATTCCGTCGGGTCTAATTTAACTACTCCAGTTCTCAGATCACCTCGTTAATCTTAGCGGCTCACCGAAACCATACAAGTTTCCATTAAATTATATACATTGTTAGTAATTAACAGTCTTAGTAATTAACATAGTGAGCCTTCATTGTAAACCACGCAGTTTTATCAAGATCAATTTGTTAAGTTTGAGAAAGTAGTTGAGAGTTTGAGAGTAGCGGTCGTAAAAGAAAATGTACTGTGTTGTGTTATATCCAGTCATAATATAGTAGGTACCTGTGTTTCGTCACGCTTTTCTCATACACTTAATGTTAAAGCGTAACTTTACTATGATTTTAAACATTCATTGTGGAGTACGATCAGTAAAGAAAGACGCACTCAAAGTCAAAGTCAAAACATTCATTTAAATTAGACAATACACACATTTTCATTTACAAGTAAAAATTTATGTTATTGGTGAGGTTCTTCAGAAAGGTCAGGTGGGCAGTACTTGTAACCGGCGTGCTTGTATGACGAGATGTATAAACGTAGATGAGGCGAAAGGAGTATACGTAAGGATCGTAGCAGGTGGCGTTCTGTGGTTTCTGCCTACCCCCATGGGTAAAAGGCGTGAGTTTATATTATAAATGTAGTTGTATTTGTGTCCGTTATCGCCATCCACCATCCTTCCTATCGTCCAATCGGCAGGACGCTACCGATTGGATCATGCCGATTGGACCGTGGATGGGAGTGGATTGGCATGACAGTTATAATGGACGGCATAATCGAATTTCGATTCTTTTGGCATGATCCTTCCGATTGGATCATGCCGATTGGACCGTGGATGGCGGTTTGCGCGATCGTAGATAATCTTGAGGCGCAGCCCTCAATTCTTTTAATAAATTAGTATGAGAAAACTTTTTTCTTTTTCATTAGCCACTGTTTGCACCACTCTGCTGGAACTTTTCAACTAAACGTCGCTGCCGATTGGACAATCAAACTGATCGTGGGTGGTGTATATGGACGAACTGCAGATTGGATCATGCCTGCAGCGTCCTGCCGATTGGACGATAGGAAGGATGGTTACTTTTATAAAACATCTAAATTAACATAATTTTTCCGATACATTCAGCATTTTATGCAATCGTTTAAAGATTCGGAACCAAAAACTTAGTCGTGATTATGATTATGAATGATTTGATTTTAAAGGATTTGAAAACTATAAGGTTTAGCGGCTTTCGTTACTGACCGTATCAAGTAATTATTGCTTGTTCTACTTTCCTGTGCCTCGTTTTTATTATTATATAAATTCAGCTCATTTTACGATGAAGACAGTAAATAAACCTTTAAAGTAATCTCAAGAGTGAAGTATCACAGGCAAAAGTTCGGAGACCGATTTTCTACGCAGGTGTCAACCGATTGTGTGTAGCCAGTGGTGTGAAACGATAGAAACAATTGCCGAACTGTAATCACGATAATCACGTGGCGTAGCGATGCGGACGGGCCCTTTTCACACTTTCCGATAGTTGACACCATCAACCAGTCATTCCGAGACCTAACTTCTTTAAAGAAACACTTTATTTTAGCTCTGAAAACCCGATTAATTTTCAATTTACTATAAAATTAGATTTTTTGTGGCTTTGAAATCAATAAATAGTTAAGCAATTAAGTTGGCAAATAAGTGACTTCACAGTTCGATATTTTCATACAAAATCTATGGAAGAATCGTGTTTTGGCAGTGCATAAAAAGTACGGTGGTGTTGGTGGTGTCAACTAGCCTATTCTCTTAATTGATTATCCGATGAAAAAGCTTCTTTGGTGAACCAGCCATGTTATCTGTTCACCACGAGTAGGGTATAATTGGGGGTTCTGCATCACTTGCTCTCGCCGCGCTCGAGCTGCGTGATGCAAAAACCCCCAATTATACCCTACTGATATTCTGATCTGATCTGTTTTCTGGATGAATTCCGACCGATGCCATGCATCGCTGGCGCTACTCTTACTTTACACCTGGCTTGTTCGTCCGATTCCGTTTAATCAATTGAAATTTTCATACTGTTCCGCTCGACTGCACAGTCTTAAAAAAATCGACCGAAACTGTACAGTTTTATAACATACATGTAGCGATTTATAGATACCGTTCGAACTGTACAGTCTGATCGTTACGATTTCTCGTAGTGTATATGTCCACTATTAGACGCATCAAAGCAGATAAGCGGGCAGCGGATAACGTGTAATGACATCATCTGCTTGTCGCATCGTTCGACATGTGGAGCGCACTACAACGTTCAATACATATTAACAGCCGCGTAAGTTAATGTCATCGGTGCTTAGATACGGGTACGCTTTATTTAGAAATTTATTTTAATTCGATGACATTTCCCCTCAATATTTTTTTTTACCAATATCGTTTGAGAGCAACGGGATTAGTTCAACAATTTACTTGCATAATTATGTATGTTATTGTTTGGTCTAACGATTTTCAATTTTGCAATTGACAGCAGAAGGAACCCTATCTAATTCTTACGGAGCACATATTTAAAAAAATGAGAAAAAAAATGAGAAAAGTGTATAAAAATCCAGACCGGAACAAATACTTATTTTGTTCCGTGCGGGAATCGAACCCGCGACACTCGGTGCATTTAGTACTTATGAACTAATATTTACATTGTGATGATGCGAGTAGAGTTCTTAATCAACGCGCCAAACGTGTCGTCAAACATGTGACAAAATACTGGATCGCTTTGAAGATTGTTAGATTTGACCCTTTAGATTTGACCCTATTTTTATAGAGTTCACATGACACATTCATTCACTTATGACACATTCAAACAAAATGTCCAAATTGTATAAAATTGAGACATGATGGGAGGAAAATGCAAAAAAAAAAAATAAAAAAAAATCTTGTAATAGTTTTTCTTTAGTTTTCTAGTTGAATTTTCAAACATATTAGAAATAATGTGTTATGATATTTTTATTTTAATACAAAGCAGATTTATTATTAATTTATTTAAAAACTAAAATTGTTTGTTTCATTTACCAAAGTTCAATACCTATTCACGCACCCTAATTCTGTAATATCAAATAAGAGTTGCATAAGGGAATATCACTTTGAAATCCATTGACATCTCTTTCTATTAACATTAAAATGAGCAGGATAGCTATATCTAACGCAACCTTTACGACTTGAGACTTTACAGAATAAGCCAGCATTTCTGCATACATAGCAAATAACTAGCGGAGATCTCATTTTATTGGTTTTCGCATATGTTTGTTTCTATTCCACCAAAGCTATTTGACATATCATTCCTTTTAAGATTTTCGTCTCCAGTTGCATTAAAAACTCGAATAAGGAAAAAATGCTGTGAGAGCACTTTCCTTAACGAGAGTATTCGGAAGCATTCACAGCGCGATTTCATTACGAGAAATGATTAAAATAAAATCTACTTTAAGTACTCCGGTAATAGAGATGAAATTCTATTAACAAATATAGTTTGAATTATATTTTTCAAGTAATTATTTGTGGAAAGTAACATTATGACTACGGCTTTAGAATTTAGGTCTACAAAAATAAGCATCTGAGATTATTCCTCACATTTTGTCATCGTTGTGCTGAAAAGCATTTCACTGTGGTATCGTGATTATTTTTTTTGTTGGGTGTGTTGCAGAAAAAGTATGTGAGTATTTTATTTTATTTAAATTATGTACTGGCGCTGTATTTTTAGTTTCATATTATTAATTATTCCTACTAATATTATAAATGCGAAAGTTTGCTCGTCTGTTACTCCTTCACGCAAAAACTGCTGAACCGATTTTCATGAAATTTGGCACACACGCGCATAGAGGTTAACTTATTTTGATTTGATTGGTATAACAAGCAATTAATACAAGGCCTTAGGTCGATTTCTAAGTAATTTAAAGCAATTTTTTTTAGACTGTTAAAATATTATTCCCTATTCGATATTCGAAACATGTTTATTGTTTCATGTTGTTAGTAATGTTGGTATAACAAAAATATTTATAGCATTTTAATTATGTCTTCAGGGCTCAGTCGACGAATAATCCTTTTTGGGTTGAAGAAGACGACTCCACCCCTCCAATATCTCGAGCAACTAAAGAAAAAATAAGCGGCAGCTCGAAAAAAAAAGCTGTGAAGAGAGACAAAAAAGTGTCTCAAAAAAAGAAGGCTTTGCTTTCTAAAAACCCATTCGCTTCAGAAACAGAGTCTGATAGCGACGGACAGCAAATTGTTGCAACATCAGCTCCAAAAAGAAAGCGGAATATCACCGCTTCAGATTCTGAGGTAAGGTATTTTTTCAAACGTGTTAATCATTTCATTGATTAAACATTCATGAACATATTATTTAGTGTTTTAGTGGGTGATTTTATCCATTAAAATTATACTTGTTTGTGGACATAAGAGTTTATATGAACTTTCTAATAGATTATCTATAATTAAAGTAGTAATAGATTAAACAACGTAGATAAAAAAAATTCGCGCTTTATTGTTTTAATTAAAACTAGTTATTTTTATGTATTTCAGGATGAATCGTCTCGACCGCTGATTCGTGCTGCTACCCTAAAGAGCTGCTTCACTCAGCGAGTAGCTACTGGCCACACCTTCCAGTCAGATCCAGGAAGGGTAGGAAAGTATTATTTTGAATTGCGTGTTTATAATACTGACGAAGTGGAAAAACTTGCTCCAAACGAGCGTTGGAAACATTCTTTTGTAACTTTAAAATTATCAACTGATAAAGATAATGCTGTGTGGAAGGCTTTAACACACCTTGTAAATACTGGAAGGGCTGAATTTAAAGATATTCAGCCTGTTCTATACAGTAAACCTTCTTAGATTTAACATTAAAAAACAATTGTTTACTTTTCAAACCCTGTCTATAGGTACTACTTATGCGCTCTTTTTGCGCAAGTTTTTTTTTTAATTTGCAAATATAAATCTGTTTAATCTTTTTAATTATAAGTTTGTTTAATCTCATTTATGGAAACATATACAGTCTTTATAAAAAAATTGTGAGAATATTATTTAAACAAAGTTTTCTATAACAATATACATTACAACAACATCAATAAGTATTTTTATATTTATATACATTCACGTGCAAATATATACATTTCTATATAAATATTTATATCTGCTTATAATTATTTTAAGCTTATATTATTATAAAATACATAATAATTACCTAATTCATATTAGTTATTGTTATGCCTGTATTTTTAACTCTCATTTTGTGCATTTTGTATAGCAAATTTTAAATTAATAATTATTTTATATTACACATGTACTTTTTCAGAGGTTCAAACTAAGAAAATTTTCAGAGGTTCAAACTAAGAAATTAAAAAACCGAAAATAAGTAATTAAAACTGAGAAATTTAAAAACCTGAAATAAGAAATTAAAACTGAGAAATTTAAAAACCTGAAATAAGAAATTAAAACTGAGAAATATAAAAACCCGAAATAAGAAATTCTAAAATTAAAATCTGATATTATATACATATATATACTATATATAAATAAAACCTGAGAAATTATAAAATTAGTATTAGCCAATTGTTAATGAACATGTTTTTTTGTAAAGACTGTAATATTTATGTTTCAAAATTATCAGCACATAGTAGAACAAATATTCATAAATCTAATGTATTGCTCTGCTCCGAATTCGATAATATTCAAGTTATTGCTACTGCCTTTAAGAATAGAATCATAAGTTACAAAGTGAATCCAATTATACCCAGTGACATAACAATTACTCCAGAAATATTTTTAAATCAAGTTTCAAAATCTGTATGTAAAATTATCAATCTTATGATTCAAAAACATAAAGCAATTAAAGTCAATTTTGAATTATTTGCCTCATACATTTTGCCAAAAAATAATGAAAGCTCTATGAAATCTTTCAACACCAAATATATGATAGCAGTTCCGAATACAAATATTTCTGATATCTATTTTCAATGCTCTCAAAAATTAATATCTAAATGTTTAGAATTTGAACTTGGTGAATCTGGGTGGACTATTAATTTTATAAGCCATTTGGAAATAAACATAAACAAATACAATCCTTTGAGAGCTGGCACTTACTTAGAATTGCCTACTGTTATAAAAAACACAAAGTCATGTTTGAATATACGTAACAATGACAATCATTGTTTTTTGTGGTGTATTATTGCCCACATGTTTCCTAAAAAATTTAATGCTAATAGATTGCAATCGTACCCACACTATACGTTTCTTTTAAACATAAATGATATGTCTTTTCCACCAAGTTTTGATGATATTAAAATCTTTGAGAAAAATAATCCTTCTATAAGTGTAAATGTATATGGTCTTGAAGCTAGTAATCATGTAACAGGCCCATTATATTTGACACGTGAACGAAAGCTTATACATGTCAATTTGTTGTACATAACTAAAGGTGATAAAGCCCATTTTTGTTTAATAAAAAATTTTGGTCGTCTTGTGCATCGACAATTAACCAAACATAAATCTAAACTATTTTTATGTGATGAGTGTTTTTTGTATCATAATGATGAAGATAAATTATTAAATCACAACTGCAGCAAAATAAAAACAGTTTTGCCTGATGAACATAGCAAATTACAATTTTCAAACTTTGAGAGAACGCAAAGAATTCCAATTGTAATATACGGAGATTTTGAAAGTTTGCTTTGCAATTACTCAGACAAAAATAAATCGCTTTTTACTGAATCTGTGCAGGCACATCAAGCATCATCGTATGCTTATTATATTTGTTGCAACTCTAAACCTGAATTAAATAATTTTGTTAGTTATAGAGGCCCAAAGTGCGCGCAAAAATTTGTTGAAACCATTACAAATGATGTAAAAAGGCTGTATAAAATTTTGCAAAATAAACAGTCAATGATGCCTCTTACTTCTGATGAGTTAAATTCATTCAAAATAGCTGAGTTATGTCACATATGTAAAACCAAGTTTACACAAACTGATAAAAAAGTTAAAGATCATGATCATTTCACCGGTAAATATAGAGGTGCTGCACACAACGCTTGTAATTTGAATTTGAAACAGTGTCAATACATACCTATAATTTTTCACAATTTATCTGGATATGATTGCCATTTATTTATAAAAGAGCTGTCGGATATAATTGGCAAAATTACTTTAATTCCTAAATCAAAAGAAAAGTACATATCCTTTACAAAAATCATACCTATTGATAATAAAACTACAGTGCAATTAAAATTTATTGATTCTTTTAACTTTTTAAGCACCAGTTTAGATAAATTGGTAAAAACGTTACACGCAGATGATTTTCAACACATGCGCTTGTTTTTTAATCATGATCGTTTATTTAATTTAACATGTAGAAAAGGTGTATATTGTTATGACTATGTAGACAGATGGGAAAAATATGATGAAACCCAGCTGCCTGAAAAGTCAAAATTTTTCAATAAACTAACGGGAGAAAATATTTCAACTGAAGATTATCAGCATGCTTTAAACATATGGCAAACTTTTGAAATAAAAAATTTAGGAGAGTACACAGACCTTTATTTAAAATGTGATGTACTGTTATTATGTGATATTTTTGAGAAGTTTCGAGAAATGAGTTTATTTTATTACAATTTAGACCCATGTTATTATGTTTCATCACCATCGTTAAGTTGGGATGCTATGCTGTGGTACACTAAAGTTCAGCTTGATTTAATATCTGACGTAGAAATGTACCAAATGATAGAAAATGGAATTCGTGGAGGTCTTGCCCAATGCTCATTAAGATATGCTAAAGCTAATAACAAATATCAATCATCGTATAATAAGAACGAGGCAAGCTCATACCTTATTTATCTTGACTGTGTGAATTTATATGGCTTTGCAATGATGCAAAAACTTCCAATGCGTAACTTCCGATTTCTTAATGATAATGAAATAAATAAATTTGATATAAATGGCGTAAACAAAAACGGTGATGAGGGATACATTTTGGAGGTAGATTTATATTACCCACCTAACATTCATAATGCTCATTCAGATCTTCCCTTTGCCGCTGAAAAATATTCACCTATGCAAAACAAGTGTAAAAAGTTAATTGCAAATTTGTATAACAAACATCGTTTTGTTATTCATTATATGCATTTACAAGAGTGTTTAGAAAATGGTTTAATATTGTTAAAAATATACAGAATATTATCATTTTATCAAGATAACTTTTTAAAACCATATATTTTATTGAATACTTCTCTCAGGCAAAAAGCTAAATCTGATTTTGAAAAAGATTTTTTTAAGAAACAAAACAATTCTATTTTTGGAAAAACAATTGAAAACAAGCGGAAACAAGTTGATGTTAGGCTCGTAAAATTATGGAAAGATAAGTTAAATACAACCAACAAATTGCATGGTGCTGAAAGGTATATTAGCGCACCGCATTTCAAAGACTTAGCAATTTTATCGGAAAGTTTAGTAGCTATTCAATTGAATAAAACAAAAGTTATATTGGACCGCCCTATTTATATTGGATTTTCTATTCTTGAAATTTCTAAAACGCATTTATATAATTTTCATTATTCTGTAATTAAAAAAATATATGGAAATAATGTTATTTTATGTTACACTGATACTGATAGCTTACTTTATTTGGTAAAAACTGAAAATTTTTATAAAGATATGAAAAACAATATTCGTTATTTTGACACGAGCAATTTTGAGGATAACAATATATATGGATTACCTAAAGCTAATATGAAAATACCAGGTTATTTCAAAGACGAATTAGGTGGAGAGATTATTTCAGAATTTGTAGGTTTACGAGCTAAGTTGTATTGTATACGCACGGAAAATAAAACTATAAAGAAAGCAAAGGGAATAACAAAGCCGGTAACAAAAAAATTGGATATTGAAAAATATAAAAGAGCATTAATGTTAAATGATAACCTTCGAGATGATATGTATGTTATAAGATCAAAAAATCATCAAGTTTTTACACAAAAGTTAAATAAGCTCATTCTTAACAGTGATGATGATAAAAGGCAAAGGATAGAAGGTTGTTTCAACACTTTACCTTGGGGGCATTATAGTTCAATACTTTAGTACATGTGTCTATTTGTTCTACTATGTTGATTACAATGTAATTAAATGTGTAATGTAATAAGGATATTATAAGGAGAAATGTAATAAGGATATAATCTTATAAAATGTATCTAATCAATAAATGTGTACTCTGTATTTATTTGTTTATTTTTCCCTTTCCGAAAGATTTTCCCTCTTTTAAACAATGTGTGTAGATTATTATCATGAATAACGTTAGTTTATTTATACTTTTGACATAATTATATACACTGTTTGCACATTGTTTATTAATAAGAGGTATTATCTAGTAACTAATTAATCAGGTAATTCAAAACACAGTTTGCAGAATCTATTTTGTTTATTGGGTCACACTAAATTAAAAAAATAAGATTCACAACCTCAGAAATAAGATTCACAATCAATTACACAAATTAATTTTTTTCACTATTTTATTAATCAAATGTTCAGTTTCATCCATTATTTCATCACAATTGTTTCTGACTAGGTACTGAACACTTACACGAGTGCTGTCATTTTCACTGCAGCTCCTTCCGGAAGCATTATCACTCATGTCATGAATAGTTATATTTATCAAATGATGAGCTTTTCCTGGCTCTTTCCTAATAATATAAGATGAATTATCTGATATTATAGTTTTTGAATAAAATTGAGATTTCTTATTTTTTTTCATATTTGCAGACCTCCTTTTTTTCTCTTTTATTTTTTCTGTTGGATGTTTTTGTGACGCAGTTTTGATAACTGGAATATTGGAGGTATTCAGATCTTGAGTAAAATAGAATGATTTAACAGCTGCATCGTTATCCGCAAGATAAGGATCGCTCAGTTTCTGTAAAGAGAATGATGAATAAACTATAGGTAAATATGGCAGCGATGCAATAATATTATTTTTGACACATTCCTCACAACAAAAATAATAGTTGTTATTGTTGAATGTCAAAAATCATTTTATCTAAAAACATGTAAATATTTGCGCATTTATAGTTAGATACATACCTCGTGTAATCGCGACTGTTCGTGTCCTGCAGAAATCTCATTATCCCAAAAACTAGGACTGTATGATGGTGAAAGAGACATTATTCTGAAAAGAAAATAAATTTGTCAAAAGTTGTTTGGATAATATGAACTTTCAATTATAATTATATCAAAACTTACCTTTAGTAAAAATAAATGATTTAATTTGAAAATTATTGACAAGTGACTGTCTTGCACTGGCTGCAGCTATTAAATGATTCATTGTAACAAAAAATACTTTAATATTTGAGAAAAGAATTCTAATTTAGCAAAACTATAGCTGTTATTATAATTATTATATATATATTGAAGGATCGAGAAAAGTGCAATTAGTAGGCAAGATGAAGTTGATCAAACAACCCATATCTCTAAATGTAAATAATATTAATTTTAATGACTCCAGTTGCCAGATCCGACACAGTGCTTTATTGCCTAATACGATTCGTTGTATTATATGTGGGCCCTCAAATTGTGGTAAAACAAACGTTATGATCAGTTTATTATTACATGAAAATGGCCTTAAATTTCAAAATCTGTATCTTTACTCAAAAACGAATTTCCAACCAAAATATCGTTTTTTAAGTGAAGTGTTAAGAAGAGTACCTCAAATTAAATTCTATGAGTTTAGCGACAATAAAGATGTTATATCTCCCAGTGAAGCATTAGCAAATTCTATATTTATTTTTGACGATGTTGCAACAGAAAATCAGACGAATATTCGCAATTATTTTTGTATGGGGAGACATAAGCAAATCGATTGTTTTTATTTATCTCAGACCTATTCAAAGATACCGAAACAATTGTTACGTGACAATGCTAATTTTCTTATAGTATTTAGACAAGATGATGTGAACTTAAAACATATTTATGAGGAACATGTCAGTCCTGATTTAAACTGGAACCAGTTCAAAGAAATCTGTAAAACAGTTTGGAGTAATCCTTTCAATTTTTTACTTATTAACAAAGAGTCTACATTAAATAATGGGAGGTACAGAAAGAATTTCGATACATTTTTTAAATTCTAATGAACGCAGATAGATGTCTGTATGTGGCACATCCTTATAAATGAATTGTATAGAGAAACATTGCTAGTCTTATTTCTCTCTTAGTTGAACACAGTTGTGATTACATAAGATGGAAAAAAATATTAAAATGGAATTAATCAAGTCTGTCGACTCCATAAAAAAGAAAATAAACGAAATGAAAAATTACGAACATGAAGTTAACTTATCCTTAGATAAAATGTTCAAACCAGTTTCAGACCCTCTAAAAACTTTTATAAATTCTCAAAGATTAATCGAAAATATTAAGCATGATAAAAACGTGTCCGATAATTCTATACCTATTGAATTAGATGCAAATTGTGAAATCACTCCTACTGAATGTGAAGATTTTCATGATGCTGATATATTTTTTTCAAGCTCTCCTAAAAAAGAAGTAAAAGATAATTTAGAACTTTCGTTGGAAAGTGAGGATATCTACGGTATTTATGATGGTGTAAATGTACCATTTGGAATAAGAACCGACAATAAAACTTTAATGATGGGTAACTCCGTAGTATCATTTTCTAAAATTCAAAATATTGATGGAGATAACTTAGTTTTGGTTAAAATTGGAGATAGAAGTTACGATTTCACCCCTGGACTAAAAGAACTTTTACTTCGAAAGAAACCTGACTTAAAGATTGTAACTGATGCCGATAGACTTGTCTACAAAGATATACTACATTATACCAACGCCCATAAGAGGGATTTTAATCCTAGAGGTCAAATAAGAGGTGACAAAGGGCTCAAATATCGAGATATAATCAGACCATTATTTTCTGAGACTTTGTTGGAAAACAATAAAAAAAAAATTGGGGGCAGTTTGCCGACACTTAAAACATATAATAAGAATACTGACTTAGTATATTGGGACGATCCGAATGAATTGGTTGAAAGATTAAAATTATTAATAGCTTCAAGAGATGCAGGTAATACAAATCATGACAATGAAATTTTATCAGTAATTGAAGAATTAAAAGAAGCTAACATAATTAAAGAATAAATACTGATGCTCAGAAAACTTTTCATTCAGTATTACGACGTCATTCATTATGAATATATAAATATACAATGAATTATTAAAAAAAATATTTTAAAATGAGCAAAGCGGATGTGGTAAATGAAATTCATAAAAGTGCGAGGGTGAACTTTCCGCGAAGGCGTGTTATTATGAAGGATATAGATGATCTATGGCAAGCAGATTTAATAGATATGCAAACAGTGTCGAGGGAAAATAATAATTATAAATATATTCTTGCCATAATTGACACATTTTCAAAATATGCTTGGGCGCTTCCTTTGAAAAGTAAAAACAAAGATGAGGTGTATAATGCTTTTGTAATTCTATTGAAAGATAATCGCATACCTAAAAATTTACAAACAGATAACGGTACAGAATTTTATAATAACAAATTTAAATATCTTATGCAGTCGTATAATATTAATCATTATTCAACATTTTCATCTAAAAAGGCTTCAATTGTGGAGAGATTTATAAGAACATTAAAATCTAAACTGTATAAAGAGTTTAGTTTAAAAGGTAATTATAATTGGATAAAAAATACGTTGGACAATGTAGTTCATAAATACAATCATACCTATCATCGAACAATTAATGAAATACCAGCAAATGTCAACAATGCAAATAAGAAAGAAATATTAAAAAGATTTAATAGTTTAGTGAAAAATAAAGAAAGTATAAAATGCAAGTTTAAAGTGGGTGATTACGTTCGTATCAGTAAGTACAAAGGAACATTCGAAAAAGGTTATACTCCCAATTGGTCAACAGAAATATTTAAAATTAGATACAAGCAGAATACTACTCCTATCACTTACTTAATTGAAGATACGATCAGAGGACAGCCTATCCTAGGAGCATTTTATGAACAAGAACTTCAGAAGACAAAACACCCCAATGTATATTTAGTCGAGAAAGTTCTTAGAAGAAAAGGTAACAGGGTTTTAGTAAAATGGTTAGGTTTGTCTTCAGCTGAAAGCAGTTGGATAGATAAATCTAATGTTATATTATAAATAAAATAATATTAACAACAAACTCGAATCGCATAATATTTATTAAAGTATTCAAACCGGAATCGTCAGTCTTATAATGTGTTTTGGAGAGAGCAGTCTTCTCAATTGGCTTATTAATAATTTACCATTTGAATTACACTTACCAGGATATAATTACTGTGGTCCTGGTACTAAATTAATAAAAAGACTTGCACAAGGAGATAACGGTGTAAATAAGTTGGACGAATATTGCAGAGATCACGATATTGCATATCACAAGTCATCAAACTTGAAAGAGCGACATAAGGCTGATTTAATTTTGTTAAAAATGGCGAAACAGCGAGCGGTTGCTTCCGATGCCAGTACAGGCGAAAAACTCGCGGCACGCTTAGTAAGTAAGGCTATGTCGGCAAAAATTAAAACTGGTTCTGGTTTGAGGAAAAAGCGTTCTCCAAAAGTTACATCTGGAAAAGGATTAAAAAGTAAATTAAAAACTGTTATTACAAAAGCAAAAAGACACATAAAAAAATTAAAACCTAAGAGCAAGAAAATGGCTATAGAATTAGCTATTGCCGCTACCAGAGAATTAGCTGATGATTCATCGATTAAGCTCCCCCGTGTTATTCCTATTCCAAAAACTGGGGGAGTACTACCTCTGATTCCTATTTTTGCCGGATTATCAGCGGCGGGAGCTTTAGCAGGCGGTGCAGCTGGTATTGCCAAAACCATAAATGAATACAAAATGGCTAAAAAGCTGTATGAGGAATCGAGGAGACATAATGAAAAAATGGAAGCTCTATGTATTGGCAAAGGACTACATCTTAAACCACATAAAGGCGGCCTTGGAATTTTCGTATCAAAAGAAAAAAACTAAGATATCGGCTACCCAAACGAGCCTTAACTAACTTTGACATTTTAAAGTATGGAAATAGAATTCCTCATTTTAGAGGTGTCTTTATGAGAGATGAGCTCCCTAAATATCCGTATAAAAAAGAATGCGGAGTTATTAATTTAGATAGTTCTAAAAATCCTGGTTCTCATTGGGTAGCCTATGCAAAATATAATGATTATGTTGAGTATTTCGACAGTTATGGAAATCTTAAACCTCCAAAGGAATTTATAAAATATGTAGGTTCTAACATACAATATAATTATGAAAATTTACAACGTGATCACCCCTTCAACTGTGGACATCTATGTTTAAATTTCTTAAAGAATTTTTGGTATAATCAAGAAATAAAATAAACAGTATCATTTTAAAGAGTTCAGTATGCAAGCATGTCTACGACGGTCACCATCTCTGGAAATAAATCAGAACTGGTTTCGTATTTTCAACCACCTCTTCATTTATCTGATCAATACGAGTGCGGTTTACTATACTTTTCAGTATTAAAAAAAAGACCGAATGTGCCCGCTAATAACAGCAGTTTAACTGTAATCAGAATCGAATGCGATCTTGTTCACGGTTCATATTACAACGGATTACCGACTCATTTTATTCACGAATTCATATCTGATACTGCTTCAAGTCACGGCTACACAGAAATACCCCAGAACGTTATTTACTTCCCAGTGAACAAAAATATAATTTCATCCATATCTGTCAGGATTGTAGATCAGTTTGGTTACTGTATTGACTTTGGTGAAGAACATATTCAATTACGTCTTCATTTAAGAAAGGCAAAATGATAGTATATGATAAAAACCCTCCAGTGAAAATAAAACGTCCTATTCCATCAACAACCGTTAAGGTGCACAGACGTAAGAAAAACGTGAAGAAATTGACTAAATCAAATAAAGATTTTCTTAAAGCTCTAGGGTTTAAAGTATGAGTATACTACAGATTACTGATTTACCACACTTTGATAGTTCAATCGAAAGTTGTGAAGTCCATTCATACAATCCCTACAATAACAGCTTTAGAGAAAACGATGAAATCAGAATCCCCATACATCAGCAAGATATATACGTGCTACCATCAGCCAGTTCAATCTACATCGAAGGTCAGGCAAAGCTGTTCGGTAAGGATGGGAATCCGATCAAGAAAACTGTTACGTTCATTAATAACCCTATTATGCATTTGTTTCAAGACATCAGATACGAAATGAATGGAATTGAAATAGATCGTATAAAAAATTCCGGAATAACATCAACAATAAAGTCTTACATCTCATTAAATGAAGCAGAAAGTAAAGTTGCTGCATTATGGGGTTGGAATTTAAACGGGTTTCAAAGTGATGGGCATTTTAGTGTTGTGGTGCCATTAAATAAGATTTTAGGGTTTGCCGAGGATTACAATAAAATTGTGATAAATTGTAAACACGAACTTATATTGAATAGGAGTAATTCTAACTTAAATAGCATTATTCTTACTGATGAACTCGTTCAGGTTCAAATAGATATACAAAGGGTGCAATGGAGAGTACCGCACATAAAAGTTTCAGATCGAGAACGTTTAACACTTTTAAAGCATTTAGAAAGAGATAAACCTATTCAGATGGCTTTTAGAAATTGGGATTTATATGAGTATCCTTTACTACCTAAAACCACAAAGCATTCTTGGTCTGTAAAGACTGCTTCTCAATTAGAAAAGCCTCGGTATGTCATTTTTTGCTTGCAGACTAATAGAAAAAATAATAGAACTAAAGACAGTTCAGTGTTTGATCATTGTGAGGTGACAAACGTGACGCTCTTTTTAAATTCGCAATATTATCCTTATGAGCCTTTATCTTTAAAGTTTTGTGAGAACAAATATAGTATATTATATGAAATGTATGTGAAATTTCGTCAGTCGTATTACAACTCTCCGGTAGACCCGTTGCTTGATCTACAGGACTTCAAAGAAAAAGCTCCAGTCTTTATCTTAGACTGCTCGAGGCAAAATGATAGTTTAAAAACTGGTCCAGTGGATGTGCGATTGGAATTTGAATGTTCAACACAAATACCAGATAAGACAACTGCATATTGTTTGATTATAAATGATCGACTTGTGGAATACAAACCTCTCAGCAACATTGTGCGCAGATTATCATGATCGCTATTGTGGATATTCAAGGCTTTAAAACAGAAACAAATGAATTTATAATAAAAGAAATCGCTATATTGTATAATCAAAAATTACAAGTATTTTTAATTAAGCCCCCATTTCCATTTAAAAAATTAACAAAACAAGAAAAAAAACAAGTTAGTTGGATTGAAAGTAACAGAAAGATACACTGGCACGAAGGATTTGTATCCTATTATAATTATCAGAATTTGGTTAGAGATATGTTAAGAGATAAATGTATTTATGTCAAAGGTTCGGAAAAAGTGTTGTGGTTAAAGCAAATTTTAGAAAATAGAAATTTTAGTATATTCAATTTAGAAGATGAAGGTTGTCCTAGTTTGATAAGTTTATACGATCAATATAAATATTCTCAAGATTTATATAACTGTATTTATCATGACTCTGTATGTGCTTTAAAAAATGTATTGTGCTTAAATAAATGGTGTATAAATAATAAATTTTTTAAATAATTATTTTCTTGTTTAATTTTCCAATCTTCTATCCCTACCAATCAAATGATAATCTTTATAAGTTGCTGGCTACAGTAGTACGATATCATTTCATTTTTATAATTATCTGTATGAAGAACTATATAGTGAGTGAACAGAACATGTCTCAAAATAAATGTAGCCCTCGTTATGACATCTATAATACGTATAAAATGCGTGAAATTTCGTTTAGACATTATTGGGCAACGGCTAATTCAAAGAGAAGGTTGGTGATGGAAATGGCTGAAGCCGGATTTTTTTATTTTGGAAATGGTGTAAATGATAAAGCAGCGTGTTTCTCATGTGGAGGTGTTATAGAAGATTGGGAGATTTACGATGATCCTTGGATGCAGCATGCTACAAATTTTCCTCAATGTTTTTATTTGAATGCTGTGAAAGGAATATATTATATTAATAACTGTCTGAAACAATTACTCTATTAGAATATGTGCTATTGGTTGTGCTCTGAGTCGGATTATATCTACCCTATTAGATTATATTATGTATACGATGCCGCATTGCACTTAAAATGAGTCAAAGTAATGAAATTTGATTTGGAAGATGAGATTCCTTCTATTTGAACCTTTTATGAAAATTACTTCCATACATAACAATCTGCATAAATAAGCGGTATAATTGGGAGTTTTTGCATCACGCAGACTGGGAAGAAGTCATTCAACTTGAAAACCATATACGGAAGCGCATCGAATAAATGATGTCATACAATACATCGTTAAAGTAAACAAAGTGCATGAAGTGGTTCGCTGTTTTGTTACATATTTGACAACACGTTTGGCTTAGTGGTTAAGACCTGGTCACATCATTAAAATATTCATCCAGAAAACAGGTCAGATCAGAATATCAGTAGGGTATAATTGGGGGTTTTTGCATCACGCAGCTCGAGCGCGGCGAGAGCAAGTGATGCAGAACCCCCAATTATACCCTACTACCACGTTTGGTTGAATGTCTAAGGCGGTCCGCATTTGTACTTTTTTGATGCATAAAGTTCAAAAAATAAATAAAAGATTTTAGTCAGCTATCATCCAGCTGTGCTAGTCTGTAAAAATCTTGCGGCGTTCTGGTAGGTGCGCTACTAGGCCATTGCTGTTTTAGAGTGGTACTATTGTACCTAATTTGCATTGATCATTAATTGACTGATATTACACAATTATTAACAGCTCACCTCAGATTTTTACAGAATACCTAGCAATGCAAGCAGCCTAAAAAAGTTTTAAGTGATTAAGGAATGTCTGAAATAATTATACTAGAATAAAAGTATACAGGTTGCTTGCCATCTAATTGTTTTCTTTTGAATTTCGTCCCAAATCGAATTGCTAGAATCGATTGATCTCTTAACCTCCAATCGTTTGTTTCGTCATTTCTTGGTAAATGTGAATCATGGGTCATTCACGATTCACTTAATAGGATAAGCAATATTAACTGATCATAAGTTAGTATGCCTATTTAGTATAAGGAAAAAAGTTGATTTAAACTAAAACTTTCTTAGAAACCGATGAATGTTTTCAAATGTAATTTAACTTTTAAAGTAGATAATAAACAGTTCATTAATTAAGCTTAGTTTCAATCGAAGACATCCATCGGTTTCTAAAAAAACTTCAACTATATCTGACGACCCTGTATATCTATCTCTTTTGTTGATTGTACATAAGGGCTCGTACACATAAACACGTTACGACGTCGCATCGTGCTACGACGTGCTACCTTGTTATGTGTACGAGCCCTAACATGTCACTCTCCTTATTCGGTCCTTTAAAACCACCCAGGAACATAGCAATGAATTTAATTCCTTTAATTATTCAAAAATACATCCTGTTTCGTATAAATTCCCTCGTGTTCCTACCTCACATAAATTAAAGCCAAATAGCGGTGTGTACGCCGAGCCCATTAGTACTCGAGTAGCATTTAAGCAATCCGCAGGGCGTGAAGCTGTATCGCAGATCATAACCAGGGTTGCCTGACTAAAAAACGTTGCAACCTGTTTATTTAATTATAAGCGTTTCTTTTTTTATACTAGAGGTTGCCTTTGTCTTCGTCTGAGTTCGACTTTAGGATTATTATTATTATTTTATTTTATTTTATTTATTTTAAAGAAAGCTTACAGACTAATAGCAGACAAAGCCAAAGCCAAAGTCAAGCCAAAGTCTCCCGCGTGGAAAAAATACAAGATAAATATTATCCTTTATTTTTCCTCTTTTCGTAGAAAATTCGTCGAAAATGACACGGAAATCAAAACAGACTTATTTTGTGGTCTTTTTTATTACTGTAAATATGCAATAGTTGCTTTTTTTAATAACCGACGAAAAACTTCTCCTAGCATCATGTGCTGAATCCAAGGTAAAACTTACACCTTCACGATGTCCTTTTCATAGGTCCATTGATCTCACTACAAAATGAGGAATGGAGCGAAAGTTCACAAGATATTTGGATCCAGTAGGTACTGATTGCGCAGGACTCGATCTATTGTTATTTAGCAATACTATCTATGATTATGTGCTATAGGGTTCAAACAATGAATGTAGAGGGCATGTAAATATCATTTGGGTTACAACAACTGAGAGGTATGAGATATAATAATTGGTCCTTTTTGTATAAAATTTGTTTTATATACCTATGGAAATTATTAAAAACTTTTTAGCAGGTACTGAAAACTTTTTAATATCGTTTTATATAAATATCTGAGAGCATATTAAAACCTTTAAATAAATTCCGGTAAAATTACTTGGCAAATCATTGAATACTATTTCTGTTCCGTTTTTAAATACTTATGTAAAAAAATGGAACGGAACTACGAAAATTTTATATATGACAGCCAGATTTAAGAAGAAATAGCATAGGCTATAAAACATCACGCCGCGACTCACGGGAGCGGGGAAATAGCCAAAGACGTAACTTAAGGGCGCGCCACAAGCCAGCAAACATTTATAATTCACCCGCGCGCCCCTTGTTAAGTGTTTTATCGTAATAACTCCAAAAATAAAAGGAATTACCTAAAATGCCTAGACAAAACCCTCACTCATGTATAAATATACCTACTTAATTATCAAATTTTCGTCATATCATTATAATATCGTGTATAAATCGAAAAAACCAAAAAATTTGAGGCAACAACGTGATGTTTTTCTATCGAGAAAAATGTTATTATTTTATGTTTTTGATCAATGAGAACCCTCGAAAATATCATGTAGTTTTTATACATTTGTATTTTAAGCCTAGAAATCTAGAATTGTTCATGTAAAATAAAAATAAAAGATTGGTAATTTTGCTTACTACCCACTCTTAACGCGGACCTAGATAGATCTAGATAGACCTAGATAATTATATCTGATGAAAAATGTTTTCAGAGTTTAATTCAGAGCTGGTGAAACATGCCTTTAGTCTAAATTTATAAATTATATTGTTGTTTTTTTATAACGGCCAAGGTGTCCAGTTTATCATGAATATATAAAAAAATATCCATTTTTATTTAGCGCCTTTGTAACAGTTTAACATGGTATCATTCAGATAAAAGCCTGGGGTCATATAATGTTATCATAGAAAACAGCGGTGACCTTTTCAGTGAACAAAAATAATAGTTTAAATAGTTGTTCACTACATCAAGTACATAGTAACTATTCTGAGGGAAAATATTATTATGTAGACACGCGAGTTTATTTTTAACGATTCTATTTATTACGTTAAACAACCAGTTTTAGGCTGTTTCTTGCAGTGAAGAGTTTTCCTAGAATAAATGGGGAGGCTTAATATGTAATTTTGTAGACCATTTAAAACTGGATTATTTGCATTAACGTTACAACAAGTAAATACATAGTTAGAAATGCGTTCTAGAAATAAACATACAGCCTATTTTTTTACTAATATTGTAAGGAGATAAAATTGTTTGTTTGTTTGTTAAACTCAAGAAACAGCGTTGCTGCTTCATAAGTTTAGCAGATACGTAAATACGATTTGTAGTAAAGCTGTGAATAAGTTTTATAGAGCCTTCTATGAACAATTTGTGTACCTAAGCGTTGCTTCATAAAATGGACTGTACAATGTGTGTTCCGGTTATGCTCATCACAGTGGTTCTCAAACCTTGTACCTACTTATCTTTAAATAAACGCAAAGAATAAATAAAAAGATAAATACAAATTAGGTACCTAATGCTCTTTTACACATTGTCTACCAGTGGAAATGTTGAGAAAAACGTAGGCGTTTAAAAAAAATACGTGTATTGCAGAACATCAGTAATTCATGCGCAATACAAAGCAAAAAGCTGCTGAAAATTAGTTCTCAACACATATCCCTAACCATGATATTCATATAAATAAGGTGAAAATTGGCATAAGTATTCATGCTATCTCACCATTGAGCAAAGCAAAGAGAACGGGATTTTCTTTTTTTTTAAAGACAATATGTTTCATCCATCTTCGAAATTCCTAATCAAAACACTTTGAGTGCCTCTGTGTTACAGTAATAAACGCGTGCGCATACGAAGCCGAACGGAGCCGAAGGGGCCCGAGCGTGACGGGCGCCCATCCACTCATCTAGCGAGATAATACGCTGATTACATCTAAATTACGAAAATGCACTTACAGTGACCAACTTTGTTTCGACTATCGAAGTATCGAATGAATAAGAATTGGGAAGGCATTAATTCTATACGATTCTAAAATTTTATAAGTCAAGGGGACTTTATCAAAGTCAAAGTCAAAACATTTATTTCAATTAGACCATTTACAGGCACTTTTGAATTGTTAAGGAGTCGGTCAGTTAGTCCGAAAGTTGAAGCTAGTTGCTCGTTCCAAAACGGAGGTAGGCCTCTATGGAGATATCAATATCGATAGTGCGCTCTATACATTATTTACACACATCATACAAACACTAAAATTGCAAATAAAAAGATAACCATAACAATTAAAGTAATGGAAAAATGCCTAAGAAACTGGCGGAACTGCCACGTTGGATGGCAATGTTTAGCCTCTGATCAAGGGAAAAGCCAGATTTAGGTTCACAGAAGTGACAACCAACCGTTTGGGCATTTTCTCTACAATATAATTAATACTTACATTAATATTCTCTCGACCAAATGTCAGTCACGCTATTATGCCAATCTCAATGGCGACTAGCTAAGTAAGCAGGAGAAATTAAAGTGCCGAGTGTGTGCGCAAACGCAGGTGCAAAACAAAGTAATAACATGGCAGTCAAGAGTGTATCGGTGTTGTTACACTTTAGCATCAGTCAATGTCCGTTATGGAGAAATTACTGTTAATAAAGATTTACGCTCTATATGCACTGTTACAATAGTGAACAACGTCACTTTATACATAAATGTTTTATATAAAATAAAGTAACTGGCTAAGTAATTCAGCAGAATCAAGAGAATGAATAAAAAGAAAATGTATTATTTATTTGACTTGTTAGCTTTATTTTTGTTTATTTATTCATTTGTTTTTTCATAAATACGCATACAATACATTTAAAATGATGAAAATGATGCAAACATAAAGTCAAGCAAGTTTATCTTAGACATTACTGACATCATTCCGTGCCTCGGAAAGCACGTTAAGCCGTTGGCCCCGGCTGTCATAAATGTGGATCTTTGACAGTCGTTACGAGTCGTCAGAAGCCCGAAAGTCTGACAACCAGTCTTAACTAGGGGTATCGTATTACCCAGTTACTGGGTTGTGGAGGTCAGATAGGCAGTCGCTCCATGTAAAATACTGGTACTCAGCTGATTTAGCCGGTTAGATTGGGAGCCGATCCCAACATAGTTGGGAAAAGGCTAGGCAGATGATGGTGCAAACATAAAGTCATAGGAAATAAAGTATCTAATGCAACTTAGCTCAGATGCAGAACATAGTACCTTTTGCCAAAAAAAAACAGGCCGTAAAATTATAAAAACCTGGTTGGTAGAAAACTTTAATGTTCCCGTAATCAAAAGCTTACTAGGTATGGCCCAGTACAAAACAATTATCACAATGATGGAAAGAATAAATAAGTAATTTTCGACTTGTCAATTGTCTTTTATAGCAACACTTTTTTGTTAATATTCCATTTTAAAAGCATTATTTATATAAACTGGAAATATCTTGTGTTAAGGTTTTAGTTGTGTTAACAGACTGTCCATAGTCCATTATCATGTCATCAATTGAAACATTCTCAATGATCATGCGCACATCTTTATAATTCCCGACAATCTTGTAACACTTCGACGTTCCTTCCAATATCACGCATAGATCTATCATCCATCATCACATTTTAAGCTTTCAACACATTACCGATCGCATTTCCCGCCACATACCATATGTAATGGCGATGGCGACCGCCGCTAGATCACTGCGCCGGCGCATTCCGCGCGCCACATTACGCGGGAAGCGGTCAATCTGTCATCACCCTCGATATGGATCGATCATAGCCACATTGTTGCGAGGCTCACTAATAAAGAGCCTTCGTTGGCTTGTTACTATGCTGTGGGTATGGTATTGTGTTCCGCATTATTGTCTTGTAAAGAAAGATACCGCTTCCGCTTTCTTGAAAAGATTTGATTTGAGTTATCTTTTCCGACTGGCTGAAAAGAAAGTTTTGTACGGAAATTGGTTCTTTTTATATAAAGTTTGATAGTCGAAAATGCTGATTTACCTGATATGCCATGCCGTAGTTATATTTTCCTTATGTTTTTCAGAATTTGCGAGATTACATTGATATTGGAGTAAAAGTAGGTATATATTGTGGAGTATATATTGGAGTAAAAGTTTAGTGAATTTTGATTTTTTAATTTTGTTGAACGGAAAAATGAAAATAAGTAGGTTTAAAACCGTTTGGCGTTTTGCATGTCTCATTTGATTCTGATTTTTTATCCTCCTTTACCGTGCGTGCATTTATAAACATAATTTAACTAACATACACAAACAATCAGACCTGTAGGATATACAAATATTTGTTTTGTACGGTAATTGAAACGGTGATATGCAGCGCAACAGCCCCTCAATCCCTCAGCCACTAACGCCGGCCGTGTCGTACAATATAGATTCCAAGCAGTTAATATAACAGCAGCCCTACCATGAACTCTTATCGCGATCCAAAAACTGAATTGTTCTTCAAATACGTCAATATAACGCATCAATTTATGCGTTATATTGACGTATTTGAAGAACAGTTCAGTTTTTGGATCGCGATAAGAGAAAATACGTCAATATAATGACATAAATTGATGCGTTATATTGACGTATTAAAAGAACAATTCAGTTTTTGGATCGCGATAAGAGTTCATGGTAGGACCCCTGGATATACGGCCATCATCTAATCCTATTTATGTCAATCCAGTAAAACATAATAGGTATCGCAACACAATGATATAAAAAGTTATTCTAAATATTTCTAAATTAACATCGTATCATCTCGATTCGCGTCGAATCGATCTGTGTCCGACTATTCGATTCTCAATCGATTCGTTGAGGAGTCGAGTCGGCCAAGTCATCCGTAGTTCAATGAACTATCTGAATACCTAGCTCCTAACTTTTTTTGCTGTCAACATTTTGTGGTAACACGAAAGTTTCGATTAAGTCAATATTTTTATGTGATATTATAGGGTCAATAGGTGTAATCACGTTGTAAGTACCTACGTAATGTGTTTTTAGATTGTGCTTCGGGGGAAAAAATCTGTTTGCCTTTCGTCGTGTACTTAAGAAGGTAGGTATGTGTGCGTAACGAATGAGTGGTTATTTTTGATAAATCATCAGTTTATTTTTATTAGAATGTCAGCTTGTTACTTGTCTACTTAAAGTTCGATTTGGTTTTATATTTCAGCATTTTAAGATCTTTAGGAATTTAAAAAAAAAAAAAAACATTTTTTTGTACTTTTTCTGGACAAAGGTTTTCCCCCATAGCTTTCCACTTTACCTATGTATGGCTTCTCTTGCCAATCACCCATAAACGTCTCCAAGTCATCACGCCAGCGGTTCCTAGGCTTCCCTCGGCAACGATCATCCATCTGTCCTTATGCGTTTTGTATTCATGGCCCCCCCAAACCCACTTCAACCTTTCTCATTCAATAATTTTATTGCCTGAATTCAAAATCTAGTCGCAATGTTATCTCAATGACACTCATTGTGAAGGCAAATTAGAGGTGTTTTTGACAGTTTGAGACTGAAATTAGAATGCGAAAGGTCATAAAAATACCGGAATTATGCCTCTCTTTTTATGAAAACTCATTATCTAATAATCTTTTCTCCTTGTCTACCTCGATATTTAAAGGTCTACGAAGCACACTATTTGTATCTACATTATGCGTGGAAATGTTCTTAGCTCCGGACTACGAACAAGTTAACACGTTGCGTGCAAGTTAAGGGTTACTATAACCATTTATTTCAACGTGATAATGTTAATATGATAAGATTGTACGTTTGGTTAAAACTACGCGGTTAATGAGGCGAATGCTTAAGAACAGTGCAGACAGAGTAGTATTGCGTTTTTCATTGATTGATAATGAACGAAAATACAACAGAAATAAAGTTGATAATTGCGCAATAGCGTTGAAGATAATAAATGCCGTGTGACATTATATCTTTTACACAATTTTGAACTCTATTTGTGGTGCATTTTAGTTTATTATCAATTAACAAATTAATGCTGTTTGACGATATAGTTGGTCGGTTTGCGGTGACCCTTAACGTCTACGTCTAAATTATAATACATTAACATAGGTATTTAGTGCTACCATCCATCCGGAATTCTCAGGATTTGTCCCAACTTAAAGGGCGTTCGGGAGTCATCCAGAAGGGGTTTTTAAAAAGCTAGTGAAACCTGGTCTCTGTTTGTGCCAGGGGGGATCCTGATTAATTAAAAGATAAGCAATTAAAAAATAAAATAAAAATGTAATCGTTGTTTTATATTTTTATTTATTTACTTTCTTAGGGGCCGGGAACGAATCTCTATTTTACTCAAATGTTTGGGATTTTTAATGTTTTTGTCCGGTGTCGGAAATTTAGATTATGGTAGCCCTAGGTATGACTCTACTTAACGTTAAAGTTCTCAGAGAAAAGTAATGAATTACTTACCATTTGATCGTAAAAAACTAAAACGACTTATTTATCTTAATCGCTGATAAATTAAAAACCTTTCTTATCTCACCATAAAGCAATTATTTTAATTCAAATTTGCGGTGGCTGTAAATAGCAGTCACACAAATAAAATTGATCGAATATAATCTTTTGAATGTAGATCGTTTGGCGGTTTTAACGGAATCCATCATCGTCGCGTAACTGTATGCGCAGGCGCACCGGTCGCCATTTTGTTTAACATTTTTTGGGAAATTTAAATGGTGCACATTTTTCCGAATTGCGTATAATTTTGTTCTTTTTTTAAATTATAATTGGTTATGTGAAATTTCATGTTGAATTTATTTTAAAGATGGATTTTTATGATGTAGATTCTAGTGTATGTTTGCATACCAAGAAGAAGGTATATACAGATAATTTTTATGTACTGTGCTAATATATATTTTGAATGAAAATGTACAGTAAGCGGTCATAAGTGCAGTAGCATGCTAAGCCGTACCTACATCGGTGTGTATAGTGATGTATTAACACAGTAACGTATACCTCAAAATTCGCACACGGCGTGGGAAGGTCGTTAGTTTAACCAAAGTGTCAATCTATTGCTTTGTAAGATTGCTACTCCACTTATGACCGCTACAGTAGCGTACTAGCTAACATAATAATTATATTATAATAGTAATAAGTCACTGCGGTGCCTATTTTTTACACGACTGCCCAAAAAAAGGAGTGTTATGTGTTCAGGGTTAATGTATGTATGTATGTAGTTTCTTTATTCCACCATAACTTTTAAACGGATCTGGTACACTTGCGCGAAAGACATTTCCGCGCAAGACACTTGCGCGAGTCCCTTTGCGCGCCAAGACACTTGCGCGAATGGACGTTTGCGCGCCTAGACCTTTCCGCGAACAGACACTTGCGCGAATGGACATTTCCGCGCCAAGACACTTGCGCGACTCCCTTTGCGCGATAGGACACTTGCGCGACTGACAGTTCCGCGATAGACGTTTGCGCGCCTACACTTGCGCGATAGATACTTCCGCGAATCCACTAGCGCGAGTGCTGATATGCGCGAACTAAGTATATTTTTATTATTAGAAGCTTTAATTTGACCCAGTTCCCGGTGTCCGATTGAGCTGAAATTTTACATACTGGTCCAGTCTCCATGACAGTGCATGTTTATGATAAGCATGACGTGATGCTGCTGCCAGGATCGGCTCCAGACGAGGGAACTCCTCAACGGTTAACAGTAGGGACATGAAATTTTACATACTGGTCCAGTCCCCATGACAATGCATGTTTATGATAAACATGACGTGATGCTGCTGCCAGGATCGGCTCCAGACGAGGGAACTCCTCAACGGTTAACAGTAGGGACATGAAATTTTACATACTGGTCCAGTCTTCATGACAATGCATGTTTGTGATAAGCATGACGTGATGCTGCTGCCAGGATTGGCTCCAGACGAGGGAACTCCTCAATGGTTAACAGTAGGGACATAAAATTCTACATACTGGTCCAGTCACCATGACAATGCATATTTATGATAAGCATGACGTGATGCTGCTACCAGGATCGGCTCCAGACGAGGGAATTCCTCAACGGTTAACAGTAGGGACATGAAATTTTACACACTGGTCTAATTCCAATGACAATGCATGTTTATGATAAGCATGACGTAATGCTTCTGCCAGGATCGGCTCCAGACGAGGGAACTCCTCAACGGTTAACAGTAGGGACATGAAATTTTACATACTGGTCCAGTCCCCATGACAATGCATGTTTATGATAAGCATGACGTGATGCTGCTGCCAGGATCGGCTCCAGACGAGGGAACTCCTCAACGGTTAACAGTAGGGACATACAATTCTACATACTGGTCCAGTCCCCATGACAATGCATGTTTATGATAAGCATGACGTGATGCTGCTGCCAGGATTGGCTCCAGACGAGGGAACTCCTCAACGATTAAGAGTAGGGACATGAAATTTTACATACTGATCCAGTCCCAATGATATTACATGTTTATGATAAGCATGACGTGATGCTGTTGCCAGGACTGGCTCCAGACGAGGGAACTCCTCAACAGTTAACAGTAGGGACATGAAATTTTACACACCCATTGGGAAGACATTGGGTGATGTTAGTGTGTCCACCATGAAATTGATGCCACATCCACAGTTGACTCCAAACCCTGGAACTCCTCAATGGTCAACTGTAGTAACAGGCATAAGAGGTATACCATGACTTGTGTAATTTGGTGAGATGGGCGTCAATAACATTGGTTTGCAACCTGTCTAGGAGACGAAAAATAAACATAATACAAAAAGTAAAGTAATGTCATTCGACTAATGATGAAAATCCAAGATGGCGGTCGACAAATTTTACAAAGTATCCTTCATGGGTGTCGTGTCCATGGTTTTCGGGGGTGCTGATGACGAAAATGAGAGCGAAATGAAAGTCCAGATTACGTCAGCAGCAAAGCTTAACAGAATTGAAAATTGAACAAATGTTATCAAGTGGATCACACACTATTAGCTTTAGTTTTAGCTTTAGCATTAGTCAAATGACATCACTTTACTTTTTGTATTATGCTCATTTTCCGTCTCCTAGACAGGTTGCAAACCAATGCTATTGACGCCCATCTCACCAAATTACACAAGTCATGGATACCTGTTATGCCTGTTACTACGGTTGACCGTAGAGGAGTTCCAGGGTTTGGAGCCAACCCTGGATGTGGCATTAATTTCATGGTGAACTCACCAACTGCCTATCATATCCGAACGGGTATGCAAAATGTCAAGTCCCTACTGCCGACCGTTAAGGAGTTCTCTGGTTTGGAGCCAATTCTGAAGGTGGCAGCAATTTCATGGTGGACACACTAACATCACCTAATGTCTTCCCAATGGGTGTGTAAAATTTCATGTCCCTACTGTTAACCGTTAAGGAGTTCCCTCGTCTGGAGCCAATCTTGGCAGCAGCATTACGTCATGCTTATCATATACACGCATTGTCATTGGGACTAGACCGGTATGTAGAATTTAATGTCCCTACTGTTAACCGGTGAGGAGTTCCCTCGTCTGGAGCCAATCCTGGCAGCAGCATCACGTCATGCTTATCATAAACATGTAATATCATTGGGACTGGATCAGTATGTAAAATTTCATGTCACTACTCTTAATCGTTGAGGAGTTCCCTCGTCTGGAGCCAATCCTGGCAGCAGCATCACGTCATGCTTATCATAAACATGCATTGTCATTGGGACTGGACTAGTATGTAAAATTTCATGTCCCTACTGTTAACCGTTGAGGAGTTCTCTCGTCTGGAGCCGATCCTGGCAGCAGCATCACGTCATGCTTACCATAAACATGCATTGTCATGAAGACTGGACCAGTATGTAAAATTTCATGTCCCTACTGTTAACCGTTGAGGAGTTCCCTCGTCTGGAGCCGATCCTGGCAGCAGCATCACGTCATGCTTATCATAAACATGCATTGTCATGAAGACTGGACCAGTATGTAAAATTTCATGTCCCTACTGTTAACCGTTGAGGAGTTCCCTCGTCTGGAGCCGATCCTGGCAGCAGCATCACGTCATGCTTATCATAAACATGCATTGTCATGAGGACTGGACCAGTATGTAAAATTTCATGTCCCTACTGTTAACCGTTGAGGAGTTCCCTCGTCTGGAGCCGATCCTGGCAGCAGCATCACGTCATGCTTATCATAAACATGCGTTGTCATGGGGACTGGACCAGTATGTAAAATTTCATGTCCCTACTGTTAACCGTTGAGGAGTTCCCTCGTCTGGAGCCGATCCTGGCAGCAGCATTACGTCATGCTTATCATAAACATGCGTTGTCATGGGGACTGGACCAGTATGTAAAATTTCATGTCCCTACTGTTAACCGTTGAGGAGTTCCCTCGTCTGGAGCCGATCCTGGCAGCAGCATCACGTCATGCTTATCATAAACATGCACTGTCATGGAGACTGGACCAGTATGTAAAATTTCAGCTCAATCGGACACCGGGAACTGGGTCAAATTAAAGCTTCTAATAATAAAAATATACTTAGTTCGCGCATATCAGCACTCGCGCTAGTGGATTCGCGGAAGTATCTATCGCGCAAGTGTAGGCGCGCAAACGTCTATCGCGGAACTGTCAGTCGCGCAAGTGTCCTATCGCGCAAAGGGAGTCGCGCAAGTGTCTTGGCGCGGAAATGTCCATTCGCGCAAGTGTCTGTTCGCGGAAAGGTCTAGGCGCGCAAACGTCCATTCGCGCAAGTGTCTTGGCGCGCAAAGGGACTCGCGCAAGTGTCTTGCGCGCAAATGTCTTTCGCGCATGTGTCCTGATACCCTTTTAAACGCCTGAACCGATTTAGATGTATGTGGTATCGTTACAATTCTTGCATCGTTCCGAGTAACATAGGCTAGTTAAAAGTTAAAAACAAAGCGGTGTGGTCACTTTAAAAAGTAAATTAATACCAGCCTCAATTTATTTTTTTAATGAATCTGGTCGTGTCTTTGTTTATCGTCTAGAATTTGACAAGTAGATTTAAAAAATACTTAACACTGTAAATAAAAAACGTCGTAAAAAAACTGACGAGTAAACAAAGTACAAATATGTGCAATTTTTGCAGTCGTGTTTTTTATTTTTTTTTATTATCGTAGCTTGTTTCTATTACGACCAGGCATTGATATTCTTTTAAAATATCTAATTTTTTCAAGAAATAGCCAACTTTATACGTTCTTCAGTTTCAAATTAAATCACGATAAAAATAAAATTGATAGAAAACGCGTGTGAACATCCTGTCGCCTAATAAGAAACGTTTCAATATCACTGTAATATCGTTTTGATATCGTTCGCTACGATTGGGTTCGAGATTGACTCACGCGCAGCCGTGGGACTCTCCGCGTAATTTGCCGCCACACGCTTGAAAGTTTGTGAGAACTTCTAAGTAGATCTGTGTCCTGTAATAGATCTGGCTTGAGAAAGTGTTCTTCTGAAGTTAGTTGAAGCTTTTATTCAGTATAGCACTCTCCTCGCGACTTCGTTCGCGTGATTTTCCTTACGGATCCCTAACTTTTTATAAATGTAATATAGCCTGTCACCCGGGGATAGTGTAGCTTCCCGACAGTGAAAGAATTTTTCAAATCGGTTTAGCAGTTTCGGAGCCTATTTACTGCAAACAAACAAACAATCAAATCTTTCCTCTTTATAATATTATTAGTATAGACGAGCTTTTGCCTACGACTTCATCTGTCGAAGTAGCGAATTAAAAAGTAACCTATGTCAATATTAAGCCACATTATGATAAAATTCAATATGATCTGTTACATGATTGTACCGTGATATGGTTCAGTAATTTTGCCTTGATGAAGTAACAAACAGACTGACTACTTTCCTATTTATAATATTACTAAGTTTGGCCCGCGACTTTGTCGGAAATGTCGGTTATTGAGGACGCAGACGAAGTCGAGGAATAACAAGCTACTATAATTAAAAAATTAAAAAACACGACTGCAAGAATTGCACATATTTGTACTTTATTTACTCGTCAGTTTTTGTTTAAGACGTTTTTTATTTACAGTGTTATATATTTTTTAAATCTACTTGTCAAATTCTAGACGATGAACATAGACACGACCAGATTCATTAATAAAAAAATAAATTGAATCTGGTATTAATTTACGTTTTAAAGTGACCACACCGGTTTCTTTTTATTTTTTACTAGCCTATGTTACTCGGAACGATGCAAGGATTGTAACGATACCCCATACATCTAAATCGGTTCATCAAAAGTTATGGTGGAATAAAGAAACTCACATACATACATACATACATTAACCCTGAACACATAACACTCCTTTTTTTGGGGCAGTCGTGTAAAAAGAGAGTATATCCTTTCTTGGGGTGCGAACTTACCCTGTACCAAATTGCATTAAAATCGGCGCAGTCATGAATGCGTAACAGACCGACAGACAGAGTTACATTTGCATTTTATAATACCTAATTATTAGTGTTAGTATGGATGTTGAGGTGGTGTTTTTATATCACTACACGATCATAATACAAGATTTTTTACACTCTTCATATTAAATGTATTAGAATACAGTGGTAATATAATAAGAGGAAGTGGGTAATTTAGTATTTAACAAGTGAACAGCTAAGGGAGTAAGGGAGACGCTACTGCTTGCATTATATTGTTTAATAGCGTGAGCAACAGTAGATGGCGTGGATTAGACTTCGCATTCCATCAGCAATTGGCTAAGGTACCACAGATAGGGTTGTCCAAAGATATGTAGAACTTTGTAGAAGTAATCTCCGGAACTTCTAATAATTCTAAAGCTACGTTATGCCGTAGTGCTAAAAAGCTAGTTGCCGGTACTAATTACACCCACATTTCGCCAGTTATGTTTAAGTCCCATGTAAAAGGGGGCGAGCCTATTGCCATCAACCGGGCACAAATCCAGGCTCCGAGGCTGTTACTGGGAAATTCCTGATGGAAAAACCCAATAACTCTTTGCCCGACCTGGAAATCGAACCGAAAACCTCATGCTCTGAAGTCGTGCTTTGCGACCACTAGACCAACGAGGCAGTCAGTTACTGGTAATAGTAAATTGACGATATTCGATCAAAAAACTAAATTGATCTCAACATTTTTCTTTAAGTCAGTATTTTCATATATTGTTCTAAATTTTTCCTTCGCCAGCCCTACAGATGTCCGGCGTTGCGTAAGTGACATTCCTGTGAAGGTGTTTTTTGGTAGGCACGGACGCTGAGCGGAACGGATCACTGGTATTCCCATCTGGAGCAGAGACGACGTGATAAAGAAACTAATGAACTATTCTCCGGTGGAATCTGGAGCTGCGATCTTCCGATGTCGAGGAGTTGATCATGTTTTGTTTTCATCAATGAAGTGTTGTAGCTTCATACATATTATGTTTTGGGGATATGCACTTATGCAGTTTCTTTTTTTAGTGATTAAAATGGGTTTTGACAACAGGACCTGGTTTTTGAAAACATTTTTTATCTTTCTACTAAAAGATAAAATAGTAGGATTTTCACACATTGACATTTTACAAAATTACAACAATTTTTTTGAAAGATTTTTTTTTTATAAATTGTTCATACTTTGCTATTTTATTATTTAAGTTAATTATTATAAATAAACAACTTACTTAGTCTCTTAATAATTAAATTAATTACGTCAAAAAACTTAACCAAACCCAACCAGCAATTCAGTCCTATTATTTCAGCTCATAACTCTAAAAAGCTCTATAAACGATTTATTAAGGTTTTAGCGGTGCCAGAGTGTTGTATAAAAGCGTTCGACAGTACATTATTGCTCTATATGCTTATAGAGCTAAAAATACCTATAAACAAAGGATGTAAACGTTTACTACGCCATTTTATACAACCGTTATAGTCAAGTACTATAGCAAGTTCTAATATAACTATTACATAATTATATTGCTCTATAAAATTGTTAACAGGTGCCTTTATTTATCTGGTTAGCGTAATAAGGGTTCCAATAGTAGTTGCAATAGTAGTTTCGTTATAGCAGTGATGAACACTCAACTAAAGGGCGATATTGTGAGATTGTGGATAATCAGATCGCTGCTATAGTACGTGTGCGTTTAGTAGCCACAAAGACTTTACAATAGAGTGTTTTTGTGATGTAGTCTAATTTCAGATCACGCTAATAGAACGTAAGTGTACTATAATAGTTTTTAGATGCATATTATAATTTTATCGATAAGCATATCACACAGACACTATAATAGTGCAGAATTATTGTATAACATTTTTTTTGGTGCCTAGCAATGCGCTTGTTAGTATTATAAATCACTACAGTGACGCAAAAGTTGCACATACACGTAGATAAATGTTTATATTAAATGACAGTTAAGTCCCAAAAAGGATTATTGGCTCGCTTTTACAACAATATTCAGACATTTTGATACGGAATTAATGTGTCGTGCATTCTTACCGGAAACGGTTCCGTACAAAATGTGTCTTACAAAGATAATATTTCTGAAGACTTGCTGGGCTTATTGTGTGAACAAAATTTGTAGATTTTATAATTAGAGTTGCTTTATTAAAAAAAAAATATGCATGAGAATGTTATTTAATTGCAAAGCCGACATTAATCGGAAGGATAATGGTCATAAATAGCCATAAATTCGCAACCTCGACACCAGAAAAATAATTCATTTAATAATTGGGCCATATTTTTTTATATATTTATAATTAAGTTTTTTTTTGGCTATCGAAAAATTCGTCTTCAGAAAAATAGTAAAAAAGAACACTGCGTTTTATGTGTATATCATGCTCACACAGAACCCCAATTTTAGGTTGAATCCACGATGACTGACAGTGAAAACATTATCACGGCAAGTACTATAATGGCTCTTAGAATGTCGAAATCATTTTATATGATAAATATTTTAGTAAAAGCTCAACAATTCGAGGGGGCACTTTAAATTCATGGTAAACCTATCCCTAGTTTATCAGTAAAGCTGCAGTCGCACATCATTTCCACCGTAATAGACTAATATTATAATAACAAAATAAAATCAGATTGCTTTTATCCTTTTGTAAAATTATTTTAATTATTTTTTGCACTCTGCACTATTAAGAATGTAAAATAATGAATAGTGAATGAAAATGTGATGTAAAGGAAAATAAACTCTTGTATAGTATGAAAAAGTACTATAAAAGGTCCTACAGTAGCCAGTACATCATTATTTTGAGACCTGCATCACTGTTACATAGATTTTATTGGACTGTTTCGTCCTTTGGAACACTGTAATAAAATTATTTTGTCACTGAAAAGAGATATAATTGCGCCACTTCCGAAGAAAAGATACGTTCTTTGGGGTTTTATAGGACCAAGGACAGTTTTTTCTAAAACGTTCTATGGTCTTTTATAGTACTAGTTTTTGCTGCTTGGGAATGAGCTACATTCAGTAATAACAGTTTAACGAAAGTTCTAAACTTATGTTAGAATAGATTTAAAATTGATCAGCTTCTAATGTCCAAAATCCAATTTTATTTCGAAAAACGGTAGAAAATTTGACGTTTTGCCAAAATTAACCCGCCGTTGCCATTTTATGTATCCAAAATTCAAAGGACGAAGAATTTCCTTAAAATAATTTGAATCTAAGCTAACAATCCTAAACACGATTCCGGCGAGATCTAAGTAAATGTCTCCCGTGCCTCAGCGGATCGGTGCAGCCGTGGGAACGTCCCCGCGACCGCTTTCTGGCAATTAATCCCGAACCTTCGTACCAGTTTAGTTTTATTTCGATGCTGACACTTCGGACTATAGGGCTGACAACTTGTTAAAATATTCCCTTAATTTTATTTTGAAATTCGCTTTTGCTTGCGACTTTGTTTACATGGATTTTTTTATGGATACCAATGTTTTTTGAGAATTAATATTGCCTATGTTACTCGCTGATAATGTGGATTTCCATAGGCGAAAGAATTTTTAAAATAGGTTTAGTAGTTTTTGAGTTTATCTATTACAAACAAAAAGTTTAGATATGAATGTGAGTTTTAGAAATTCCGTCTTTATTAAATTTAAATGATCATTTTTTTAAATCTTTTCGTAAAGGAACTAATTTTTTTTTAACCCGTACAGCCCTATCTCCAAATGGTGTGACTTTTGCGCTAAAAACACCTTCGTTGGCATAACGACGTGCGACACATAGCTCATTACTCGGAAAAAGTATAATTATCGTGCGATATTACATCTGTTCAGCCGGATGGGATCAAGGTATCACGGTGGTCATGCGGCCCTTTGACGTTATATACAGGTTGTTAAAAGACATTATCACATAGCCCTTAATTACTTAAACTGCCCTTTAAACTAAGTAAGCATTGAGCAAAAATTATTGTTGGGAAACGACTTTAATTTTTGGTATCAAAAATCACTACCTGTTTACGGTAACGTGTTGCGCAAGATATTGTACTTATAGATGTTTGCTACAGTACAGGGATCGTCGAGGTATTTAAAGTTTAGTTAGAGCATTATATTTAGAATTTTATTTATTTATTTTCTTTCCACAAATAACAGCATAAAGTAAGATTGGCCAACAGAACAATTTTGTGTTTAATTTGTGGAAGACTGGTGCCTAAACTAGGTTTTTTACAAAACCTGTAAGTCAGGATTTAAGACCTGTCGTAAAAAAATACTGTAGGTATGAACTTTAAACTTTCTGCCAACCCTTATGGGAAAAAGGCGTGAGTTTATGTATATGTAGAACTTTGACCTTCAATATCTCTGAAACCTGAAAGGTTCCAGAAGATTCCCAGGTAAAATAAAAAAAAATAATCGCCATGATGGGAACGACATGTAACACTTGGCCTTATTAATTGTCTTTTAACACCCTGTGGTGTTATGATATTTTTAATGGCTTCAAAATTGTGTCTTTTTGTAATTTTGAACTGGTTTGGTTTAATTTTCATTTGCATGTTTCTAGTGAGGCGATTTTATTGTCCTTGACGTTGGTAGTCTTGAGATTTTTAAGAAAAAAAAAAACTAATTTAAAAATATATTTTTATAAACAAGTTTACAATATTGATTTTTGGAAATTGTATTGTCACCAGAACTAAAGGTGTATGCAAATTTTCAGCTCAATCGGATAGCAACAAATGGTCGAAAAATGGTTTGCAAATTTTCATAGGACAACTTATTTACATACATACTTACTTACATACATACTTACTTACATACAAACAGTGCAAGCTAAATAAAAGCTTGTTATAATAAAAAAAGGAGGGTTTTGATTTAAGCAGTATTATGTTTGTGTGGACATTATCGTCTACACAATTTTTCGTATATTAACGAAGGAGGTATCGCTGGAAGCGTCATGATGTTCCGCTGATTTAGGCTAAATGACATCACAGAAAAATATGCCCCCCCTAAGACGACCCACTGACCAAAAATATACCAACATATAAATGTACAAACTTTAAGTATTATTCATTACTTTTAATGAACGTTTTTAACGTAGTCTGGTTTTAGTTTTTTAACTTATTTTTTTGTAAATGCGTACTAGGTACGTGAAAGTTTCTCGCTTTACATGTGATCGCGATTGATTCAAAGAGAAAAGTGCGATATTGTCGCTTTATTGTTTTTATAACATATTCATGCTAACACACTAAAAGTGAGTGACACATCAATATAACATCGAATTTAAAACAACAATTACGGCGGATTTTTGAACAAGCCCGCCACACTATTCCAAACCACTGCATCTCCTGAAAGCCTGAATCGACAGTAGCGACCACCAGAAAAGTGCCGAGGCATTGAAGATCGACTAGCCCCAGAGAAACGATTCAATTGTATAAACATTATTTTCGAGTCCCCTAAACTCTTTTCAAGCTGCAACAAAACAGTGATCTAATGTTTTTTCTGTGAGAAACAATTATAGACCAGATTTCTAGAGTATGATAAGAAGCGACAGCATCCCATTTCTATAGATTAAATACTTACTATTTTTTAAACGGTTGATTAGTTAATCTGGAATATCCAATAGACAGCGAGCATAATGAAGTGATGAAGGCTTCTGCGTTCTCTGTATAATAAACGACTATTGATCAGTAGTGCTATTTTGGAAAATTCTGCCTGCGTGAATTTAGGTGAAGTGTATCTACCTACGTTTTTGTATTAGTAAGTTATTGTTTTAGTATGTAGCTAAATGATTATAACAGCTCAGTTCCGATACGGCACCGCCCAAAAAAAAAACAGTTAGATGTCAGCACGCCGCCCGCAAGCCGTCACCTTTTTATCTTGTCATTAAAAATAAAAATATTTTAACGCTCACGATTTAAAGCCGAATCTTGAATGGCAAATTGTCGTGCTGTTTTAATAAGCGATAATCTTTTTTCTAACGAGATTCTAACAACTGGAAATTTCACAGTACATACCCAGTGACAGTTACAGATCCAACATCTAAACTTTTCAGTCCACGGTAAGTGCATCGACCGCACGATTTTATCTTTGACGCTACATTTTGGCACGGATTGAAATTTTAATCAGTTTTGCAACTCGTGACGCCAAGCCGTTTTTGTTCTGGTTACTTTAGTGGCACTTGTGAACTTTTTATTTGGTACTAATTGAAGAAAGTACCTACTGATTCGGGTCAGTCTTGAGTAATTTAAGTATTTAAATGTATTTTGTGGTTATCGATTACATTCATTGCACATTAAGTTTCGTGGTCTTTATAATCGAAAAGGCATATTCTTATCATTTGAAGCATTAATGGTCTATTTTGTTCGGTTGTCTTGAATAATAATAATCTTATCTGCTAGATAAAATAATCGTAGTTATTGGATAGAATTACGAGACTTTGATCTTTGTGGAATCCAGGGGTATTCCGAACAACCACATTCCGAAGGAGTCATGAGAAATAATAACAAAATTGCTGTATTTTATATAAAACGATATAGGTAGCTATAGTCACTTTCAAATACCAATTTATTCGTCAAAATGAGAGTGAAAATCAGCACTTTTTTTGAAGGGCTCTCAAAACATCCAACGTTGATTGCTTCCTACCATTAAGCTAGAAGAAGAATAAGATAAATTAAGAAAGCTAGAAGTGTATGCTAGGAAGGCGCGTAGGTACGCTTCCTCGATCCCCAACGTAAGTGTAGGAAGGTAACACCTGGGTGGTTTTTAAAAGCTTTTATTTATCTTCACTTGTATGTATGTATTCTGGATTTTTGCCCGATTGATGGCAATAGGCTCGCCTCCTATTACATGGGACGTGTAATAATGTGTACACCTCTGGCTAACACTTCGGGGATTATTACATAGGCGTGATGTTATTTTTTAACTTTTTTAAGCATGTCTTGGAATTTTGCATTTAATATTTTTAGCCAGTAAGTGTCTCACAGACATCGATGAGGGTTTTCCACACCGAAATAAAAAAAATAAAATTAAGAATTGTGTGTGATACAAACGCAACATACTTCCCAACAAGACAAGACCAAACAACTAAGTTAAACTAGATATATTAGGTTTACCACATTTTACAAGGAAAGCGATTCAGTTTTACCTCCAATTCAGTTAGTTTTGGCTCGGATCCCGTGAGTACTTTATGGTTACGGCGACGAAGTTGCAGCCAGGTCGTGGGGTCAAAAGCCGGCGCGATGTCGTCAATTTACTTGGAAATGTGAGATTCTCCCTCTAAACATGGAGGATGGGAACTGTTTGAAATGTTTCAGTGATGGAGACTACATGTTTTTAAAAGAGGTGTAAAGAATACTAACTGGCGATGTTGGAACCAGAGTGATCTAAGTGTCATTTTTACCAATAATGAGTTTATTACAGAATGGCATAGACAAATCATCATTCTTCCATACCACACTGATCCACGTGCACTTCAACGCTTTCTTTATTGAGGAATCATGACATCTTACTTTAGAATTAGCGCGGTTTGCAGTCAAGGCATACTACACTTCTGTTCCCTGCAATTTTTTACGTGTGGTTTTTTCACCCGTGTTAAGAGCGTTTACGCCTTACGGTATTAATAGGGGGCTAGAAAGGCCTCCTATTACATGGCATTCTTATCCGTATAAAGTTTCATAAAAATATAGACTTGAAAGTTAGTTTAATAGTTTGAAGTTTACCTATAGTTATATGAAATGTGTTTCTTTAAAGAGACAAATTTTAGCGGATTAAAAATTTTAAACCATCTTTCTTGTGCACATCTAATTAATTTTTTTTTTTTTTAATCTTGTAGGTACGGCGTAAACGGTCTTAAAATCCTAATCCTAACTAATATTATAAAAGCGAAAGTAACTCTGTCTGTCTGTCTGTCTTTTCTTCACGCCTAAACTACTGAACCGATTTGTGTGAAATTTGGTACAGGGTAAGTGTGAACCCCAACAAAGGACATAGGCTACTTTTTATTCGACTTCGACTTCGACTTCGTCTGCGTCCGCGATAACCGACATATACGCGGACGAAGTCGCGGGCAAAAGCTAGTGCTTTTATAAAGAAGCTGTTATTTTAACGTTACAAATAGGCACTTTAATTTTTTTTTGTACAGATTAGTGATGCAACGAATACGAATACGAATATTCGTATTCGCCGAATAGAAGACATTTACCGAATATTCGTATTCGGCGAATACTAATACGAATATACCCTAGAGTACTAATATAAATTTATTACTGCTTAATACTAATTATCGCCTGGGAGGCTACTTTATAAATAAAGCAAAATTTTAGTACTAAACTTTTATTAAAATGTAACAAAATTTATAACAAAATAACAGGCATACCTCTGCCTTTATGAAATGCAAAAAAATATATATCTGAGAAACTCATAATTGTCTTAAAATCAGCCTTACACATAATACTTAATTTTCTAACACAGCCTAAAGGGATATTTTTATTTAAAAAAAATGTTGACATTGGACCACTGTTTTGGTATAAAAACTACAATATAATATATATAAAGTATGAAAAACATAACAAAAAACTATTCTAATCATCACATAGCTTACTGCAGACTAAGTCGAACTCAGTCTTCTATTTTTTGTCACACGAATAGCAGTTAGGAGATCGATGTTCCAAACAATAATTTTTTTTTGGGGAGCTTCGGTCTCGAGGATCAGGTCATCTAGCACAATATTTTGTAACTCATTTTCGAGTCGGTATGGAACAAAAGTGGGATCAACCACACTGTCATCAAAATCGTAATCCGCGACTTCTAAATTATCCTCGGTCTCACTATCAGAGGTGTCATCTTCCAAGTAATTTGCTATCTGCTGCTCGTTGAGATCCATCTATGAAATAAAACATGTATTTTATATCTTATAATAGTGAGTAAACAAAGAAAAAACTCAAAAATGTAAATTAAGTCAATAGTAAAAAACCTACCAATGATCGCCTACCAATGATACTAATGATCGCCTCCCAGGCGATCACGTAGGCAATATCTCGGGAACGCTGTATCCCCGCCGAGCGCGCAAGCTCTCCCCGCCGCGTCGTGGGCTACAGTGAGTTGGCGCGAAAGCACGGCGCGACACGTCCCCGCAATTTCAAAATAACCAGAAAAAACCGACCGCGGGTGGCCTCTCAGGCGATGATTAGTACTCTAGGGTTAAAAACTAATATTTTTGTACGCAACTCTATTTACTGCAGATTTGAAAAACGCGCGTAAAAATATGACGTGTGCAGAGGCCCTTAACCGCAACGACGACGCGACGGAGGACTCCCCGGCCATAGATAGGTTTATACAGTTTCCGCGGCTCCGGGAGTTTCCCTATCATTACGATTACCAACCGTTGATTTTATGTTTATGTTTTATGTTTTTTAAATAAAAATTTGCCTGTTGTAAATTTTAATTATTAGAAGAGTAAACATTATTCAAATAAATAAGTCTTTGATTACCATGGCGAGATATTCGTATTCGTATTCGTATTGGCCGAATAGTAGGTTTGATATTCGTATTCGTATTCGTATTCGTAAAAGTAGTATTCGTTGCATCACTAGTACAGATCAACTAAAAATCATTACCTACTCTTTTGAGAAATTAGGTTCATCGCCAAATTATTTGTCGATCCAACCATTATAATTTAGTCCAAATATTTTTGCTACAGAAGCACTTACATAAAACCAGTCCTATAACAATACATTTAGTAATAACAATATGAAGGTGGTTACAAAATGTACCCAATTGTACACGTTGCATCACTGCGAGTTCATTCACACGTCGGCGCGGGCGCACTTGTTAGAAACTGTCCGATTCGCGCCGATTCGGCACATTGCGCCCGATTGTTTCACGAAGTGCGATGTGTCACGATATGTGCCCCCACTGTGATTTGTAGCGCTTGAAGCCAATTTTAAAACTGTTTTTAGGATTAGAGATTCTTGTTCATTTGGATTTTAGCGCCATAATAAGATTATTCGGAGGCATATTTCGGTCACGTTTGCCCATGTGAATGGAGACTAGTCAAGTACATCATCATCTGCCCAGCCTTTTCCCAACTATGTTGGGGTCGGCTTCCAGTCTAACCGGATGCAGCTGAATACCAGTATTTTGAACCAAAATCATTTTCAGTATCTGAACTCCACAACCCAACAACTGGGTAATACGTTCACCCTTTGTTAAGATTGGTTTTCAGGCTTCTGACGACCCGTAACAACTATCAAAGATCCACGTAAGTATGACATCCGGGACCAACAGCTTAACTTGCTTTCCGAAGCACGGAACGATGTCAATGATGTCTAAGATAAACTTAGAAAGTACATATAAATTAAAAAAGGTCACATTGGTGGAGACTTGTCAAGTATGCAGAAGAATCATATAGTGCACAAGTGCACAATATCCGGGATGGTAATCCGCCACGGCCGGGGAGAGAATAGGTACACACGGCTACACATCAAGCTATACAAAACCAGTTTTAGCTGACCTCGCATTGTATATGCTTTTCGTACAATCAGAAGTCAGCTTAAACTGGTTAAGTATAGCTTGATGTGTAGCCGTGTAGTACAAGTTTTTGGCTTGATACGATAATGTTGTATCTTCTACTTTGGTACGAAACCCTTCATGTGCCAGTCTGACTCGCACTTTACGGGTTTTTAAATTTCTCTTTTTGGTTTATAAAATGTTTTTCCAGATCGGTTCCGGCGACGGAAGTACAGAGGCTTAGCAATCGGCTGCGACACTGTGTGTGTCTAGTTTGATTTCGGGACAAATATTTGTATACTCTACAAGTAGTTGTTCCGGGTCTAGTTATTTGTGTTGCTGAGTTGATATATTTGTAAACGCACCCACGACTCAGGAAGAGAAGTTCAAAGTGTGGGGCAATGTTTACAAAAAATAAATGAAAAAAAACTGTGCTATTACGTCTTACATTGATCTGGATTTACGCGACATGGTTGAAATATGCGTTTTACAAATCATACCTAATATCAGATAAGCCAATTTGATAAGCCAATCCTATTTTATATGTAGTTACTTTCTCATTTTCTATGTTTATCTTGGATATAACTGAGATCTGTGAAGGAAAACATTGTGAGGAAAACTAGATTTATAGGTAATACTAGCTGACCCGCCGCGACTTCGTTCACGTGGTATCCTACACTACCAATACCCCTACCCTACCCCCTACCCTACTCTACCCTACCCCTACTCTACCCCTACCCTACCCTACCCCTACCCTACCCCTACCTTACCCTACCCCTACCCTACCTTTTTTTTTTTTTTTTTCGTATTCTGCTATTCGGGACGGAAACAAATCCAACAAATCAAAAACCATGGCAATCGGTCCAGCCGTTCTCGAGTTATAAGTGTTGTAACAAACACGACTTTCTTTTATATATATAGACTAGCTTCTGCTCGCGACTTCGTCTGCGTAAATGTCGGTTATTGACGATCTAATCTAGTTTCTCCATACAATTTTTCCTCCCTTTTTCACCCCCTAAGGGTGAGAATTTTGGAAAATCCTTTCTTATCGAATGCCTACGTCATACAAAGAACACATTCTCCAAGTTTCGGTTCTCTACGATCAGCGGTTCATGCTGTGCGTTGATCCGTCAGTCAGTCATTTAGGACAAAGCATTTTTACGTATTGATAGTCTGAAATCGCCAATCTATCTTAAGCAATCGTGGTAATCAATACTCATGCCTTCTCTGTACGAGAAGAGGCAGATATTATTCTAACTTCAGACATCCTTATAATAATACTCTCATTTCGAAGCTGGAGGGAAAGTTAGGGTTCCATAATAAACTGCGTTAATTTTCCACGCTAAATTGGAAATTTAGTGTCAGCACATCCCACGCGAGTCTGAGTTAGTGAGGGAAACGGGTTGAAGTGTTTGTGGGTGTTAGTTTGTCATATGGCTTTACTTAATACTACCATGTTATGAGTAAACTTAAAACATTTCATGGTTGCCCTGCCTTTGTGTGGCACTAGCTTTTGCTTGCGACGTTGTCCGCATAAATTTCGGTGAAGCAGACGATGTCGCGAAATAAAAAGTAGTCTATGTCCTTCCTCGGGCAGTCGGGCTTCAATCTTACCCCGTACCATATTCCACCAAAATCGGATCAGTGGTATAGTCGTGGAAGCTTAACAGACAGAGAGACAAAGTTACTTTTGCAAGACGATTAACAAAAGGTATTTATATGGCAGAGGTGAGTGGTAACGCAGGGAGGGGTCGCCCTACGAAGACCTACACTGACCTTATTGGTGAGGTTCTTCAGAAAGGTCAGGTGCGGAGTACTCGTAACCGGCGTGCTTTTATGACGAGATGTATGAACGTAGATGAGGCGAAAGGAGTATGTAAGGATCGTAGCAGGTGGCGTTCTGTGGTTTCTGCCTACCCCCATGGGAAAAAGGCGTGAGTTTATGTATGTTTGTTAGAATATGAGTATAGGATTTGGATACTGATACGTTTATTTTAGATAGCTGTCATTATCTGACTGACCGACTCCCTGAAAATCAAAAGTGCCCAAATGGTTGTTCTTTTAGGTAACGACCGACGATACATACATTACAGAGAATATTGTATGCCTAATATCCCTAATATTCCCTGCATAACAAGAATAAGTAGGTATAAAACATGCAAACGGACTACTAAGAAATATTCAAATTCAAAAGATTTGTTACGCGTGTTTCAATTTTTTTTTAGTAAACTATTTGAGTTTGGTATGGAATTGTTATAGCTGTTATGTTACCTACCTTTTGCCGTTACGATCTCTGTACTGTGATTTATCCTATGATCCGTTCGACATGCGGCAAATGTCTACAACTTTAACATAATTTAATAGATTTTATATATTGGTAAGTACTCACCCAGAAACTCTTAGAACGAATTCATTTAATGCTTCAAGCGCCGAATAATATTAATTACTTGTACCGTTAATGATGTGAACTTTGTGTGTGGCACTTGGTGGTTTACGGCGATCATAAAAGCTTAGATTTTTTATGTAATTTTGTAATATGGACTATGGAATAAGTAGAAGGGAAAGCTACAGAAATTGTTTAAACATGGAATAGTAGGTATAATCGAAGTTTTTTGACTTGTTATGTAGGTATTTTTGAAGTATGTATTTATAAGTGAACATTGGAATATGGGATCGATTAAAATCGAATGGCATTTGGCATTATCCGTTTTAGATCTTGCCCAACTAGCAAAAAGTTGTATAGTATTTGAATTGTACAACTAACAGACATGTAAAGGTTTTATAATAGTTTTGTAACAGTTTTATAGTAGTGTTCAATTCGACGCATTAGTTATATAATATTTATTTTCCTAGTTGGGTGTGTTATTGAGAGATCTGTCACATAATAGAGTATATTCTGCGCAAGTGTCCTTTCACGCCACTTTTTTACACAAGCGTCTTTCCTCTGAAATGACCATTTACGTTATTGCCTTTTCATACGAGTGGATTCGCGCAATTGTCTTTAGCGGAAATGTCTTTCGCGCACGTATCCGGCAACCGTCTTTGAGCGTTTTTATAATAATGGTCAAAGGTTTGCGGTTGCATCTTTATTGCCATTAGTTACCTTGCTGGATTACAAGCGAGGTTTTGGCAATTTCTACTATACTTAAGTAAGACACAAAGTTGATGTTGACACCATACCTACTAGGTACTTTCCTTTGTTAGACAGTTCGGTTTAAAGACATTTATTTCTCAAAGAACAAATTTCAGTTCACTTAAAGAGAAACTTAACTAAATTAACAATAAGTTGTAGTTTACATTATGACGCTCAAACCATCCAAAAAAAGAGAAAAACATAATATAAGTAACAAGTATTGTATTGTTGTTGACATTATTGAGCATGCTGTAGTTTCTTATAGGAAATGAAAAGAATAAAGAAAGAAAAAAGGTTTATTGACACAGGTGCACACAAAAATAATTATAAAAAAATAATGAATAGTTTAAAACATTATTGGATAAAAAGGATTATTCAGGAGCATTATTAAGGACTAGCTGTCCGCCGCGGTTACACCCACGTCTTTGGTTACTGCTCCGCTCCCGTAGGTCGTAGCGTGATAACTAATCTATCTAACAGTGAAAGAATTTTTCAAATCGGACCAGTAGTTCCAGAGATTAGCGCGTTCAAACAAACAAACAAACAAACACTGCAGCTTTATAATATTAGTATAGATAATAGTATAGATCATGGAAATCATCAAACGACTTCTTCCGCTCTGTGCGGAGCGGAAAGGAGTGTCAGACTCGTACCTACTGGCTAAACCCATTCGTGTTCCTCTTATATTCGTAATGCCCTTTGCAGGGCCGCGGTAACTCTTTCGAACAAAACCCGCAACCCTGGCAGGAGTACACCTACGTATACACCTTTTGTTGACCATTATTTGTATGACATGATTTGTGTAGATATATCTTTTGTAGGAGATCCTAAATAAATAAATAAAATATACACCTCTGTCAAACCAACCCGTCGGGGAATAAAGTCTTGATAGTGCTCCCTGCCTAAGTAAATAGTTAAAAACCGAAAACGCAACAAGTCATAAAGCAATGTAATGTGGCGTACAATACGCTTGAAGCAATACGTAGCAATTAAAGTAATTCCGGCGTAAGTCCAAAGATAATTAATTTTAAAACATAATTACTTATAGCTTAGAATTAACGTGAAGTAAACTATTTTTTTCTAGACAAAGCTTCGAACATAAAAAACGTTTCTAGATGAAAGGAAATAGGCTTAGAAATAATGCATAATAGGTACTGTAATTATATAAGTAAGTCGGGATATTAATTTGTCGGTGGCTATTTTTGTATTTCCTGAGTCAATTCTTTGGCGATTAACACACGGCAAAGCAGATTTTACCGCTCGATCGCGCGGTCGGTCCGTCTACGTGTGTTAGACATCAACGGATTTCTTAGAGGCCAATGCGACGTGAGACCCGCTTTACCGCCAACCGCAGCGGTGCACGGTGCCGATCGCCTTAGGACTTGGATACATTATTCAAGTTTAATACTGTTACCTGTTCCAACCACGCTGAAAAGAACCCCGGAAAAATGTACGGTTTCCGTGCGACAATATGTACATTAACTTTGACGCGGACGAAGTCGCGGGCGGAAGCTAGTACCTGAAAACTAGCGTTAGTAATACAAAACAACTAACAACACAAAGATAATTAATTAAGTGTCCGAAGCAGGTTGTGCAGAGAACGATCAAGCAAGAGATAAGCTTCCTAATTGAACATCCTCTCTTATTAGTAGCTTACTTACTATTGTGATTAGTGAAAGGCTAAGTTCACATGTAACACGCGTTAACGCAGGTCAACGTTATCAATATTGAGTCAATAATGTAGTGATAAAACATGGTATCAACAATTATAATTTATACATTATTTACAAGCTTAATAACAAAAATAATAAAAAAAACAACCAGAATAAAAAAATAAAAAGAGAAACTAAAACTAAATTCATCCGCATCGCCGTCCACTGGAAATGTACCCAAAAGACTGACCGCATTGCCTTGGATGGCAATGCTTAACCTCTGGCCAAGGTAACCAGCCCTTGTATCAACATAATAAACTACACACATCAAAAGTGTCTAGGGATCAACATCCCTAACATTTGTTAGGGATGTTGATCCCTAGACACTTTTGATGTGTATAATTAAAAATAAACTAATTAAAAACAAAGAATATGTTGTACTTACACACAATTTCTTGCGTGAAGCCCTCTTCTCGGGCACGCTGCAATCGCGGCGGTAAGACCCCTCTTTGAGGAGTGGCTAGAGAGGCGCCACGGCGACCTCACCTTCTGGCTGACGCAGGTCCTCACCGGACACGGTTGTTTCGGGAGGTTCCTGTGTCGGATTGCACGGGAGGAAACGCCCGGGTGTCACCACTGTGTGGACCGCCCGGAGGACACGGTGGAGCATACGGTGCAGGTCTGCCCAGCTTGGGCAGAGCATCGCCGTGTCCTCACGGAGGCGATAGGCGGCGGCGACCTCTCGCGCCCGGGCCTGGTTCAGGCCATGCTCCGGGGCGAGAGGGAATGGGATGCAGTCACCTCCTTCTGCGAAGCAGTAATGCTAGCGAAGGAGGAGGCGGGCCGCGTGAGGGAGAGAACAACACCCTCCACCTCACGCCCCAGCCGCCGCGGGAGACGCCCAGGGCGTCGGACGTCGCGAGGCGACATCCGGCCACCGTAGGCGCGGGCTTGCGGACGGCGAGTAATGGGTAGCTCGCCGTCCGATCAAGGACCATGCCCGGGTCGACGGCGCGTTCTGTTCGCGCGCGCCTCAAAGAGCTGTCAGCACAGGGACGGGGCCCCCCAACGGGGCCAAACGCCTGCCGGGGTTGCGGGACGTCTTAACAGGATACCGTGGCCCCGGAACGTAAAGGGCAACAGAAGGAACAGGGTGGTTTTTTAGTCAGTAAAAGTCTGACAGTCCCTTCCGCCCCGCCCAGGACGGAAGGACTCATTTGATGATTTTTACCACCTCAAAAAAAAAAAAAAAAAGCCCTCTTCTCCTACTTTAAGGAGAAAAATAGAAAACAAAAACATAATAAAAATCGAATTTAATGTTCTGCTGCACGAGAGGAAACAGAGCGTCTCCACGAGTAAGTCTAAGTAAACAAAAATGCACATTAAGGTAACATTCCCGTAAATACACCAGTTAATGTTCTGTGCTACTCCGTTACCTATCGTTAGTGAAACTACCAAAGCATAACTACTTGCAGAGACGTCTTTTACTTATTGTAGGCCTTAAGCATACAAAAAGGAAATTCAATTTGTCATTTATACTTACATCAAAAGTCAAAGTCAAAACATTTCAGGCTCTTTTGAATTGTCAAGGAGTCGATCAGTTAGTCAGAAAGTTGAAGTTAGTTTTTCCAGAAGAGGAAGTAGGCCTATAGAGGCCTTCTCCGTAGGGAGAAGAACGAGCAAGAAACTCCACGGAAACTCTTTTCAATTGAGTTTTTCAAACTTTTGTATGAAAAAGTTGTTTTAATGTTGTAATGTTTTTAACTGGTTGTTCATCGATGTCCCATTAACTCTGTAAAAAACAAAAAGAATACTTATAATTTGAAAAGACTAGAAGGTTCATTTATTAAAATACCATCTATGTGGCCACAAAAAATGCTAATTCCTAGTTACGGATTGGACAATGGCTGCCATAGATCACCGACCATAGAGCTGCGGCCATTTTATTTATGTAATTAAACATGTGCAAGCGCCGTGAAGTTCAGATCGTTCACCGGAGCTACGATTACAATAAAAAAATTATAGAGTAGGTAAGTACATGCGTCTGCGCAACTTGGTTTTCATTCAAACTTAAATCCCCCATTTGACCACGTTTATGCAGCTACGTTTTCTGTTATACTGTTATTTCAATCAAACCATTTACAGACACTTTTGAATTGCCAGTTAGAATGTTGAAGCTCCAAAACGTGGGTACTTAGGTCTATACAAAGAAAAACAAATTTAATAAACTCTACGGACACCCATATTCTACTAATTTTTATTATTGTATGTACTCATCTATACCTATATATGAAGGTATGTATTATTACATCTAGTAGTATTATTATTGTAAAATAAGAAAACAACCAACAAAATGTAAGTGTGAATAATAGTGATTGAACATAAAATGGAACACATTTTCCTGCTTAAGATTGAATCATTATTATAGTTTATGCGTCCGACTTACTGCGCCAGCGTCCTGTCCTGCGCGTGCACATATCGCATAAAAGAGGTTGCATGCTTGAAAGAAAACGTTTGTAATGAAGTCGAACAATATTTTGTTCAAGTTTTAATGTGGGTGTAATTATTAGTTCTAAAAGTTGTCGCTTGAGAGAAAATGTTCGTTTTCATTCCGGGTTAATTAGGATACCTACCTAATGTAGTTTGAATTAATTCATATATGCTGTAAGTATTTATAGACTTAAAAAATAAGATAATCTATAAAAAACCAATAATACCTAATAAAAAAAGAAACTAAAACCAAACGACGTAAAAATAATTCTCTGCATCACCGTCAACTGAAAATGTGCCCAAAAGACTGGCCGCATTGCCACGTTGGATAGCAATGCTTAGCCTCTGGCCAAGGTAAAAGCCGGCCTTTGGGTCACGGACAATGTCAACCAACATGCACACGGACTCCATGATCCGAGGGTTTCCACCCAAAACGGCTCAAAAATATTACCAGTAGTTTGAAATCAGGCATTTCGAAGATTTTGCCTTAAAACAATACTGACAGAAATATACGTTTCTTGTCACCACGTAATGAGTATTATAGTATTGACACTATGGAAGCCATACATCTATAGTTCCATTTTCCAATAGTAAATATCGCCGAAAATACTTTAGCCATTGCCGGCTTAAAAAAGGAGGAGGTTATGTATTTGGGCTGTATTTTTTTACGTGATGCGTGATTTCTCGGATTGGCTTGAAGCGTCACTTTGTGCCTATTGGCTTTTGCTTGGTGTGGTGGATAATATTTAATTTGTTGTTTTTACATAGTCTAGGCTTAATTTTCTGATATTTCGTTGCCGGATCCAAGACAGTTGAATCTTTTCTACTGTACTCGTCAAGCTTCACCTTCTCAGAGATTTTCTGACGGCTGCCACTTTTATTCTGGCTTTCAAGGGACATGAAGTTGAGAAAAACATTATTTGGGAATTGTTTTAGCTGTTAACTTGTAACAAAGACCAGTATCTCTTTATGGTGTCTCATAAAACTAAAAGGTGGTTTATTTTGTAGCACATGGGTACTTTGATGCTATTGACTCTTAGCTCATAATGTAGTTAATTTCCGCCTCGACATTAATACCCCAATAAAGTCCTTAAACGGTGTTTTATGGTAGAATGATGAGAGCTGTGAATAAGTTGATCTGCGAGGAAAGACCGTTACAAAATGAGTAAATCAATGTGGGCAAAAAGTCTACTTCCTTTCGTCTGTATTGTGTTGTTACACGCTGAGAAATTTGTACAAAATAAAATTATATCTTTTTCTTTATTTCTTTCTTTCTTTCTTTCTTAAAGCAAGTAAAGCAAGTTTGATAGCCAGTCTGACTACAGCTATCCAGGGTGTATTATATTTAAGTGTCAATTATGGTGAAAGGTAGGTACTTTTAATGCTCCCCGGTCACTGATTCGTGTCTAGTTAAGTTTAGTTACCCTAACTACGAAAAAATGCTGCCGCCTCGAGACACAAAATGGTCGCCGAATATGAACCATATTTCAATCGATAATTGACACTCAAAATGGCGGAACTGTCACTATCTGACAGGTATACTCGTCATATATTTAGAAGTTATTGGCATTTCCAATTTTAAGGACGTCAGCCGGTGATTATTTATTGATGTTAAATGTTAATTGTGTCGTAATGGCTCAGTGGTTGAGGCGATCGTCTCTCATGCATGAGGTTAAGTTCGATACTGGGCACGTCAATGTGAATTTTTACCCGACTGCGCCAGAAGGAGGGTTATGTTTTTTTTAGTTCAATGCATGTACTTTCTATATTTACCTTAGACATTAATAAAATCAGTGATGGAAAACATTGTGAAAAAATCTAACTTATAAGTCTGAAATCACCAATCCGTCTTAAGCAAAAGTGGTGATTATTGCTCGTGCCTTCTCTATATAAGAGCCCTAATACATCCTGCAGTAGGACAATATAAGCTGGCATTATTAATAATATTATCACTACATAGTATAAAACAAAGTCGCTTCCCCTGTCTGTCTGTCTGTCCCTATATATGCTTAGATCTTTAAAACTACGCTACGGATTTTGATGCGGTTTTTTTTAATAGATAAAGTGATTCAAGAGGAAGGTTTATATGTTTAATACATGCACCCGTGCGAAGCCGGGGCGGGTCGCTAGTTTATTATAAAATGAATTCCCATGAGGTTGACAGACTACAAAAGTTCGCGGAAAACGACTAAATGCGGGAAGCGCAGGACCGGCCATTGTGGCTGTCTTTAGGGGAGTCCTATATCCAGCAGTGGACGTAGTTCAGCTGATAATGATGCGATTCAGTGCAATTGAAAGTCGACCTTAACAAAGTAGTTATAGCGGCTGTAGTGTAAGTAATCTCAAGCCATAATCTACGTCGCAGCGCACTGCTTTCATGTTGTATAAGTACTGCATTTATAATTACACTAATAAGGCAATTATAATAAGGCTATTAGTGCTTCCAGCGGATGCGAGAAATATGGTTCCGTAACTTGGGTTTACAATTGCTATAGCACTGTCTTCGGCCTTCTAATGTTGTGATCCAGGATCCTGGAGTCATTAGACCTACGTCATTAAAGTACGGCTGAATTTGAGTTTAAATAGCGGAATATATAGTTTAGAAGGTATGCGTACTAGCTCGTTTTATAATGCTTAACCATTTTTAGGTATGGGGTTAAAAAAGTAAGCTATCTTCTTAAAGCATTTGGCTGATGTTACAGCTCACGAAAAGTGTCTAGCAATAAATCCTAACTAATATTATAAATGCGAAAGTAACTCTGTCTGTCTGTCTTTCTGTCTGTCTTTCTGTCTGTCTGTCTGTCTGTCTGTCTTTTCTTCACGCCTAAACTACTGAACCGATTTGTGTGAAAGGTACCTACAGGGTAGGTGTGAACCCCAACAAAGGACATAGGCTACTTTTTATTCGACTTCGACTTCGACTTCGTCTGCGTCCGCGATAACCGACATAATTATACGCGGACGAAGTCGCGGGCAAAAGCTAGTAATAAATAAAAAGTATTTATTTCACAAAACATAGCACTTTGCACTGTATACATTGTTCGAAGATAAAATATACTTTATGATGAAATAGTAGACTCTATCTTTTAAACTGGGACTAGCCTGTATCTTAAAAGATAGAGTTCAGCCAAATAGATTCAGTTAATATTCACAAACAGAAACAAGTGAAACAGCGAATAACAAATAATATCATGTAAAACAATATAAAAATCACACTTGAACGTAAGTGATTAAGATACCCTTTGTACTCAATACCTGAAAAAAAAAGTCATAATTAAAACTAGCAGGGACGCTTATCTTCTTAACTAAATAATAATTCTCACGTCTGCTCTCAAAATTTCAGCCTAACATGACGTAGGTTGGATGACTCCTGAATCTTAGTGTATTGGGTAATAAAATAATTTGCTAATAGGAAGTTGATTCCGTCTAGTGATTTTCTTTTATTTTGTACAACTGTATTCTGATTGATATTGCCGTTCTATTGTAGATTTCCTGTTCATATCATAAGAAAAGTTAAGTTTAGATTAACTATACGTTAATATCAAAATATTTATTTCAGTTATATCATTTAGGTATAGGTTTTTACTTTTGAGTTGGGTATTTGACACCACTGGGTAACTGACATTCCTTTTAGGGGCTGTCAAAACGCAATAGATTTTGCGTGATAACACTAGTCTGTGACGTCACTTATTTGCCAACTCAATTGACTATTTATTGATTTCAAAGCAACTAAAAATCTAATTTTACAATTGATTGAAAATAAGTCGAATTTTAAGGGCCAAAATAAAGAGTTTTTTTTTATTGCGCTCAATTGTCTAGTATTTAGTAGGTTAGTTAGAAAGTTGAAGTGAGTTGCCTGTTTCAAACCTAGGTAGATGTTTATGGAGAACAACGAGCAAGAAACTCTACTGACACTCTTTAGAAAACGGTTTTTCAAACCAACAAAGGTACTTCGTACAGGATCAAAACCAGCTGTTTTGGCTGGCCTATTTACGACGAATGAAAATAAAACCTTATTGTCCTTTAAACTAACCGTTTTGCACGAAGGCTCCACGTTGCGTCCGGCGCGTGCTCGGGACAGCTGCGCGCGCAGATGTGCCCACGCAAGCGCCGCCCGCGCATCCCACCCGTAGGGCCGTCGCCAATAGGCTCACGGACTTATTGATATAATAAAGCCTTATGACATTAGAATAATGATTTGCAGAAGGTCTATTATTGGAAACAGAACGATCAGAAGCAGTGCAAGAGGTTAGGAAGAGAGTGGCGACAGTAACCGCGATAAGATGATGACGAAAGATGAGACTTGACACACAACACAAACTTCATTAATTCGTATAAAAAATACACATCAAAAGTGTCTAGGGATCAAGCATTTTTATGCGGATTTCTTGAGATTGAGATGTGGCTTTGTAATAAATTTATGATTTTATAAATTTATATGGATCCTTTTTGGTGCATTTCATAATTTGAATCAGGAACTGTGAATCAAATTCGAGTAAAAGATGAAAATCAGCTGTCAATATTTTCCCTATAAAAACATACAACGCATTGAAGACATTATTACTGCTACTGTTTCCCTACTACTGATTAAAACCAACGTTATTATGGAGCGGCGACGTCATTTAAGCAGGGAAGAAATGCTCAGAGCCGTGGGAATGATAGAAGCTGGTTCCCGGCAACGTACTGTGGCTTTAGCTCTGAATACAAGTCAGAGTGTTATCAGTCGACTTTGGAAACGTTACCGAAGCACTGGTACCGTGGCTGAGCACCATGGAGGACGGTATCGCTGCACCACACGGAGACAAGACCGATACATTCAAATCTTAACTCGAAGAGCTCCAACAATAACCGCCATGATGTTAGCCGTATGAGGCTTCATCACTCTTCAGGGAACTTAATTAGCGACCAAACAGTCAGAAACCGCTTGCATGAAGTGAACCTTCATTCCCGAAGACCGCTACGGGTACCACCTATAGCAATGCACAATCGTAGGATTCGATATCAATGGGCTCTTGAACACAGAAATTGGGCAGAAGAACAATGGCGTTTCGTGTGCTTTTCTGATGAGTCTCGTTTTGGTATGAGACCGGATACAAGACGTATACGACACTGGAGAACCCCTGGACGCCAACAGCGATTAAAATCCTGCCAGGAAGTCCATCCTTATAGTGGTGGAACCATCATGGTATGGGCGGGTATTTGGATCGGCGGAAGAACTGAGTTGATTTGGATCAGAGGCAACCTCAACGCTCAAATTTATGCTGAGACGATTGTATCAGACGTCATCGTTCCTCTACAAGTGCAAATCGGTCCCTTATTTCAGTTAATGCATGATAATGCACGACCGCACACCGCAAGAGTTGTAAGACAGACTCTCGCCGCAGCTAACATCAATGTCCTGCCCTGGCCTGCTCAGTCGCCAGACTTAAATCCGATTGAGCATGCATGGGATATGCTACAGAGAAGAGCTCTGCCGAATATGGAGGGTATCCAGTCGCAAGAAGACCTTTTTTTGTTGTTGCAACGAACATGGGCGGCCATTCCACAGCGTGATTTGGATGAACTCATTTTGAGTATGCCAAACCGATGTTCTTGTGTTGTTAGTGTTCGCGGTAGAAAAACGGATTATTAATTGTTTAAGTTACCCAATAAAATTTTAAAGAAAACTGTTATTTCAGTCTTTTTTTCGAACTTTTGTGTTAGTGGTTCAAATGTCAAAAATCCCTTTATTAGGAAAATGGCAAATTTCTTTATTAATGCAAAGGTGACTTGGTTTATCGTTACTGTGACAAACGAAAACACTTTATTTGATGAATCCTTAAAGAAAATTTTAATTAATATCAATCAGGAGAAAAGTTATTGCAAAAATATATGTTGATCCCTAGACACTTTTGATGTGTGTATTATAATATTGTTAAGAATTTTAATCTAAATGTCATCGAAATGTCCCTAATTAGATACACAAATTATTGACAACTATTTCGTATTTCCATACCTGCGCCAGCTCCCCATTACTGACGCTTGTCAAGTGTCATCTTTCGTGGCGCGTATTATACTTACGAAGAAACGTTTAAATCTTCATTACTCTTCCAGTGGTTGTGTGTGTAAACCTGGGGGACAGTTCCACTAACGATCGGATTATTAGGAACGATCGCAATCTAATGTGCCTATCGAAAATGCCTCTAATTTACCTTGACTTTGATTGCCGCTGAGATGAGTTTGCAAATAGATTTGGAATTTGGCTTCTGATTTTGGTAAATACAACCCTATTTTTAAGCTCCGCAGCAGTCGGGTTATAACATATACAAAGATCGGGCAAAATTTTTCAAGATACAAACGAAAAACATCACGTTGATGATTGTGAAAGATTACATAAATTTTTATCGCGCAATCTGAACCTTCTGTGTCTGTCTTTAGATATGCTTTGCGCAAAAAAGGGATCCGGATTATTGATATCACAAAGCCGTATGTTCTACTGAATGTAGAGTTTAGGAGTAATTTATATTACCTACCTTCTTTGTCAACTTTGTCAATGATATAATTTAAAGATTATGTTAGATTATTCGTTGATTTCTGAGGCTTACGAATAATCTGTACTAATAAATAAAGTTGAAGAGTATTTTGTTTGTTTTAAACGCCATATTTTCTAGAACTACTTACCAGTCGGTTTGGAAAAAATGATTTTGTATATGATAGCTAGATTTATGATAGTATAAGCTAAATTTGACACGGGAATATTTTGTATACAGGGTCATACAGGATTACACATGAATCCAATGTACAGTCAGCAACAAAAGTCGATTAACAATGTTACTTTTTTATAAACGAATATATTATAGTTTGTACAAAGTATTGAGGTACTAGAAATACCTCTTGCTTCTATACGAGATAACATATACACGATTTATTGATATCTCGAAATAGGTACCTAATTTTTCTGTAAACTTAAGAAAATTACTACTTAACGCGTTAGGTACCTATCTAACCTCGAGTGTTTATGCGTAGTGTCACAAACCTACATAATAATCCTGTTTTATACAAATTTTATTTTATTTTATTTTATTTTATTGCTTTTAGGAAAACTTACAGCTAATACATTTGAGTAGTAAGAAGTATTAAGCAGGCGAAAGCCAATTACAAGTTTCCACTTATATAAACTTATATGTAAAATTAACAAAACGGTACAACCAGCGTGAGAGTTATACATAAAGACAACTAAAGGTAATACACAAAAACAAAACACATTACACAGCAAAGTTACCTACACTTCAAAGAAGAAATTGCTCAATATTTTTTTTAATTTGTGGACACTATTTGTGAATAAGTCAAGCTCAACATCCTGACACACATTATTGAACGTTCGACATGCTCTTATGATATAAGTGTTTTGCCTATAGACAGTTTTCACCATAGGTACATGAAGGAGACGAGGTCTCCGAAGAAATAACGATGGTACACGAAGTCCAATCTTGGCCACCAGCTCAGGGACGTCAGTAGACCCATTCATTACATTAAATAGCAAAGCAAGATCTGCAATTTTTCTTCGCTCATGTAAAGGAAGAATATGAAATTTCTTACACCGACTAGTATAATTAGGAAGATAAGTATTTGAACGATATTGAGTGTACCTTAAGAATCGCCTTTGTATACCTTCAAGGCGATTAATATAAACATTGTAATTTGGATTCCAAATTTGAGAAGCATATTCGAGATGACTGCGGACAAAAGCACAGTATAAAATTTTCATGGTTTTAACATTCTTAAACTCAGACGAAACCCTAAAGATAAAACCCAACGCTTTAGAGGCCTTGTTGACTATATTGTCTATGTGCGCATCAAACAAGAGCTTTGAATCAAAAATTACCCCAAGATCCTTTATGACGTTGACTCTGGCAATTGAGGTATTCAATAATTTATAATCATACCTTATAGGGTTTGGCTTACGAGTAAATGTACACACATAACATTTTGAAATGTTTAAATCCAACCTATTCCGATCGCAGTAATCATGGAACCGGTCAAGATCCTCCTGTAATAGGTTTGCATCCTCAATGGTTGAGACTTGACTCAGAATTTTCATGTCATCCGCGTATAATAAAATTTTAGAATTTAGGAAACAAGCGGCGATGTCATTTACAAAAATGTTAAATAAAAGAGGTCCTAATAAGGATCCTTGGGGAACCCCTGACGGAATGTACATCGCTCTCGAGGTATAACCGTTGAGGACCACAGTCTGACATCTATTTTCGACATATGATACAAACCATCTGTACAAACTACCCCTCACCCCAATCCCTAGTAATTTGTGCATAAGAAGCTCATGATCTATTCGATCGAAACATTTGCTGTAGTCAGTGTATATAACGTCGACCTGAGACCTCCTGGACATATGCTCTGAAAGATAATCACTACAGACCACAAGATTGGATGTGGTCGAGCGACCTTTTAAAAATCCATGCTGGTGTTCGGAGAAACTTAATTTCAGTGAAGAATATACTTGTACGTGTACGATTTTCTCCATAATTTTAGCGAACACGCAGAGTTTGGAGATCGGTCTGTAGTTTTCAATGCTATCCTTAGGTCCTTTTTTATGAATCGGCGTTATATACGCTGACTTCCAGATTGCAGGCACCACTCCCAAATCAAATGACCGTTTGAATAATAACGTCAAAGGAATGGATAGACATCGGGCACATTTAGATATGAAGATTGGTGAAATATTATCCGGACCCGCGGATTTGTTGATATCCACTTGCTTTAGCAAGCGAAATACCTCCTCCTCCCGCACATCAATAGAACAAATATCTGATACGAGACCGGTAGACTGATCTATTCTCGCAGAGGCTAAAGTTTCCTTTGCGTCAAGTCGCTCTTGGAAGTTCGAAAAGAAATAGTCACCAAACATATTGCAGATTTCCTCCCCCTGACCAGACGACACTTCACGATATTTAAATACAGAAGGGTAACAGTTGGTTTGTTGTTTAGATTTAACATAATGCCAGAAAGCCCTAGGATTTTTAGTAATCGCTAATTCTATGTTAGAAATGTAGTCGTCAAACATTTCCTTCTCAAGATCTTTAGCGCGTTGACGTAAGGTAACAAAAGATTGATAGTCTGAGAGATTCCCATATGTTTTAAATTTTGAGTGATATTTTGACTTTTCTTTAATTATTTTAATAAGAGGACTTTTGTACCAAGGAGGATACTTACCCCTAGGAGCAATAGTTTTAGATGGAATATGTGTATTTTGAAGAATGTTTATAGTGTCATAAAAAAAATTTACAGCTTCATTGAAAGGTCTACAATTTAGCTCTGATGGCCAATCAATAGCCATCATTTCTTCAATTATGGCTTCATAATTCGCCTGAGCATAGAGAAACTTAACTCGAGGCTGAGAATGAAGCTGATGAAGTTGAACGAAGTCGGCAGAGATGCAGAGTGCCTTGTGATGTGAGTCCTCTTGCACAAGGGGATCCAGGCTGCAAGTGACAGCTACTTCACTGTTTGACAAGACGAGGTCAAGAATTCTGTTGTTAACATTACTATGTGAGTTGTACTGTAGCAAATTGCAGGCAGTAAGAGTATCACAGAAGCTGGTTTGAATGGGACCATGCAAGTTACTAGGACACAGATGATCACCGTCCGCCACAGCGTGCCAGTCAATATTCGGTTGGTTAAAATCACCGAGCACTAAAAACTTATCTGCAGGATGTTTAAGAATGATATCAGCTAAATTACTAGAGAAATTATTAAGTTGTAACATTAAAGAGTTACCGGATTGCTGGTTACATATATACGCAACACATAAGTGTATTTTATAGGTTACTTTAGGTTTCTTTTGGTGCAAAGTTAAGGTAACCCACAGATCCTCGGCAGACGAGCACCATTCGCTGCGAACATCGGCAACTAGTTCTCGACGTATAGCTATTAAAACCCCCCCACCCATCGTTTGATTAGTTTGCAAGTAACTTCGATCACGCCTCCACACAAAATATCTGTCATCAAACAATTCGGTATCAGAAATACCATCAATGAGCCAAGTTTCTGTTAGACAAATGATATCAAACGAATTAACGCAAACATTTCTGTAGAAAACAGATGTTTTTGTCCGCAGCCCCCGAACATTCTGGTAGAAAATGCTAATGGGTGCCATTATAATATAAACGTAACGCCAACAAAATGATAGGTAGGTTATAAGGTACACTCAAACTTTGTGCCAAGTAAAACCTTGGTACTTACCTTAAGTATTTTACATCTGCTGTAAGTAAAACCTTGTTGTATTGTCCTACCATTGCACGTTGGCATTCCGTCGCAGGCGCAGCTCGGGAGGCAGATGTGTGATTCTGGAACACTCGCTCGATGCCCCACCTCCTGGTTATTGCACGCAAGGTGTTACCTACAATGTGAACTCAGGGTCCGTCGAGCATAAATTAGAAATGAATAATGTTGACATTTCGACCATTTCCAACCGTAACACTGAAAGTGTGGTTTGAGAACTGTAATTACCTACTAATAATGGCTTGTTTGTCTAGTGGTCGCAAGGCGTGACTACTAAGCATGAGGTCTTGGGTTCGATTCCCAGGTCGGGCAAAGTGTTATTGGGTTTTTCCATCAGGAATTTCTCAGTAGCAACCTCGGAGTCTGGATTTGTACCCGGTTGATGGCAATAGGCTCGCCCCCTATTACATGAGACTTAAACATAACTGGCGAAATGTGGGTCTACTAATGGGTACACCTCTGTCTAACCCCGTCGGGGATTGCAGGCGTGATGTTATAATAGAATCAAAGTGACAGTTTCGCACACAATTTTCTAAGTGATATGATGTTGATGACGCACGGTACGATTTCTCAACGTGTGTGACATTTGATTGTGGGCTCCGACGTTATTTCCCACGGAAGAGACGCGACACGGCGACGGCACTGTATCATTATCACTTTACATTTTGCCTATGTTTGTACAATGTGGATACATTTATGTGTAACACTTGTTTGGTACTGTAAGCGATTTCCAATGCATTGGCAGTTTGATCTAAGATCTTAATCTTTTACTTTCTTGAACTGCTTGAAGCTTTATATCGATATCTACTACTTTTGCAGTCGATTTCTTTGTAATAGCATACTTGGAGATTATTAATTAATATAAATGACTGTGTGTAGAATAAAAAAAATCGGACGAAAGTATGACTTTTAGCTTGAAGCGCACTTCCGTATTATGCTTCCTGTACCCACCTAACCAAAATATGTTTAACTCTTTTTCCACTTTATATTATTACGAGAATATTTTTTTTTTCATTTTCTTTTTACATTTATTTTTGTGTATCCTGTCTTTTTATGTACCCCTGACTGACATAATACCTTTTGTTGACCATAGTTTGTATTTCATGATATGTGTATGTATATCTTTTGTTTGAAATAGAAAAATAATGTTTTCAATAATGCTTCTACTAGATGTTACTAAATTATGTAATTTTCCATAATTATCTTGAATTTCTCACACTAATTGATTCATTTGATTCATTTATCAATAAACATCGGAAAAAAACATGATGAATGAAGGCATTTCTAATATTTTCCGTTATTATTTGCGGTGACACATAGACGGCGTCAGTGATTCATTTTGTTATCATTATAGTGTGAATGTGCAAGTATGTATGCATGTCTGTTTATACGCAACATAGTGGAAAATGCTGTATATTTTTGAATTGGATGAATTTGTTTTTGAGTCTTATGGTTTTTCTTCTAGAATATGCCCGTGACGGCGTCCGAACGAATGCCGGTTATCACGGATGCAGACAAAGTTGCCGGTTAAAAAGTAGTTCAAGTCCTTTCTATATAGTAGTCCTTTCTGTATAGTTACTTTAAAGTTCAAATACATCGTTTTTATCTTTATCCCCCAACCAGTTCCGTAGTCAATCGATAGTTATCAAAGCCTATGCAGCAAATAGTACTGACAGACAGTGTTCCGCGTATGATCTAATGTATCTTGCTGCAACTGGAGCAACAAATGCACATTTATATCATTTCCATCAATGACGTCAACTATGATTTATTGACAAATCTGAAGTTCTTTAAAAGGTAGGTAATGAAAGTTCTATAAATTGTAACCAATGATAGCAGCGCATTTTATTAGACTAGCTTATCCCCGCGACTTCGTCTGCGTATTTATCGGCTGGCCATTTAATTTTGTTTCTTCATACAAACATTGCCCCTCTTTTTTTACCCTCTAAGGGGTAGAATTTTCCTCACGGAGGCGATAGGCGGCGGCGACCTCTCGCGTCCGGACCTGGTTCAGGCCATGCTCCGGGGCGAGAGGGAATGGGATGCAGTCACCTCCTTCTGCGAAGCAGTAATGCTAGCGAAGGAGGAGGCGGGCCGCGTGAGGGAGAGAACATCCTCCACCTCACGCCCCAGCCGCCGCGGGAGACGCCCAGGGCGTCGGACGTCGCGAGGCGACATCCGGCCACCGTAGGCGCGGGCTTGCGGACGGCGAGTAATGGGTAGCTCGCCGTCCGATCAAGGACCATGCCCGGGTCGACGGCGCGTTCTGTTCGCGCGCGCCTCAAAGAGCTGTCAGCACAGGGACAGGGGCCCCAATAGGGGCCAAACGCCTGCCGGGGTTGCGGGACGTCTTAACAGGATACCGTGGCCCCGGAACGTAAAGGGCAACAGAAGGAACAGGGTGGTTTTTTAGTCAGTAAAAGTCTGACAGTCCCTTCCGCCCCACCCAGGACGGAAGGAGTCATTTGATGATTTTTACCACCTAAAAAAAAAAAAAAAAGGGGTAGAATTTTGGAAAAACCTTTTTAAAGAATATCTACGTCATACAAAGAGCACACCCTCCAAGTTTCAGGTCTCTAACATCAGGGGTCCTACCATGAACTCTTTGTTCTTCAAATACGTCAATATAACGCATCAATTTATGCGTTATATTGACGTATTTGAAGAACAGTTCAGTTTTTGGATCGCGATAAGAGAAAATACGTCAATATAATGACATTAAATTGTTGCGTTATATTGACGTATTTAAAGAACAATTCAGTTTTTGGATCGCGATAAGAGTTCATGGTAGGGCTGCTGTGCTTTAGACTGTGCGTTGATGTGTTAGTATAGATAGGTAGATGATCTGCTAAGTAATTTAATCGCGTAACTTATTCGAAGGTCCACACTAGAATACGATGATGCTAATGGAAAAGAAGCACACGCAAAAAAGCTTTAAGAAAAAACCAATCGTACGCACTCATTGAATTCCAGTAATGTAAGTTTGTATTCGCGTAAATTTTATTTTCCCTCACAACCTCATCTGTATCCCTCGTCCCTAGGGTTGCCAACTCTAGAAAAGACCAACCCGGGAGAATTAAAAAAAAAACGAGTATTGGGGGGGGGGGGAGGAGGGAGTTGAAAGAAAATCTCAATCATTTATTAAAGCAGCATCAGAATCTTTCGAGTCGCATCTAATATTTGACGGCATTTTACTGCAAAATCGACATCTTCGGAAACTCGGCATGACCGGCAAAACCGGAGATACTATTGCACCTCGGGAGGTCGGGAGGTTAACCATTATTACCGGACTCTCCCGGCAATCCGGGAGGTTGGCAACCCTACTTGCCCCGGAGGCTGCGTGTAGTTTTTGTGCAAGTCCGGACGGGCCCACATCCTGTGCGCTTCCCCCGGTTCATTGATATCGCGACGGTGGTGGATAACGCCGGTATTGTAGTACCCAGTGAAAAACTAGCCGACTCGGATATGCGGATATTGTACGGAGGAGGAAATTGGATCTGAATGAGATGTACGGTAGTGTGGTGGAGAAGTACTGGCGATGATAATTATTAGTATTAAGCATTATGGGTGGAAGGGACTTCGTAATGAGAACGTTACTTTGAATTCAGTAATTATAGGCACCCAGGCTATGTTTTACAATATGCTAAATGGTCTAGTGACTCTAGGATTGCATTGTAAACGGTTGAAGAACTTGATCTGAATGAGCTTGTCCCCAAAAACGACACTGCATAAACTACGGATTCACTAAATATTTCCACACTGAAATAAGTAAATGAAATATCTTCTGTTTTCTTAATAAAAGTGCCTACTATACCTTCATACTCAAATAAAAGTGCGTAAAATTCAGCGTACAGACGCCTTTATCAGCAGGTGCCGTGACGTGTTGCGCTATCGTCGCTTGCGCACCTCATGCGGTGTTTATCGTTCCCCTGAACACGACTAAGTGAATTTGATGTAAGTCCTTCCACTACTTGTACCTACGAGTTACGTTCTACCTGATAACCTCCAGCTGTGACATAATATACCTTTGAACGTTTTGTTTGTTCTTCTTGTTGTTTATATGTTTGGTGGTTCTCCGTGGAATGAAATGTGCAGTAAATAGTGAGAATATACGATGTGTGAAACTACACTGAGCGGTGATGCATCGCATGGAATATTCTTTGGTGGTTCGTGTTATCCTCATTATAGTCTTAAGAGTGGGTAAGTAGTAAGCAAAATTTTTTTTTTTTTGATTTTACATGAACAATTCTAGGTTTCTAGGCTTAAAATACAAATGTATGAAAACTACATGATATTTTCGAGGGTTCTCATTGATCAAAAACATAAAATAATAACATTTTCTCGATAGAAAAACATCACGAAGTAGCCTCTAATTTTTTTGTTTTTTCGATTTATACACGATATTATAATGACTAATTTGACGAAAATTTTATAATTAGTTATAATTATACATGAGTGAGGGTTTTGTTTATTCATTTTCGGTAATTCCTTTTAGTTTTGGAGTTATTACGATAAAACACTTAACACGGGGCGAGCGGGTGAATTATAATATAAGGAACTTCGTTCCAAAAGTTTGCTGGCTTTTGGCGCGCCCTTAAGAATACTTGATATCATCTATACTCCAATCATTATAACATTAGACAAATCTATACATATAATAAAATCGAAGCGAAGTCAAAACTGTACATTTAATATTTTTGAAAAAGAGTAATTGCTACTAGTTCGGGGAGTGATTCTAATGCCGAAAAATTTTTTTTTAGAATTTTTGTCTGTTTGTGTTTTTGTCTGTATATTTGTTAGAGCATCACGCGAATACTGCCGGATGGATTCTGTTCTTTGTATGAATATTCCACATTGGCCAAATAAGTCTATAGAAGGCTATAAATTATCACGCTATTTGCTTTGGGGGGTGAGCAATGTTTCATTATGACTATGCAGACACAAACTTTGACGCGGACGAAGTCGCGGGCAGAAGCTAGTAAACATAACATCATAAACATAACATCACGCCTGTAATTCCCGAAGGGTTAGGCAGAGGTGTACCCATTAGTACACCCACATTTCGCCGCATACACACAATACACAGTATATACCTACAAGTTTACATACAAGCATACAAGTTTCTTAGCACACAAGTTTACGTGTAATTTTTTCATAATTATTTAACTATTCTACTCCATTTATTAAAGCATTAGGCAAACAACGGCCAAATAACGATAGCAATTAGGTTATATTTTTGAAATAACTGCATTTTAGTGGCAATAGTTTACATTGCTTTGTATTTATCGTGAAATAACGACGCTTATTACATGCTGATATTGAAATAACGATAGCGTTACAACTATATTTGTCTACCTCGACTACCTGCTATTCCAAACTATACTCTATCTCCGTGCCAAATTTCATCCAGATCTGTTAGGCCGTTCTGGCGTGATTGAGTAACAATTAAACATCTATCCATCGAAATTTTCTCGTTTATAATAGTAAAGTAAGATTTATTACTTAAATACGATTCTCTTCGAATTATTGTGCTAACATGAGACTCGGTGTTTTGGTGGATACTACCATATCATCTCTTGATAACGATCAAGCATCAGTTTCATACAAATGTCTGTCTGTTTGCCTGTCATAATAATAATTGATATACAGAGCATATAGATATTTAGGGAATATTCTCAGGGTATCGTTCTTTACAACACGAAGGTACTGCTGCAGGTTTGGGGTTATAGGTGTGTCCATGTATTTATCCTAACAAACTTTTATGTTTATAATAGTAATAGATTTATTATTCTTTCTAATTATTTTTTACAAGTGCATAGGACCTACTTTAAGATAGTGAAAGAAGATGATTGCAAAAGTGTCACTTCTCTCGGCTCTTATTTAAAGTAAAGAAATGTTTAGCCTACTTTGGTTCTCGAGTTCAAATAAAAATATCAAAAAAGTTCAAGTCGATTAGCGGTAAGTAGGACTTGTGTCGTAATTATGGGACAAAATCGTTGAGGTCACATACCTACACTCACGCAGTGTCAACGCAAAAAACGAAAGATGATGAGAATTTAATGGCTACGTACTAACATTTGGATCACAAGGGATTAATGGAAATTTGATTTACAGTTACTGCTTAAAGCAGTTTAAGGTGAACGTGCAGAATACACTTCAACCTAATGCAACGATTATTGACGGATGACATTGTTGAACGTTAATGCGGACAAAATCACGAAAAGATTTGATAATAGCACCATCGGATAGTCCGTTATCATATTATTATCAGCTACAGATACAACGATAAGAATGAATAACGGGCGGAGTCCACGCGGCGGCCGTTTACAAATAACACAGGAACCGATTTGTAAATAAATTTAACGTAACCAAATCACTGTTATGTACAAAATGGACGACGAAACCGGCCTCGGATGTCCACCCGGTGTTAAAGCATTGTTTGTGTTTACAAGTACTTCGGCAATTAGTTGAGCAATCATTCTTTCCGATTGTGCAAATTCAGCAGGTGACCGAGCGTCGCTGACGGCGTCGCCTCATGTGTCAACAATTTCTTTGTGTTGCACTTCACCGTTTACTGTATTTGCATTTGTAACGTTATCCTTAAATTAAGTCACTTCAGTAAGAAAAACGGCCAAGTGCTAGTCGATCGCAGCATCGATCGATAGTAAATCATCTGTTTGATCGACGGGGGCTGGGTTTTTGACCCATGAGTCAGGTGTTGCGAGTAAACAGTCGCAAGGGCTGGCCGGCCGGGGGCTCGCCGACCCTCTTCGATATATGGAGCGGACCAGTGGCGCGAACATTCGCGGCACGTCCTTTGTTGGCCGTTTTGTTTTGGAGTACCATCCGGTTCCTGGTGGTGGGGCGGAGGGGGACAGGTGAGCGCAGGTAGCGCGCGCGGCGGCAGTCAGTCCACCTCGGCGCGTCGGGCTGCGCGAGCGCCTTGCCCGTTCATAAATACTATCAAATATGGAAATGGCCAGTCATTCCGCGACAGGTGCGCGCCCGCGGCATTCGTGCACGTGTGCTGTTAGTGAGTGCGCCGGCGCTGCCAGCGCACCACCGCAGCACCGCACCACTGCTTCATGAGCGACGGTAAGTTTTCCAAACTATCTCCGTGAAAAATCCACGCGTTCTTTGAAACTGGCTGCCGCTTTTTGTAGTTTCTTTAATAGCAGCGTCGTCTGCTCACGCGCATCTGCCGTTCCGTTTCGGTGCAGCTGTTGGCCGGTGAATGGTAGGTATGATATTTTTTATATGTCGTGACGTTTTGTTGAATGAGCTCGCCCTTTCAGCAACGTCTAAGGGCTCGCTTTAACACAATTAGTGTAGTGTAGAAGTCGGACGCGTTCACACGGTTGCGGCGTTTCGCGTGTTTCTGTTACCTGAGTAAATATTGGTTCGATAACGTCCGCGAGTGCGTGCGTGTACACTACTGTTATCGATTCCACACATGCGTCACTTCGATGGTTATCTTCGGCGGATCTGGGTCATTGTTCTTTTGTATTTCGTGCACTGTTGTTTCATAATGTTGCACTGAACGCCTTCTCTTTCATCTGTTACACTCTGGAATCGTTCAAACTAAAGTTTTCTGCCGACCATACCCCAGTTGCCAAGCGAGTCTGCAGAAAACTTATCTTTGTGTCTATTTGTTTAAAGTTTTGAATTGTTTCGTCATTGTAATTGCCAACTATGTAGCAAAAAGTAACAAAAACTCGGATACTTGAATGTACCTACGAGTAAAAACCTATTTGTCAAGTGTCGCAACAAAACCGGTAAGAAATACAATTAGGTAAGTAAAAATATTTATTTATACAGAACTAACTAAACAATGCTTAAATAATAAAATTTATTCTTGTCGAGACTCATAACAGTTAAAAAAATATAATAAAATATAGTCAGTCTTCAAGTATTGGAGCCCATTTAGAAAAATATGGAGAATAGATACAGGTGTTAAAAATCGGTTTTGAATCGTAGCAAATCGATTATATCGTGTACGGGAACGAATCACCAAAATAACCCGAAGTAAATGGGAGGTAACCATGGCAACGGTAGAGTGGGCGGCGATAGGCTCTTATCGATATGTAGATTTTAAAGCTTTAAGGAAATTAAATTAAGACTCAAAATCGATTACGGGAAGGACTGGTGAGGTTTTACTTAAAGTCCCAGATATCTAAACATTACTTAGCGCATGGCTTGGGTAAGCAATATTTCTGTCATTGTCACACAACTGTCAAACTACGAATGCAAGATAGTGACAGAAACATAGCTAAGCTAAAGTACGGTCTAAGTAACGTTTATCTCGACCTATCCGATATCAATGCTAAATGTATTATCTGAATATATTTTTTATGGTTAATCTTTGCAACACCCGTAACACAAAATTATAACCCTTATTCTGCTATATCATCAATTTCTATATTCTTTTCCATAATAAGTTTATTGTGTAACTGTCCTTTCATCTAAGCATATAGTATGTTATCGTCTAAATAGTCTTCTGCTTCATTCTATTGAGCAATCTTTTCATCATAATATTTTAAAGAAAAGTCGGGACTTGTGACTATATCTTTAGTTGAACGACGAATTTTTCCACTAACACTTTCAATGCTTCCAATATCAATAATAGGCCTACTAACAATAGTTAACTTAATTGGTTAAAATAGCAACGGAACCAATAAGAGAATCAAGTAGGGGTCTTCAAAAATGTGTTCATTTGTAAAGAGAATTGCTTATTGAATTAAGTATCTAGCACCTTATTTTTTAATATTTGCACGACAATTTGTGGCGAAAAGTATCATTGCACTAATGATTTATGTATCTACCATCTTATGTAGGTACTTGCCGCAATAAAGCAAATAAATATTTTGACTTTGACAATGCAACAAGATCGTTTCCCTATCGTTTTGTATATTGCTTTGACTATTGCTTACAAAATTTCTAGTACTTAGCGCATTTTAAAATGATAATTTTGGTAAAGAATTTAAAGCATACGCTAAAGAAGTAAAACGTGACAATTAAAATGAAGAAGTTCACAAAGAAGTAAACAGTTTAGTTAATAGTAATTATTACACCAATTCTTAGAAATTTCCTAATTACTAAACTAGTGTTTTCTCACGTTTGCCTATAACTTTCCGCTCCGTTACTTGTCTTGTTCTTGTTCCAAGAACACACAGCCTTGAAGGTGAAGAAGTAACCTTGAACCTGACAGTTTCCATTGCCTAAGTCAATAACTTCATCCCACCATCAAAATTATACATCAGGTATGTATATCAAACAGTATTAATGAGGTACTACTTAATTAATTTTATTATGAATGATAAATATCGCCCATAATTTGAATGTGTCTACGTTGGTGTCAAATATTTTTTTATGTTCTGCTTCTAAATTATGTACTTTGGATTAATATTTATGGTCTGTGTTATTAACATTTAGTTTATTAGCTTTAGTAGTGTCATAAGTAATTGAATTTTGCTTCGTTTTTACTAAAATATTCAATTTAATTTAACGTGGGTTTCAAAAGAAATCAAGTCCAAACCAAGTAAACGGACGAATCGTATTGCAAAGAAATAAAATCGGAAAAAATCTAGCCAATAGGAAAATGAACAGTTTAATAGAGCTAGCCAATTGGCAGCACGTAGAGTTGCGGCATCCGAGACGAGATTTCTAATCGGCAGGCGTCACGCGCGGGGTCCTCCGCCCGGAACGAATGTCCGGAGATAAACATCAAGCTATGTTGCCACATCTAATTGGAAGAAAAAATCGCTGAAATCAGATCAAAAATTAAGTACTTTGAAGGAAAAGTTATACGCCCGTGTGAGGGTTCAGAAAGGGGAGAATCTGCCCTAAGTAAAACCATTATATTGAATAGAGTTAGTTGTCGAGTTTGTTTGTTTAAATAACCCCCGGAATTACGGGTCCGATTCTGAAAATTCTTTCACTAATTAAACAAAACGTGTCAAATCCGCGTCAGAAAAGCTACAAAGATGAACAAAACTACTAGTGAAAATTGTTCAACGGACAGAAAAGTGCATTTACAATCGAAGCTCTGATTCGGTAAGAATAAAATATAATAATTTAAAGGGCAAAGTTTAGTGCTAAAGGAATATCCTCTGACTGTTAGGGTATGGGTGTAGTGAAGCTACTATTGATTTTAATACAAATGGTAAAAAAAGTAATTTGGATAGATTTATCTGTGATGAGCTAAAAGTAAAAATCATCAGATCGAAACGCAAAAAGTGTCCAATAAAAACCCCAAATTATTTATCCATACTAATGTCCCCTCAAGTAGGCATTCATATCGCATAAAAATTACATATAATTAACAACTTTTTCATACTTATATCATGATCTTTACTTGATAGTTTATTTAAAGGCTATGACAACCCGATTGAACACAAAAACGTTTAGTAGTTTGCGACAAAATCGAACTATACCGTGACGAAGCGCGATGACTTGTCGATATTACCGTTGTGGTCATGATTGAGGGCCTCCTAGAAACTTGTATGGCTATTTATAAAGTACCTATCGTCAGCAAAATAGACAGACAGACAATATAGATAAAGATTAGAGAGCTTGAAAAGTATAATGCTAATAATAATTTGATTGCACGGAAATGTAATGGACATTGCCATAAATAATAATCAGCAGAATACGACAAAATTAAACACAATGTAGTCAAAGTATGAGTAGATAGTAATGAGACCGGAAATGAACTAATAAGAGACGTGTCTGTCCTCGCTGCTCTCAAGCGTCGCGCTCCGTTCTCATAACCTTTCGACGAGACTAATGTACCTCCCAAGATCACTGTCAGTGCCATATAATACCTCAGCCGCATCAATGATAAATGTAGACAAAAACACCAATTAGAACAATACAATTGAATAAAACTCCATTCGTAAAGTGATCTATCGACTGTTTTTTACCGACACGCATTAAATAGTCATTAGCTTCAGATTTGGAACTATTAATTAATTCAATCTGTGGCAGATTCGCGCCAGAATCTAGTTTCATGTGTTCACATTGTTGCTGGAAATATGACGAATCTCGACTGTTCGTTGAGAAGTCGGAGCTCGGAGCATGAAATTGTGTGCACGAGGCGTATCGGCAATTTGCGTCAGTTTTTTTTATCACAGTCACGACAGGCCGGATTCCTCGTGGAGCGGCCAATCGCCGGCTAGAGACGATGTAATTGGGAGAAACTACTCGGCCACCACAAATGCTTGAGATTCGTTCTCGGCCAGTTGACGGAGACCTCTGAAAAATCATCTAAATGCGTCTTTGGCGTCTTAATCCGAGCATCTTGAAGAGGCGTGGAAGTTCAGATGTAGATAGTTGCTCCATAATGACATGCTTGTTGGTCTGTTGCAACACATAGTCTAACTGTTTCGGTCCTTTTGTCTGTCCGATGGTTGTTTGAGCGTTAGCCGATATTTCCTTGACGGATATTGCGTATACCACTTTCGCGGGTAACAATTATATTTTTGATAGAGGCCTATTGAGTTGAGAGTATTGTTGGATTGGGTATGTGTTTGAAATTCGGTCAGTAGGTACTATAATATCTCATCATTTATAATGACGGCAATTGTGGCTATCGGTTATGAAAGTATCTACTTTGTGAAATGGTGTAAAGGTCCGGCCTGATCGGAGTGGAGAACTTGCGGGCGCGGTCAGATACTTTAGTAGTACTTCGAATAGCGGCTGCCCGGGTTGTTGTGGACCTGTCCATGCAAATACTACTGCAGTATTTGACCGCGCCTGCATAGTATCCGCTCCTGTATTGCCGGGCTTTTACGTTTCATTTTACAAAATGCAGAAGCGATTTCTAATTAAAATACAACAGTGTATCTATAGCTAGTTTCTGGGTATTTAGATAAATCTACATCTACACTATTTAGGTACACTATAATATTATAAAGAAGAAAGATTTGTATTTTTGTATGTTTGCAAATTGCAACGAATTAGCTCAAAAACTTCGGAATCGATTTTAAAAATTCTTTCACCATTAGAATGTTACATTATCCCTGAGTAACATAGGCAATAAAAATAGGGATCCCTAAAATTTCAATAATCTAACCCAAGTATCAACAATTTGCTTGTAAAAATCATTATTTGGCGTGCGCCGCAAATACTATGGGTATGTTGCGGGAAAAAGCTAATAATAATATAAAGTTATCAGATATATTACAGTTGTAGCTTCATTTTATAATGAAAAGATGTTGATCAGTTTCCTGTTCAGTTGATTTATCACTGATATTATCACAGAGTATTTATGATGAGGAGGAAAACTGCCCAACCACGACCAAGAACGACCCAGGCACAATGTCAATATTTATTAACCTGTGTAAAACATTTATCTGACATTGGACGTGGAAAATATTGTAACAAGGTACATTGTTATAATATTACTTAGCAACTTACTTATATTGTAATTTTCTATTTTACTTCATAAGTGATTATTATTTTAGGAAAAGCACATTAACGTCTATATTTTTTAATTTTACAAATTAATGTAAAATTAACAAAAAAAGCGAGTCTATCCATACTAATATTTTTAATGCGAAAGATACTCTGTTTGTCTGTCCGTTAGGCTTTCATGATAGTACCGTAAAATTTGGTATGGGGTAAGTTTAAATCCTAATGAACGACTACTTTTATTACGCGACTTTGTCTGCGTCCGCGATAACCGACATTTACGCGGACGAAGTCGCGGCCAAAAGCTAGTAAAAATAATAAATGGGAATTTCCAGTAAAATAAAAAATGTACCAGTGAAATAAAAAAATGTGCGTACATTAAATATTTTAAAAACAATTAATTAATTACTAAAACCGATCTTAGTTTGGTCGTGTTGCACTTTCTAATCACGCTAGTTAACAATGAAATGGCTGCTATGCCGCCATATTTTATTTGTAACGTAACAAAGTGGAACGCCTGTAGTCGTAAACGTTAGTAATGAAATTAATTAGAAATCCGTCAATCCACTGTTATTTCTTTATAAAACGCTCTTCAGTTATTGCATGACGCACGGTAAATTGGACGGTTAATAAAAAAATAACTTTTTCACGATTATTACAGTTATTTTTCAGTAATAAACGAGTGACACTTTAAAAGGAGAAACTTCATATTGTTGACACTTCCTGTCATTATTGTAAAGCAACAATAAATCCAATAAATTTTCGCGTCAGCAGAAAAATAAAATTCATAATTGGAATCACATCTACTCGTAAGTACCTAATCACTTCTGAGTAAAAACCTGTTTTTGTGTTTTTTTTAACAGGCTTTTGACTTATTGGTTCAAGATCCCAGTCGAGTCTCCAGTCCTATATTTTTTTAGCGTCTGGCTAAAGTTTCTATACACTGAAATTATCTGGCAATTAAAGAAAATAATGGTTTTTACCAATATCCTTTAAAACATGCTTTTCAACCTAATACCTGAAAAAAGTCCCAGCATTGAGCACACTTTTTAAAACGACATACAGTCTCAAAATTTCAACCATTATAAAAGACAAAAAGACAGACACAGTGCAAATAATAATTTACGTTTTGTTTGTTTAACTAGCTAGACAAATGAATTAATAACACATTCTTCTGCAGGTCCAATGATAGATTATACCTAAGATATTGTTCAAACGGATGCGATAAATCTTACAAAACTATGTATTTATTGCTATTGGTTGTTTGATTAAGGTAATTAATATGAATGTTATCTTATCGGCCGCTCGCCGTTGGAAGGATAAATCGTTTTATATCCTATCCGCTTGTATCAAGGTTTCTATTTATGTAAAGTAATTTTGAATTTTTAAAACATTCGAGAGAAAATCCTTTTTAATACATTTTTTTTTGTAAAATGCATTTTTGCAAAGATAGCGGTTTTTATCTTGATTGATACACATAGTTTTGGGAAATGGACACTCCTGTACAATTTCAAGTACAATTTCAAGGCACAACAATCTGTAGCTTAGACCAGTTTGATAGCAATGTTTCTAAGAAATTGACAGTACCTATCTCTTCAATGATTTTGATATCTGATATTCCACGAACGAACCTTAAAGCCGTGTAATTTAAGGTCATATTTTATGGACAATCTACATTCTTTATTGTTATCAAATAAACGTATATGTAGACATGCCGCATGTAGATAACCGCATCAGGAAAAAGCTTTAATAGAAATTCCCCCATTAAGTACTTCTCCAATAGTGCTTTTCCGTAAAAATCTCCCTCGGTGAATTTAGTTGAAATGTGCTTGAAGTAAGCTGTCAACCCACCTGTTCTAGGGATTGACACCTAACCTTTTTTTTTGTTACCGGTGTGGAAAATCTTCATGAAAGTCCACCGCCCTGGGGAGGGCGGAGGGGTATGTCAGACTCTTACTGATGTCAAGCTCGCTTCACCTAAATTCACCGATGGAGATTTTTACAGAAAAGCATTCCTAGTCTCATAACGTAAACTATGAAGAAACCGCCTTCAATATAACGAAAGTATAAAGTAAAGACTAGACAGTAAGTATGGCGACAATCAGCAGAAGAATAATAACATATGTAACCGAAAAAAACCCAAACAAACTAATCCTTTAATTCGATAAGATAAATGAAGAAGCTACACAATCATTAACCTGATCAGATCCAGTAACTATCCCACAATAATCTCTAAAAAGCCCAAAATAATCAATCTATTCGCCATCTTCTAAAGCAAATTCAAAAACACACAACAAAACCTTGTAATCTCCATAATAAATACCGAATACGTAATTGGTAGTTTTACTGTTACCAAGAAGCGAAGAAAAGGCCCGAGACGCGCAAACATAGCCTAATAGACTCGTAAAATTTGCCACGGCCCTGTGTTAAGTTGTTTCACTATCGGTAAGTCTGTATGTGTCGCTAGCAACAGTGTTATGTGGTGCAATTGTTTCCAAGTTTGTAGGTGGCCTTATTAATGGCAAGTTGTATATGGGTAGATGTTTGTTGTTCTGGAGTTAAGTGGCTTGTAGTTTATAGGGCGTAGGGTCCTACTTATGGTCCAAAGACCCATAGTTGCTTGAACAACGTCATCAGCTAGACGTTTCATAGTAACGTTTTTATACGAAAAGTGTCTGTTAATAGTAGGTAGCTTTAACATTCTAACTAACTGACCGTCTCCTTGACAAACCAAAAATGCTTGTAAATGGTTTAGGTAATTGAAATAAATGTTGTGATTTTGCTGGTTTTTACAATGCCTTGTAAAATACATAAAAAACATCAGCCGTCTTACTTGAACGTAAGTGAGTAAGAGACCTTTTATACCTGATACCTAAAAAAACGCATACCTTATAAATGACATATTCCTGCATATAACCTCAAAATTTTACCCATGTTAAAATTACGTAGGCCTGTCGAATTTGGGATTTTAGTCCATTAGATTAAATCATCATGTGTGCTGTTAAAGTTACTCATAGTTTAGTAGTAGATTGAAGATTGTTGACTAAAGATTCAGCTGTTATAGCTAGGATCAATTCTACTACAAACTTAGATAAAGTTGATTGATCGACGATAAATTCGCTAACAAAATAAACATTCAACGAAAATATTGATCACCAAAGCAATAACTTCTCATTATCCCCTTAATGTTATAACGACAAAGGAAACACTATTTTAGCGAACCTACCTCAGGCACTAAACCAACATTTATCTCTATTACGTCAAGTTAGTTCAAACAAATTCTCACAGATGCAACTCCAGATACAACAGTCAGCGACAGGTGGAGAGGCGAGTTAGTGACCTGCGGTAGACGCGTAGGACGGACTCACTCGACACCGGCTAATGACGCGACTATCTGATTGTGTTTACTGCCCAGTAAATACAGGGTAGCGGCCACTCTTAATACTGTAAACGTCGAAGCTTTACATGAAAACGTAAATGTTTTACATGTTGACTTGGAAGATTTACATGCGGACATGAACGATTTACGTACTGACATTGATGGTTTTCATTTTAATGTTGACAGTTTACTTCTTAACGCACGGAAATTTGATATTTAATGCTCACTGTTGACATTAGAGTTTGTTTCGTAAGATTTTATGTTGAAGCATGGCTCAGCCTTTTCTTCTACGACACACATCAGCAAAGTCGTTCATTTGTTTTACTTATCGCAAAACATACTTAAAATCTCGTTTGCCGTAAATATCACGCCGATGCAAGCGTAGGACGCAGCCACTAGCTATCGGCTACTGTATTAGCTTCTCTCTAGAGATTTGACCGTGGGTAGAACTAACTACTGTTGGAACTGTACACTTAATGGGGGTAGAACTGGCTTTATAAGTAATTACGACCTCAGCAATAGTAGGTGGCAATGTGGTTTTCGTCTTAGAATCGGCGGCAGCTTCTGCAGGTGGGAACTTGAATGTAAAACCGTTATAACACTATAATGCTGAATTGACTTGGCTTTAATTTTCGCATAGCTGTTTTGACTATTGCTGCTCAAATTTTTGAATTGTTTGGTTTTTCTTTACTTTGTTATTTGCAAGATTCATTAAATGTTATTATTTTTCTTTCGTTATTATTGTTTTCGTTAAGATTTCCCTTCAAAATATTGTTTTCGTTTTTCGTTTCTGTTTTCCAAACATTACCAATTCAACATTTGGTAAAAGTAGTATAAATTCTATATTATGGGAAAATAATGAAGAATGCTTAGCGGCCTGTCGAGCTGCGGAAGTAGGCTCAAATGAGGGAAACAGGTTGCGAAGGAGTTCTCAAGCGAAAGATTATACATGCCTTATACTTACCTTCTATAGCGATTCGAGTAGTTAGCACTAATTTCCTTGCCGATAGGTTTCTATTTGGTATCTTAGCGACTAAAGTTTTAAATACAAATCATGGTATTTGGAAATGTTTGTTACTCGAAAACGGATAAACAGATTTAGATGATATTTGGCACGAAGATAGAAAGTATTCTGGATCAACACACGTAGTACTTTTTATTACAGAAATTAGAGAACTTTTCACGTAATTTGAACCAAGGTAACAGCTTTTATTATTCAGTGTACTGTTCTTTGACATTAATTTGATAATGCGCATATTTTCCTAACTTTCTTCTTATTTTAAACAAACTCACGTATTATAAAATTAGCCATTAGTCAACTTAACCTCATTCCCATGGCTGTGGCTACAGGAACTATGGCGTGCCATTGTCCATTGAGGCGTGTCAAGGTGCATTCTTTGCCATAAATATTGACAATAATTGTGTATCGATCAAATAATAGTATTATGCGACTTTTGTACGTAATAGGGCTTACTCACGGTAAGGCTCAGATTCCGGGCTAACAGAATAAATTAATAAGGAATGGAGGTCATATCTACAAGCTCTTAAAATTTTGCACGGACAGGCTGCAGGACTAAGTTACTGGCTTTTGGGTCGCAGATAGATCGATGGATGCACGCATTTTTTGTTACTCTTTTAAGCGTAAAAGAGCAACAAAAATGCGTGCATCTATCGAAACGGCTAAAAGGAATTTTAACACATAGGATAATTTTTTATCCCGTTATTGTTTTTCCGTGGCATAATTTAGGACTACAAAGACGAAGTCGCGTGCAGAAGCTAGTCTTCTCTTATGAGATATTTATGAAGTTAGTTTGACATTTAAACGTCAAAAGTCATTCGATCATTCATAACACTTCACTGCAAGACAGATAACAACTTTATTCATTCACAGATCAAAGGAAAAACATTTAATTTTCAATTCAATACGATGTTCAACATTAATGAAACAATCTCGTCACGTCGTGTCGTTTGATTCAAATAAAGGTGTCGTAACTAATACAGTTGCAACGTTCCGTTTGACATTCACCGATGACATCGTATTAAAAGTTAAACCGACCGATCGGGACCGAGATAGTGATTTATGAACGCACGCGGTCGTTATTCGCGTTTATCGATACTACTCGACTAAACCTAGTAGGCGATTGCTAATCGACTTTTAGTGCTGGCGGTCATTCTGTGATGTTTGGAGTAGCTATTTTCAGTGAATTTATTGCGTAAGTTGCTAGTTATATCGATTTAGTTATTTTTTGAATTGCGATTAATATTTATGCTGCATTAAAATAAGTTGGAATATTTTAATAGTAATATGAAAACACCAGCTTATAATGTCCCCCTGCATTGCAAAGTCTTCCCATACAGAGAAGGCACGAGCATTGATCACCACGCTTACTCAAAGCGGATTGGCGATTTCAGACTTATATTAATTTTAAGTCCAGGTTTCCTCACAATGTTTTCTTCGCCGATGTCAGTAATGTCTAAGATTAACTTAGAAAGTAGGTACATATGAAATGGAACAAGTCACATTGGTACTCGAAAAAAGTAGAAAAAAACCATGTTTTCTTGGAAATGGTAAGAATGATGAAAGTAATCTTCTGTGGAATTGACAGAAATGATTGCCGTGCAGTTATACCTAAGATTTTTTTCAGACGTTTTATATTCTTTCAAAGTATAATTCCTCGTCTTTATTCCCGTAAGTGAGCAAACCGGGTATACGGCACCACAACGGTTATCGTTGCCGTGTAACCGTTTTAACGGGGCGGGTAACTGCGCGGGCGCATGATGTATGGTGCACGAGCTAATTGTAATTACACGTACATCTGTAACTTGTTTTAACAAGATTATGGTTAAAAATTAGTGGGAAATAATAAAGTGATCGTTTGGGTTAAGAACCCATTGGTTTGAGATATTTATTATGCTTACTCAGTACCTGCTTTTAAGTGAATTGTCCAAGTATTGCTCAACGGTAGGGTTAGTTAAGCAATTTAGTTAATAATGCCCCACTGCAGGGCAAGGCCTCTTCTGATAGAGAGAAGGCACGAGCATTGATCACCACGCTTGCTCTTACGGATTGGCGATTTCAGACTTATATCAACTGTAAGTCTAGGTTTCCCTACGATGTTTTTCTTGTGATGTCCAAGATAGAATTAGAAAGTACATATGAATCGAAAAAGTCACACTCAGTCATTTTGCCCGGATTTGAACCCAACCTTATTACCTTATATTTTAGAAGCCTTAACTACTAGGCGATTTCGACATTTTATTGCGATTTTTTGTTGAAATGTGTAAATGGTTTAATACAATTGCAGACACATGGTACATCACTGATTTATGTCTGGATGTCTTGTGTGCCTGTAATTGTATGATGAATGATGGCAACGCATCTGCAATGCTTCTGGTATTGCACATGTCAAAACGACTAATTTAAAACGTTCAAAATCTATTTGCTATTGAATTCAAATTAAACAATTAATTGATGAACTTTAACTTCACTAATAGTTAGTGAACTAATACTAGTATGTACCTATGCCATGTTATTACTGTGCACAGTAGCACTAATTAAATTTTAAACAGACCTTCGGTATAGTAGATGTCTACTGGGCAAACACAAGTTAGAAGTGCCGTTGTAAAATATTAATAAATCTATCATTTTATTGCATACCTAATGTCTTGTTTAGCCATAAAAGTAGTAAGAAGCTCAGAGAGGTCTGGCTACTGACGACTCCTTTGTTAAAATACCACGAAGATATGCTTTTTAATGTTTTACACATAACACTTACAAAGAGCGCTACTTTAGCAATAAACCTATCTTTGTATGTAAGTAGGTACTCAACACTATAATGAGTTTGAATTCAGTTTTCTACATCGTGATTCAGCGTACAACCCGACCGGTTTACGAAGGTAGTTGTCTACGCAGATACATTTAAACAGCAGTGCTCGTTTCCACGTGGTTGGGTTACTAAGCTGGGCGGAAACCCGCCAGCTCTCACGACGTTATACAATACTTCAGTTGATTCTAAACAGGTTCTTTTTAGCTTATATTAAACGTGGTTGGAAGTTAATCGGTTTTTTTCTATGAATACGTAACTATGTTTCTTTTTATACGATTGAAGGACACAATAATAAAAATCTTTGTTGATTTTCCCTAAGTCTAAGAACTATTTTCATTCTTATTTAAGAAGAATTTGACGCCATGCTCTTAATTAGTTATTTCTGTTAAAGATATTAGAGTAGTACACTCCCGAATTCGCAGACAACACTGTAAGACGTTCTTAAGTGTATCTCTGTAGCCACAATACACTTTAAAATGACAGAGATAGAATGAGACTTAAAGGCGACTCATAATTGAGTAGCGTTTGACAATTTTGCCGACAGACAAGCAAATCATTTGGTATGCAAGCAAATATCTTTTTACTACGCTGCCAATATTCATACTTCAGAGAATGCTGTAAAGCAATAGTTGACTACTCAGCGAGCTCACTGTTTTGTTTAAAAGTAGTCGTAAGTTAGCTGCCTATATAACAAATGGCTTATTCAACAGTACCTACTTAGAATTTTCTTTCGAAAATATTGGCCCGGGAAAATCTGCTACTACACTTGAAATTGAAAATGAGATTAAAGGTTTTCTTGCCCATTTTTCTGCGTATGAAATTACCTTATGGAAGGGTCAACTATGTAGATTAAATTCCATTTTTGAAATTTTCTATTTAACTTCCAATGTATGTTATAATGTATGTTTGGGTCAAATCATGCAACAGAATTTTAAAGCAGTTGTTCTCAACTGATAGAGCTGTTTTGCATGCACATTTTTCTTGTTAGTGACGTTCAAAAGCGCCTTTTAATGGTCCAATTCAATAAAAATAATTTGACTTTGACATTTACTTTAACTGTGAGTACTCTTTTCTAGTAACTATTTCGCTTTGATAATTTTGAATGGCGACATTTAAAACGCTACAAACAACAGGTTACCTCCGAGTGTCCAAAGATGGCTCAATCACTTACAGGTGGCCAATTGGCTTTCAGGTTTAACCAATAAAATGTGTCCCATTTATAGTTTTATTGTGCCACAATGACACACAACAACCTATCTTCTTGTCCCAGGAATAAAGATCATGGTTTATTAACAAGTACATCATTAAATTACAGCGTTAACGAAGTCATTTATTAAGATAAATTATGGTGGATATCTTTATTATTAATTAATTTGTCTAGAGTATAAAATATGGAAATAGGTAATCACTTCTATTATAAACTAGCGACCCGCCCCGGCTTCGCACGGGTGCAATGTAAATACATAAACCTTCCTCTTGAATCACTCTATCTATTAAAAAAACATCAAAATCTGTTACGTAGTTTTAAAGATCTAAGCATACATAGGGACAGACAGACGGAAGCGACTTTGTTTTATACTATGTAGTGATTCTAGTTTGAATAGACGGATGTTTGTTATTCAATAACGCTAGAACGAATGAACGGATCTGGATGAAATTTGCCACAGAGATAGATTATAGTCTGGAATAGGACATAGGCTAACATGTATGGTTCTTGTGGGATTATACAGGGTAATTGAAAATATACCCGAAACCTTAAAAGGTGTCATCGTCTGATTTTTTTTTCATGATTTCAGGGTTGACCCCATAGTAAAAGTTGTTCATAATGATGAGTAAAATGACCCCTTTTCAGGTTTCAGGTATTTTTTTAATGACCCTGTATATCACCTGTGAAGCGGGCAAAGTTGCAGGTAGAAGCTAGTGGGTAATAAACATTGACGGTGTGGTCACAGAATAACCAGAATCCAACCTTCCTAACAGTGTTCAAAATTCTTACCTACTTTCATAGGGCTGTCACTCGGTACTTTGACTTACGCACGGACGGTCATGAATGGCCGAAACTACCTATAATGTTTCCTTCCTTGTTTTACTATTTTACGAACGTAAGTAGATAGGTAGTAGGTAGGTACCTACCTACTTAAGGTAGGTACCTACTACCTATCTAATAGAAAAGGCCAAATGAAATCTTACTAAGACGACTTACAAATATACTTCGGTAGGTAGGTACTATTCTACAAATCTACTAAAACAAAAATACGAAACGAATAATACGTCAATATACCTACACTATTTTTTTAGATCACCAATTTTATAGTTTTGCTAAACATTTAATTTACTTACTTCGATATTTTAAGAAGATTAGGATAATAATAGTGGGTATGTATTATGATTAAATAAATAAATAGGTAGGCAGGTGGTACTTATGTACATAATAAATCATACTATGAAGTAGATACACATACATTGATAGGTAGGGTAAATACGCTAAATGTCGGCCCCCTTTCGGCTTTTCTGTTTTGGGATCGGTCTGGCACCATCAATTTCCAACGAAGGATAGCTTCCGATGCGGTTTTGGATAGTTTGATAAATCTATTTCATGTTTATGGGCTTAAGGTTGACATTTCTACTACTAGGAAAAAGTTATAAGGTTCAGATGCGTCGAGAACGAAAAATCCCTAAAGTCGGCCATTCAAGGCCCATGGTCGGTCGCGTTTTTCCCAAATGTCGGCCGGGTATAGGGTGTTTTAAATTAAGCCAGACAAATAATAATAATATGATTTATTTTGGCAGGAGTCTCACTAAGTAATTAAGTATACATTATTAACTTATTGCCTCAAGCGCTTCCTTTATTTTTGTGCGATCGTAAGCGTAACTGCATAATTTTCTTAGTTTTTGTCATTGTAGTACCTTAATTAAATTAAAAGCATTAATTCTAAAGACAGCTTTTTGTGACATGCAGGTTAAATAATGAATGAAAGATTCACGACCAAAAATTTATATTTTTTAAGCTAATTAATATGGGTTTATGAGGTAGCAAGTTCCAAAGAGCAATTTATATCTTATATTCCCAAACCGTAATAAGCTTTATGATAGCTTAAGATTTTTCAATATTATCAACTCCTACATTTAAACTTAACTCTTTATATTATAAATAAATTAAATGTATAATAAATATTTAATTTTGAGAAAATAAGAAAAAGTAATCAGCCTGTATAGTTGGGCTCGAATTCGAGGCTGGTCGACATTACGATCTTTAATGTTTCTAAAGCCGGCCCCTATTTTGTGTACATTATTTCTCGAGATTCAACTAATATCACCCCGGCCGGTATTTGGCGATTAAACGTAAAATAGATTTATTTGCCTATATGCGTTGCAAATTCTCCTATTAAGCCAATGGAATTAGTACAATTGGAATTTATAAAACAGACTGCATTTACTTTAAGTCGGCCACGGCCGAGAATCCGGTTTTAACTCAAAATTGGTATTATATTGGCGGCCTCCTATTTTTCCTTTAAAACAATACATAAAACATTGAAAAAACTATCTCAAAATATAGTAAAAATCACTAATTACTGATAATAAAGCTTAAAACAAAAAAAAAGAAATGTCTTACCGTTCTAATATCAATGCCCGAAATGTGGGTATTCACAGCAAGTAAGGTACTTTTGATATGAAATTGACGCTTCGACGGCGCAATCGCTAATGACGCTCAGTGTGTGAAGAGTGAGTCACGTAATCGGAAAGTAACGGTTTGTACATATAGAGTATGAACTAAGGTTGTAATTCGAGTGGCAAATTTGTCACTTCATTACGTTTTAAATGAACGCAAGCTGAAAATGTGCAGACGGCCGAAGTTTGGGGGGGGGCCGACGTTTGGCGTATTTACCCTACATACATTGCTTACTTTCTTGAAGTTGATTAATCAAATTACTTTGACTTACTCACGGACGGTCATGGCGAAACTACCTATAATGTTTCCTTCCTTGTTTTACTATTTCACGAACGTAAGTTAAGTAGGTACCTACCTATCTAATAGAAAAGGCCAAATGGAATCTTACTAAGACGACTTACAAATATACTTTGGTAGGTAGGTATACTATTCTACAAACCTACCTACTAAAACAAAAATACGAAACGAATCTTAATACGTCAATATACCTAAGTAGGTATATTAACGTATTATTCGTTTCGTATTTTGATTTTAAATAATTTGTTATGTAGGTACCTATACATGGATATACAAAAAAACAAGTCTCTTTGTTATTTCGACCATTATTTGTACACACAGTGCAACAGTTTGGCATCTTTAAAAACAATTTAACAAACGCGTCTAAATAAATATAGTAACTGTTCTGTGTCCGCGTCGTACCCGACCGCTGTCGCTGGCACACCTTAAGTTTGTCCGCTAGCTGAGCCGACTCAAACCGGTTTGTACCCGAGCGGGCGCCGGCGCACTCCCCGCGCGCCTTGTCAGTGACAGGTCACGCACACATAGCTGCGCGTGTAGTAGTGTACCTACGCACGGGCGTTAGTATGAAACTTGGCTTCTGGTTGTTCTGTGGTGTGGTCCTTGTACAGAATAGGTTGTAGATCTTCTTTGCGGATATAGTATGGGGAAAGGTAGCCTTTGGGCTCTTAAACAATAGCTTAGCCGGGCTATTGTTTTTGCTGCTCCTCTAACTACGGTTCAAGAGCCCGGAGTAGCTAGCTCTAAGTTATGTTAGCCAGATTCATGAGGAATAGTATAAGCTATATAACATCACGCTACCACCCACGGGAGCAGAGCAGGCAGTAACCAAAGAAAAAGCGGGCGAAGTCGCAGGCAGAAGCTAGTATAGTATAACCTACCACAAACTTTTTCGTTGGTAACAAGCATCTAAATAATATATCCAAAATTGTACCCACAAGTAAGTAGATAACTCGTGACGACCACAACGAAATTGTACAGGCACAGAGTGAATCTCAATTATAAAGGAATCATGCGGAGTCATAGTATCCATTGGGTGTACCGTTATGCCAATGACAGGGCGAGACTGGCCGTGTGCAGCCTGCTTTTGAATATAAAAGAAAAAAAAAGAAAGATAGTTGTTTGTTTAATGCTTTTAAGTTTCGAAGTAGGATTTTGTGGTGTGTAACTGGCCAGCATTTCAACAAGTTTTAATACTCCTTTGTAGCTTTAATTTCATTTTGTTTTAGTTTTTAATTTTAAATGGGATCACACTGTTGTAAGGCCTGGCAAGATTGTCTATGGTCGTGCTGAAAAAGAGAACTTTTAGTTTTTATATTTGACAGCAGTTTGACATTTTAGAGCATGGACTTTTATTTGATGCTATGGGCCATAGCTATACAGATTGTTTTTTGTTTTCACAAGCAATAAATTCAAAAAGTTTAAGGGAAGGTATCTCACTCGTGGTTCGCAATACAGGTATAATCATGTGTCAATGGGTGTCAATAGACAAGGGTGATTTTAATACCCCGTCTGTTGTGCTTCCGTAGGGTGAGCAACCGGTCTCCCTCGGTGAATTAAAGTGAGGTGGGCTGTCATTCAACCCCTTTGCTAGGAATTTAGAGCTCACCTCACTTTACATTCACAGTTTGATATTTTGGTATTATTGATTTGATTTTATGCTGATAAATTTTTTCTTGTCAATTTGTTTCTCACGCCATGTTTTTATTTTTAGAAAAGTGTCAAAATAATATTTTTGCAACTCATTTTGTGAGCGGTCCTAACAGAAGAACGATGTTTATGTGCACGCGAAGGGCGTGGTTGTATAATCTGAATAAAAACTACATAGTTCAGCATATTTTGGACAATGTCTCCATAAATATGACGCAGTTTGCATGTACACACAGGAAACATAATCACTGCAATTTGGCTAACAAAACTAGACCCACTTTAGCCGGTCACAAAATATTTCCGTGCAATTAAATATTCATTACGCGAACTGCCCGCGGTGGCCACGTTTTGTGTCATTAAGGACGCACTGAATCGGCTTTTTGGACGTTATAAAGTCATCTCAAGAGACCTTCAGGCGTTGAAATGGGAGCAAGAAGCGTTCTCACCAGTTTTTGTGAATAACTAGCTTCTGCCTGCGGCTTCGCCCGAGTAAAAAGTAACTTCCCGTAAAGTAAATTGAACTATTATCCCAAGGGATATTATCGGGATAAAAAGTAATCCAGGAAATGGTCTATCTATGTGCCAATTTTCATCCAAATCTGTTCATCGGTTTACGCGTGATTGAGTAACAAACATCCAAATATCTTCACAAAACTCAGATTTCTAATATTAGTAGGTTTTCTGGACTAGGTTAGGTAAAGAAATAAAAATAACTAGGTACGTTAAAGGTAAACTAAGAGACAGAAGTTTCGGACCTTATTTTCCATTGATATAATTTAAGTAGGCAAACAGAATTAAAACAAAAGAATAACACTAAATTGCGTTGGTATGAGATGCAGCATCCTACAGTGAAAGCATTATTCTGTAGAAATTATCTCGTGAATTCAGTTGGAGTGAACTCAAGGTGAAGCGGTCATCCCTTCGATGCTAAGCATTGACAACTCATCTCAAGCTCACTTCGCCTATCACTTGTTGCGTTTACTATTAAGTATGTACAATAAAAAATGAATATTCGCATTTTGATAGAGAGATTAATATTTTTGCCTGTATATCAAATAGCTTGTCCGATTGTACTTTGTACTATGACTCGTTGTGACTCTAATCCAGTACATTAATGATAACAATATAATGTGCTCGAGATTTATCAGATAGAGCGCTCATATACAGGGTGTCCAGTAAATAGCACGACACACTGTAGGGGGTGATAGCTTGGGTCAAGACCTACCAAAACAACACAATATATGTTCACACAAAGTTTGTCCTGGGTGGGAATCGAACCACTACCTCCAGCTTTGCAGTCAGGGTCACTAACCACTAGACCAACGAGGCAGTGGATTCTGACTATTTTGACTTATATAATAACCTTTTGGTTCTCCCGCCTTTTGTTAAATCCGAAACAACACCTGCTTTCGTTCACCACCTCGTATATTAAATGGCTACTTTCCCACGGCTATCAATCGTAACCTTATGCTAATCTACCCTCCCGAGATGTTATCCGTATCTCCAATAATTGCCTTAATAAGCGCCGTATAATCATAATCAAAGAAAATTACAGTCGTATTGAAAAGTGATGTTTTTATTGTGGTATTGTGCCGCGATCCAGCTACTATAAGTACGGTTGCCAATCAACTTTTGTATATCCGATGACGTTAGTGTTATTGAGTGGTGTACAATAGATTTGTAATTGTTTTTGAATGAGTCGTGTGAATTTTGGTGTGTATCGTATGAAATGAAGGGTACGGTTACGCGGTTTGATTCGTGGTGTGATGCGTCATGTCGCGTTGGTGATGTTCGGTTTGCGTGGGTTTATCAAGTGGTTTTAAAGTATTTATAGAAGTTTGTTTAAAGGTTTATTTGATCTTATATCTTCTATAACTGAATCCCTATTTCCTTTGGTACGGCATCACGCGTGAACGGTTGGACCAATTTCACTATACTTAATTCTTTTTTTGTTGTATTTGTTATTGTGAGGAAAAGGTTCTTATAAAAAGAAAGAATATGGGTAGTATGTCCGAAGTGTGCTGGGTCAGCTAGTCACTTATAAATATTAGTTTTCTTCCGCAATAAAAAAAAAATGGAACTTATTCTACTCATGGCTTTAACTTCCAGTAAACCAAGTTTCATTAATCAGGAAATTAAATGACTAGAGACTAATAAGCTCTGAATTATTATCAAAAACGTCAGTCATAGTTTGAAACAAATGGTTTGAAACGTCAATAAAATTCAAATACATCATAATTATACCTACCTGAGAATTGAACGTGGGAGACAAAGTGAGATTTGGTAAAAAATTAAACTACTCTGTCGGTGACGCCATCTGCTGACGGATCAACGGAGGCTTCCGGTCAATGACCCGGCCCCACCACTTCCCATAATTATCCTATCCCCACTACCGCATCTAGCCTTGCTGCGGTTTTAGTCGATTTTCATGAAAAAACTTACCTACGAACAGCAAGATTTTAGTTAACATATTTTAGTTTTTAAGCTCAGTTATTTTTTTACCACGTAAATGATAAATACGAACGGGGACTAGTGTATGTTAGAAATCGATTCATCGAAACTGGACCTCGTTGAGATATTAATGACTCTTATTCAATTAGTTATCGATTGCATAATGAATTTGAAAATGCCAATGGCCGAATAATTTGTCTGCAAATGACCTTGCTGATTTTGGCCAACAAGAAACTTCTTAATGTGAAACCGCAATAAAACTGGCAAATAAAAGTACTTAAAATGTAACAAAAAATACTTATCGCAGTCAAAATACACGAGCACATAAAACTTAGTGCAGTTTAAAAGATACAACAACGCGCGCGTCACTTCAATTCATTTCCCATGGCATCTGGCGTGAGAAAGATTTCTATCCTCCGTCGCCATTCATTTTTGTGCAAAAACCTGGCCGTGTTCGGAAGCCGCGGAAAGGTCACACGAGAACTCTCGCCTTTTTAAATAGAAAAAAAAGAAATGGCGCGAAACTCTCTGGCGTTTCCCGGTTGCCAGTGTTTTTTTTTTATTTTGTTCCTCGGGCCTCGGAAATGCAGTTAGAGGAATTGCATTTGTGTGTTTTGAGATCTTATTGTACGTTTATTAATTTAATTTTACGGAATGAGGTTTTTCATACAATCTAAATTTTCCTTTACTCGTTGTCGGATTAATTTTAATTTTTTTTTTCAATGTCTACAAGAGAGATACAATAATGGAGTTTATATGGTTGGGTTTTTTAAATAATTTTATAACAAGTCTATCTTGCAAAATAAAGAAAATAAAAGATAAAGAGTCACATGCCATTTTCACAATTCTCTTATTTGTATTATACGATAAAATCTGTTTCAGACTGTTGTTATACATGTTTATTGAACATTAATAAACTAAATACATCGACATATTGTACTAATTTATTACAGAATCAAAATCAATAATAATCTTCAGTACTTCTTATCGTAAATCTTTAAGAGGAAATCGTATTCGTAATTCACAATATATTGGATCAAGCATAGGATTTATGATCAAAATTCGTAGTTTGAAAACAGTTAGGATATAATACAATGCGTTATCAGTTATAAGGATCGTAGCGTATGCCTCGGGACAAAGCTTTTGAAAGCTCTACCGCGTCGGCGCCGCGCGCCGGCGCAGCTTATAGATTTATTGAATGGAAGCGATCGTAATGAACTGCTGATTTGCTAAGTAAAATATGTATAACGTTTTAATGTGGCTATTTGGTTATATTTATTGGTTACTGTTAGGTACTGTTATTTACTGGGTACTTAAGTATCTACAAATAATTAGTGACTACTTATGATGTCATTTGATATGAGATAGAGATAGATATTTAAACGGCGGCCATATTTATTGAATAGAGGCTTTTCTTGTCTAAGAGTAATACTTATGGTCGCCTTATAATCTTGTTCTAGGCGATTCTAATTTTTATCGCCAAGAGAAGACTTGACGCCAAAACCCAACAAATGTTGAAATAAAAAATTAACACATAACATCACGCCTGTTATCTCCAAAAGGTTAGACAGAGGTGTACCCATTAGAAAACCCACACTTCGCCAGTTATGTTTTAAATCCCATGTAATAGGGGGTGAGCCTATTGCCATCAACAGGGCACAAATCCAGACTCAGAGGCTGCTATTGACAAATTCCTGATAAAAAAAAACCCAATTACACTTTGCCCGACCTGGGAATCGAATCCAAGGAAGACCTAGACCAACGAGGTGAACGAGGCAGGTCAAAAAACAATAGTTAGGATATTATAACCCCACAATGCAATACCAAGACAGTTGATAATAAAGCTGGCAGATATCAGATGAGCACAATAGGAGTGAGGTGGCGAGTGCATCACAATAGCGAGCCTACCGTCAGTAGGGTGATTAGGCCGGTTCACGACCACTTAGTCGACTTGTCATCTTTAAAATCACAGTTAGTTATTAATAAAAGCGTTAATATTTTGATATTGGGCCTACATGTGAAAGAAAAATGTTTAAATTACACGATCTGATATATTTTTTTTAATTATTTTAATGTATTATTTTATAATTAACAGATATATCGAAAAGTGTGATTTTTCCAGTTCCCGGACACTTACAGTCAGTTAACGACCGTCTTTTCCGCTAGTTCCCGACCGGTAGAAAGCCACTGTAAAAACAACTCAAGCACTATCAGATTAAAGTCGAAAATAAAATCATTAATATTTTTTTTTATAATCACAATTTATTAATATTATAGAGTACAAAACTGGCAGGTATAATCTTATATGCTGCTTCTATGTAAGGTAGGTAAGGAATATTTATTAAAAAATTGTACACCGCCAAAAACTAGTCCATTTTCTTCAGAGTAAAATCATGGTGGTCGACAACTGGTCCGTTGTCGACCACCATGATTTGAGAATTTGAGAACTTTAAAGGCTTACAGTTTGGTTTCTTTGATACAATTAGCCGGTCGTAATCTGGCGAGCAAATCAGCTATGCCGAAATGAATAGAATAAATCGAAATTTTTCACATTATATCTTGCAGTAAGTCCACAATCTTTGAAAATTATCTAGTCTAATTCAGCTAGTTCCCGACCAGGTGGTCGTAAACTAACGGAAGCGTAATTTTAGCAGCTAGTTGACCGACCACTAATTATTTTAATTAAACACTCGTAATTTCCAATTGATTATTAGTTTATAAGTAAATACAAACATATTTTGACACACCAAGCATAATATTTATGTTCAAAACTAAATAATAACATGTTTTACTGACGTTAGAAAATGTTCCCGTCCACTAATTTTAGCTATAATTTGGTGACTTGGTGTACTGAGCTTAAGTTCATTACTTAACTGAGCGGCATCAAACGATCTTAGGTGGACAAACGATGACGCGTAGGAAGAATACTGAATGACCGTTCGTTTGCATGCAATTCGAACATTTTCCGCGCGTCGGTTTTCTTATTTTTACCTGATTTTCGCAAAGTGGTCGAGAGCCGGAGGTGGTCGGCGAACTGGCGTGTTCACCCTATGCGCGCGCGCCGATAATGGACCGATAAATAACTATTTTGAATTAATGACGGTTTTGCGCCTTTGTCTTGTTGGGAAATTTTAGAAAATGTTATTCGATATTATGATGGTGCTTTGTTAATATGGTAGAATGTGTTATTGGTTGCAAATTTCAAAAGCAAGAATAGGTTTATCTGTAGATACATTTTCAACAACACAACCAACAACAACCAGCCAACCAGTCTTGCCTAGGGGTATCGTATTACCCAGTTACTGGGTTGTGGAGGTCAGACAGGCAGTCGCTCCATGTAAAATACTGGTACTCAGCTGCATCCGGTTAGACTGGAAGCCGACCCCAACATAGTTGGGAAAAGGCTAGGCAGATGATGATGACATTTTCAAATGACATTTTCAAATGACTAAGTACATACCAACTTTATGGGACTATCATAAGTTCGTAATTTAACAAATTGTGATCGAGACTACAACTCATAGTTTCGTGTCTATGTTATTAGACATTTTTGACGCTCTAACATACACATATCTGCAAAACTGTTAGTAGATACAGTTGAAAAAACCATTTGGTATACAGCTAACTTGCAAGTACTTTTGAACAATGTTTCGAGTGAGTAATTTTTTTTTAAATTAGGTACAGTAGCGGTCATAAGTGCAGTTATGCAGTAGCATGCTAAGGTCTGAATTCCTGTGAACACGGGGTACAGGCCATACCTACATCTGTGTGTATAAGTGATGTATTCAAAGTTAAAGTCAAAGTCAAATCATTTATTTAATTAGGCCATTATAAGGCACCTTTGAACGTAATAACACAGTACCTACGTACACCTCAAAATTCGCACACGACGTCGAAAGGTCGTAAGTTTAACCAAAGTGTCAATCGATGTGCTTTGTAGATTGCTACTCCACTTATGACCGCGACTGTACCTACTTTAATTAGGTTCCAAAATTATAAGACACTACAAGCTTAAAAAGTAAACAAAATAACAATGAAATAGTAGCAGAAAGATTCTTGCCTGTAAACCAAATAGCTTGTTCGACTGTACCTAGTCAACGCATTTTTTTTAATGAATTGGTCTTTGTTTTTATGTTACATTTCATTTAATTTGTAAATAAGGTACTTATCCATACTAATATTATAAATAGGTACGAAAGTAACTTGTTCTGTTTTTCTGTTACGCTTTCCTGGCTAAACTACTGCACCGATTTTAATGTAATTTTCTACGATTTTATTTTCAAGAAAGGACATACACAAATAAAAAAAATTTTACTTCGCAATAAACAAAGTTGTGAGTAAAAGTTACTAATTAAAAAATAACACTTATACGTCAAAAGAAAGTATCATAATACAAGCTATAAACACATTAATGATGTCTATTTTACACTATTGGTTGGTTAATTAATTCTTTTAATTAATATAAACATTATGCCAGTAGTTAACAGTATGGCTAAGTACATACTATGACCATAATTTTTAATTTTTACGACATGACTATCTCAAATTAGCATTCCATTCATGATTGTTCCTTCAATAAATTAAAAAGAAAAAACTTTGATCTATGGTTCATACAATGTTAAAGTTTTCTCTATTGCTGAAGTAAATTTACACAACCATTTGAGTGGATTTATAAAACAATGAACGTTTTATTTCAATATTTACATAAGGACGCGTGGCGTTCGTACTTATTACCAACTAGTTATTCTGTGGAGACGTAGTAATGGGGAAAATATACCAGGTTTATTGATGAAAACTGTTTAATAAGGATATTGGTGAACCAGTTCATTAGTAAATAATATTTCCATAGATTTTTTCATGAGAAATTCCTAGAAAGTCGAAAGAAAAGCATGATGTATGTGCATACAATATCTATAATCTATATTATTAACTATAATTATTATAAATTTTTTTTGTTTGTTCCGTAATAAGTCATCTGTAAAACTGTTGGCCCGATGCTGAAATCTTTCGCTAAATGGAAGCTACGCTGAGAGTTATAGACAATATTTAATATCTAGCTAAATTCGGAATCTGTAACAAAAATTCACTCGGACGAAGTCGCGGACAAAACCTAGTAATGCCGAAAAACAAAAGAAAACTATACTTGTCATATAAGTAGTTTCACGCCGTAACTAATATAATGTTTCTCTTGTTTCAGATTTATGGGATTTTATTTTCAACGTCGCCGTCCTGACGAAGTGAATACAAATTCAGAATAATTTTGGTAAGTTTGTAACAAGTTTTTCAAGTCTGCGCCGCTTAATGTAGACTGTAGTGCATTCGAAATAGAAACACGTCATCCAAACTCATTACACTGATGCGGGCCCCAAAAACATTTAACTTTTTGTCATCGTACTGGCCAGCAACAATAAAAATAGTTGTCATACCTACAATTTGAAATGAGAACACAGAATTGCTGGCCATTTAGATTTTAAAATATACCTATTTGAATTGTCGATGTCTGCTTTGTTTTTGACATGGAACATGTCACCAAAAGTACATACGGCTGGAAAACTAAAAAAATAAAATGTGCTGAATATTATCAAGAAATTAAACTAGTAACCTACATTTTATTATTTCTGATGTGTCTATAAAAAATATGGCTAAACTATGAACTGTGTAAAAATAAAAACCATCTGAAAATAAAGGTTTAAAAAATTATTCTGACTAGCTTAAAAATCCATGCCCTGTTCAACACACCGATTCAAGTTTTTAACCAAAAATGCTCAATAGACGAATAATGCTTCGCCAAGAATGATAATCGAGGGACATGGTAATTGCCGTGACGTGTTTCCGAACTTACCTAGTCGTCACGCAACGATGACTGCCCCTACCACGACACTTTCAAGTTACATTCCGAAACGACTTCGCTCCCTTCTGCGCTGTACATTGAAGAGGTCAGTCGTGTGTTCTAGTGCATTGTGTTAACTTGTGCCGCAATGGATTGAAAATTTGTTTCTACAGAGTTTTTGTGAACTAAGTGCGGGCTATGGTAGTCCAATCGAAGTCCAAGGTCTTTACTGTGCTGTTTATGTAGGTAAGTAATTTTGGAAGAGTTTAGAATATTTTATGAAACGCGGTAATTTTATTAGGTACTCTTTCCATGAATTAAATATTACTTAAATATTTATGTAGATATTAAACTTAATAGCGCTATGAATAAACGGTAATATTTAATGTTAAAAATAACTAGATGGTTTAATTTAATTTAATAGTGAAGAGGCAGTAAACGAAGTATTTAAATTAATCTTAATGCCTTACCTAACGAGGTGGGCGGATCTGCAGGTCATTTGAATTAATTCATGTTAAGTAGGCATATGCAATGAAAATTTAATGTACCTACTTACAGCAAGATAAGTAAACGTTAGCACGTGCTTTCGCTCAGAAATAGTGCTGTTACTGTCGCACTAGTGACAAACTTCGGTAACAAGAGAGAGACGGAAATATATCTAAGCCAAAATACATGCCAAGTAATGCTTAAAAACAATGCTTGTAGGGAATTAGGTTACCTACATTTTAGTACCTAGGTACTCTGGGTGGTTTAGCCATGTACGACCTTATTTGAGTTTTATTTCTATGAGACCAACTCTGTTCTAAATAAGAAAGACTTGACAGTCTGTCATTCGCCATGAGGGCTGAAAAGACCATTTTAGCATTACTTACATATAAAAGTACCAGCACTGCCCGCGGGTCCACCTGCGATATGTGATATATGTGTCTTTGGTTACTGCTTTGCTCCCGTATTACATAGCGTAATGAGCGTAACCTTCCTCGATAAAAGGGCTATAAAGCTGAAAGTTTTTTCAAATCGGACCAGCATTTCTAGAGATTTGCGCGGTCTAACAAAAATTCCTAAACTATTATAATTAGCATAATATAGTCGAAATAGTAATGAGATACCTACGTGTGTTTCAAGTTTCAATCGAGTAGATTAAAATTCTTGTATTGTAACCTCGTGTAGGGGTTACAATAATACCTAACTATTTATTTTTACCCTTAAATTCTATTGTCTTATTAGACCGTAATTCCTTACCGACCATAATTTATATTGTGTAATTAATTAAACGAAAAAATATGTTATAATTACGTTATAAGCACCTAATATTCAGAAATGTTAACAATTTTACATGGCCAATGTGCATTTTAATTGCTAACATGTGCTAGTAATTAAAATGCACAGTGGGCGCATATTTTTAGCACTGAACGTTGGTCAAAGTTCGTTTATTTTATTTTTGTTCACTTAGCAACCATTGCGAAATGTCAGTGGGCATATTTTTTTTTAGGTTATTTAAACAAAAAATGTTTCGTAATGGCGGTTTTATAAATTAAAAGAATACTAAAAAGAATTGTGAAAACATATTGAGCATTAACATTAAAAGGAGAGTCCATTATTACCACATGGTTGATAAAAAAAACTTAAGTATATTTTTGTTTTAATAATTACATTCTTGAATAATTTTCACTATTAATAACCATAAATAAATTAATTGTCAAAATAACTAAGTAAACAACTAAAGACAACCAAGATATGAACAAGCCATAAATAAATATTTGATCTTAATTTAAAAATAATATCGAGGAGGTTATTCAACACCAACCTTAAGTTAATAAGGAAAGCTTAAAAGTAAATTCATATCGTCGACCGCACTCGACATTCGATATTTGAATCCCGTTCTCGGATTGGCGCGCGTGAGGTCGATGGCTCATCTATAAATGCCTTTTATCGATATTATTTTAGAAAGGAGACCCTATAGGTATAAATCATAGATGTAGATATTGTTTTAGTATATTGCCCTCTATAATAATATTATTTTAAATAATTTTTCGTGAATGTTATTAGAGGCTCCCGTGGAGTGTTAATATTTATTTAAATAACTTAATTTTGACAGTAACAGTTGTTTCGTTTATAAGGAATCCAATTTATTGTTTTTTTTTATACTTACATATGTTCAAAATTTTACATTCATTACCGATTATTATTTCTTTTTAACGGTGACCTGCTGTGCCAGCGCTATAATGGTGTGGAAATATAGCATTTAAATGTAAAAGAAGTAGGTATTGATATCGGCATACTGTATCGAAAATATCGCTAATTTCGTACCTTACCGAATCTGGTACAATGTACGGATTATTAAAATTCTTATTAAAGTGCGAAAACTTTCTGAACGAACACCTTTTGAGCTTGTGAAATTTTAAAATGTTAGGGTCAAGAAAGAATTGTGACTTTCTTATTTTATTGACTTTAAGAACTAAAAATATTTAATAAAAATACAAATTAAAACAAACAATAACATTTATGATCCAATTAACAAGACATTTACACTTATATAATATTTTAATCTAATATTAATTGTTACCTATTCCCCATTCAAAATAACATAACAAAAATAACGTTGCAATGCTTTGGTTATTTCAATAGTACCGTAGGTATTATAAGGTTAATTATTAAGCCATTTACAATAAAAAAATATCACAAAAATGCAGTCATTTCAACAAGGACACTATCTGCCGTTATTTTTCTAATTAATACTATAAATAAATTATTACTAATAAAAGTTGAAGAGATTTTTCGTTTGTTTGTTTAAAAGCAATAATCTCTAGAACTACTACCAGTCGGATTACTAAAAATCGTATTGTATATGTTAGCCAGATTCATGAAGAATAGTATAGGCTATACATATAATATCACGCTACAACCCACGGGGGCAAGAGCAGTAACCCAAGACGTCGCAAAAAGCAGCTAGTGCCATAATAAAAAAGGTACAATATTGAGTATTGGACATTGTATTGTCATCAGAACTAAAGGTGTATGCAAAATTTCAGCTCAATCGGATAGCAACAAATGGTCTAAAAATGGTAGGCAAATTTTGAAAGGACAACTTACTTACATACGAACAGTGCAAGCTAAATAAAAGCTTGTAAAAAAGGCCAAAACAATTGATGCCTATAAACCATTTGTACCCATTCTAAAACCAATCATTGGATCGTAACCAGTCACACCCATCACACAAATAGGGTGCCTCCATTAATCAATCTTATTACGCTAGTAGTAAAACATTAATATTCAGTTAATAGCGACAGGTACAAGTTTCTGCAAGTTTTTGTCCAGTTTTCCTAGTTTTTCCCCACTGTGTGACATGGCAGCTTGATATGTGTGTCAATGTGGTGTGGCTAACAGTTAGCTCAACGAGTTGTCGTGTGTTTTCTAGTTATCGGCTCAACGTTAATTGAGTTTATCAATGTAAAGTAGAAAGTTTTTATGACCTTGAACTATTTTGAATTTGGAATGTGTGGTGATAGAAAGGGGGTGAAAATATTATGTTTTTAGACTTTGTCAGTACCTACGTGGTCTCCGGAACAAGTGCATTAATCTTATGATACCTAATTATTTCCATAGTAACAGAAAAGGGGGTAACAATATTATTTTATGGGCATTGACAGCTGTACCTAAGTGGTATCCTTAAAAGCTGAAAAAGATAAACTTATGACACCTAATTATCTTTTTAGTTAAAATAAATATCTATAATAAGGCTGAAATGTTTGTTTGTTTGAATGCATCAATTCTCGGAACTATCTACTGGCCCGATTTTCAAAATTATTTCTCTACTAGAAGCTACATTATCCCTATGTGTTAGGATAGGCTATTTTATTATCAAAATCATTAAGGACCCGTAACAAAATACAAGCGGACGAAGTCACGGGAAAAAGTTAGTAAGTACTTAAGATTTCGGTTTCTTAAAAAAAAAATTGGTAGGTACCTTAGTTATAATTCGGAAGCTAAACCATTACTCATACTCTTATTATAATAATTGTTAAAGTAACTATAAAAACGAACCGGTCACAATAATAAATACAAAAAACTATATTTAGTTCAATGCCGACTGCGTATTATAATAATAAACATTCAATGGTCAACCTTGAAAGACCCTTTTATGACCTCTACTCGCCCTATAGGGTAATATTCACACGTGCATTGAGACATCTTTTATGTTAAGGAGTTAATATACACGACTGCCTCGTTGGTCTAGTGGTCGCAAAGCGCGACTGCTGAGCATGAGGTCTTGGGTTCGATTCCCAGGTTGGGCAAAGTGTTATTGGGTTTTTCTTTAAGGAATTTCTCAGTAGCAGCCTCGGAGTTAAGATTTGTGCCCGGTTGATGGCAATAGGCTCTCCCCTTATTACATGGGACTTAAATATTACTGGTGAAATGTGGGTGTACTAACTGGTCCACCTCTGCCTAATCCTTCGAGGATTACAAGCGTGATGCTATTAGTATCCAAGGAAGTTAGTATTTTTACTATAAAGGTGCTCGCTTAACATCAGCTGCAGCATCTAACATACAGGATACGCAGATCCGTTATAAAATAAAAAAGTAAAAAAAGACACGTTCATTGTGGGCACGTGTGCGACGGGTGGGGGGCGACATGTGCCTGCGCAGGTGCGCGCACACCCGTCCCCCAACTGTTCCCGACTACCGCCCTTTGCCTTAAAGGTCGCAGGTAATGCCATTTATTACTACCTAAAAGAACTTCATGGAGAATAATTTGTTCGTACTTAGCTCACAAAGGTCGTAAGGCACCTTTGTCGTGTCTAGTCCATTCTAATATTATAAATGCAAAAATAACTCTTGTCTATCTGTCTCTCCGTCTGTTACGACGAAACCACTGAACCGATCAAATCAAATCGAATCATTTATTCCTTTGCAAACATGGGTTTTGTACATAGATGTTGTCCTTAAGTTAGTTCTCCATGTTCTGCCGTCACATGGGCATGGGCATGAGCATGGGCATGGTGTTTGGGCATGGGCATGGTGTGCATTTCGATGAAATTTGGTACGAGGTAAGTTAGTAACCCCAAGAAAGGACATAATATGCTGCTTTTTATTCCGCGTCTTTGTTTGCGCCCGCGATAACCGATATTTATGCGGGAGAAGTCGCTGGCATTAGCTAGTAGTATATATGTTACGGCTAATAGCCGAAGTGCGGTTGCACCTAGTTTTAGCCGGCTACAACTAGGTGCAGCCGACCACACGCGGTTAAACTTAGATGTATCCTGCTTATCTTCGGTTAGAACTAGGTTTAGCCTTCATTATAGCGGTTAGAATTAGGTGCAGCCGTTTTTCCCGCCGGAAATGCTCGACGGAGCCCCGCTTCGCGGGGCTCCTACTTCTGGGTGGATTACAAAAAAAATAACCACGAAGGTGATGGCAGGGTCTATTCGCTCGCTTCGCTCGCTCACTGGACCCTGCCATCCCCTTCTAACCTAAACTGTCCTAGTCGGGGTGCCCCAAGTCCCGAATTAACCGAAGATAAGTAGGATACATCTAAGTTTAACCGCATGTGGTCGGCTGCACCTAGTTGTAGCCTGCTAAAACTAGGTGTAGCCGCACTTCGGCTATTAGCCGTGACATATACATTTATATATCTTAATTCTAGATAATAATATACATTTACAAGAGAAAGCTGCACTTGTAAAGTAGGTATCTACTAATAAACAACTGCATGAGTATAAAGTTTACTACTTACCGAACGCTAAGTTAGAAATAGGGACTGACAGTTAACACGACTGTTTGCTTAGAAAGTATTATTAATAATACGATAAAGTTGAATGAGAATTATTTATTTTCCAGTCATTGATATGCGTTGGATGCATTCTAAACATTTACTCAATAAAGTCAAGTGAACACTGCGGTAAACGGTTTGTGATGTGTATTGTCAATATTGAACGTATGAGATAGTGCGCCGTGACGTCAGAACTGACGGTCATTGTGACGTAAGCGGCATCTTATTATATGAAGTGATCTAAAGGAGTACCTAATAATACATTATGAATACTAGTGAGTTAAATTTTTCATTACACTCGACTCTGGATTGTAGTAATATTAAAACCGAAAGAGTAATAATAAATAATCACGACTACCATACACTTGTGACGAGAAATAAAATTTTATTAACTTTATATTACTTTTGTAAAATATTATATGTGAAAAACGGTGCGTGAAAAATAAAAAGAAGAGAAAATATTAAGTTATGATATAAAAGAAAATACAGAACCAAAAAATAAAGCGACCGATATGTACAGAAAGAAATCCATCTAATACTATCGTATAAGTAGGTGAATAAACATAAAAGAAACTCCAGCACGATTTAGGCGATCAAGGAAAACTTGACAAAGTAAATAAAACAAACGATGATATACTTGAAATTGTAAAGAAGGAAAATCATAAGAATTAACTGTTTACATGTTCAGTTAATAAATCGTATAACGACGTGACAAGAATACTTCGCTTGAACCACCTTTAACAGTTGCATGGACAATTAGTAATATTGATTGAATTAGAAATGGCAGCCTTCGTAATATTTGTTGAATTAACAAGTTTAGAACAATTATTTTCGCTGTACTGTGTAATTAGAAGACTTTATAGTGTGATTGGCATTCAGTGTGTATTAAAGTGAGTAGACGGATTAAAAGAAATGTTAAAATGAATATCCTCCCAAAAGAATTTTGTTCACGGCGGCCAATCTCAATGGAGACTAGTCAAGGAGGAGATATAGGGCACGAGTGTGTGCGCAAACACAGGAGCACTCCCTCTTCCCACGGTCTTCCCTCACTCTTAAAGACCGAGGGCAATTCGACACGACCGGGGAGAGATCAGGCGCAGGCCGGCTTCTCGAGGCACGGAGCACCAATTTCCAAAGTCTGGGCTACTACTGAGAAATTCCTAATGGAAAAACCCAATGACACTTTTTTCCCGACTTGGGAATCGAACTAACCGGAGCAGACATTAATTTTAGCACGTTAGTATCGTCAATAATTTATTTAAGTGCGAAATTGTTACTAACATTGTGATTAAATTCTCTTTAATTACCCATTCTATTGCATTTGTAGCCGATTCACGAGAGGTAAGTGCGTTCACAAGTTTAAATTTAAAAAGTGGAGATAAACATGAATCGTATTTTTTATGAAAGTCTATAAGCGAGTGACTAAACTAAATAGTTTTAATGAAACTTCAATTAATTTTAGTGCAACGGAAATAAACAATACTGAAACCATAATTAAAACGAAACCAGCAGTATAATTCCAAAATGATTTAGAGTTATTGAAACAACAATTCGTTAATGTGGGAACAGAGTTGGAAATTTAAGGAATGCAGAGAGAATCTCCCACATAAACTCGCATAGGTACAATAGTTTTATTGTTATGCAATTATGCAGCGCTAGGATATTTGGGCTAAATACCGAGCATTCTGCCGGTCCATGGATGGAAATGTTTGTACAGTGAATCGACCACAAAGCCGTATTTGCTTTCCAATTCTGTTTGCCGTCCACGATTTGTACTCCTCATAATATAAATGTTTGTTTTAAATACGATTCTTAAATCTAAGACATAAGGTTGTAGTTTCAATGATATGTAACTTTTATGGCTTCTTTACTATTTGTCTAAACTTTACAGAATATACATAGTTACTAGTTAGCACTTTTATCCGTTGGAGCTTTTTAGTGGCCGATGTTTGAATTCGAATTTTGATCGTTGAAAGTATGGAATCTAGCATTGCCCTTAAAATCAGTTGCGTCCTTGCTACTAACAACCGAATTTATACTTATATATGTAGAGGACATATAATATAGTGGGAAAAATCTATCTTAGATTTCTGGCCCAACCAAGATTTTGACGCTGCTATTTAAAATTGGATAATCTACATTACCAACGCAGTAGACAAACCGAGATTCGATCTCGATAAACGAGGAAATAAAATAATAGACTGAGGCATGACTAATACCTTTATTTATAGAACATATCTATTACTTCCTCTGTTAGTATACAATACATTCTGAGAAATTCGACTGCCTCATTTTTGACTTCAGAATATTTTTTGCATCATCTTTTATGCATTGGCTACGATTTAGTTCGGTGTCAGATGTCACGAGTGAGACTATTGTTGACATTTATTAGATGCCGAAGATGAAATTTTACATTTTTATTTAGTACTTTATTTATTATTGTTATTTTACAACGCATAAACCAATTACAGTCAATTACGTGACTATAGAAATATTCAATAAAACATGTCCTTGGACGAAACATGGTACGTAATACTATGCAGATGCATATTATAATCCTATTGCAGTATTTCAAGCATACTGACAAGATCACCATCCATTCATCCGCAAACACATCACAGTTCGCGGTATGGGAGATTTATGTCCGAGTTACAGTCCATAAAATGTATTTAATAATGACATTCCCGCGTACTACTCGTTTGTGTTCTGCGTGAGAAACGATATCAAATAATCTATATGTTGAATGAATACACAGTAGAATATCAATATTTTTTCTTTAATTATTTGCGAATTGATGGTAAAACTAATAAATTTCAACAAATGTTGGTTTCACGTTACATGAGACGTTGTGGGAAAGACTTGACAATGGGGAGAGCTATACCCCGGTACGATTGAGAAACCGTGGGATACCATCAACCATGTCATAAAAGAACATTTGTGTCAATAAAATTAAGGATTTTCATTGTTATTCCAGAGAACGAAGTCAAGAGAACTAAGCAAACAGAATTAAGTAATGATTTAATAATAAAATACTTATTAAAAAGTAAAGATCTAAGAGGTGCCTATGTCAGTTTGACACTTGTGAGATACTCGGATATTTAATAGAAGGTTATAGAGAATAATATTCAAGGTTTAATTGAATCAGCTGATTTTTTTCGTAGTTTTAGTGTTGGTCCAGTAGTAAAAGTTGTTTATAATAAAAGGTTCTAATCCCCTTTTCGGGGTTTTTGTTAAATTGTGTCTCATTACGTAGGACTTGAGTAATTAATACAACTCATTTAGTCTTATTTCAGTCTACTTCTAGATACCAGTCTCAATTTGTTGAAACTCCAATATGATGGAACTGTGGCACTGTGCATAGAGCGCAGTACTGTTTCGAAACAATTCCGAATTCATATTCCCATCGGAGCATCGATTGTTTAAACACGATCAATCGGTGGTACACGTGATGATATTCGGTAATAGCGTATTATTATGTAAATTGATATCGGTCGCGCTGTCGCTACTGGTTTCCACAGCGATTTGCATTTGTAGGTGACACGAAACGCGTAATTGGTTGGTTGTTATGTCTCGAACTTGTTGAACAAAAATAATTTTATGTAATTGGCATGTTCGGGGTTGTACAACCGGTATAGTTTCAGAGCTGGATATAGTTTTTTCATTGTCGTTGGTACAATTATCTTTTTGCGATTGACTTCTACTGTGTTATATTTTTTTTTTGCAAATTCATCCAGTTTTGCTGACACTGATCGGTTCGGTCGCTTTGGTTCTTCGGGCTCGGGAAAGATTAATAGAAAAGGTAAAAAAATAACAAGAATATTGCAATATTTATTTTCGTTTATAACAATAAACTTGATGCTGAAGTAACTGCAATCAATAAACTATAGGAATGTGTCATTTTCATAAGAATTTCAAAGAAGAAAGACAATAACGTTATAAGTCATAGAGTGGACAATGAACTCTATGCGTTTAATGTCCAAAACAAAAGTTAATAAATATTTATAATTGTGTGAACCTTCACTTAGTTACTACAAAATTAATTATCATTTGTAATTATATTTTTAAATTGAATCATTATAGTGAATGAACTTCTGATGGAATTTATTGATGATAGCGTGGGGCGAAGCGAAGAATGATGTGGAGTTATTGCTACGTCATCTAAAGTAATATTCGACTAATTAAATTAGATGTTCGTCATTCTTCTGCTAACAATGCTTCTAAACTAATCTGTAAAGTAAAAGAAAGCTCACAGTCTACTGTTGTAGGCGGTGCGAGTCATCCAAGTACCTGCATAGTCCCATCTTTCGAGCCATACAAAAATGGTAGGTAAGTTTCAAATGACTTCCTGATTCAAACTTCTTAATGTCTAAAATTACTTTAGCTTTGATTCAGAATTTAAATCGCCAACGATTTTGAGTCTTTAATCTCTTACCATTAAGGATCATGAATTTTCTACGCAAGAGATTTCTGTTCCCATACTGATTGGCACCGATTCTATTGAAGTGTTGATATTTATCTTCAGCAGTTAGAAATGCAGATTCTTGATTAAAATGGCAGAGATATTCAATTTTGAAATATTTCCTTATTAATTTTGTCTTTCGTTTAATTCTTTTGAGGATAAGGCGTATAGAGTCAGCTAATATTAATTTTCATAAGTTTATTTATATTTTAACTTAAAAACCAGCAATTCTATAGCCTAGCCTATTAGACAAAGACCCTTTCTAATTTCTTCGCTATTCTTTTTGATTATTTTTGTCGCGAGATCCAAGACAGTTGCATTGTTTCTCCGAGCTTGACTCGTGCCTCGGCGCTTTTCTGGCGTTCGCTACTGTTGCGTCTGGTTTGGAACCGTGTAGCAGGATTGTCTCAAAAATAAAATCGCCAATTTCTAAAGCCACGGCAAGGAAATAAACAATAAGAACATAATTACTAACATTAATATGAAATACTAATGGCCATTATAAGTCACACTTATACAACTGTACATCCTACTTATGAATCCTAAACAGTAAGACAGTCGACCATGAACCTAAGCCGTGTGAACGAACTCATTTAGGAGTCAAAATGCTCTCTCAATCGCGTTTGCGCGCTCGTTCGTCTATGGACGTGACTGCCAGGGCCGCACTCGGACGTGCGAGGTGCATGCCGGATGCACGCTAAATGATGACGTTGCTGCCGTACTTAATGTCCCCCGACGGGATAAGCGACAGGCCCTTATTAAACTGTGTACATTGAAAATCGATATGCAATTTGAATAGATAAGGCTTCGAAAACTAAAAGATGTTAGTTAAGATTTAATGTCTACTTTAATTAAATGAATTATTTAACGAGTTAATGAGGAAATCTATATGCAAGTAAGAGATATGGGGGTTAGTGTTAGCTTTCTCCAAATACGGTAACTCATATGAAGAGCTTTGCGTCATCGCGTATGAAAGTATCGCTGGAACCAACGTAGCCTTAACAAACAGTAAAAGTATCCGATTGAATCAAATAAACAGCAAAGCTTATACCGTTCCGAACCTGTACTTTCTGTCAACACATCACTCGAATGGTATCGAAGATTGATGTAAGTAATGCACCTCTCAAATCTCCAATTCAAATCCTGCCCTGTGTATGCAGTCCTTGCGTGCTAGCCGTAGTATTTTCTCGCCTCGTATCGTATATCTGCGTCGGGCAGTGATCGTACATCTTCCGGCTGGCCTCACGGAGTCGCGGGCTTACTACGGACGAGACTTGGCACGCACAGGGACTGACCCGAAGAGAGAATGAAGTATCCTCCTGTCTCATAAAACACTACGAACTGTGCTCATTTGACAAATGATCAAACCATTTAACAACATCTACGAGGACTTTATGGAAGAAGTCCTAATTCTACAAATTAAACACGTTCAAATTTAGTCGCAATCTCATCTCATCGCACCAGGGGAGTAACTCTACTAACTTTTATTTTATACGTAATTACGTATGTTTCGTTACGTTATTTTTACGTAATTAAAAAAGTTTCAATCTAGTCGCGACCTCATCTTATAGCGACAATCAATGTCAATAAAAGCATTTTCGACAGATTGAGACTGATATTTGATTGCGATCGTATTTAAAACTTGTAGAGTTACACCCTGATTGAATGACATGCGAGTAAACTGACAGCGACGCGTCGCAGTCGTTATCATTTCTTGTCAAGCATTAATTCAACAATAGCGTCAAAAAATTCACATTTCCAATTTAAATGAATGCTATACTATAAATGTATTGTAATTGTATACTTAATTTTGGTCGCGGGCGCGGATGTGGTCGCAACATCCTGTTTGTTATGTTGATCTCAGGATGCTTGATTCAGTAATATAAATAACAGGCCTCAATTGATGTTGTTGAGATAAATAAATAATTACACTGCGAATGTAAAATTTAACTGGTAAATTCTCGGTATGGTTGTTAAGTTGTAATTCTGTACAAGCCTATAATTATTATAAATTTATTATTTTGCTTTTGTCGTTGATTATTTTACGTTTTCCTAATTAGACACTCAACACAAAAATACGCCATTTTGAAAATTTGTTGGTCCCGTTATCGGCTTATTCGGCTGCGTCAAGTTACATATAGGTAAATATTCTCCTCAAATTTTTACCAATATTGTATCAGTGCAATCCACCGGACAAGTCCCTAAGGCTATCTAAAATGGCTACATTCAAATATCAGAAATTGGAAACGGCGAACGTTCTAATCATTCATCGTTTTCGTACGTTTCCCATAGAGTTGCAACACCGTCCATAAAATATAGACCGCCTCCGAGCAACATCGTGACCGCATTCACACGCTTCGGGAAGATTACCTCCAAGTGGTTTCAAGACTTTCGAGCCAAGTGATTGATTGTCAGAATACGCGCGGAACTACAAATGAACGGATTATGCTTTTGTTTTGCCGTATGTGTTTCGTCTTTGCTAGCAGCTGGCACGATGACGTTTCATTTCTTTTTTATTATGTACTAGCTTCTGCCCGCTACTTCGTCCGTGTGGTTTTTGGTTATTGCTCCGCTTCCGTAGGTCCTAATGTGATTTTATTTAGCCTATACTATTTCTAATGAATCTGGATTTTACATAGGTACAAAAAATCACAATACAACTGAAACTTCTAGAGATTAGCGTGTTTAAACAAAACAAAAAACTCTTGATAAAATAAGTATAGGAGTATAATTATATTTAAATTATTCCATCTCTGCCTACGCCAAGTTGTAAGGAGGTTGGAATCATATATGCTGGAATCGGTAATTTGCTATAAGTACCTCTTGTTGTTTAAAGTGGTACTTATAGCATAAGACAGTTTTAACCAGACAAGTTTTTGTCTCGTTTAAAATGTCTAAATATAATTCTGGGGTGTGCTGGGTACTTCTTACTTATTGTTTCTCTTATTAAGCGGCTAAGCCAAAAGAAAGAGGGTTATGACTTTTAAGTACAGTCAAAAAAGGAGATACGTATGCAGGGTCGTCAGATATAGTTGAAGTTTTCTTAGAAACCGATGGATGTTATCAAATGTAATTTAATTTAAACAGTAGATAATAAACAGTTTATTAATTAAGTTAAGTTTCATTCGAAGACATCCATCGGTTTCAAAGAAAACTTCAACTATATCTGACGATTATAGATACCTATGTCTTGTTGACTATACGTACCTATTACTTAACATTATGTAGTAAACTGTTTACTTCTATTAAGCCATCAGCCATAATTTTGCACTTACCCACAGCAGGAGAGCTGACATCTTGCATAAATCATTTTAAAACGAGATGCGCAACTCCGTACCTATATTACGGTTATAGGTAATTGTATTGTTTCACATTTTCTCAACATTATATTTTTAATCGTTATAATCTGTGCTGCACACAATATAATTGAGGTTTTATGTATGTAGGTTCTTATTCAACACCTACGTACGAGGATTATGTTTTTTTTGTTTGTTTGTTTGTCATGTATGGGCGTTGGGTATTCTTTAAGCAAAGGATAGATTAATGAACTTTGCTGACTAAGGCTAAGGACATTAGGTAGGTAGGCTAATTCCGCACGTAAAAAGACTTAAAAAAAATGATTATTTTTGAATATACCTATGTATTAGAATAAAAGGCACTATAAATGTTCAGTAAAAACTGAAAAAGTCAAAAAAAGCCATGTAAAAAGAGCTGCCCGGTTCAAATTGTAATCTTAATTGAAAAAGAATAGCCGAAAATCTATAGTTTCTCTATCCAAAACTCGTTTTATAAGATGACGTGGCATGAGCTAATCTCTTTGTAGGAAGGTCAAGCCACATCTGTGGTTTACTTACCAAAAGAGGTTTTTATTTTAATTCTGTATAGTCTCTCTTCAAGGCAAAGGCATCTTTCCATTTCTCATGATGTTAGGTGACTAAGAACCAATATTTGTTGAAGAAGTCTATCCCCCACCACCATTTCACCATCCCACCATCTTGCCATCTCCATCATCCAACTAGAAACCCATTAAATTAGGCTGGGAGTATAGCCCGTTGGTCGTCTGACATGCGGCAGACATGTTCAGCCTAATTCCCTTCAAGCAAACGTAACAGTTTCCCGAGTGACATCATATATTTTTCTGATGCAACAGATCGCTGATTTCATTATCAATTTATTATCCAAGATAGACAGGCATAATTTGCCGAAAAAATACTCCCGTCCAATATCAATCGTCGAGTGATTGATTGCAGCAAAAATTACATAAATTTCTTCGAAGTCAAGATGGTGCCGATCAAGATATACACAATTTGTGACATTATGCTTCCATCACCGTGTTATCGGCTTCAGCAAAATTATATTTAATTAATAAAATAATTGGCGTATGGATGTACCGTAAGCTATTTAAGAGGAATGGAGTGTTGATCTTAGATTGCAAGAACAAGATAGTCGTGTCGATGTTTGTCAGTTTTGTGGCGCGTCCTGTTGCGTGGCTCCGACTTCTTCCTAGTCGTATCAGAATCATTTATATTTGATTAATCTTTCACCAGTAAATACGTAAGTGAAAATCCCACATGGATTTTCACTTAGGTATTTACTGGTCACTTAGGCCGCTATCACACGGACTGCACCACTACAACCGCACGCAGTCTCTATATTCAACTGCATGCAGTTGTACGTTCGACTTCGTGCAGTCGTGATACCAACTGCACGCGGTCGGCTGCAGTCGAGAGAAGTCAATATCGACTGTATGCAGTCGAGCCTTCAACTTCACGCGGTTGGCTTGCAGTCGAGAGAAGTCAATATCAACTGCATGCAGTCGTGCCTTCAACTTCACGCGGTCGGCTGCAGTTGTAGCCGACCGCATGAAGTTGTAGCTGACCGCGTGAAGTTGAAGGCACGACTGCAGCCGACCGCGTGCAGTTGGTATCATGACTGCACGAAGTCGAACGTACAACTGCATGCAGTTGAATATAGAGACTGCATGCGGTTGTTGTGGTGCGGTCCGTGTGATAGCGGCCTTATAATTCAAGTCTCTTATTTACTTTAACTGTTAAAAAATAAAAGCCAAGCAATATTATAAATCACTTTATATAATACAGATATCTAAACATGTCACAACATTAATTTAAACGTCAGATTATAATTATCAAGAAAACATTAGATTCCATAATAAAATAACATAAAGAGAACGTTGACAATAAATCCTAGCACCTAATACATCAACTCAACAACGTCGTTCCATTGGCCGTGTCGTATCCATCACTAACTAATCCACGTATTAAACATGGCGGTTCCACATGTTGGATGGGTTCACGACCTTGATTTGCATTAAAGGTGTGCAGCGCGATGCGTGACTACGACCAGTCACGCTGACACTGACAGGTGTTGTGATAGCACCAATCGCGGAGTAATGATCCGAGCCAATGTGTATAACAAGCGTTGGAATTAATTAGAGAACGTAATTCGACAGCGATAATATTTAGCTTTGATTTTTGCATTTCAATTGTTAACACGCGTTTACAAAGCTTAATTTTATGGTTCAGCTAATTTAAAATAATTGTTTGTGCAGTTTTACTTACGATAATTTGTACTACGGCCTTCATTTCTGGTGACCATAGATAGACACTTGAGTGTGAATGTGGTAGATATTTAGCAAGCAAAGGTTCAAAATTTTAAATCGTACATAAATGTGCTCTTACCGTACGTATCGATGGTGGAAATTTTAAATGTCGTATAGGACAAACAAGTGTCCCTTACGCCGCCATGTTTCCGCCCATCGATATGTCAAACAAAATGTGGCAATAAAAAGAACAGCTAGCTCACGGCTCTTGTTCAAATAAAATTGACGTATTTCATGACAAAACGAAACAGAATGTGATCATCATTTGACGTGGTCATCTAATCTTTGTTAGCAGGCATGACAGATCTAAATTCACAAAGTGAGATTATTACTAGATTGTCTGCTGCATTTATTTGTATGCAATAAAAGAGATATTGCATTTATGACGTCGACTTTCTTTTTCCGTCTATCAGCAATCATTGCAGCGCAAGATCTGATGGATATCGGAGAAAATTTTCAACTAATTTCGTGCACTCAGTGAAAGTCTAATCGAATCCAATCGTTTCGTAATCGGAAAATTTCGAATTGTGCACGTGGTTTTGCTCAAACGCCGATTCTAAATGATCGATGTAGAAACGAAAGTTGTTAGAGATGGGAATACAAAGTGCTGTTGTGTTATCGATTTATCGATAAAACTTGTTGAAGTGTCAAGTCAGGCCGCACTATGCAAATCAGATGACAGCAATTTGACATTTGCTCGACACTGAATAGTGGTTGTGTGTTGATGAATACTGCGAATTTAAATGAGAACATTAATCATTCTGCGTAGGTATTAATTGTAGGGGAAATCCACGCGGTACCAGCTAATTTAACTAAACTTAGCTGGTGCTGCGTGATAACTAACTGTGTGTGTAGTTATATTATATTAATATTATATTACTACCTGAATATTATATTACTAACTCTTGCCTCTTAGTAGGCAGGTACTAAGTTTAAGCGTAGATCATTTGCTGCCAGGATCTTGTACTTCCTCAATGCCTCATACTAATTTCAATACGATACGGTATTTACTACTTAAAATTATTTTTGAAATTATAACATTAAGTGCCAAAACAGCCCAGAATATATAGGTTTTATGTTAATTTAACGGAAATATATCTACGTGGTTCCTTTTTTCATTTGACAGACATCTTTTATTAAAATCTAAACTAATATTATAAAAAAACAAGGGTTGAAGATTTGGTTTGTTATTTTATTTAGACGGAAGTAGGTACTGGTCCGTGTATGAAAATTCTTTCGCTAATAGGAAGCTGAATACCTGAGTGTTATATTCAATTATCAAATACATTATCGCAGGCGACGTTGAGACTAAAATGAATGTTGAAAATCTGACTGAATATAAAATTGTTCTAACCATTTGTCTTCTCTTGTTTCAGAATTGCTATGACGGTGTGCCAATCTCTACAACCGATAAAACTTTTTCGGAAACTTACCCACCTTCCAAATACGAAAAAAAGTGACTTCTCTATGCCTAAAAAGTTTACTTCACATACTTCTCAGAACGAGAATAGGTAAGTAATGAATTTTAACATTAAAACTACTCAAATATAACTGTAGTGTCGCCTGCAAGAGTGTCGTCATTCGGGCGAGTTCACGACCCGCTCATTTTTATGCGCCCGCGCTCCTAAACGTGTACACGTGGGAATGAGCATTACACTAATGTTACCATATTCCTGGAAACTATTGTGTAGGTAGTTGTGATCAAGTAACTGCGGTATAATTTCACACGACAGCGGCGCAGGCGTCTTCCGTAGTTTTTAATTTGCTGTGTGTACTGTAACTCTATCATAGTGATTATTATCATTAAATGTCAATAATAAAGTAAAGATTATAGATAACATAGTTTGTGTATGAGTTTACGCTTTAAATATTATTATTTATATGTTTGCGTTGTGTTTTTGCGAATTGGTAGGTAATTTCGTAACTTAAAGTTAGGTAGTCAATTTATTCCTTTTTTAAATAAAACAATGCGAAAAATGGTGCGTTTACAAACATATAATCTCACATACACAAACAGCCAGATCCAGAAAAACTATCTACAGGCCTTACAAAATAATATTAGTTCCGTGCGGGAATCGAAACCACGACATGCATCGCAGTTGCCGATCGCTTAGCTAGACATATTGACATTACATAAAGTTTCTAGGTATATTATTATACTAGCGACCCGCCCCGGCTTCGCACGGGTGCATGTATTATACATATAAACCTTCCTCTTGAATCACTCTATCTATTAAAAAAAACCGCATCAAAATCCGTTGCGTAGTTTTAAAGATCTAAGCATATATAGGGACAGACAGACAGACAGACAGGGAAAGCGACTTTATTTTATAATATGTAGTGAAGCTACTAGCTTTTGTCCGCGACTTCGTCCGCGTAAATGTCGATTGTCGTGGACGCAGGCGAAGTCGCGGAATCCTATGACCTTACTTAGGGTTCAAACTGACCCCGTACCAAATTTCATCAAAATCGGTTCAGTGGTTTAGTCGCAAAAGCGTAACAAACAGACAGAGTTACATTTGCATTTAGGTACCTATAATATTACTATGGATAAACAATGAAAAATGGAAAACGCGGAATTTTTTTTGCGTAAAATTGTTCAATTTTCATTGCTAGTACAAATTGTATATTTATTTGTATTGTAAAGTTGTTTTATCAGTATACCGTATAATGTAATTTTATCCAACTATGTATGTTCTCTTAGTACCGTTAGAAACGTTATGCGTGACCATGTGGGTTTTGTTCTGATGTAGAACCAATTAATTGTTATACGATTTGTGTATTTTGTAAGTAACTGATGTAATAAACAGTAGTACTTGACTTTAGAGTTGTATGGTTATGAGTCATTTATGCCTCAATCAATCGATCGACTCAGTTTTAATGATTTTACTGCTTGAGATTTTGTAAGAAATTAGGTAAGGATGATCATGTACATTTATATATCCCTTTGTATTGAATATGAACTTACACTATAATATTTTATAGAGGTAGAACAAAATAAATCTCACTGACTGCCTCGTTGATCTAGTGCATGAGGTCTTGGGTTCGATTCCCAACTCGGGCAAAGTGTTATTGGGTTTGTCCATCAGGAATTTCTCAGTAGCAGTCTCAGAGTCTAGATTTGTGCCCGGTTGATGGCACTAGGCTCGCCTCCTATTACATGGGACTTAAAACATAACTGGCGAAACGTGGGTGTACTAATGGGTATCACACTTGTGCCTAACCCCTTAAGGATTACAGGCGTGATGTTACGTTACATCTCACTGATAGAAAGCTACACTGAGTATTATAGGAAATATTTCTAGTACCTATGCTTGATATGCACGCAGACGTAGCTGTGGGCTTATGCTAGTTAAAAAAAAATCCCGTTAGCAAAGCCATCTAAACAAAATCATGGGACACCATTACCATCCGTCAATTCCAATTTCAAATCATAATGACAGTTATTCCGATGTTGCCATAAGCGCGTACTTCCATACGAGTCGTATTCAATTTTTACCGTTTGCAATAAAAGGTCAGGTCAATCAAATAAAAAGTCGTGGGCACACCAATTACTCGCCCACGCGTAAATTTTGTAATTTCGTTGATAATCATACAACCGTGTGAATATTTGTAATGATGAGAGTAGTATGTGAGTTTCAATGTACTATTTATATCCTTTTGGAAAAGCCCACAGTGTATAGTCCTTGGTCAATTCTTTTCGCATAGATCCTATTAGTATTGTGGTTCTTATTTACAAAACAAATTGTAAACCCTTGGTGAGTTTACAATTCTTATTGTTAACCCTATTTTTGTCACGGTGTATAATTTGATACATTGTACTTTTTGAAAATCTAGTAGAGACGTGCAGACGGACACGATATAAGTAAAACTTATTAAAATAAAATAAAATGTTTGCTAATTATAGGGTTTAATGAATTTGACGCTTTTGCGTTATGGAAAACGACGATAACATTTAATATTATGGAATCTGAACGTAACTTTATCAAAACTATGTTTAGATGATAAGTTTAGTGTTTGTTGACGTCAAAACATTGTCTACTTATACTAACATTATAAAGCTGAAAGTTTCTTTGTTTATTCTTAGTTTGAATGCGAAAACCTCCGGGAGTACCTGACTCAATTCTAAAAAAAACTTTAATAATCTTGATTATAAGAAAAAAAAAACTCTATTTTGCTAATATAGGTACATAGGGATCGTATGTGCCAAAGCTAGTGAATAAGATTACGGATACTAACAATAAATGGTTAAATTAAAATTAATGGTGAAACTCCACAGACATATCTAAGTGACGATAATCTGTGAAGTATCGCCAGCCAATTTTTTCGACTCAGTGTGCTAAAACCTAATAAAGCTACTAACATACCGATTTACATCGTCACACCTAATATATGTAGGTATGTAAGTATATTTACTAACTTAAACTAACACTTTAAATAAATTAAGCGGTCGCAACTAAAAGTAATTCGGTGTCAATGCTCTTACAAATAAACACTAAGTTATTGAACACATAACTTGTTATATTTGACTATATTGACCACTTAACTACTTAAGTGTTCAATTGCCGCCACTAACTTTAGAAGACTTTAACTTTATAAACTTTGTCATATTTTGGTCAATAAGAAATTAGACTCGCGCGACTGCTGAGCATGAGGTCTTGGGTTAGATTCCGAGGTCGGGCAAAGTGTTATTGGGTTTTTCAATCATGAATTTCTCAGTAGCAGCCTCGGATTCTGGATTTGTGCAGGGTTGATGGCAATAAGCTCGTCCTCTATTACATGGGATTTAAACATAACTGGTGAAATGTGGGTGTACACCTCTGCCAACACCAACGGATCAGCGGAACAGTTCTGTCAAATAACTTAATTTTAAAATAAAACAACAAAATAGTATAAATTTTAAAATAAATACACACATCAAAAGTGTCTAGGGATCAATATATTATTATTACCAAATACATCTTGATCCCTAGACACTTTTGATGTGTATAGTATAAAATTAAAGTTAGTGTCCATATTCTTTCTACACAATTTGTTTGAGCTTAATTAGTTGTAGACCAAAAGATCACTAGACCACGTTTAATATGGAGCACTCTGTCGCTGTCGGCGCCTGTCGGTACAATTTTCTTAAGCTTTACATTTCTTCCGCCTTAACCAGCTGACCATACTAACATCTTAGTTGAAACAACATGATAATAAATCATGTTATACTCCAGCTTCTTATGGTATTTGCTTACAAAGCTTTCAGTTTATTTAATAAACTTAGTTCTCAAGACTAACAAGGCAATTATAATTTGATTTAGTGCGGAATAGGGTAACACTTTGATAGACAGTGCGTAGTTACGAGGTTATGTTAAGCAAACAAACTGACATACAACATAACCTGGGAACGATAGATTGCACAACAGTGAATGGTGTAACTGACACATTAAAATTTTGTTCCAAATTCAAATCCTTTAATGTTTTTAATTTTCATTACTTATGTCATTCGTAAAATAAAACACATAAATTATTCTGCATGGCCAGTTATCTCTTCATCAGATTTTATTTTACACTAAATTCTTTATCGACTAACCGTACCTACCATGCTTTATTTTTAGTGATAGTGATGTGACTCAACAGGTAAATCTAGATATCGATAGTCGGTACCGGATTGTCGGGCGTTCGAAATTGGTTGTTCCGTTTGGAAACGAGTCGTCCTGTCGTACCGGTATACCGGTACCGGTCGGCTTGTCGACTTGTCTCCAAGTTCATGGCTTCCGGAGCTGGCTTTCGTTTAGGCACGCCTGGCTTATAAGTGATTATTGCATCCTATCTAGGTTAATGGAAACGGCACATGGCAAATTCTAAAGTATAATATTAATATATTAGTTTCCCCATGAAAGCATTGAGGAATAATCAAATGTAGGGAATTAATAATTTACAGTCTATTAATTATTTTATTGGGTACCTACCGTATTTGTTATTATTGTTCTATAGAAAATAAACAAAGTCTACATAAACAGCTAAGCTTGGTCAAGTCGTAAATCTTTAGAATTGCCTATAAGGTTACCTATTAATTTTCTATTAGACGAGAAAGTAGGTAAAGGAAGTTTCCTGTTTATTTACTCGTTTGTTTGTCGACTATTGTTATTCATGCGAAAGTCATTAAAATTTAACGTTACTGCTACAATCTAACCGTAAATTTTGCACATCACTTTTATGAGTGACTGATTCTATTTTTAAAAGATGAAAGCAACCGATATCACTTAAAGTTTATTTTAAATTAATTGTGAGTAAAAATAAAATGTGATCGAGGTACATTAATGCTCTGTAGATAATCAGTAATGTGTGTGTTAGTGGTTATTCTCACGCCTCGCTGTTCGGGGCCATTACCATTACGTGCATACGGCCAAAGTGTTCCCCAAAACGCTAATGTTTCAGTTCATTAGTGCCCCCAGATTTTGCGTGAAGTACGTTAGTTTTATTGTTTTATTGCGGTTTATGTGGCAGCTTTGGTATCTTTGTAAGTGACAGGACCGCGCCCGAGGTCTTGGCGCGAGTTCTCTTTTTGAAAATTTGCTGAGAAATATATTTTTTTAATGTAAGAGGCATCAAAGTAAGCTTGGCAGCCAGACTTTATATTTCAAAACTTGAAGGAATCTTATCTCTGTCTTAATCTGTCAAAAACGACATTTTCTTGACATTTATTGTCATTGAGATGCGACTAGATTTTAAACGATTAGTAGAATCTTCCTTCAGAATTCAACCAAAAAGCAGGAAAATTAAAACAAATACAAGAATATCAAGGTGGGTTTTTATCGTGTCGTAGGCCTGACACACACCCACATACGGCACAGTTGGCTTGTCAAACTGTCTACGGACAATTATCTGGTTGCGTCAGAAATATATCGACGCCACGTGAACCTCTGACCTCATGTCGTACCATGACGTAGGCATACGCTAGTGACTTTTGTCAGACGCCATATTCAGGCTCTCAGCCTGAATAAATATGGCGGTTGGATAATTAAGAAAACACGTGGTTTTGTAAATTTTTCCTTTGAATTTTTTTAAGATAAAAGAATAATTAAATGATGAAATATTAAAAATAAATAATATTAACTGTATTTATAGAAAAATAAAATTTACCTTAATTTCTCATTGATTCGAATCTTAAACTAACTTTTGATATACAGAGTGTAAAGAACATCGTTGCGAAAATTCATGATTTTAGACGTTCAATGTCCAATAGAAAAAAAACAGCTTTTCCATTCACATTTAGAACCGCTGATTTGTTTAAAAATGAATCATATAAGATTCATGGTAAAAGTTTTATCTACAATGCCCCTTATACCGTGTAAGTTATCTTAATAAACGCGACAAGGATGTGAGAGCAGAAATTAAATCATAATAACATCATCATTGAACCAATACATTTGTCTTGTCAAGTGTAATTAATTATGACATGCAACCAACAACCAATGACACATTTGAGAGTTGATGTCATCGAAATGATTAATATTATGTACCTAGGTAGCTGTCACCACCTAAATTGTGCTAATGCACAAAAACTTCAAAAATCCCGGACATTTGGGCGAAATTGAGATCTTTTCCCCGAACGCTTTGGGGAAAAATATTTTTACAATGAACATCATTTACATTTTCATTTCTTTATTATTTCAATTAATTAATTTCAATTATGACACAAAAAGTAGACGTTTTCTAAAAACCCCTCCCAGACAACCCCTGGACATTTTAAATAGGAGAGTTAGGACGGATAGCAGCGTAGGTGTTCATTTTATTGAAGATACTCGTATCATTTTGATAACCAGCTCAATGTATTGATAGAGTTATTTGTTGTTATAAGGGCTACTGTTTCAATCGTCAGATAACTCTTCACGGAGGGATGAATATGGCGGTTTGACAGCTTTTGTGTAGAAAATATGTCAAAGTACCATACTTATTCTTTGGATAAAAGTTATTTGGCTATTGAAAAATCAGCCCTAACAATAATAGATCTTCTCCGAGAACTCTTAACGACATTTTATTTTTCTATCCATCACCCAACTCTGGTATTTTAGTTGATAGTGGGAAGGTATAATATCTGCCAATTTATTTATATGTTACTGTCTCCAATTTATTTTATTTAAGCTGTGCGTTACTTACTCGTCACACTTTATTTCTGTGATTGATAATACAAAAATTAAGTAAGTACGGATTATTAATGTTTTAATTTCTATATTCAATGGTATTTTTATGGCTTCAACTGTCAAGTATTGTTGTCAAAAACAAAACAACGTATTATCATCTAAAACGCCTAAAAACAAAACCAACGTGATATAAACTTAAACTCTAAAACCTTTCCAATAAAAATAAATTAATAAAATGTTTTATTAATGCGGTACAACATCTAAAACGGGTAAAATAATAACTCCAGTGCATCTTGTTATCTATTCAATTACATTTATTACTAATTACATGTACCCATTTACATGGACGATTTATGAAAACTGATCGGCAGAGTTACGAGGGCGACCTGAACCGGTCGGTGGAAGCGCCATTTTGTAAAAACGGTTCCGTTGGTAAGCGTAAATACTTAGTAAAATGTGTTTGATTTAATAAAACGTTGTTATGTAATTGGTAAGCATAAATCACCATTCATAAATAACCATTGGCTAAAAATTAGGCAGGAATGCTAGGGATAAATGATCTTAATTCTGTTAAAATGAGTCAATCCACAAACTCGCAATAACTAAATTACTACTTATCTAGCAACGACAGTTCAATGTTTGTACTACATCCAAAGCTTAGAATAGATTTAAAATAAATTAGCATTAAAAATCATTACGTTCAAGTAGTTCGAAATCGAAATGAAAATTAAGAAGGAAATAAGGAATTGGATGATGGATAACGATTTACGAGAATTGGAACCGATTTCAAGACATTAAGTCAATAACTAAGTAGTGTTTTCTCGATATTATAATCAGTTTTGTGTCATACATCCGTAGAAAAGAAAAATGTTTGTTTACATAGCGTTAATTTTGTCAGTTCACGCATTATGAAATATAGATTTAGACACTTTATGTTAGTGACTATTAAAAACATAAAAGCATACAAATAGAGAAACATTATCAAACTAACAGTGAAAACTTTCACCTATCAAATATGGCGTTGGCATATGTTTAAAATATCAATAATCATAAATATTTTATTTAAAAGCAATAATTCTCACGATAGCAATATTTTATAAACTTGTAAACGTTACTTGTAGAAAGAGGATGAAAAACTTCCTCCGTGTAACTCGTCTATTTATTTGTTCCGATATCAATAAACTAGCATTATGTTAATTTATGTATACCGTATAAAAACGCTATATTTCTAACCGGTTGTTTACTGTGTATAAATATTTGGAATGTCGTCAAATTAAGAACACAAGACGTTCCATACTTTATTAAGTGTATTTTTGGAAGCCGGCAGCTAATTTACTTATTAAGTATTGCAAATAAAATTTTAAGCGTTTATTAATGTCTTTATAATAAAAAGAAAAATATAAAAACGTCGTGTTTCTGAAATTTTATCTTTCCTTAATTAAGTATATCTTGATTATTTTATTCTCATTTCTTATGTCAGTAAGGTTCGCTATTGGCTTCCGTATTTGCAGAAAACGCAAAGGAACCCCAATCCGACTTGTTTCGCGTCCGGGAGGGAAACGAACTCGTTTAACCTGTCGCGTCGCGTCAACCCACTGAGTAATAACCCGCGGACGCCACCTGACAATATCATTTGTATATACGTCTACAAATATAATACAGTAGTGCTATTCTGTAAAAAATCTTCCTCGATGAATTGAGGTGCAGTGAGTTTAAGGTGAGCGGTCAATCGACAGCATTAAGTTGTATGACTTACGTCAAGCTCGCTTTATGTAAATTCTCCGAAGGAGATTTTTACAGAATAGGTACACCAGTTGGCCTGTCATTGTTCCAACTGAAGAGTAATGAGCCTCGTTTAGTGGCGATAGATATTGAAATGTACCGGCACATCCTGGCTTTTGACGGACAACTATTCACCATCTTGCTGAATTTCTTAGAAAGTCCAACATTCATATCCCGTTCGAGATTTCACACAGAGGGAGGACGTGCAATCGTGCATCTACTA